>CP092886.1:8957653-8982518 GCA_030710605.1 Cordylochernes scorpioides
AATAAAGGTCATTGTGTATCGCATATCTTTCAGAATTATTATCTGAATCCAGATATACATGCTAAAAGGTACAGCTTCTTTAGGTTTTGTCCATGAGTGAAAATTGTATGCAAAAAATGACATTGATGACAAAAATGTATCTTTCCCCCGAAATTTTATTACATATTTACAGAAAACAAAACAAGATAAAGAAGTTCGATCTTGTATGTAATTTTGTTTTTCGTCAAGCATGTGCGCATGTGCACTTTGATTAATATTAGCATCCAACCAATCTGTAAATAATTTTTAATCATTCAAAATGTCCAAATATTATAAATACACCATTCCCCCGATTTACACGGTAGATACGTTCCTGAGAAAAACGTATGAATCGAGGGATAGGTGTATATTAAACTGTCAAATCTGAATAGGTGTTCGCCCTCTCATGAATCAGAGCCTCCCAATATATTCTTTTCAACATAGGTAGTATAGAGTAGAATATCGCATTTAGTAAAGTGCGATAAAAACAAAAAAAAAACTTATTTGGAAAACCGTGTAAAAGCGAAAACGTGTAAAAAAAGTACCGTGTAAATCGGGGGATAGGTGTACTGTATATACAGTAGAGAACTTGGAAAATTCGAACGTCTTCGATTCGAAAACATCTTTAATTCGAATATTTATCTTCATCCCTAGAATTTCCTATAAATAGAATTTCCGTTTTAAATTCGAATTTTTAGACAATTCGATTTTTTTGGTCCCTTGGGATTCGAATTATCCAAGTTCGACTGTAATTACGATTTCTTTTTTTTTAAATTGATAACATCGATTTCGATAATGATATTGAGATAGAGAGAGAACACACAAGAAATATCATAATTATATATTAACCTACAATTCACACATACAGTTCATATCTCTCTTTGGCATATATATATATACATATCAATTTTATATTATAGTTAATATATTACGATGCACTATATTTATAAATGTATATACACCAATACCTCGCTTTGCGTCGTTTCGTTTTGCGTTTTTTTCGAAGTTGCGTCGCTGCTTAATTTTTACTGATTTTCAATGTGCGTCGTTAGATTTTCGAAGTTGCGTTGTTTTGGATTCGAGTCTTTAATTTTTTTTTTTTTTTGAATTTTTTTTCCTAAAATATGGCAACACCCTTGTTTTTGATTGCACCTTCACATATTTTCACTTTGCGTCGTTTCAATTTGCGTCGTGTTTTTTTGGAACGTAACCCCGACGCAAAGCGAGGTATGGCTGTAATTCTACTGTCCTCAAAGCTTATGTCCATAGTTCATCTGAAATGCCCATTCCAAGGGTCTAGCAACAGTATCACTATAAGAGGAAGATCGAAAAAATGCAATATAACAGCGGTATGGTAGATTAAACTGGCGAAACCGCTGGGAGGGTTCACCACTGATGAGCAAGGCCCTCCCATTAATTTTTCCATTGCAGTAAAGGCAGTAGAAATCGTTTAATTTCAAAAAGAATCTTACACGTCTAAAATGTTTTTTTTTTTTTAGATTAAGCGTAATATATATAATCTCTTACAGATGTATTGTATATATATGTTGAATGTGTATACTATTAAATAATCCAGCATATATTCACAATATATCACCAATTTAGCCTTATAGTATACGAGTATTTATATTTATAATATAGATATGTATATTATAGAGCTTATATATGTGAAATTAGTATATAAAATTAACATATATATTGTATAATTGCAAGTATTAATATAATAGGCTTCTCTCTATCATTTTGAATATTTACTCATTGAATTTAAGAAGATAGACATATGTAGACAATGCTCGGGAATATATGCATAGTTAATATAATTTAGATTGACTATAATAAGATTTTATATATATGAAAATATGTGGATTTTCAATCGAATCCGATAACTTTGAGCACCAAAGAGTTGTTCTAATCGTGTGACATGAGGTAAAGAGGTTGGCTGAGGTCGCGAGCGCAGCATTCTTAAATCATTACCGGAGAAATGAGGGCCTCGCGTGGCCGACCCTTAATTCTCAAGCAGACTGTTATTGTTATGAAAATGTCCACGTGCCGTTATGATGATGTTTTCATTTTGTGCCACACACAAATGTCTGTTTGCGCGGGAATACATTTTCTTTCAAATTACCAAACGAAAAATTACTTTAAAAGCGTTTTCTATTAGGCCTTCCAACTCTGTCATTTTACAAAGGTTATTTACCTGTTTTTTTTTTGTTTTTTTTTTTTACAGTTTAAACTATGACCTCTAAGGTGAACATTAAATTACTTTTATATTTTCTTTGTTGACATACAGCTCAAACAAGAGATCTCATGAGTGCATTAGCATATATACTCATTTAAAAATTAAGACAATGAGAGTATGTTTTTCATTATTTTCTAAAATAATATATACAAATATGCTATGTATCGCGATTTGTTGAAAATCTTCGAAAATTGAAATGAGAACTAAGAAATGTTATGGCCTAAAAAACATAATATATTTTGTCATTATTATTGTTTAAAAAGGTTTACATCTTAGTGTCTTCTTCAATGGAGTTATTCGACATTTAAATTTCTGAGTTTTTTTCTTAAAATATATGGAATTACCCTTCCAAAAAGAAAAACGACATGCCAAGAATATATACAAGGTTGGGTTAATAAGTAATGCACAATCATCCCTAGCAAAATATATAAATTTATTATCATAAAATACATGTTTTCAGGTGAATACAAGTATATATATACAAATATAATACAAATACACTTGTAAATATATTTAAAAAAAAACTAATTTAAGATTGAAACATTTGACCTTTTATCTGTCCATGACACATACACACACACAATAAGCTATACTATAATAATATATATACAAATTAACGTAACAACATTTTCTTTTTAACATTTTCTATTGGAAACTTTTGAGATTTTTTTCACATCTAAACCATTATAATGAGGTAGTTCGTGTAGGACACGAAAAACTTCCAATAATTTATAATATTGTTACGTATAAAATAAAAATGGCGCATTCCAGGAGAGAATGTTTTAGAACGTTCTAGAAAAATATAGAAAAATCTGAGATTAACTGATTGGCCAATCAGTAGCGATTGAGCAATACTCAACGCTGGCGGCTTTCTGATTGGCTAACCAACCATGACCGTTCTGGTAAGATCTACTCCGGGATATATAGGGATGAGGAACTCATGCAAGGAGGTAGAAGAACGAAGCTACGTGGTGTACTCCAAGCAAGCTGCTGTCTCAAGAAGTCGGACTGCTGCTTACCGCCGACGCCGGTGTGCTTCCTGGAAGATTCTGGAAGGTTCTACGAACTTCTGTCTCCTGTTCTGCTCCTGCTTTCCCTCACTGTGCTGCAGTTGGTGAGTGTGTAACTTCTGTTTTCTTTATTGTTGTTTCATTTTTGCACTCTTCTGTAATTATTTTTATCGATTAGGCTTAAATAAAGTCCTAAAGATCCTTTGTACCCACGGAAGTTATTCTTTGTCAACCAACAACGCAACAATATATTGAAAAAACCCGCAAGGAAAAAATTCTATATGTCTAAATGTTCTAGTAATTTCTTATAAAGAGATTGGGGAGAAATGTCATATGCTATATATTATAAGACGAAAGAGCACCATCTCTCTGCTTATAAAATTAGAAAATTTTCAGCTCGTTTATTTATCGAAGCCAAACCTTCCTTTAATCACATCAACAAGAATACTTCTATGGTGTCGTAAATAAAAGTAAACCAGCCCAATACAGTATTGAGTGGTCTGTCGAAACCGCTGGAATGGTTCACCACTGATGAGCCAAGTCCTTCCAATATTTATCTTGTTGTAGCTATGGACTCTCATGGGAGTCTCTTCTAATGCATTGTTTAATATTTTGATTGCCAGGCCCTCCCATTAATTTTTCCCTTGCAGTAAGGGCAGTATAAATTGTTTAATTTTTAAATAGAATCATACGCATCTATAATAGTTTCGAATTTTCATAACAGATGGCGCGCTAATGCATCATAATATAATTGTAACAAGTATTTATGTTTAAGATAAGCTAATTATTTATATATTGAAAACTGATAAAAATAATATTTTATTGAGCTTTGAACTAAAAGAGATAATAAGCCGAAATAGCTCAGTTTATTTTCTAAAGCAACAAGCGCGCTAAATAGTTTATAATTTCCAACTATATATTAAGCACCAGATCTTCTCGTTTTATAGAGTAAAGGTTTTTAGCGGGAGTCATAGATACATCTTAACAATTTTGATGTTATATTCCTTAAAGGACAAACACAGAGCGCGATGTGTGTACATGTAAACCCGGAGTTTGCTGTGAAGAACTTGTGGGTGCCGACACAACAAATACCGCAGCAAAAAACAAGCTTATTAAGGAATTACCTTCGGCGCCATATTGGAAGATACGTCGAGAGAAAGGAGAGAAGAAAGCGGTTGAAAAGAAAGAAAAGGAGGATGCAAGTTTTGTGGTGGAGTAACTTATTGTAAAGTTTCTTAACAAAAAAACGACGTCGTTCCTTTTCTTCCTTTCTTCGAGGATGTAAACAAAAGGGATCTCCCCACCCCTCCCCAAAACTAACCTGGAGAGAGATAACGGACTCTTGTGTTTGGCGCCGCGCTGTTGGCGCGGATCGAACGCTGCTGCTGCTGTGTGTATAATTGACCCGATAATGTTTAGCACGCGCGTGTGATTAAAAACGCTTATCTGGTGGTGAGAGCCTCGGGCGATGGAGCAAAGTTGAGAGAGGCCAATACCCGAAAAGAAAAAAATTGAAAATTAAAAAAAATGGATGAGCATTACTAAAGATGCTTCGATAGGAATCTACCGTCTTGTATTTGTTTAGGCCCTTGCCAATCTGACCCAGCTCTCTTTTGTGGTTTTGTTTTAGCTCCTTTTGTGAGTAGCTCCTAACAAAATATTCTAAAATAATAATAAATATAAAATGAGCGATCTACGAAGAAATTTGAGGAACTGGGGGTGAAAACGTAAGAAAAAATTGAGAAGATTTCTTTTTTTTTTTTTTTACTGAAATGAAATATTTATAAAATTAGAATTTTTTGTTGAGGTTTGCTCATTAAGTGGAAATTCTGGTCCCTTTGTTCGCCTTCGCCGCACCTTTGGGATCTTTGTCTCGACGCCCCGGAGTTCTTTTATTTCTCAGGTTTTAAAAAGGTTCATTGTCCCGCGTGTCACGTGTTGGCCCAGCACTGGCGCCTGTGACATTTGACAGATGGATTGCAGCCAACGCCAATTCTCATTGAGTTTCATTATTTTTAATTGAGAGAAAAAGATGGGAATGAATAGCTCTGTCGCTGACAGATTTGTATTTTCAAGTTTTTTTAGCCCTCTTCCTTTTATTATTCAACTTTTTAAAATATTTTTTTTTATTGTCTCTTCACGCCGATTTGAATCTGAACTGAGTAAATCAATTTTTTATGAACTGTGTGTGTGTGCAAGTAAAAAATAAAAATACAAATAATCTATTGTGCAACCAGAATAGTTTTTTTTAATACAAAAGTAGAAATTTTTAATAATTTGATTTTCTTTTTATAGGTATGCTATACGACGCTCACCAAACACCTACACCTTCGACCTTTTTTTCGAAATTAATATTCAGAGAAGAGTTTAAAGTAAAAATTTCTATCTTTAATGCATTGAGTTCTAGATGAGAGTTTACTCATTGCATTCAGCCTCTATACGTGCTTCTGCACTCACCGACAAAAGTTAAGGTAGTGGAAAGACTTTGATGTCCCGGGTGTCTGTTTTTTTAAGACAGAGACAATTTTGTCCACACTTGGTTATCTTGTGTGTCTTCAATAAAGGTCACTATGTATCAAATATCTTTCAGAGTTATTGTCTGAATCCCGATATACATGCTAAAGGATACAACTTCCTCAAGTTTTGTTAATGAGTGTAATTTTTCCAGGTAAATTAGTCCCAAGACAAGTATGCTTCTTCGATCACAATCCTCCAAGGCTACGATCTATAGCCATATTCTAGTGGTGAGATGTTTATTTGGGTTCCAGGTTGTCCGTTCATTGAGAATTTCCACAGGGAAAATAATACACCTATCCCCCGATTTACACGGTAGATACGTTCCTGAGAAAAACGTGTAAATCGAAAAAAAAAAAGAATGTCTTATTTTAAATCTTTCAAACCAACCATGACTTGCCAAAAAATTTGGATTCTTTTCAGTTGAAGAAGAAGATGGCAATTGCTCTACAATTTTTTCGTATAGTATTTCGTTAGTATAGTGCGATAAAAACAACAAAAAAAAAACTTATTTGGAAAACCGTGTAAAAGCGAAAACGTGTAAAACAAGTACCGTGTAAATCGGGGGATAGGTGTACTGTTTTTTTTCCTTCTTCTCTACCGCATTCATATACCGTTGACTTAATAGTAGGTTCATCCGCCTTTATAAGTAGTTTCCAACTTGAATGGAAAGTGAATTCTCTCCTCCATATTAGGATGGAGTTGGAGACTTATCTCGGTCACTACTCGGTCCCTCCTGTCTTATCTGCTCTAAGGCGTTGTCCACCTTCTGTCACGTGGTGGAGCCTGGTAGGAATTTTTCTTGGAGATGGAACTTATACCAGGTCTATTAGCATGAAACGCGAAAATTTTCAGTGAATTCAAAAGTTCACCAATTCCATACAACACTCGGACCACCACTCGGCAATTTTTGAATTCCTTATCTGAAAAATTCTATTCCTTTTGAGTCGAACCAGTCAACAAGCCATTTTCGGAGTATGTCTGAGTTCGAAAATTCCTGGTTTTTTAGGGCGTGTCCTAAATTTGTGAAAAGGTGGTAGTCCGACGGCGCTAAGTCTGGTGAGTACGGCGGGTGGGGTAAGAGTTCCCAGCCCAAGTCTTTTATGGTGTTTATGACCACCGTAGCATCTCATTCCCCCATACTCCTACAGTACTTTGGAAATGGGACAAGCTTCAAAATAAAGTAAACAAACATCTTACACACTTTAGAAGAAGACGATCTTACAAACTTTCGGGCAACACTTATGTTTATTCTTCTATGGCGAATAGGGAAATTATCATTGTTTTAAATCTTACACCCTTTATTCTAAAGAACTCTTTGCTTCTACAAGGACGGCTATCAAATTATCATTGTTCCATTCGCCCTCCTCCAGAAAGCTTATGTTTCTTAGACGACTGCTTATAAAGGTGGAGGAGCTTTACATTAGAAGCATTTTGATATTGATCGTTTATCTGCTAAACATGATCATCTTTATGAAAATAGAGCAATCCATAAATAAATCTTTAAATAAAAAGGCATATATTGGATCAAAATATCATTTATTTTACCAATATTTCAGTTGGCTGAACGCCAACCTTTATCAAGGTATTATAACAAAAATGCTATAACACCTTGATAAAGGTTGGCGTTCAGCCAACTGAAATATTGGTAAAATAAATGATATTTTGATTCAATATATTAATTTTTATTTAAATTATCATCTTTATGAAAAAATAGCACAAAGTGAAATTGTACTCAGATCAGGCGAGACATTTTCCTCAAATTACCATCTTTATTTGGTACTAGGTCATCCACTCTAAATAACACAATGGAAAGTTTTCGTATTGATCTGTTGAAATGCCTTTCTATGATCTCTTTATAAGTAATGACGCGCGCTACGTGATGATAATGAAATCATTATCCGCATTTTAAATAATTAAAAAAATATATTAATTACTTCCTAAAATTATTCAGATTAATAAAAATGGCAACTTATTAATATTAATAATGAATTAATTGAAATTGAATTTTTAAGTAGTCTCTCTCTTATTTAAAACCAAACGATGAATAGTTGAACTATATATAGGCCGAACTTCCCTCCTACGAAATAAAGTCACAGGTTCTGTTCTTATTCTTTATAAGCGCATTGAAGAAGTACATTGGACACGCTAAATCTACTTAGCTACTCTTTGGCGGCGTTAGCAACACAATGAACGTTACAAAAATAAATATAACCATGTCGGCTGCCATTTAAACGCTTTGTTGCGTTCACTCCTGTAAATATTTATTTAGAATCAACTATAGAGTTAGTAAAAAGAGACCAATTACTGAAACATGGAACATCGGTTATTGCATTTTTTAGTTAAATAGGTAAGTATCTTTAACAAATAACGGGGAAGGGTTTGTGTGTGTGATGATGTGCCTCTCCTACTTTTATTTCCAGATAGAATTGGGGGTTAATAGGTTAAATGGGACCAGGATCTAATTCAAGAAGACCTTGAATTAAAGTATTAAAGTAACTTTAAAATAAAAATACAACCTTTCGCAATGAGTTTCTTTTATTATGATATTGAATATCATAATAAAAGAAACTCATTGTAAAGGTTGTATTTTTATTTTAAAATTTGTAGCGCAATTTTTTCGCTTACTTCATTAAAGTAACTGATTGAAGTAACAATTCCCACTTGTAAAGTAACTGAATAGGGAAAAAATTGAAGATCCTTCCGAGAATAAATTTCTTCTTATTATTATTTATTTCTTGAAATCAAGTTTCTCGGGCCTATAAGCTCTTCGACGGGAGAAATACACCAACTAAATAAACGCCGACGTAAAGGATATAAATATATATACCAAAGCATAAGTCGCCTCTCCCGTCAAAAGAAACGTCAAAACTAGACGCAATCTATTGACTGTCGCCGCAAACGCTTCTCAGTTTGCCAAAGCTGGTGTTGTGGCTTTGTACCGACCCGAGGCCGCTAGTATGCGGCGACGGTCAATAGATGGCGTCTAGTTTTGACGTTTATTTTGACGGGAGAGGCGCCTTATGCTCTTGTAGATCAATTTCCTCCCGGAAAGATTTTCAATCTACACATATATCTACAAGTACTTATTATTAAGTGTATTTACGTAAATTTGGCCTTAAATACCCATTTCTTGATTTTTCAAGAAGCCTCTGGGACAAAAAATCTTTTTGGTCGCAGTGGTTACAGCCTACTCCACACTGACGAGCGCCAACAGCGCGAAACGCGTTCGTGGATGGCTTTTCTTGATTTATCAAGAAATTGGGTTAGCCAAATATCACGGAGCAAGTTAAATAAACGTTTAGTTTATTTTTGCTCCACTAGATGGCGCTCTGCCATCTAAAAAGCACATGTGCTCATTTCAGGAAATGCTTTCCTTATTTTTAATGCTTATTATATTATTTACATATTTTAACTATACATATAACATTAAAGAATTTTTATCAAATCCCGTAACGCATATTTTTTAAGAGAAGGCTGTTTCACGGTGACTTCTTTATCTTTAATCTTGTGTGGCAGGGATTTAAGTATTTCTTCAACAGATGAATGTTCGGTGAAAGAGATGAATCCAAATCGTAAGATTTTGCTTTTCTTTCCACTACTCTTGACGTCAGCATTTGTTACCTCGCCATATTTTCCAAAATATTGCTTCAAGTTATCTGAAGTTGTCGAAGAATCAATGTCTCCTATACTTTTTTTATTTTATTTTTTCTTCGAAATCCTTCCTCTCGCCGGCAATAATAGCGTGACCTAGCTTAGGCTTAGCTTCGGAGGTGTCCATTTGACATTCCTCAGTTTGGCCATTTTGTTCGACTTTTTCAGAATTCTTCTCAGTCTCACAATTATCACCGGTTGGCTGGGAACTCATATCCGTCATTATGAATCAAGTAGTATCGTAAATATAAATGTAAAAATGAAATTCAAAGTTAAGAAAAAGTTGTACCGACATTTTTCTTAACCTTGAATTTCATTTTTATACTCTATTAATCCGTTCTTTATCCTGAACTGCCTCAGATTTTATACTCTACTAATCCGTTCTTCATTCTAAACTCCCTCAAATTTCATACTCTACTAATCCGTTCTTCATTATAAACTGCCTCAAATTTTATACTCTACTTATCCGTTTTTTATCTGCCTCAGATTTTATACTCTACTAATCCTCTCTTTATTCTAAACGGCCTCAAATTTTACGCTCTTCACTAATCATCTTTATTCTAAACTGCTTCCTTTTTTTATATCTCCAGTAATTCGTTTACATCCATGATCTCATATTCTGTGTGGATAATCTACATCACATTCAAGCCATAGAATAATATCTTCAATTTCACAACTTGGTACACAATAAATATAAATAATAACAATGTCCAACGACTCCACAATAAAATGTTTTCTATGCCTCAGTTAGTCTTTTAATTATATTTTAACCCTTTTACTTCATTTATAACTTTATCAATCATATAAAGCAACCTTCAAATTAAAAACTATAGAAACATTTTATTTTGCCCTCCATAAAAAGGTGAGAACAAAAGCAATATTTTATAAGGCTGATTAATATAGTTTTACTTTGGTTTATGATATTTCAGCTTTGAATAAAAACATGCCTATATTTAGAGATGAAGTGAGTATTTTTCAGAAAATTTCTTTTTATTCTCTCCGTTTCAGATCATTTATTTGTATAGAGTTTTGTTATCTTATTTCTCTACCTTGCCGTTTAAACCTAGGTAGCATCAGACAAACCTTCTCGTGCACCTTTTCTCGAAGTATCGTAGGTTGATTTCAAATCTAGGAAATATTGCCTCTCTTCTCGCAGAAGGTAATAATAACAATTTCGTGAGGAAATTTGTTTATTTCATTAATAAAAATACCCTATTCGCGTATTACTAAACGCTGATGATGGCTTGCACCATCGGTCGGAATAAATATTATCTAATTGTTGATATAATTAATCTTAGAAAATTGCAAAATTCTTGTCTGGAACGTTTCGGGATATGGGTCCTCACCAGCGTGGTGCAAGCTCTACCTCAACGACCATACCAGATTGTACACACAGATACGGACACGAGAGATTTTCTTATAAATAAATATAAAGGTATTTTTATTTCCGCGCCAAGCTTCTAAAAAGTCCATTTTAGTTAATTTTTTTCTTCCGATAGACAATAATTGACAATTAAAATAAATTTATTGACATCTTGTCAATACATGCAAAAGTGCACAGTCTGCACTATTTTAAAAAGATAATTATATATACGCATTATACTATGTACAATGAACATAGCGCCTCTACCAGCGCTGGAGAGTTTGGTGGAGAATCGACAGTGGGTCTCCAGCGACACCACGCATTTCGCGATCTACGAAGAATACGTAGATCGCGTACTTCGCCGCTGAGGAGATGGTGATGGCGTAGTCCTCGAGACCTACTGGAAAGATCCAGGACTGCAGGTCCGGCCGATGATGGAGAACACCTCTCGGATGACGGGGCGAACGGCGTTGCAGGACCAGTAGATTCTTCCGATAGATTGATCAAGTTATCAGCAACTCTAAGTTTCAAAATCAGGAGACTCCTTTTTCTTAACTATATAATCTGATCTGGTACATTTTCTTCGTTTTTATGTTTTATTAACAAAGTTTTTTTGCGTTGTGAAAGAGTTTTGTTTTACATGTTAAAAAAAATTCCTTCGCACGTGCTACAGGCGCGCGTTTAAATTCTACTGGATAAATAGAAACATTGCGCGAATATTATCCGAGGAAATAACAAACAAAAAATGTCTAACCTAAATAGTTTAAAGATTGTTCGTGGAAGAGACTATTTAAGAATTGTGTATGGAAAACTCGAACAAAAGTGAAATTGTAATAGGATCAGGTGTTTAAATATTAGGAAAAAGACATCTTCTCTGATCGTGCAACTGAAAGTTTCTGAAAGTCAGCGCCATCTATCGTAAAAAACATTAACTATATATGCTTTATTTTAGATCCAAAATATGCCATTTAATTAATATATATACACTGCGTGACATTGAAAATGGAACACCAAGAAATAGTGGCCAGAAAATTATGCAAATTTCAGGGTAGACGCGCCTAACCGAGTTATGCAAATGATGTAAAATGCGCAGCTCTCGTGAGCACATGGAGTAAGATATAAGGGAAGGAACTTGCAGAAAGGACAGTATTCGTGTCGTTATTTCTTCAAGGAAAATTATTGTAGAAATTTTGTTCTTGTGTCAAAAGACACGTGTAATAACAGAGAATGCCAGGTCATCGTAAACGGAGGCAGTTCAAGCAGACAGACGCTTTTACGAGGGGCATGGTGATCGGACTGAAAAGGGCAGGATGGTCCATACGTCAAATCGCAGCTGATACACACCTTGGTGCGTCCACGGTGCACCGACTGTGGAGAAGATGGTTGGAACAAGGAAATGTGGCAATTTATAGGAATGTCGGTGCAACCAGAGTGACGTCAGCACGTGTGGATCGGCGTATCCTTCGACAAGCAGTGGCGGCCCCACAAGCCACTTGTTCCGCCATCCTGCAACATGTGCAAGACACCCTAGATCATTCCATCTCGACCAGAACCATTTCCCGTCGATTGGTTGCTAATGGCTTGCACTCATGCCGTCCGCTAAGAAGACTGCCATTGACCCCACCGAATAGGCGCCAACGTTTGGAATGGTGCCGGGCTAGATCGACGTGGGTGACGGAATGGCACAGTGTCGTGTTCTCAGATGAGTCGCGTTTCTGCTTGTCCAGTGATAGTCGCCGTGTACGCGTGTGGCGTCGACGTGGAGAAAGGTCCAATCCGGCAGCAATTGTGGAACGCCCCACCGTGCGACAACGTGGAATCATGGTTTGGGGCGCAATCGCGTATGATTCCAGGTCACCTTTACTTCGTATTCAGGGCACTATGACGGCCCAACGATACGTTGATGATGTGCTGCGACCGGTGACACTCTCCTACCTTCTGGGGGTACCCAATGCCCTTTATCAGCAGGATAACGCCCGACCGCACACTGCTCGCATTAGCCAACAAGCTCTGCAAGATGTACAGATGCTTCCTTGGCCACCGTACTCTCCTGATCTCTCACCAATCGAGCACGTCTGGGACATCATTGGACGCCGTTTGCATGCCTTGCCACAGCCGCGTTCAGAAGACGAACTGTGGCAAATGGTTGAGAGGGAATGGAGAGCCATCCCTCAGGACGCCATCCGTACTCTGATTGACTCTCTACCTAGACGTGTTGCTGCGTGCATCGCCGTCCGCGGTGGTCCTACTTGCTACTAAGCCGACGCCGTTCTCGCTCTGTATTATGACTATCATTTTGAAATAAAGATCACTTATTGTTCGTCCCTGTCTCTCTCTGTCTGCCGAGTTTCATCACTTTCTGGCCACTATTTCTTGGTATTCCATTTTCAATGTCACGCAGTGTATACGTATATATATTTTAAAGAAGCATACGCGTCTATAATAGTTTTGAATTTTAATAACAGATGGCGCGCTAATGCATCATAAAATTGTATTATATATTAAAAATAAAAGAGGCATATCCTGACCAGGAGCACATGTGCTTTTTAGATTGCAGAGCGCCATCTAGTGGAACAGAAAGCGATTAAACATTGATTTAACCTGTTCCCTGATAGTTGGCCAACCCATTTTCTTGATAAATCAAGAAAAGCCATCCACGAAAACGTTTCGCGCTGTTGGCGCTCGTCAGCGTGGAGCATCCTGCTAATTTTTAATTATTACAGAATTTTAAATTCTATATACGATTTGATATACCATACATCAACATAACAAATACTTGTGAGTTTTAAATACTATAAACATCATCTATCTCATAACTTGTATATATATGCCAAAAGATAAATATTTCAAATATTATTTTTCTATATAATATGCATTTTTCCTTGAGAGAGAATTCTATACTCTAAGAATAAAAAAGGGTTCAATTAATACCGCACTGAATTTTTATTACGCACCCCGCAGTAAAAGAACCACACACAATAACTATATAAAAACCTACCCATTATAAAAAGTGTTATCTCATTGAAATAATACAAATTGGAGATAGAATTTTTTTCCTCAATAATTATTTTTATATATTAATTGAGGAGAATCATTATTCGATTAAAATATAATCGAAAAAGCGTTGTGTTAGTTTACTAGGTAGGAAGGACAAACAAAAGAGCTATTTCTTTATCTCGCCTATGAAATGCCGCGCAATATCTTTCAATATCGCATTAATTAATCTTGGGGCAACAATATGGGGGAGACAAAGAAATATTGAGCGTCCGCACTCCAGCATCGGCCAAATATCGGCTAATCCAGTCCGAGTCCCCCTCCGCTTTCTTTTGTTTTAGCGTGGGGTATGCAAATGGTTCAAACGGTTAAAAATAAAGTAATTAATCATTAAATAAAAAGCAAAACAATAATAAAAAACGAAGGAAGACGTTTTCAGTATTTTTTTTCTAGGAACAAATGGCTGATCCTTTATTTTAACCAACCACTTATTCTCCCCTTCTCCAATATTTTCTTTAAAATTTTTTCCTTTTTTATTTTTATCATCCGCTTTTTTCTTCTTTTTCTTGGCAATCTCCGTGGATCCAAGCGCCGCTAGTATCTCAGAAGTTGTTCTAATCCCGATCTCACTTGGTGCTCCCGCTTCTTAAAAAAAAGTCATTTTTACTCTTAGAGGATGAATGAAACCGTGGTCTTGTACACAGGATTATATGATAAAAAGGACAAAATTATTTGCCTTACCAAGCGGTTAATAAGCGTAATATATATACATATGTTATGAATAATTTGTTTGTTGTTACGAAAGAGTTGATAAGACAAAGGATCGATAAGATAAAGGGTTGAAGGTGCAGTCGTGATAAAAAAAAAGATTATTATTTACCATCAAGTAGCTTTTATTTTCAATTACTTGAGGAAATATTACACATTAGTTATTTTCACATTATATAGAATTTATAAAGTTAATCCTATATTAGTGATTCAAAAAGATAGATATGTTAACTACGCATATTTACAACAAAACTGAAAGTTATTCTAAAAATGATGATAACCAAAAGTAGAATTATCAATGAATAAAAAAAATATATATTTTTTAAATATAGAAATATTTGAGTTTTTAGATTATATAATATTTATATATAAAGGGTCAGGTGTTGATATTAAAAATAAAAGAGGCATATCCTGAACGTTTAGTTTATTTTTGTTCCACTAGATGGCGCTCTGCCGTCTAGGCTCATGTGAGCCTGGTCAGGATATGTCTCTTCTATTTATTTATATACAAGGTATGTCCCATAAGTTCCCGGACTGGGTCCATAAAAAAATAAATTAATTAAAAATGTAAATGAATTTGACTGTTTATTATAGAAAAAATATCTGGCTACACGGTGGTACCAATATCGAGGCGGTACTTGCGCGCGCGCCAAGGTTATTCTAATTTATTTAAAGGTCACACCTAGCGCTGCGGCGATTTTACGATTGAACAAAAATTGAAGCAGAGGATTTGCATAGAATTTTGTGTGAAACTTCAAATATCAGCAACCGAAACTTTTGAAATGCTTAATAAAGCATTCCCCAATGACGCCCCAAAGAGAACAACTGTTTTTGAATGGCATTCTAGATTTAAAGCTGGCAGAATTTCCATTGAAGATGATCCTTGTCAAGGACGCCCAAAATTTCAAAGGACTGATGAAAATGTGCAAAAAATCACCGATTTGATAAAAGAAAATCCTCAAACCACTTTGCTGGAGCTAGAGCAAGACACAGGCATCTCTAAAACAACGATTGGAAGGATCGTAACCGAAGATTTGAAGCTCAAAAAGACTCCTGCAAAATTCATCCCAAGATTCCTCACCAATGAGCAAAAACTGTGTCGGCTTGCAACCTGTGAGGACATGATGGAAATGACAAGAACGGATCCAGAATGGAAAGACAAGATAATCACAGGCGACGAGACATGGGTCTATGGCTATGACCCTGAAACCAAACCTCAAACTGCCGAGTGGAGAGGTTAGGGTGAGCCTAGACCCAAAAAATCCAGAAACAAGGTGTTGCTGGTCGCTTTTTTCGGATAACAAGGGCATTGTTCATCACGAGTATCTTCCTGCAGGCCAAACAGTTATTAAGGAAATGTATTTGGCTATTCTTCGCCGTCTAAGGGAAGCGATTCGAAAAAAAAGGCCAGAAAAATGGACTAATGGTGGCTGGATCCTACACCATGACAATGCTCGCCCTCACACAGCGCACTTGATGACTAGCTTTTTGGCGAAAAACGGGACACAAATCCTACTTCAACCACCCTATTTCCCAGACATCGCACCAAATTACTTTTTCCTGTTCCTCAAACTTAAAGCAGTTCTAAAAGGAAGACATTTTGACACCAGGGATGACATAATAGAAAAATCGCCGTTAGCATTGAAGAGCATTCCAAAAGAGGCTTATAAAAACTGTTTCGACAATTGGGAGAAACGATGGCGCTGGTGCGTTGAAGCAAGGGGGGATTACTTTGAAAATTTTAATTAAAAAATTTTAAAAAAATCTTACCTTTTTTTTTTATGGACCCAGTCCGGGAACTTATGGGACATACCTTGTATATGGTTAGTTTTATTTTATTGTAATCGATAATTTTTAAACAAGATTTTGAAGTAGTATCGAAAAAAAATGCTGGAACACAAAGAAAAATATTTGTAAAAAATCATTTACTCTCCAAATAGTCAACTTCACATTTCCTATTCCGACATTTACAAAATATTTAAAACTACCAATATAAACTTAGAAAAAATATATAACAAAGTCTCCGAGATATCAGGTTGCGAAATTAAAATAAAAGTCATCTCCTATCAAACAACGGAAAGTTTCTGTTTACCATCGCCATCTGTCGGAATAAATATCAACTAATCGTTGTTTTTCATTCCTCTCTTCCTAAGCAGCGTTCAGTTTCAGTCAGGAGGTATGTTTTTTATTAAAATAAATACAATTATAAAGCCCATATTAAAATCAATCAATCATTTATAAAATCATGCACTCAGTTTTGACCACTATAAAACTAAAAGTTATGTCCATCTTTATGTCTGCTTAAAAGGAGAGCATGGAAAATAAAGCCATGTAAAAATATCTTGTGTTGTTCATATAATTACACATGAGATTTACTCATGTACAAAACTTAAGGGAGTTGTGCCTTTTAGCATGTATATCGGGATTCAGACAATAACTCTGTAAGATATTTGATACACAGTAGCCTTTATTGATGATGCACGAGAAAACCATGTGTGAACAAAATTGCTTGTCTCCTTAAAAAAAAAAAAAACAGTTTATCGGCGACATCAAAGAGTTTCCACATCCTTAAGTTTTGTCTATGAGAGTGTATTGTATTTATAAATATCCAATTATTTGTGTGTAACGCCCAAGGTTGGAAAGAGTATTAATTTGCGTCGAACTGCTTTCTATTCTCCAACTACTACCCACCATTATTATCTTGACCTGTACCACGTGTACTAGAATAATTTTAAAAAATCATTTTCCTTATCACGATGCCTATTCTTTTTAAAATGCGCACAGACGATAGCATAGCACTTCCCTTAGGACGATACGAAATCTTTGCCGTACCTGTACTGAGCTCTATACCTGAAGTATGTCATGGTTTCAGGGTTTGATATCTACACTCATGGGCAAAACTTAAGAAAGCAGAAAGATCTTTTATTTCGCTGGTCGTCTGTGTGTTGTTTTTAAGGAAACAGAGGCATTTTTGCTCACACTTGGTTATTTCGTGTGTCTTCAATAAATTTCACTGTGTTAAAATATCTTTAAGAGTTATTGTCTGAATCTCGAAATACAAGGCGCGTTCATTAATTTCCAGGATTGGTTTAAAAATAAAAAATATACACAGTAAAATACTGAAACAGGTGAAACTCTCTTAGGTTTTCTTTATTAGTATAAATAGAATTTAGCAGAGCTGTTTTTCGAGTCTATTCATTCTCTGATCTGAGTCTGCGCGCTCCGAAATCAACAAAATTTCTTTCTTGAATACATTTTAAAAAACAAAGTCTTTCGCACATTAATACCATCGTTTTAAAAATCATTTTCTGGTTTGAAATTTGTACAAATATATTCACATTAAAATTTCACATTTAATTTTCCTTCCGACATTTCAGTGAGTCCCTGTCACCCTCATCAGGACAAAAGCGGTTGTATAGATCATTTTTTGGATTACCACCATCGTCCCTCAAAATTACAGCGTCACCTTAAGGTACTGTCGTCTTCTATAAGCTTATGGAATGCCATTCCACCCTGCTCTGAACAATCCTTTTTATCTCTTCATACCTTAGGTTCCAGAGCATTTTATTAGATTATCATAAAACCTTTTTGGTCTACCTTTTCCCTCTTTCTTCAAGGTCTAGCCTTCCAGTATGGTCAATAGATGATCTTCCGATGATTCTCTGATTATATACTCTTCAAACTTTCATTCCCTTTTGAATACTTTTTTAAGAGAGAGAGATTTTGAGATTTTAAAATATTTTATTGACACCAATGATAATAAAGAGATATAACAAATATATATAAGGGATAAGAAATAAAAGAATAAAAGAAAAGAACACATTTAAAAAGAAAAGAGAATACAATGTACAATTTACAGTTTATGCAGTTAGATAAGGTTCAGAAGGCTCCCCCAACGACAAAAAAAAAAAACGCCCTTCCCTCATCTCAAGGCACAGAAAGAACTTGTGTATGGATGACTTGGAAAACGCGAGAATGGCGTTGTCATACAGGCATGTCGGGGGACCGCTGTGTGATGTTGAAGGCCTCCCGTATAAGGAATCTGATGGAGCTGCAGGACCAGTAGCGGTGGGCCAACGTCAGGTCGCTTGAACCACAGGCGATGCAGGTCTCTCGATCAGAGGCCGAATGTGCAGGATGGAGAAGAGCGTGCAGGACCAGCTGTACTGCAATGTCAGCATTGTGCTCTGAGAAGGCACAGCGTCGAAAAGACGGCCAGCCAATATTGATAGGTATGTTGACAAAGTCTTGCCACCGGTACAGAAGCTGGGCGATGGCAGGGTAGCCAGATATGGTCGCTCACGCGTATGGTGGATGGTGCGTGTGGTTAGACGCATCAACGGAGTGACCGTCCCGCGCAGCACCGCAGCTTCTGCAAACAACCTATTGCAAAATTGGCCAAGCTGCGGCGTCTGCAAGAGCGCATCGCGCTGGGGGGAGTGAGGGGTGACACAGGGCTATCGGAGCTTCCAATACGTGCTCCTACCCATCGTGCAGCGGCTAGGAGGTCAGGTGGCCGAAGAAACCTGCATCCTCCGATTATGGCGAGATTCTTCAGCGAGTGTTTGCACTATCGGGCTTAGAGATTAGAAAGGGTGAAGTCAGTAGGCAGGTATCCGTGGAGATGGTGTACCACTGAGGAGAGCACCAAGGAGTTTGCAGCTCTCGCCCGCCCAACGAAGGCTTGCAGCGGCCGTCTCCATTAGCTCCACGAGATGGTTCCCCTGAACTATGTTCCTTGTCCCGTAGTCACCAGACAGCCCAGCGCCTTCAATGGCGCTGTAGATCCGCAGACGCCCGAAGGATACCCCTCAGTTTCTCCAGACATCACATCAAAGACATTTGTTACTGTTGTAGTTCACCCTTCGTCGAAGGGGATCAATTTGATGGGAGAGGTGATCTTTATTTTTATAGCTCGATATCTTCCGGGCAAAATTTCCAAATATCTTTTGTTCATAGATTTGGCCTAGTCACTTTGCCAGATAAACACCTCTATGACAGATTGTGAAAATTTCATTTGATCCCTTGTGGATCTCATGGTGTCCACAAGTGGACGTTTCTCAGTTTGCTAAAATTGGTGTTGTGATTTTGTCACCGACTCGAGGCCGCTAGTTTGCGGCGACGGTCAATAGACGGCGTTTAGTTTATATGTATATTTTGACAGGAGAGGTGACCTTTATTTTCATAGACTACATGAAGTATTAACACCCACACAAATATGCAAAATATGAGCAAATAATCGATATTATAACTGGATATAAAAGACAACTGAATATTTGACTGATTGACTGGTCTCCAGCATTTGATCACTCAAGTGCGATTTGTCAACAAAAATATGGCCAATACTATTTATATTAAGATTAGAAAATATCAAATAATTTGAACTAAACAGCACGAAACCAAAAGAGGCACAGTTATAGTATATATACATATATATTCGTGCGGACTTCAATTTCTTTTAATATAGTTACTTTAAAATAGTAACTTGGTGACAAAATATTTGAAAATTATATAGGATTTTATATTTAATTCCCTCAAAATGGCTTCTCGACAAACAAACCAAACGTTTAAAATATCATATACAATATATTATAATAATATAATATTCCATATCCAATATTATAAGGCTATGTGAACAAAGGTGGTTTACATTTAAAATACAAGAACATTGGAGGGAGAGGAGAGTGGAGGCGGAATGAATGGAGAAAGGCAAATTCTTCCTCGAACTATCACTGACAGCGAATAATTAAGAGAGGATCTCGGTTGAAAACTAATAGTTGCATTCCAGGACCTGGCCATTATCCGCCTGGCCAACCCTTCACCGCGCGCGACCAAGGAAAAATCCCTGCAAATCAACATACCGCGTGCCAAGCGGCGTGTCACATGGCATGTTTAATCATGTCAGCCTAATAAAGCTGCATCACTGCCTTCAAAATCCTTGTGGGGGGAGCTAAGAAACCTGTGCTACTCCAAAAAGTTGCGCACGCGCATTTAGAATTAATGGATGCTCTTGGAGCGTTCGAGATCGTCCCAATGCTCTAATTTGGAAAAGGGGCTTTCTTACCTATCATTAATTAGAAACAGAGTCGTCACGGCTTGTTAAACTCCGCTTGCTGTCCCTCGTCGTTTTTGTGCATCGTTTTTACCTTTGCACGGCGGGATGTAAAAACGTCTTTGAAATGGAGATAACAATTTTTTAAATGTCTGACTGCTCCATTGTAGGGCTCGCACAAAAATCATTAGTCCAGACTTCCCAGGAGAGTAAGGTTGGATTAAAAGATTTTTCTCCCTTTTCCTCATAATTGCTTCTGTTTGTACCTCTGATTCTTTACTACCCAGCTTTAACTTTTTGTTAATTTTTATTTTTTATCGGACTTTTCCCAGGCTTTCTTTTGCAGCTCTCCTGGGAAATGTTTTACTTTTCTGTCTCTCTCTTCCCTTTTCGATTTTTTCATCTCTGCTCTCATTTCACCAGCCCCGGCCCCTCTAGAAACTGCGCTTTGTTTTCCCTCCCACATTTTTGATCTTTTGTTTCTTTTTTATTATTTTTAAAATACTTTTTTATATCGCTCTTCCTCTCCGCTACTTCATTTTTTTCTTCTTTTTGGCAAGCTTTTGGATTTCTAGTCTTTTATCTCCTTTTTTTCCTCCCCAATTTCTTTTTGTTTATGATTTCTTCTAACTTTCTCTCTTCTTTTATTGTTTTTCTTCTTTTGGCGTTTTATTCAATTATTTATTCTTTTTGCTCCTCTTCTCTCCCATTCTCTATACATCACAAAGTTGATATTTTGGTTGTTAAACAGCCTGTCAGAAATGAATAATACAGATCGGTTACTTTTTATCTCCGTATAGTTAACCCTTTTTAAATTTTATTTTCGTTCTCATTCACAATATATTTTAAAAAAAACTTTTGAAGTTTAGCATGTTGGTTTTTTCTTTTTATGATATCGATTTTAAAAAATAAATTTGTGAAGAATTCAGAGGAAATTGCGCTTTTAAAAATAATCGTAACCATTGCTTATAATTGTAATGCCATTAGAACGTCATATATACTACTTTTTTCCGTTTTTAAAACCTAGTCGGGCTTTACGTTTTCATTAAAATATATTATGAACTTGTGTTTGTGTGGCTTGTCATTTGAGATTTTTAAATCTTTACGTATATCTATATGAAAATAGAAAATGAAAACTATATTAAATATATTTATACATGCGAATATTTTTTAAAATATTTTAAAAGTTATAAAAATGCATTTTTTTAGATACGAGGCTTTTGACTACTTTCTGATTTTTTAAAGTGTACGAAAGAGGCAATGGGCTAAAGATGGAGTTTCGCACTCACAGAAGGCAAAATTTCTTCACCACAAAGGAAGCCATCTACAACACTATAACTAGTCATATTGTTAAGATTAGTTAATATATATGCCACTAATTTCAGTCTGGTTCGAATCAATAGATAATTTGGCTATATTCAGATAGACAGTCCAACTGAATGTTTCATTAAAAGGAAATAAACCATAATCGACATTAGAAGTACTGAGTATAAAAAAGACATGTAAACGCCGCAGAAGACCATATTCGATAACGACATAGTTTTAGAGAGTCCTCATAATCGGAATGTATAAGAATTGTTCTGTGATGCGCAAGGCCAATCGTCCAGACCTCACAATTATTTATGTTGGGAGCGGTGGGCACGATATGGCGCCCAGACACATGGCGGCTCGGACCGTTCTACAAGGACGAAGAACGAGGAATTCTGTTTGATTGTATGACATAAGAATTCCACATAGTTCTGGATTTCAGAGTCGTCGTTTCTGTATAAGTGGATCCATCTGTCACAGGAAAATATCGGGATCTTTAATATCTTATCTTAATTACTCGATATCTCGACACAATGCAGTCCGCTATATTATTCACTGATTAATTAATATTTTGAGATAGAGGGCGAAATCCCTGTTTTAATTTATATGTTTCCAAAATATCTCTCTCCTCTCTCTATTTATAAATTATTTTATATATTTACATTTATTTATTCATATAATTTTCATTATATAATATTATATAATGTAGTTTCTATCTCTATCTCTCTCTCTTTCCCCGTTCACGGTAGACTTTCTTTATTATACTTAGATTTAATGGGTAGCCAATTAATTCAAGTTATTGATTCTGTGTCAAACATGCCCCGTCTTACGTATGTTAGAGCTTTTTTTATTTTATTTTTGTTTCAAATGAAGGACTATATGAATTTTCAAGATACGTCTGCTTCTTGATGTTCTAATTGTATGTGTTCATCTCTATAAATATAATTAAACTCTCACCTAATTAATTCGACGTGTAGTTCTATAATCCGCTTCCATTTGTGCGAACTTGCGCTGCAGTCCGCCCCACAGAAATACGAATTAGAAAACAAGATAAACGCACCTCTCATCCCTCCAGGAATATTCCGAATATTCTCCATTTGATTGCCACCACCTCAGCACTCAAGGAACCCGCTGTAAAAAACGCACACACAATCACATAAAGCAGTAAAAACTATGGAAAAAAAAATTGGAAAAAATCCAGACATGCAAACACTCATTGATTTATGTTCCGGATGGGAGATTTGCTTCTCTCTCTCCCGCTTCAAATTATCGGGGCGCTCTCACACTCCTACCAAATAACCTCCCGAGGTTGTTGTTTTTCTGGTTAAATCTCAATACCGCGTTCACCTGTTTGCACCGCCCGGTTCTTCAGCGGTGTGTGCCCAGCATTACATTTATCATTAGTCTCAATCATTAGAACAATAGAGTTGTGAGTATTTATCACTATTTCATAAGATTGAAACGTAGTAAAACTCCACATATCTTTCTTTTCTCCAGTGTTCTATAAGTGTAATTGGTCTTGGCCAATTATAAAACCATTTTTAATAGCATTTTTTTTATTATTTTAAATTGAATAATCTATATATATATATATATATACCTGAAGAGACAAGGGTCGCCTCTCCCGTCAAAATAGACCTCTAAAACCAGACGCCATCTATTGACTGTCGCCGCAACTAGCGGCCTCGGGTCGGTGACAAAGCCACAACACCAGCTTTGGCAAACTGAAAAGCGTCCACCTAGAGACCATGTTGCAGAGACCAATCTGCAAATTGTCAAGATTCCATTTGATCCCGTGTGGATCTCATGGAATGAAGTCCGCCCTAGACTGACGAGGGCCATTAGCCCGAAACCATGGTCTCTAGGTGGACGCTTTTCAGTTTGCCAAAGTTGGTGTTGTGGCTTTGTCACCGATCCGAGGCCGCTATTTGCGGCGACGATCAATAAATGGCGTCTGGTTTTAGACGTCTATTTTGACGGGAGAGGCGACCCTTGTCTCTTTAGATTAATTTCCTCCCTGAAAAATTTCCATCTATATATATACTTATATATATATATATATATATCTAAAGAGACAAGGGTCGCCTCTCCCGTCAAAATAGACCTCTAAAACCAGACGCCATCTATTGACCGTCGCCGCAACTAGCGGCCTCGGGTCGGTGACAAAGCCACAACACCAGCTTTGGCAAACTGATAAGTGTCCACCTAGAGACCATGTTGCAGAGACCAATCTGCAAATTGTCAAGATTCCATTAGATCCCGTGTGTTTTTATCGCCTTCATTTCAAATATACTTATGTACTGTGTATATGTTATTATTATGTTTGTAAATAATTATTGATTTTTAAGAAAATCCTCAATAAGTGCAGTCGTGTTTCGTAAAAAAAAAATAAATTGAAAATACATTTATTTATTATCATAAGTTTTTTTTTTAACTCTTGCGTAAAATACACAAAATATGTTACAGATAATATCATATAATTTTTTATTCTATATTGCTATAAATGATTTTTAAAAAAAGGAAAATTATTTACAATACTTACATTGTTTTAAAGAACTAACTAAAAGAAAAGCAAAAATGATGTGTGTGGTCAAATGTTTATATTTAATATATGTATAATAAAATAGAATATAATTAAAAATATATTATATATATTTAGATAGCAGAGCGGGTTTCATTTTTATTTAAGATTGAGAGCTTCTGAGTTACACAGCTGGATGACTATAGACAAACCTTGACTGAGATCGTCTGAGGAAGAGATGTGTATCGCGCAAGCTTACAATCTTAAAAAATAAACGCGAGAGAGTTGCAATATTTTTCAGTAGTTATACTTTCTAGTACTTTTCTGCAATTATATCTTTGCACTGCACTGAAATACCCCCCCCCCCTCGAATAATAATACAAATTAAAATCCTTAAATAGAAACACAAGAATTTATCCACCAC
>CP092886.1:8982618-9008216 GCA_030710605.1 Cordylochernes scorpioides
AAAATTCACAGAGCAATTCTCCGCTGACAAGATCATGACGATATTCTCCCGTCCACCATATATGTCTGAATTCGCCATTCAGACTTTTATCTATTTCAATATCCTAAAAGGCGCCTACGCGGAGACAGATTTTTGGACGATAAAGAGATCCTAAAAGTCACAAGTTTCCATCTGCCAGCGTAAAACGATATTTTATGACGGCATCGCAGATTCTCCTACATGTGGACCACTATATTGAATAGCACTGAAAAAAAAAATGCTGCGAGTTGATTTTATCTTTTAGGGTAGCACATGCTCTTGATATTTTTAACAGAAGAAAAGGCAATGCCATTATGTTACCTATATGTCATGAAAGTTTGGAAAGAAAAGACGTTACAGATATAACCCTAAAACTTTTTTTAGAAACCTGTCAGGATTCAAATATAAAATTTCTAATGTAATTAACAATTGAGCACCACAGCAAATATCTAACATAATAACTTTTTCATATTTTTTATAAGTATCAGTTGTTAAAATATACATAAAATAGAATAAAAATAAGTAGACGAAAAGTAAATAAAAAATCTGGGTGAACCAAGGCCAGAGCACGTACCTTTAGTTTTAAACTTTTATACCTAGTATGTAAATAGAAGTGACCGGGGGTCCAAAGAGGATCTATCCCTTGTGAAGCGCTTTTTTTAATAATAAGATTGAATTTAAAAAATCCTAGTGATTTCTAAAGTGATTTTTGGTTAGCGCAATGATAGCTCCCAAATAAAGAGAGGCAAATATTCAGGGATGGGATGATAGAGACGTTGTAAAAGGACTACTTTTTCCATAAAAAAAAAAAGCGAAAGTATTGCTCCTTTTGACCTCCTCCTAAATAAATCATTCGATTTTTCAGAACATTTTTTTAAAGTGAAAAGACTCCCGCTTTATTGTAACGAGAAAGTAAGTTTGATTCAGGACCAGCTGGGTACGGTATATATATATATGCCTCAGAGGAAGTAAGGGGGTAAGGAGCTCCTGTCGAAAGCCCCATCAATCACCGCTAGCTCATCGATAGCTGGATCCCATCTCGCCCCTAAGGGAGTTGAAGGCACCGACAGCCACTTCCTCTTTCCTGAGGCAACTGAATCACACATCCTGCTGCAGGGTTTTCATTCAATCATTTTGCAACTTGAAAGCTTAGATTCATTCTGACATATGTCTATAAAACTTTACAATATTCTCAACTGGTTCCAAGGTAAAGATAATTTACATACTCAAGTTCAGCTCAGAGACTAGCTGCCGTGGTGGAAAGTTTATAAACCCAGGCGTACAACTTGTTGGAGAGGGAGAAAGAGTAATTGCTGATAGTTATTACATTCATGGACAAAACTCAAGGAAATGGGAAGTCTTTAGTGTCGCCTGCCGTCTGTTTATATATACTGTATATATATATATATAAGGAATATTTGCACTCACCCCTGCTTCTATTTCTTCCATCTTTTTTTTTTTACTTTCTGGCAACAAGCCATGAAAAGATTCTAAACAACGAATTCTCAAAAAAGTTTTAAGCGTGGGTACCGAGCGTCTCCACCAGTTTGTTACGAAGTTTCTTGCTGGAGGGAATAAACATTTTTATTCATCACCCAAAATAAATTGTAGAAGAGAGAAAGAACAAAACCATCTGACAAAGAATTATGTAAGCACAAAGAAATAGTTAAAGAACACGCCGAAAGTCGTGGCGCCCGCGCTGCTCGAGCGAGCAAGAGTATTTGTTCCATTCAACAACTTTGAAAGAAAGTGTCAACGTTGTGGAAATATTTTTACACTGGCAACATATACCCCCATATAGTGACAACATATAGTGCATTTCACTAACATTTATCCTGATGATTGGTAGAGCCAAAGAATGATTATGTGCGCGTTAAACATCCTTAACACTGTTGTGTTTACCATTCCGGTAAATCACACCGGCTCGTATTGTGCCACGATAGACGTGGTCTATCTCACACTGACCTCTAGTCTATCTTGTTTACTTTCACTCACCAATTTTCTAGGTCTTTCTATTCCTCTAAGGCCATCACTAGCTCAGTTTAGATTTTCTATTCATTCCAATAACGTTTAAAATGAATCCTATTCATTTCTAACTTCCCGAATCTCTACTATCTAAAACGAGGTCTTTTGTCTAAAGCCCCAGCGTTGCGTGACGCTCACAGCCCACGTACTGACTCTCTTGTCTATCGACCTGGTCACACAACCTCGGCCTCTAGTTTTATGGAAGTAATCTCAATTGAGAAATATCTAGACACACCAGAAAGCTTTGTGTTAATACTAAACTGAGAGTTATTTCGTACTAAAGAACTGATTAAGTCCCTCATTTTCTCAAATACCTTCCTTAATACCGCGTGTTTTACAATGAGATCGTTAAAGCATAATTAATTTATGAGGCGTATAATTCCTATGGACATCTCTATATACTCCTTGCAATGTCAATGCAATATATGGTCAACTTCAGGTGATATGGATCTGAACATAACGAATGGTTTTTAATTCCATTTTTTATGTACACCAATGAATTCAAAGTTTGACCTCTCAAAAATTAGGTATTTTCACGTTTTTGAACATTCATTTATTGCAGAAGTACATTCAGTAACCTTTAAGAATGTTAGTTATTCCTCCTAGTAACAAATATTATTTATAACTTAAATCATCTCTAATAAATGTGTGAATTTTTCAGGAAAGAAATCGACTATAATAAAAAAGATACAATTATTCAGCTTAACTTGACAGAAAACTATATGTTTTCTTTGACCGTCTCCTCCATCTAGCAGATCGGTGACAAAGCTATCAGCTTTGATAGATTCCAAAGGTCTAATTGGAGGCTAAGGTTTAGGGATATGGCCTTTGTCAGTCCAGGAAGGCGTTTTCGGAACCATTTTGACGAGATGGCTGCCTTTTTAATGAATGATTTCTTAACTGGGAAATTCCCATCTCTATATAACAAGCGCCTACTGGGAAGATATTTTCTATTATTTTTGCTCTCTTTATCCGATATTTATAACGAAGTGTTCTCTGGCATTTCCAATCGAGTAAACATTTGAACCATATAAATAAATATGGAATACAAAGCGCCAACCACGCTGGCTACACATAAGTCAACTTTAATGGGCCAGGACGTTAGGGCCGCGTTGTATTAGAGGCCAACTTGAAAATTGTAATTAACAGATGTCAACCGCGTTTCAAAAGAAGCAGCGATCTATGCGGCGGCAGTCCTCCACCTGGTTGTTAATTAACAACCCAACTTGTTTAACAGCCGGACAGCTAATGCGTCGCGCTAACAACGGCTTCCGCCTTCCTAATTTCCTCTCGCTTTTCTCTCACGCGCACGCTGACTTATCTTTAGTCGAACATCTCATTAAATTTGTTGCTCATTGCGCCAAGTTTGAGTGATTGATTCTCCTCCCTGCGCGCTTCCGTCCGCATTTTTATTGAAACAAAGCTCGGCGTAGATTACTTACTCAGTTGGCAATGTTGGAGCGTCGATTTAGGCCTACGGTCTAATCTTATAGAGAAATGTTTTCAAATAATAAATGATTTGCTTGAAAATATTTGACAATATTACAACATAGACTCGCAATGTGTATCTTTAAGAGACAAATCTATCTAGTTTTAGCGTTTAAAAAACCAGTCGAAGAGCTTTTATGCTTGAACAATCGCTCGTTTTTATATTTAACTACAAGAAACGCGTTTCTGTGATTCATGTTGTAATATTTTCAAATAGAGAAATGTATTTATACCCCAGTTCAAATAACCAACTTGTTAATTTATTTGTCTTATTTTCAATGTTGTAAATATATTTAGCAACCTAAAATAATCCCCACAATATATACTTGGAGTTACAATGATTTTTACATTTTTATAAGAAGGCTCTTTCTCTTCATGCCAAAGAGTACTACTGTCTATCTCAAGTTATATTCCCGAAATTCGAGTTATTGTAGCATCTGATGAGTTTGCATGAGACATTTCGGCCTCACATTCAAAACCACTTGGCGATTGCCATCTCTAAGATGTCCAGTAGTTAATTATCTTGGAAAGAGTTTGCATAGCCGGATACCATTTCTGGCCAAGTACTGTGAAAGAAAAATGAAGACCACGAGATGCTCAGGGGAAAGTCGGCGTGATTCGTCCAGGCACCGCTTCACGGCCTCCCGCTGACTGACCCACGCTGGAATTTGTCAAAGATTGAGACAGATTTAAACAGATTGTCGATAAGAACTATTTACGAAAATTATAGATGGAGAGAGAGTTTATACACATGAAATTTAATTGGTATTCTCATCAAAGTATTACATGAAAAATTAGATTACCAAGGCAAATTCAAATTAACTATTTTTGTAAATATATTTATGATTTTCTTTCAAACCTGAAAGACTCAGGTTCCTAATATATATTATTGTTTCTCTTTTTTATTTCGATTACCTTTTCTTGTATAATATGCTTATAACTCTTTCTGTTTTAAAAAAAATGTAAATCGACACAATTATTCCTAGCCGGGATATCGCGTTTTGTGTGTTGAAATAAAATAAATAAGGCAAATTCAATCACAGATATTTATGTTTATAATTTTAGGTTAATTTTATGTATATTTGTGTGTGTCTCTCTCATGTGTTTTTCATATATAAGACATAAAATACCGATTTATTAAATATTATTTTAATCAAACTTTAAAACAGTGTCAAAATATTTGTTTCATCTTTAACATATAAATGGCATTAAGGTTGAAAAATTTCAAAAGCTTCCGGGAATAAATTTATATTAAAACATTGAAATTCACATATGTTTAGCTTCGGGAACGAAAGCCCTTCTACGCAGGAGAAAAAACACGCTAAAATAAATAGCCAATATATCAAGAGTTAAAATAAAATCAACTCTTGTTCTATCGGTGATTTATTTTAACGCGTCTTTTTCTCCTGTTGAAAGATTTTCGTGCCCAAAAGCTAGAGATATGTGAATTCCAATGGTTATTCGTAAAATTTGACAACATAGTTGTCACTCTGGTTTGAAAATGGAAATATTTAGCATTCAATGGGAACCAGTAAAGAGATGAAAATAGCGGGAATAGGATAACGTCCTCTGCTATCCTATAATTGAAGGTTGTTATGAGGGACGTATTTGAATAAAGATTCAGGATTTTTTTGTAATTTCTATTAGGTTATATACAGTGACTTTAGAACTGCATTATTATTTTATAAACATTTCTTGATAATAGCAAAATTATAGCTTTGGAAGCTCCATAGATGATCCCTTTAGTAAAATAATAACTTTATTGTAATTTTTATATCATAAACAAAAATATATTATTTGAGAAGAATTATTTGAATTGATGTTTAAAAAAGAAGAAGATAATGTACAGCTAATTATTTTATTTTAGCATATATCGTTAATAAACGTAAACTTCCGAGCTACCTGGGTGTTTTCATAAATCTGGAGCAAGATGTTTGATGAAGAGCGATGTACTTGGAATCTTAATTTGATTAGCGGTATAAGCTAAAATAAAGATACTTGGTTTTATACACAATCTATATTTTTTACAATACATTTATGAAATAGCAATTAATTGATGTAAATAACTTTTTGAATGTTTGTACTCAGGTTGTCAACATAATTGGACACACATTGCACACGCACATGCGTTCTGTTGGACTAAACCCGTTTAATATTACATCTTTCAGCCTTCCATATGTCACAATGTTCTTAATAAATACGTATTATTATTATATTAAATTCTATAATTAAATGAGAAGGAAAACTAAAAACGCGAAGAACACGTGCTACATGAATGTCTTGGGAGGGAAGTAGGGTTGGATCTAATTATGAAAAAGAACTCTGTCACATGTTGAATTAATGTGAAAATTCTATCTTCTGTTAATGGGATATAAGTATGGCTGGGCAAAGATTGACTTCTAAAAAGATGCGCTGGCAGAGAGAAGTAACTGTCACAGTCCCAGCGCCGGATAATCGATCAAGGCTAATCGATCGCGCACGCGGCATTCCGTAATTTAACTAATAGATCGAAGATGTTTCTTCTTTCCAGACAGACGACTGGCGAGAAACGTTGGGAATTGACGCCTAATGTACGACGCGATTCCAATCGGGTTTAAAGCTCTATCGTTTAACGTTTTCGGATTATAAATCTTGATGTGAAGTGAAATATATAGTAGAAAATTGGTATTTGATATATTGGTAGATATAATACTCCTTGAATGAATATAGTGCGTCAAGATTCCAGAGAAAATGGTGACAGTGGGTCACAGACACTTTATTCAGTAAAAACGTGCCATGTGAATAGTTGAGGAGATTGTATCTACCAATATATTTACATGTGAAGTAACAATGGGATGAACTCCAATATGTAATGATAATACAGTAGCAGAGAGCAGTGCCCAATTTCTTGCAACAAGTCTCTTATTGGATAAATGCTGCGAAGAAACTTTATTTTTTATATTCAAATTTTAATTTTTGTTAGGTAACAGCTGTTTTTAATTTTATATTGCTCCCCATTATTAATGGCCTTCTTTTGAATATCCATTTTGATATGAAAATTTCCAATAAAAAATATTGAAAATATATATTTTGAAATTTTCGATACAAACTTTTATATGTAGTTTTTTAATGCTTTTAGAAATTTGAATTATAAGAATCTTCACTTAAGGATATTCAACAATGTTAACTAACGATTGTTTAAATAAAATGTTCATGTGTAAAGATTTTTTTGATCTTTTTCCCTTCATTAATCCAAAATTGGACATTTTACCGTCCTGGAAACTAAGTTAATTTTTAAAGAATGACACGAAGTAAGAGTTTACCTACAAAACACATAAGAGAATTTTGTTCACGAAATCTTAAAGTTTTCTAAAATTTTGTGCTGTTATTGATTGGTTCATCCTCAATATGAATATTCCAGGATGGTTACAGTGTTTATGTGCAGCGTTGAGAAGTGAGTTTCGCGGGGAGTTTAAATGACAACTATCTTAGTCAGCCCCTTTCGTGCAACAGTGTATAAAAGCTTTTGTCTACGTATACTTGGCTTTCTTTAGATATGGAGGCTTTGTGGTCTATGATGCGATGAATGAAAAGAAGCCACCAAAAGAGCCACGTGACAATACTCGTTCTCCTCTTTATATTGATGAACGTCTTCGATATAGCGCAGATTTCGTACTAACGAGTACGACTATGAAAACCTCCATTTACACTCATGAACAAAACTTAAGAAAATTTTATACATGTATATCGGAATTCGGACAATAACTCTGAACGATATTTTATACAGTGACTTTTATTGAAGACACGAAATAACCGAGTGTGAACAAAATTGCCTCTGTCTCCTTTAAAAAAAAATAGACCACCGATGACGTAAAAGACTTTCCACTTTATTAGGTTTTGTCCATGAGTGTAAATAGTTTATTAGATAGGTTTTAATTGATTTATCAGCTATTGAGAGTCATGTTGATTCGTGTCCATCAGGTGATTGCGGAACTTCTCCATATATTATCGGAATGGATATTTTTCGGCCCGGCCTTCTGGCGATAGCTGTTTTAGTAGCAACCACATTTCTTTTAACGGTCTGGTGTATTGGCTTACTGATATCTTCCCCAAATAGCTCCATCGTAGAGCGTCGAAGAAACGTTTATGTGAAGCCATATTATGTCATATTCTTTTTAAAACGTACAAGATATTAAAACGATAGCAGGTATGATGTGCTCACAGAGCGCGCGCGCTCATTAAACATGTTTTAAATTTTGCCTATTTTCAAGTCCTATAAAGTAAATTATCCAGACAGATAAATTCATTAGTTTTTTTCACGTGTTTGCAAATTTCAATTTTATCTTTAAGAAACATAGGATTTCAAAATAAATAATAATAAAAAAAACATTTTCACTTCATTTTGACACAAGTATATGTAGATGGAATATTTATTTTAAAAGAAATCGAGAAGGCTATTTTTAGATTTATTTATCACATTCTTTGCTAATAAGAGGCGCAAGTTAGAGAAAAATCATTTTCTCTACTAAAATATTAATATGAAGAAGGTCTCAACCACATGATGTTTTAAAACTATTTCAAGAGAGACCTCATAATAACTGTTAAATGATTGTGATGTATGCTGCAAAATATCATTGTTGTGGAATATTCCAACTATTTCGAGTAAAATCTTGAAATTATCAACTTGTATAACGAACAAATGAAGAATGAGCCTTAATGTAAAATGACGCAAAGAATTTTCATGATGTATCTACCAAATTCTCTCTCTACCAATATACAAGGTTGTCCCAAAAGTTCGTACTTACAAAAATATTGAATTTGAATATATATATATTTATATGGATATATATTTGGAATTTGTTGTAGGTGTTTACGAACTTTGGGATAACCTTATATTACCTAAGGTTCACTGAATTTTTTTCTAGTACTAAGTTCAACTACATGCCTAGTATGTATGTGAAAATAAGTTACGAATTTGTTTTATATAAAAGCATATTTTACATTTACTAACACCTCAAGTAGATATATTTACATTAAGAAATATTTTTTAAAAACTTTAAAATATTAGAAGCTAAGAATTGCCACTTAAAAACGACTACAATTAAAAAATACCGAATATCTTTTTTACCTAATATTATATATTCTCTCATAAAATTATATTTATACAAAATATATATGGATTGTACGATGAATAAAGTGTATGCAAATACACAAATACAATTTATAATAAGAAAAAGAACAAAAGGTATTCCAAAAGAAAAAAATGTCAAGCATTTCCAAATCCCCAGTCTTGAAACTTTCACTTCTTGCTCAATTTGATGATATCGGACGCATTTTTAAGGCATTGAGGGAAGCACGAGAGGAAGAAAGTAAAATATTTCCGAAAATAATCCGAACAATACGTGATGAAAAAGCTTCGGTGAAAAATCAAATCTTAAACTTAACAAAAGAATTGGATAAATATCAAAAGCTCATTGAGCAGAAAGATGATATGAATGTCAATATTAAAAGAAATGTTCAAAAAGAAGTCGCTTTAATTAAAACTCTAGAGGCCCAAAAAGGTATCTTGAAGATTCAAATAGATCGTGTGCGAGAAATCTTGCTGGAAGAAAACAGCGCTTTAGATGAAATTGCGAGGAAAAAAACTGGCATTTTTAAATGAAGAAGATAATAAAGATGAGTCAGAAGAAACAATGATTATTCCCGACTTTGATCTATCCAAATCCACCGAGATAAGCTATGATAAAACTGATGAGGATATCCAAAAGGATGATAGTGTTTTTATGATGGAAGATTCTGTAAAAAATGATTCTAAAATATTTAAAACTAACATTTCCAAATATAAAAGTCAAAACGACTTCTTGCCTAAGTGTGTTAATGTTGTTCCTCAGCCATCAATTTTACATCCACGCTGCAAATCTGATGACATTATAGATCGAAAATTTAATTCTTCGTTCGAACTTGATTTGTCATCTCTAAAACCGAAAACAACAATCAGGTTCAGTTTAGTAAGCAAGGATTACCATAAGTTCATCAAGAAAGCGATGTTCAAACTTGAAAATTGTTCGGCTTGTGGACAACGCATTAGATTTTCAAAAAACGCGTTGAAATGTGAAAACTGCAAGGTTGTCAGTCATATTGATTGTAGAAACAGAGTTCTGGGACCATGTCTGCCGTTGAAAAAAATTTCTCAATACAACAACGGTAAATTTATTCTAAATAATTTTATAGGCAACAGTGTGCCTTCGGTTCCGCCGTTCTTGGTCGATCTTTTAAACGAAATAGAACATCTAGGCTTAAATGAGCCATATCTATATAGGATTTCTGGAAGCAAATGTTCAGTTCATGAATTAAAATGCCGATTATTTGGGAAAAGAAGAAGATCTTCTAAAGGCATTGTTAGCGTTCATGATTTGTGTAGCTTGTTGAAAGATTTTTTCAGAAATTTGAATGAATCATTGTTAACTTTAAACCTCTGGCACCAATTTGCTGCAGCCGCGGCCATTTCAGATGCAAGCCTAAGTTCCGAGAAACTTCAAGCAGTAGTGTCGAAGCTTCCACGACCCAACAGGGATACGCTGGCGATGCTCATGCTCCACCTGCAGAAGGTGGCCGTCACTCCGGCGTGCAGAATGAACGCCGTCAGCCTGGCTAAGGTGCTCGGACCGCCGATCATAGGAACTCCTGGCGACCCTGAGCCAGCCACCATTATTGAAGACATGCGCAAGCAAATTCTCATTCTAAACAAACTTCTCAGCGTCCCATCTGAGTTCTGGGAAAAAGTAATTGAAATACAAGATTCCCTGCCTCCTAACAACACTTCGACTCCAGTCATGGCGATGAAACCTAAAGTCCGCTCAACAAATATTTTTAGTCAAAGAGCTAAATAGTTTCCCGATTTGGCGCTATCCTAATGTTTGTAATCTAAAAGTGCACATTTCTGTTCATTAGCTTGTGTATTTCTGAAATAATTTCCTTTGTATTTCTAGAATAAAGAATTCATTTAAAATATATATCAACTCTCTTTTTGTTTGCTTTTTTTCCACCAATAGTAAGAGACCTATTTTGAGAGGCCGTTCATTTCAACATCTTAGTTATTTGTGCTTTTTTTCTAGTTTTAAGAATATATTTTTTTGAAATTTGAATCCTATTATTTTTCTATATGTTTGAACACGCTGAAATCAGTTCGTGTGAAATTCTTAGATAATGTCACATTCTCGTGCGTTGAAAAATCTGAAAGTGTTTTTTTTTTTTCATTGACCTTGTAATTCTATAAGTAATTGAAAAATAAAAACATTCCTTTATTGCATTTACCTTAAACTCCCTTTTTCTTCAGCAAAAATTCTCCAATTTGAAATGTTTAAGACTTTATGTGATAAAATTCGAAAACAACCTATGCATTTATTTATTTAGTTTTGAGAAGTATTTAATAACTATCGTAAATAATTTAAAATTATTTACATGAAAACCCCCATTCATACCTGAAAATATAATAACAAATCACATAAACTCAATAAATCTCTACCTACATTACTAAAACAGCAATCACAGCGCGTGGGACGCTAGAATTACTACAGAGAATTCCCATTCATACATGAAAATATAATAACAAATCACATACACTCAATAAATCTCTACCTACATTACTAAAACAGTAATCACAGCGCGCGGTCCTCTAGAATTGCTACAGAGAATTGGCTTACTAACCTAATATGGAGGGAGATATAACGAGAACAAACAATATAATTAAACATAATTTTGAATTTTTAGAAAAGTTTACCGTACCTTTTATTTTAATAAAAGTTATTCCTAATCTTTCAAATTATATTGACAAATATTTGCACTTTTTTCTTATCTCAGGTTTTAGTTTGTTTTCGTTTGATAGTGAACCAATCTTTCCCGCCTTCTCATTGGACGAATGTGGCCATGTCTGTATATATAAGGGGGCTATGGTGTTGCGAGAGAGGATTGTGGTGGATTATTGTGTGGAGACGCTTAAAGTGTTCTCTGCGTGCTTTATCCGTGTCTGGTGATCTCCTCGTATACCTGTGTGACCCCGGTCCGATCCCTACCAACTTTACAATAAAGATAAGTACGGTTTTGTTTTTATATAGCAAATCGTGAGTTTCTTTTTTTTTTGCTCTATTTTATTGTTGTTGTTGTACTCTTGAGTGTACGCTTTTCTCTGTGTTAGTTACTATTACTTTAGACCCTAGTAATTTGCACATTGTGTGTTATCCCGTTCTAGTAACTTTTGTCAAATTATCATGTACAGTAATAATGAAACTTGAAATGAGAGGGCTCATCTCATTGGTGGATTCTCTCAACGGTTTGGCTTCTCTCTCCAGATTGCTCTACCATTTATAGTAAGCTGATTTGCTTATATAGTCTGCATTTATTACGGAATATAGGGTGAAGAGAATGTTTTAAGAATCTATGAACATAATTTTTCATAACTGCAGAAATATATACTTAAATCAACGCTTAAACCCATCAACCAAGTTTAATTCAAAAAATAATTTTAAAAAGCCTGTTAGGTAACATGTCATACATCACCATCTTAGTGCCTTTATTCCTGAAAATTGTCACAAATTATAGAAGCCACTTTTTACACAAAATACATTTCCCTAACAACCCTCATTCGGTATGCTCCTTTATAAATGCGCTGGCTCTATAATAAAATCAGCTTATACAACAGTAAAGCAATCGATTAAACTTGCGAAACTGCCGGGAGGGTTAACTACTGATGAGCCATGCTCTCTCATCTGAATTTTAAAATTTCGGTGTGTGTGTAAGTCTTGTAGAAATTTTCTTAATTATAAAAAGAAGCTTTAGTTTATAAAATTAATTTCCAGTGATAAAGGGCGCAACGATTATAATGATGATAACATTAAACCGATTGGCCAAATATCAGGGAACAGGCTAAATCAATGTTTAGTTGATTTCTGTTCCACCAGATGGCGCTCTTTTTTCTGAAAATCACATGTGCTCCTGATCAGGATATGCCTACTTTGTTTTTATTAAACCGATTGTTTTAGAATTTGATCAATAATTGAGTGTGTTTTTATATCTTAGAGAGTTTTTCAGAATAAAGTGATAAGACAATTGCTTCAAAGATATTTCAAACAAAACCTTAGGGTTCCCAGATTCACTTGTCGACTGGAAAGACTTTCGAATTCCATATACTCCCCAGGTCTGAAGACGAACTTTCGTCTTCCACTTTTCACAGATTTGAAGTTGGAAAAGTACGTGGGTTCTGTGGCGTGTAAGAACACATTTCTTGAAGCTTGACTTTAGATACAGATCACTATAGGTCTTTGTTGCATTATATATTCGGCATAGCTTTCGACGTTTTTTTTTGTATTCTGTCTTTTGACTTTTTAACATTATCAAAGTTCAATTCGGAGTAATTTATCTCCATCACTTTATGGATTAATCAATTTTAAAAATAATTTTCTTATCTCTTTCTCGGTTTCTCTTTCATAAACTGTAAACTATATATATATTCTATAGTTGCATATATTTATTTGTGTATGTGTTGAGTCCCTCTCTTATAAATCACTAGAATCTGTATGTGAAAAGGGCAGAAGAAGACCTATGACCTCTTTCTCTCTTTCTCTATATATATATATATAGTTGCACCAAGTTTCAGCTTTGCAGGGTCATCGACCTTGGTTTCTTCCTTCTTGGTGTTATACACGTTTCCCGAGCGGGTTTCCATATTCAAAGCAAATAAATAAAAGTAAAAGTAAATAAAATTAAATTACCTTTCGAAGTTATTGTGTTTATTCATTCGTGGTCTTCTTCGTAGGTCGTGATCCGCAGTCTCCCTCTAGGTCCTCTCTCGCTCCAATAACCAATCAAGATATATGTACAATAAATATTACAAAAGGAATGAAACTATAAAAAGGAATGATGATAATATAAATATTCTGTTTTAAATAAATATTAAATATCATAGAATATTTTGAATAAATGTAAGGGGCATTAAAATTGATGTAACAATATGTATAATATTATATCAAAATAACATAGCTTCATATGTACATATTTCCATATAATGTTGTACATTCTAATTTATTTCTATCTTTTTTCACTCATTTGCTATATATATCAGGGGAATCTGTTTATGATAATAAAGGTCCTAATAAAGGGATTGATTGATTGATTAAAACTTAGATATAAATGATATAGATGTCCTTTGTAAATGATTTTATCGCTTTTGATTATGTAAACGACTTTTTAATTGAACAAATGGAATTAAAATTTAATTGCAAAAATAAAATCTTGTTTTACTAATATCTAAAGAGACAAGGGTCGCCTCTCCCGTCAAAATAGACGTCTAATACAAGACGTCATCTATTGACTGTCGCCGCAACTAGCGACCTCGGGTCGGTGACAAAGCCACAATGCCAGCTTTGGAAAACTGAAAAGTGTCCACCTAGAGACCATGATGCAGAGACCAATCTGCAGATTGTCAAGATTCCATTAGATCCCGTGTGGATCTCATGGAATAAAGTCCGCCCTAGACTGACGAGGGCCATTAGCCCGAAACCATGGTCTCTAGGTGGACGCTTTTCAGTTTGCCAAAGCTGGTGTTGTGGCTTTGTCACCGACCCGAGGCCGCTAGTTACGGCGACGGTCAATAGATGGCGTCTGGTTTTAGACGTCTATTTTGACGGGAGAGGCGACCCTTGTCTCTTTAGATCAATTTCCTTCCGGCAAAAATTCTTACTAATATCTGTTACCGTATTCTCTATCTATGACAATTATAGGTCCTGAAGGCAGCCTATGGAAGATAGATTTCTATGAAATCCTACCTAGAGTTTATATATAATGTTACGACGCTTTAAGCCGTCGTTGTTTGCGTACAAGCTTTTTAAATAACAAGGAGGTTCTATGTAGATAGAGCTTAGCGCGACGTACTTTATCACCAGTAGCTGCTTGTAGAATTAAGGATTAGATGTCTCCAATGTCCGTCACCAGAAGGATCTTCGTCGCCAACAGACAGCTCCTGTCCTGGTCGGGCAAGCTTCTCTGGAATCAAGGATTATCAACAAGACCACACTCACGGAGACAACTTTCCGCTTCCTCTTGCACCGCCGATGTCACCAGACTGTCTGTTCTCCCCCAACTGTGTCTTCATCGACTGATCCATACTTTTCATTCCACGCTCCCCCTTGTCTAACAACAACGTCGTCTTGGATCTAGTGAAGGGGAGGCAGATGTCATAATAATTAATTTGTCTCTCGGAGTTTCTACCATACGGACATCAAAATGAACCTTTCATGGAAATCTTGTGAGATATATACGTGCCAATATCTATATCTCTCCTCAAGTAACTGCAAATTAGAACATGTAGCAAAAAATAAATTGATAAATCAGATGCGGTTTGCTGGAATCCTATCTCTCTCTCTCTCCTCAACTCAGAGTTTAATAGGCAGTATTTTTAGAGTTCAGAGATTTCTTTCTATGGCTAGAGTTTTGATGACATCACACCGTCTTCTCCCAAAATTGACCATAGACTCCATTCTCAGCCTTCATCTTCCTGGTCTTCATTCCATACTCCCTCCATTTATACTGTTAGCCAAGTCTGATTTCGGACTAGATGTACAAACACGCTGGTTCTTCTCCTCTCAATCATCTCCAGAAGTCTATAACTCCGTCGATCATTTTAAGACATCTTCATTGTTTATTCTGTCCGTCCATAGTATTCCAATCATTCGGCGCCAGCACCATGACTCAAATACCCATAGCTTTATCATTTTTGCCTTTGGAGTGTATAGAAATTTATATTTTAAAATGTAAATTTTTGTTGCTTCTATCGCAAATATGTGAGCATAAATCTATAGAGACACAAGTATTTCTATCGTTGCCGTGTGTATTTGATAGCTTGAAATATTAAGTACTATTTCAAAACCTATATGAAACTTTGTGATCGCACTTTTTAAAGTGATAACAATCTAATAAAAGAGATATTTGTTCATCAAACCTACCAAAAAACAAATCTATCTTAATTAATTAATGTTTTTATTTTTAAAAGGAAGTTATGTTTATAACACAATGTGACGTGTGGATATAGTAGCAAACATTTCTAATCAATGCCTAAATTCCTATGTATCAGCTCTATTTTTAAACATTATCTAAATAGATACCAAGTTGTATTTAATACACATTCCCACTTTTTATTCCCGAAGACAAAAACTGAACATAAAAATAAAATGTATCATATATAAAACTGTTTTTATACAGCCATCATAACATAAACAAAAATGCGACACACACAAAAAATACATATTTACCTAATTATTTCAAAAAGCGGAGTTTTTTATTTAAAATAAATGAATTGCCGCAAATGGTTTTTTTTAGCGGCGTGAATGAAGAAAGATACGTCTCGTATTTCTAAATTGTCACTCCTTTCTTTTTCTGTCGCCTCCACCACCTGAATGGTGTACGCCCAACATTTCGTCGTGTGTATTATTAATATTATTATGCTAGGTTCATTATTCTATTGTTCCCTTGCCTTTTTTGTTAATTAAATTGCGTTAATTATTCTTGAAGTTTTTAATTTTGCTAATTACAATCTACTTTTGTTCTTCCGTGATGGGGAAAGAGAGAAAAGGGTTAGAGCGCTCTCCCTCTTGTCGAAAATTCCATTTTTTACCCTTTTGTATTGGCGGTGATTACTAAGCCCTAGAATTTGCTCATTAGGGCGCTACACAATGTTTATTTTTGCCAGATTTTGTTTGAAGCGCAGATCTACAATCTTCCCTACAATCTGTTGTGGCTTTTTTTCTTGCTGTTTTTTTTACCTCGACGCTGTTCTCTCTTCATTACCTGTGCAATTCAAAATGGAATTTTTGAAGACAAAGCTTGATGAATGGAAAAAATGTATTAATCCTAAAGATAATAAAATTTGAATGATTTCTATTAAAAGGTATTTAATGGAAGTCTATATACTGAGGAATAATTGAATTTAAAATTTTTTGATTAATTTTATTAATTATCTCTTTTATCCTCCTGAAAAAATAATGGTATATTAGTGTTAAGCCATGTACACTAATTTCTAACGATTAGAATGTATGGGTTGAGGTGCTAATCCCGAGGGAAAATATAAAAGAGAGCTTTTATTACAGATCTACGATTCGAGTTGTTTTTAAGAATGCCTAACTAGATGGAAGGTTGCTGGGAGAAAATCAGAACAAATATAGAAACAGGAGATCTTTCTTATATCATTAGAAGTAAAGAGCATGCGCCAGTCTTCGTCCATCTCTGCGAACTAACAGACTCGTGGCGCCAAATTCACTTCAGGAAAAAATCTGAAAAATTCGGAAAGCTCAGCTCGAGACGCTTCCTTATTACTGATTTTATCAGTCTATATATAAATCTGGTTTTGTGACGTAATGACTGATGCAGATTTGCTAGCAAAGATAGATTGTCGATATTGCCGTTTTGTTATAATTTGATGAAGGAGATATCACGTGATTGTTGTCTAGGTTTCTAGTTCAATGGAAATTATTTCTCAGGTAAATGCTTAATTTATGAAACTAAAATTCCACGTCTCTTTTCTTCTAGAGCATCACCTTTTATATAGAAATAAATAAGTTCTGGATCCAATGAATGTCAGGCTCAAAGTGCCTTCACGTCTGTTGCCTTCTGCACAGAGAAGCCATGTAAATGTGTTATAACTATGGAGTTTTCATTAATTTCATTAACTGTTACGGTTTTTCTTATTGTTTACTTTTTAACTCCAATCAAATTGTTCCAGATACGAGAGAAATCTCTCTCTACGGCCGTCGGACTTGTAGTCCTGGATTTTCGCAATAGGCCTCGAGGACCACGCCATCACCATCTCTTCAGCGGCGTAGCATGCGATCTATGTTTTCTTTGTAGATCGCGAAATGCGTGGTGTCGCTGGAGAACCGCTGGCGATCTTTAATTAAAATCTACAGCGGCGGCAGAGGCGTCAAGTACATATTTATTGTACACAGCATATAGGGGGAAGTTCAATTCTTCGAAATATTGCTTTAATTTTTATTATAAACACTTCTACTATATATTATTATTTATCCTATAACACTAAAGTATTGCACTAGGTTCCGAATATTTATTATTTAATATTTAAATATATTTATCTCATATTTAAAATCCTAACCCCTGTATGAAAATGTATTTCTCTATATCTTCAGTTAAGTGAGGTGTCAATAGTACGTTAAAAAAAACTCGGGTGAAAAAAATAAATAAAAACATATGTTTATAATTTTGTTTTCATGTTGAAGTTTCACATTGTAAATTTAGCCTTCTCTAGGAAACCTCCACTAGGCCAGCGTGTATAGGCCGCGGTATAGACGCCGTGCAAGTGGCAAGGAGCAATCGATGTCAGCCGATCAATAGCACGGGTTAATATAGAAATATAACTATCTATATCTGTATGCCATTTTTATTTGGGGTTTGATGAAGAAATGGCGGGTGGAGGAAGTTTGTATGGCCCATTAATAACAAAGCTGGCTGGGGTTGAAAGTGGGCGGTATAATGTATGCATATGGATTAAACTGGGTTGAATTTAAATCCTTATGCAAATCATTCTGAGGCTGAAATCGACGCCTGCTGGTTTTTGTTTTGTAGTCCGTAGAAAGTTTGATTTATTCAAACCATATTATGATGATTTATGAGTAGAGATCTCTCGCAACTGCTAAATGGAAAGTATTCCATTAGTGGACTCCAGCCTCTCACAAAATTTAGGAATTACCCAACTAGCACACAGCATTGCCAATGTGCCTTCTTTCCCTACATTAGATCAGCAGAAGATTTTGACTGATCATTTATATATTAAATTAAAATAATTTTCATTTTCACTTATTTCTGTACTTTTTATTTTCATAATAAATATATTTATATATTCTAAACTAAAATCGTCATATATATAAATAAATATCGTTGACTGTTCCTTTTTTAAAAAATGATTGAATTATACAACTAAAAATACTCAAATATATTTTATAAATGTTGTTTAGTGAAAAATAGAATTTTAAATGATCCGAAAAACTAGAATTCATCATTTATAAAGGGCTAAAATAAACGGTGAAATTGAAAGTTGAAACGGATAAAATTTTGAAGCTCCTTCTACTAGTCAGTAACAAATCACCAATACCTTGAAATTTTGTAAATCTCGATTCCACATCGAACTTTTGTTAAACTCTCGCCCACCTTAATACGTCCACTCACACAATATACAACTCCGTGATTCTCTCTCTGAGACATACATATTATCTTAAAAGATGGAACTTGTTTTGGATTTCAAAATTAGTTTATTTCCAATTTAAAATGTAAATTACGGGAACGATTCAAAGTATGTGGTTTAAAAGCTCTTCAGAATTATCATAAGATCTGTAATGCCTTGACAAAGGTTGGCGTTCAGCCAACCGAAATATTGGCAAATAAATCTTCTAATTCAATTCAACATCGTAAAGATAGAGGCTGTCTGGCCGGCATTCCATAGCTTTTCAAATTAAAGATATCTCGCGGCCAGTAAATATTTTTATATAATACTAGCGAACCCGGCCACGCGTTGCAGTGGCTAAATTGTAATATGTTGAATTAACATTATACTAAACTATTCAGTACAGTAAAGTTAATATTCACTTATAAAGATAAAAATGTTTTAGCCGATCTAAAGCCCAACGGGATTGAGAATGGAACGTTACTTAAAAATTTGAAAGTGATTTATATATATATAGACAATATAGCCCTTCATTAAATAGCACGGCTGCGGTGGGGCCCGTTGGCTCCCGGCGTTCACGCGACTTCCCTGTGAGCGCATGGCTGTCCCGAGGGCCCACGTGACCGCCCGCCATTTCCGCCGCACAGGGAGGTCACGTGCACGGCGGCAGCCAATCGTCGCGCGCCGCCGTCGACGCTTGAGGGCGCTGATTGCGAGTGAATTTACGTTTTATTGTAAATAAAAATGCAACGAAAGGTTATTTCTAAAGAGTAATTAGCCAGAAACCATCCCTGTAGTATACTAAACATCTTCCCAAAGTTTCATCACGATTGGTTGAGCGATGTAGAAGATTATCACTCACTCACGGACGGACGGACGGACCAACGGACCAACCAACAAACTTCCATTTTTATATATATAGAAAAGATTTGCACAAAGCAATAACGAGCCTTCTATACATATAAAATGAAAGGATTTAAAAGCACGAAAGTTTCTTTTATACATAATACAAACTTCTACTGTCCTTACTGCGACGAAAAAATATATTGGGAGGGCTTGGCTCATCAGTGGTGAACCCTCCCAGCGGTTTCGCCAATTCAATCCACCTGACCGCTTCTCAGAGTTCTAATACTGTATTGGACGATTCTGCCCATATACGCAGCACTGAAGGGTGGAATCTCAGAAATGGTTTTCAAGAGGACTATGGACATAGTTTGTCCATAGTAAAGTTTGTATTATGTATAAAAGAAACTTTCATGCTTTTAAATACTTTCATTTTATATTAATAAAAGATTTACTGGCCGAAGTATATTTAATTTTAAGAGCTCAATTCAACATATTCCTTTTTATTATCTAAGCATTTATATAAAGAAAGTTTAAGTTTCTGGTCACCATATATTACTCGCGAGCGCCCGCGCGACTTAAATAAAATTATTTTAATCATACATTTGAACTTTATAATCACTCACAATTGTAAAAAGAATATATCTAAAGACAATATAGACCTTGAAAATGTTCTAAGCACCAAATATAATACTGCGGTTTATTCCAAAAATATGCGTAATATCATTTCATGAAAATCGTTTTGGGTTGCGAATGATTGCATTGATGTGCATTCTATAGTTGGATGCATTCAAGAATCCGGCAGTATTCTTAATTTCATTGGAATATAAATAAAACCAGTTGTTGTGTGCAATTGAAAATTTTCAAAATTATTTTCACAAAACACACTTGATAAATTGATTATACACTCTTGCTAATATGTGTATATATATGTGTTAGATTGTGAAATAATTGCAAATGACTTAAGCGATATATATCAATCGAAATAATTGCAAAAGGTTTCTTTATTAAATAAAAATGGCAAGCTTTCAAGCGCTAGCTCATCATCAGGCCAATTGTTTCGCAAATTCATACAATATATATTGAGGTTTTGAAAAATTATTGAAAATATTTAAAAATATATAGAGGTGTAGAAGGTATTTTTACATATTTTCACTTGAAAAAAGTTTTAAAAATTCTCTGAAAATATTTCAAATATACAGGGTGATCCAAAAGTCCCGCACAACTTTAAAAATTAATAACTCCGCGAATATTTGCGCTAGAGCAATGCGGTAAACACCATTGTGTTCAGGATGCAATGGGATTTTTTATGGCAAATAATGAAAAATTCGAAATTGATTTTAGTTACAACTTTATTCGCTAGATGGCGCACTACCAGAATCAGAGATTCAGCGGCCAAATTGTTTGATGAATTGAAAAATATAACTGAACGACACGTATTTTTCCTTTTTGAATACCAGGAAAGAACCCTAATAATATCAAATGATAAATTAATAAAACACCATTTCACCAAAAGTTAGAAGAATTGTTTGACGATTTTTAAATACAATCTGAGATATGTAAAATAGGTATATGCAAATTAAAACATGTAGCAAAATTTTTTTTATTTTAGATGGAGTTTTGTGAAATAAATTGAATGTTTGAAAATAACTACTGATATCAATACACGATTTTTGAAATGTTAATATAGTACCAAACATTATGATGACACTACTAATAGGATTTCGTGCTATAAGGAATGTATAGTTTCTTGACTAATTGTCGACACTTGACTATTTAACTGGATATTTGTCATGATCCAACAAATGAAATATAGAGGGGAGTGACAAAATATATTTGTCGTACTTTATTCCAAATATCCTATGGGTTTGTCAAATGTTATCATTGTTTATTATACTGTACATAATTTTGAAAATGTATCCCCTAAAAAAAATCATTTTTAAATCGACATTTTGCCTTGAAAAACGTGGTAGTAAAATCATTTTGTATTATTTTTTGCGCAAAACATCTAAAGTTGGGGGGGGGGGGGGGGGGGGGGGGGGAAGGATACAGAGATTATTCCTTATGCTATTTCTTTTAATGAGCGAAAAGCGATAAACTAAACATAAGGGGTAAAATTGTGTATACCAGTGTTATTCGAGAAGTTATAACACTTTGGCCTGCACGACTAAATAAAAGATGTGGGCAAATGACAAACAAAAAAAATTACTGTTTACAGAAAAAAAAAAGAGTCAAGATGTGAGGACAGCATTTATTATTCCCATAACCCAAAAAAAAGAGCAGCAAAATATAACACATGAGGTAACTGCCTTCTCTCTTGTATTATGTCACAATCCTTGCTCAATGTGGCGCCCTTCATTCTCAAACACCGCCTGCAGACGATAGATGACAGAATGGTCACAATTAAATAGTTGAAATTTATAAAACGTGCCATCTGATAGAAGCCTTCAACATGGCCAATGTGGTAGGCCGGCATCGATAAAAACGCGACTTAATGTACCCCCATAACCGAAATTGTAAGGCGTCAAGTCTGGTGATATTGGGGGCCACTGGTATATAAAGTGGCGATTTATCAACGAATTCCACCGAACGTATCCTTCAGCAATTGTTTGGCACCGCGGGAGATATAAGGAGGTTCTCCATCTTGCATGAATGTTATTTCGCTTAGTGCTTGGCTGTCCTGCAATATGGGAATAACCTTTTCTCTCCAAAGTTGAACATAACGTTCACCAGTTACAAAAACGGTTTTAAAAGTTCTTCCATTGATTTAAAAAAAAAAAAAGGCCCAATAATAAAAGAAGAAGTGAACCCACACAAAACTGTAACTCTGTGCTGATGAAGTGGTATTTCTGTAAAAATCCTAGGGTTTTCTGTTGCCAAAATGAGGCAGTTTTGAATGTTAAATTCTCCTTTTAGATAAAAGTGAGCATCATCTGTTCTTAGAACATTTGACAGCCAGTTTTCATCAATATCAATTTGCCGGAAAACCCATGCAGCGAATTCTTGACGCTTCTCAAAATCGCTGACTTTCAACTCGTGAAAACTTTGAATTTTGTTTGGAAATTTTTTTAGAAAAATTCTAAATGTGTGTTCTCTCCAAACTGTTCCATACAAAATCCCCGTTAGTCGAAAAACTTGTTTAGCACTTACTTTTCCATATGTGGATAACGTTTCAATAGCTTCAGCATTCTGCAAAACCGTAACAGCCACTGACTTGCATGTCGATGGTCTTCCACTCCGAGGGTTCGTTTCCAGAGATCCAGTTTCCTCAAAACTTTTAATCAATCGCTTTAGAGAGTAGCAACTCATTGGTCCTTTACCGCTTCGAATATCTTTGAAGGAACGAAACGCTCGTAAAGCTTCAGTGGCAGATTCTGAATCACAATTTAAAAATTTCACCAAGAGTGCTTTATCCTGTGGTGACTGCATTCCAGGGGGGAGGGGAGAAGTTCGACCACACCTCCTTGCGATCCCCCCTGGACCCTTGGAATATTTGACCAAATTCTGGTTCGTTTCCAAGATGACTAACGTTGCAACGGCACCCATTTTCAAATGAAGAGCAAAACTGATATCTCCAGTAATGCTACCGCGTCCGGGGTAACCGCCGCGTCAGGAGCTGCAGCTCGAGCTCATGATGAGAAATCTACTACCAGGACACAATTCAATCTACTACAACTCAATATAAATGGTACCCAGAGAGAAATAAAGAGCTGACTGTCTTCTCTGTGACAACAATGTACATATTAATTGTCCTGAGGCGACAAAATTGAATCAGAATCTGAGATTCAATATCAAAGATTATACAAAACTACGAATGGACAGACCGGGAAAATTCGGAGGAGGACTTGCCGTTTTGATTAAAACTCTAGAAATCAAATTTAAGGAAATCTCCTATAATCAGAGTAAGCCTTGAGAAAGCACGACAGAAGCTCAGGCAATAGAATTCTATCTTACAGATAAAACAATTCCAATCATAAATGTTTATCACCACGATAATACTAGCATCAATACAGGCCTGATAGAGACATTAAGTGAAGTGTCTTCTGATATCGCAATCATACTTGGTGATTTTAACGCCGAAAGACCAACTTGGGGATCACCTGTCCAGGATAACAAAGGTCAGCAGGTTGAGGACAAGGCTAACCGACCTCGACCTTACGCCGTTAAATAACGAAAAGAACACCTATCTATCCAAGTCCACAGGCACAGAATCCGCAATAGACATCACAGCGATAAGTTACAACATCGCACCCACAACACAATGGAAAATTCTGAAAAGTGCAATCAGTGACCACAGACCAATTTTAACAACTGTAAAATTCAAAATTGAGAATTTCCAACAGAATAAAAGAACACTGGAAAAAAATTTACAGAAAAGCTTGAAGAACTGTGCAACGAAGAATTAAATCACAGAACGATTGACAAAAACTTGGAAAAATTCTCTTTGAACATATCCAAAGCTGCAAAAGTATCGATACCTAGAGGTAGACGTAAAGACCTGTGAATACTTTACTGGAAGGACCACAATATCGAGGCAATGATTGCAGAGAGAGACAATAAAAATGAACTTCCTAAAACAAATAAAAGAAGAAATCATAAAGGAACTCATTGAAATTAGCACAAAATAGAACAAGAAATTTGGATATTCAAACAATAAAAATGGGCAGAAATCTGCGAAGAAAATGGATCCAAAAAAGGAAAGCCATCACTGGAATATAATTAGTGTTATAAATCAATCAAAACCAACACTAATCCTCCAATACTCTAACCGATATGAACAGCGAGAACGAACAAACAGATGGCTGACATAATTGCTGAATATCTTTCAAGCACTTCCAGACTCAGCTATACGAATGAAGGCAGGACTCTAAAAAATAATATGAACAAGTTAGTTAACCAAGCAAGAAATTACCATCAACAATATATTTACTCTAGAGACTTCACACTGAATGAGCTAAATTCATCAATAGGAAAGTTAATTCCAAGATATCACCTGGAAATGCTCTAATCTTTGGTCAAATGATTAAACACTTTGGAGACGAAGCTAAAAATCAACTCCTACGAATACTGAATATTTCATGGCAAACTGGTAAACTACAAAAGAATTGGAAGATATCAATTATAGTGCCAATACTAAAACCAAACAAAGATGCTAAGGAATGCAAGAACTATCGGCCAATTGCTCTTACCAGTATACTTTGTAAAATAACAGAATGAATTATCCACTCTAGGCTCATAGTCTGGCTCACTAACAATGATAAAATAATCTCTACCAAACTGCCTAAAGATCCAGACACTGTACAACTGATAAACTGTTCTACTTCTGTCAATCAATAATAGATTTCTAGGAAAAACCGCCAAAGAAGGCAACGGCCGTATTCCTGGATATGACCTCAGCTTTTGTTAGAGTGTAGAAATTATTTGAAAGGCTGCACAACATCGAAGTAAGAAGAAAAACCTTAATCTGGATTGCAGACTTCTTAAGGGGAAGAAGGATAAAGGTTCGGGTCAATGGAACATTTTCCAAGGACCGAAGAACATGGGCTAGTGTACCTCAGGGATCTGTGCTCAGTCCTCTACTCTATCTGCTATATATTAACTGTTGTTTATGTAAATGGACGAATATTATTTGTATTATTTAAAGCCTCATTATGTAAAAATATATGTATATATAAATTGGATATTTGTTGTTGGCCATGGTCAAGTTTGAGCTTTTGTATGTCTAATTACGACACAACAAAAGTGGCGACGGGGATGCGCGATCTACAGAGCCAGTAAAAGCTGAGGAAAACGGCGTCTATGCAAGTATAACAACTACATCTTTTAAACAAATCTGACTCTCGGATTCTGGAGAGGAAAAATAGGAAAATGGGTTAAGATTACATCTTTTAAACTATCTGAATCAAGAAAACAAAGGAGTAGAAAAGATCAGCATGACAAGTTCAAAGTTAATAATACCTTTTAGATGCTATACTCCAGTGGAGGACACTTCGATCTTTTTGTACAAAAATTTGAGGCTTTCTTT
>CP092886.1:9015803-9043885 GCA_030710605.1 Cordylochernes scorpioides
TATAACATTAAAGGTACCATAATGAAGGCATTGATTGATTGATTAAAATTAAAAATATAAATGCTATAGATGTACTTCGTAAATTATTTTATCGCTTTTGATTGTGTAAATGACTTTTTAATTGAACAAATGGAATTAAAATTTAATTGTAAAAAAAAGCCAATGTTACTGATATCTGTTACCATATTCTCTATCTATGACAATCATAGGTCTTGAAGGCAGCCTATGGAAGATAGATTTCTATCACACACACGCACGTATATTTTCAAAATTTTGATTTTCAAACAGAAATAATGTAGCATATTTTTCTCTCAATATATAATAGGTATTTAAAATATGTATATAATAATGTATATATAAAATAGTGCATCGTAATATAATAATGTGTATAAAAAATTGTATTTATCATTAAGTTATTAACATGATAATCCTGTTGAAGGACTGACAAGTCCGAAAGCTTGAAAATAAAAAGTTGCACAAGAAACTTAACCCTAGAAGCTTCATTTATTTTATAATAGATTTCTATATGAAATATCCTACCTAGAGTTTATATATAATGTTAGGACGTTTTTCAGCCGTCGTTGTTTGCGTACAAGACTTCTTAATAACAAGGAGGTTCTATGCAGATACAGCGACGTACTTTATTACCAGCAGCTGCTAGTAGAATTAAGGATTAGATGTCTCCAATGTCCGTCACCAGAAGGATCGTCCTCGCCAACAGCCGGCTCCCGTCCTGGTCGGGCAAGCTTCTCTGGAATCCAAGATCATCAACATGGCCACACTCATGGAGACAACTTTCCGCTTCCTTTCGCACCGCCGATGTCACCAGACTGTCTGTTCTCCCCCAACTGTCTCTTCGTCAGCTGACCCCTTCTTTGATCCCACGGTCTCCCCTTGTCTACCAACAACGTCGTCTTGGATCTAGTGAAGGCAGATGTGTCACAATAATTACTTTGTCTCTCGGAGTTTCTACCATAAGAACATAACCAATAACCTTTCATGGAAATCTTGTGAGATATATATGTGCCAATATATATATCTCTCCTCAAGTAAATGCAAATTAGAACATGTAGCAAAAAATAAATTAATAATTTAGATGCGGTTTGCTGGAATCCTCTCTCTCTCTCTCTCTCTCTCTCTCCTCAACTCAGAGTTTAATAGGCAGTATTTTTGTAGTTCAGAGATTTCTTTCTATGGCTAGAGTTTTGATGACATCATAGCGTTTTCTCCCAAAATTGACCATAGACTCCATTCTCAGCCTTCATCTTCCTGGTCTTCATTCCATACTCCCTCCATTTATACTGTTAGCCAAGTCTGATTTCGGACAAGATGTCCAAACATGTGGTTCTTCTCCTCTCAATCATCTCCAGAAGTCTATAACTCCGTCGATCATTTTAAGACATCTTCATTGTTTATTCTGTCCGTCCATAGTATTCCAATCATTCGGCGCCAGCACCATGACTCAAATGCCCATAGCTTTATCATTTTTGCCTTTGGAGTGTATAGAAATTTATATTTTAAAATGTAAATTTTTGTTGCTTCTATCGCAAATATGTGAGCATAAATCTATAGAGACACAAGTATTTCTATCGTTGCCGTGTGTATTTGATAGCTTGAAATATTAAGTACTATTTCAAAACCTATATGAAACTTTGTGATCGCACTTTTTAAAGTGATAACAATCTAATAAAAGAGATATTTGTTCATCAAACCTACCAAAAAACAAATCTATCTTAATTAATTAATGTTTTTATTTTTAAAAGGAAGTTATGTTTATAACACAATGTGACGTGTGGATATAGTAGCAAACATTTTTAATCAATGCCTAAATTCCTATGTATCAGCTCTATTTTTAAACATTATCTAAATAGATACCAAGTTGTATTTAATACACATTCCCACTTTTTATTCCCGAAAACAAAAACTTAACATAAAAATAAAATGTATCATATATAAAACTGTTTTTATACAGCCATCATAACATAAACAAAAATGCGACACACAAAAAATACATATTTACCTAATTATTTCAAAAAGCGGAGTTTTTTATATAAAATAAATGAATTGCCGCAAATGGTTTTTTTAGCGGCGTGAATGAAGAAAGATACGTCTCGTATTTCTAAATTGTCACTCCTTTCTTTTTCTGTCGCCTCCACCACCTGAATGGTGTACGCCCAACATTTCGTCGTGTGTATTATTAATATTATTATGCTAGGTTCATTATTCTATTGTTCCCTTGCCTTTTTTGTTAATTAAATTGCGTTAATTATTCTTGAAGTTTTTAATTTTGCTAATTACAATCTACTTTTGTTCTTCCGTGATGGGGAAAGAGAGAAAAGGGTTAGAGCGCTCTCCCTCTTGTCGAAAATTCCATTTTTTACCCTTTTGTATTGGCGGTGATTACTAAGCCCTAGAATTTGCTCATTAGGGCGCTACACAATGTTTATTTTTGCCAGATTTTGTTTGAAGCGCAGATCTACAATCTTCCCTACAATCTGTTGTGGCTTTTTTTCTTGCTGTTTTTTTTTTACCTCGACGCTGTTCTCTCTTCATTACCTGTGCAATTCAAAATGGAATTTTTGAAGACAAAGCTTGATGAATGGAAAAAAATGTATTAATCCTAAAGATAATAAAATTTGAATGATTTCTATTAAAAGGTATTTAATGGAAGTCTATATACTGAGGAATAATTGAATTTAAAATTTTTTGATTAATTTTATTAATTATCCCTTTCATCCTCCTGAAAAAATAATGGTTTATTAGTGTTAAGCCATGTACACTAATTTCTAACGATTAGAATGATTGGGTTGAGGTGCTAATCCCGAGAGGAAATATGAAGGAGAGCTTTTATTACAGATCTACGATTCGAGTTGTTTTTAAGAATGGCTAACTAGATGGAAGTTTGCTGGGAGAAAATCAAAACAAATAAAGAAACAGGAGATATTTCTTATATCATTAGAAGTAAAGAGCATGCGTCAGTCTTCGTCCATCTCTGCGAACTAACAGACTCGTGGCGCCAAATTCACTTCAAGAAAAAATCAGAAAAATTCGGAAAGCTCAGCTCGAGACGCTTCCTTATAACTGATTTTATCAGTCTATATATAAATCTGGTTTTGTGACGTAATGACTGATGCAGATTTGCTAGCAAAGATAGATTTTCGATAATACCTTTTTGTTATAATTTTATGAAGGAGATATCACGTGATTGCTGTCTAGGTTTCTAGTTCAATGGAAATCATTTGTCAAGTAAATGCTTAATTGATGGAACTAAAATTTCACGTCTCTTTTCTTCTAGAGCATCACCTTGTATATAGAAATAAATCAGTTCTGGATCCAATGAATGTCAGGCTCAAAGTGCCTTCACGTCTGTTGCCTTCTGCACAGAGGAGCCATGTAAATGTGTTATAACTATGAAGTTTTCATTAATTTCATTAACTGTTACCTCTTTTCTTATTGTTTACTTTTTTAACTCCAATCAAATTGTTCCAGATACGAGAGAAATCTCTCTCTGCGGCCGTCGGACTTGCAGTCCTGGATTTTCGCAATAGGCCTCGAGGACCACGCCATCACCATCTCCTCAGCGGCGTAGCATGCGATCTACGTTTTCTTTGTAGATCGCGAAATACGTGGTGTCGCTGGAGAACCGCTGGCGATCTTCAAAATCTGCAGCGGTGGCAGAGGCGCCAATTACATATTCATTGTACACAGCATATATAGGGGGATGTTCAGTTCTTCGAAATATTGCATTAATTTTTATTATAAACACTTCTACTATATAATAACGAATAGATTCAAAAAGGATAAGTTTCTTTATTTGAAAAATCAATTCGAGCTTTCGGGCGCAAGCTGCCCTTCTACTATATATTATTATTTATCGTATAACACTAAAGTATTGCACTAGGTTCCGAATATTTATTATATTATATTTAAATATATTTATCTCATATTTAAAATCCAACCCCTGTAAAAATGTTTTTCTTTATATCTTCAGTTTATTGAGGTGTCAATAGTACGTTAAAAAAAATCTCGGGTGAATAAAATAAATAAAAACATATGTTTATAATTTTGTTTTCATGTTGAAGGTTCACATAGGAAATTTAGCCTTCTCTAGGAAACCTCCACTAGGCCAGCGTGTATAGGCCGCGGTATAAACGCCGTGCAAGTGGCAGGGAGCAATCGATGTCAGCCGATCAATAGCACGGGTTAATATAGAAATATAACTATCTATATCTGTATGCCATTTTTATTTGGGGTTTGATGAAGAAATGGCGGGTGGAGGAAGTTTGTATGGCCCATTAATAACAAAGCTGGCTGGGGTTGAAAGTGGGCGGTATAATGTATGCATATGGATTAAACTGGGTTGAATTTAAATCCTTATGCAAATCATTCTGAGGCTGAAATCGACGCCTGCTGGTTTTTGTTTTGTAGTCCGTAGAAAGTTTGATTTATTCAAACCATATTATGATGATTTATGAGTAGAGATCTCTCGCAACTGCTAAATGGAAAGTATTCCATTAGTGGACTCCAGCCTCTCACAAAATTTAGGAATTACCCAACTAACACACAGCATTGCCAATGTGCCTTCTTTCCCTACATTAGATCAGCAGAAGATTTTGACTGATCATTTATATATTAAATTAAAATAATTTTCATTTTCACTTATTTCTGTACTTTTTATTTTCATAATAAATATATTTTATATATTCTAAACTAAAATCGTCATATATATAAATAAATATCGTTGACTGTTCCTTTTTAAAAAAATGATTGAATTATACAACTAAAAATACTCAAATATATTTTATAAATGTTGTTTAGTGAAAAATAGAATTTTAAATGATCCGAAAAACTAGAATTCATCATTTATAAAGGGCTAAAATAAACGGTGAAATTGAAAGTTGAAACGGATAAAATTTTGAAGCTCCTTCTACTAGTCAGTAACAAATCACCAATACCTTGAAATTTTGTAAATCTCGATTCCACATCGAACTTTTGTTAAACAATTGCACACCTTAATATGTCCACTCACACAATATACAACTCCGTGATTCTCTCTCTGAGACATACATATTATCTTAAAAGATGGCCCTTGTTTTGGATTTCAAAATTAATTTATTTCCAATTCAAAAAATGTAAATTACTGGAAAGATTCAAAGTATGTGGTTTAAAAGCGCTCTTCAGAATTATCATCAGATCTGTAATGCCTTGACAAAGGTTGGCGTTCAGCCAACCGAAATATTGGCAAATAAATCTTCTAATTCAATTCAACATCGTAAAGATAGAGGCTGTCTGGCCGGCATTCCATAGCTTTTCAAATTAAAGATATCTCGCGGCCAGTAAATATTTTTATATAATAAAAGATTTGCACAAAGCAATAACGAGCCTTCTATACATATAAAATGAAAGGATTTTTAAAAGCACGAAAGTTTCTTTTATACATAATACAAACTTCTACTGTCCTTACTGCGACGAAAAAATATATTGGGAGGGCTTGGCTCATCAGTGGTGAACTCTCCCAACGGTTTCGCCAATTTAATCCACCAGACCGCTTCTCGGAGCTCTAATACTGTATTGAACGATTCTGCTTATATACGCAGCACTGAAGGGTGGAATCTCAGAAATGGTTTTCAAGAGGACTATGGACATAGTTTGCCCATAGTAGTCCATAGTAAAGTTTGTATTATGTATAAAAAAAACTTTCGTGCTTTTAAATCCTTTCATTTTATATGAATAAAAGATTTACTGGCCGAAGTATGTTTAATTTTAAGAGCTCAATTCAACATATTCCTTTTTATTATCTAAGCATTTATGTAAAGAAAGTTTAAGTTTCTGGTCACCATATATTACTCGCAAGCGCCCGCGCGACTTAAATAAAATTATTTTAATCATACATTTGAACTTTATAATCACTCACAATTGTAAAAAGAATATATCTAAAGACAATATAGACCTTGAAAATGTTCTAAGCAGCAAATATAATACTGCGGTTTATTTAAAAAAAAAAAATGCGTAATATCATTTCATGAAAATCGTTTTGGGTTGCGAATGATTGCATTGATGTGCAATTCTATAGTTGGATGCATGCAAGAATCCCGCAGTATTCTTAATTTCATTGGAATATAAATAAAAACAGTTGTTATGTGCAATTGAAAATTTTCAAAATTATTTTCTCAAAACACATTTGATAAATTAGTAATACATTTGCAAATATATATATGAGCACTTATGTAATGTTTGCTCGTGTTACGAATGAAAAAAGAATTATCTTTGTGTCCCTCATACCTCTCTTTAACGACATTGAAATTTAAAGGGCGATTTAAAAAAAAAAGAAAAAACATGGGTAATCGACAATTTTGTAAAAAGCGAGAAATTGTTTTGTCAATGGGCAATCAGAAGCGCACAAAGGTAATCATTATATTTGCCTAAAGTATGTGTCAAGATCGCGGATGGGTTATTCCGCCAAATGGAGCACAAATACAGCTGTATTAGAAAACCAATAAAGGAGATTGTTGGAAGGGGTAAACTAATTGATCCTAAGATTTCCTGTAAATAAGGCATGTCTGCCCTTGGCGCTTTCATTTGTTCCCGAGGCCGCCGCTTGTCATCTATCTCAAGGGATTGGGGAAATGGGCGCGAGGAGGAGCGGGGCTTTGGCGCGAGGCTTGGGGACAGGCGCAAAGCCCTCCTTAGGAGGATTTCAGGGGAGATGCAGAATATCGAGACGATTTGCTGGTCCACCGTTACCGAATATTGATTCAACGAATCCAGAGATCTCTTCCATGTGAAAAATGGCGTAGGGAAATTCTACTTGGACTTGTTAATTTTTTTTCGAGGAAAGTTTGTTCTTACTGTCTTTCTCTTTTAAAAAATCTTGAATTTGATCAATGAAAATTTTCTTGATTAAATTTCACGATTTGCTTTTATCAAAAAGAAGCTATGAGATCAAGTTACGCGTGATATATATCAAAGGTTCACATACAAATAGCTTTGAGCACTCCAGACCCGAGGCTTGCTCCACTACATCTCCAGGACAGCCATGCGCAAGATTGCCTCGTTGCCGAGAATCATTCATTAACGTCAACGGTAAGTTTATCATTTATGATATATATATTAATTAAAATAAGGGCAAATTTTGGATCAAATATACAGTATTTATTAAAATTCAATAGTTCGACAAGGATGTTCGCCTATCTTCTTCTATTGAATTCTTATAAATACTATATTTGACCAAAAATATGCCCTTATTTTAATTTATCAAAAATGTATTGCTCGATATTCAACATATATATGCATCACGCTGGCGAGGGCTCAGTCCCAAACGCGTACGTGGCTTGCTTTTCTTGATTTATCAAAATATTGGATTGGCCAAATATCACGGAACAAGTTAAATAAACGTCTAGAGTTTTTTTTCTTCCACTAGATGGCGCTCTGTCATCTAAAATGTTCATGTGAGCGGTCAGGAAATGTCTTTTTTGTTTTTAATATCACCACCTGACCTTTTTTTCTATTTTAAAATTATTTTTCACATATATATATAATTATTATTTTCTTGAATATTGAGCAATCCATGTGAAATTATTAATTAAAAGGCAAATTTTGGATTTAAAATAAAACATTTTATTTATTACAAAATGTCAATATTTCAATAGGCCATATGCCTAACTTCGTCAGGGATTTTCTTGTTTATATATAAATATATCTGTATATATTTACCATGTGTATATAATCTTTCTCCATTTTTACCCCCTTGTATATTTCCCACTTTCATGCGTTTCTCCGTCTTGTAACCCCAAGGAGAATCCTCTGTAAGACCTGTGTGTCTTAATAAAGGTTTTTGTGTGTGTGTTTATATATAAATATGTATCATAAAGTTGCGGGACGAGTGTCACCTCTCCCTTTAAAATACGTTAAAACAATGCATTTTGTTAACAACCCAGTACAAAACGAAATGGTGATGGTAAAAAATGACCTACAATACCGGTTTTGGCAAATTCAGACAAAAAAATCACAACCATTACATTATGTACTGGGTGATAAACAAAAGGCATTATTTTTATGTATTTAAAAAAGAAAGGTGACACTTTTTATGCATATATGTAGCATTTCGCAAAAGACTATTTTTTCCTTTTTTACCCTATGTATATTTATATAACTATTTTTACTATTTTGTAAAAAATCCTGAATTGTACATGCTATACTTGAAACTTGTTGTTTACTTATTTGAGGTATGTGAATAGTCTCTTCTCCCTCTTCCAGGGAGTTCCTATGACTGCACAAATATAAGCTATCAGATCCGTCCGTCTCAATACCATAGTAACATAGCCATCTTTTGAAAAATGTCTTAAATATTGTAAATTTAGAAAAATATAAAGCTATTTTTTTAGCCTTCCTGCCTTGTTCAACCACCATTCGGGATTAATAAATTTATAATTTTTTTTTTTTCAAGCGAGGGGATTTGTCACATTTTGCGAACTACTACGTTCTACTTTTTTTACCCTTTGTACATTTAAATAAACATTTCTAGTAATTAATAAAATTTTAATAAAACCTCTGAATTGTACATGTTATTCTTGCAACATTTTGTTTACTTGTTTGCGCGCAATGTAAATAATTCTTCAACTTTTTACCTTCTAGGAAGTTCCTATGCCTGGGACATATAAGCACCAGTCCACCTGCCGTGAGGAAGTCCGCTATCTGCCCCGGTCCTCTTATCACCTCCTGGAACGGCAACCTAACTTTTATCTCGCTCTAGTTTTAAAATGTTTATTGTTTCTTTTTTACCAAGATACGAATAAAAAAATCCTTACCACTCGCCCACTGCCTTTCTTTTCGCAAACAAGACTTCTTCAAGCGTTAGTAAATAGTGCTGCAACAAGACTGTTGTATATATATGTTATATTAAAATGTTATTTTATTTTTTTAAATTTATATTTCATAGATTAAATATACTCTGCTAAATCGACCGCCAGAGGTCACTCTTCCCCTATAAAAATTCATTGTTGTTGTTTCCAACATATATATACACTCATGGACAAAACTTGAAAAAGTTTCATATTTTAAGAAAAAAACACTTCTTATATGCTTACATAACGCCAGATTTCCCATACGTGTAAATTCGAACGTTATCCTTTATATAAAAAGTGATAAAAATATATAATAAAAAATATATAATAAAAATAAAAATATAGATACATACTAAAAGGTACAACTTCCTCAAGTTTTGCCCATGAGTATTCGTGTATGTATATATTATATAATCTAAAAGTTCAAATATTTCTATATTTTAAAATATATATATTTTTATTTTATTCATGATAATTTTACTTTTGTTATCATCGTTTTAGAAAGACTTCCAGTTTTGTTGTAAATATGCGTAGTTAACATATCTATCTTTTTAATTTACTAATATAGGATTAACTTTATAAATTCTATATAATGTGAAAATAACTAATGTGTAATATTTCCTCAAGTAATTGAAAATAAAATCTACTTGACGGTAAATAATTATCTTTTTTTATCACGACTGCACCGGCCCTTTGTCTTATCAACCCTTAATCTAACAACAACAAACAAAATATTCATAACATATATATAGGTTATACAGGTTGTCTTTTGCACGAATTTACCATAACTGGTGTTGTAGCTAATTCTTTATCACCACTTTTAAGTGTTTTTACTGGGTGATAACCATAATGCATTTTTTTTAATGCATATTTAATAGGAGAGCTGCCATTTTTGGTACATTATACCATTCTTACATAACTTTATGTTATATATATTTGGGTTTAATGGGGAGAAGGGCGTTAAGCAAAATTGGGGAACATGCATTATATTCAGGACATAGGCCAGATTGGAATGATATTGAGATATTTCATAGGGATATAAAATTTAAAAAAGAAAGATTATTTTTAGAGGGGTGGGTATCACGGGAAATGGGGGAAAAGAACTTTAAATGTATATGAAGATATTCCGCTACAATACAATTTGTTTTTAAATTTAAAAAAGTAGGTATAAAGGGTAAGTATAAATTGTACATAATAGATATCGATTAATATATACTATTGTGAAATCTTTTAAATGTTATTATTATTTTTTATATTTATTTTTGTTTATAATTTCTTAATATATATAAATATGTATATCATAATTTTATTTCAAAGATCGTAGTCTTTGTGAGTTAAATATTTATTTTTGACTCGTGCTTTGGATGTTGTACAAAATTTCGAATATCGCGTGAGAACGCCCTTAGAGCCTTAGAATAATTTTAACGCCTTGTTATATGTTTTAATTTTTATTTGCTCCTGACGAGGACAAAAGCTTTTTGTCGAAACGTCGAGGTAATAAAAATATTTATAATGGCCGAGGTGTCTTTTTTCAAGAAATATATTTGGGGGTTCTAAATATATATATTTCGTCAAATTTATTGTTATGTTTATTGGGATATTCACGGAAGCGAGCCTAGGATAAATAGCGGTTATTCCACCTGCATGTAAACTCTCAGTATATATGTCAGGATGGCCGAGTGGTCTAAGGCGCCAGACTCAAGAGTAAAACTCTCAGTATTGTTTAGAAACTAAAAAAATAATCAAGAAGAGGTAGATGATGACAGTATGCCCAAATATTGTTCGTTTTTTAAACAGAATTGAAATACTTTTGAGACACATCTGGTATTGAAATGAGGCAATAACGCGCCATCTATATTCAGGAAATGAAAACATTAAGTCACGAATGTTTCTTTGACACATAAAACAAACTTCTACTATGCTAAAACTCATAGTTTTCTTGAATATCAGAGATTCCACCCTTCAGTGTAGCATATACTTGTTTAAACAGAATCGTCCAATACAGTATTAGAGCTCAGCGGTCTTGTATATTAAATTGGCGAAACCGTTGGGAGGGTTTACCACTGATGAGCCCTCACAATATTTTCATCGCAGTAAGGACAGTAGAAGTTTGATTTTAAAGAAAAAAATAAACATTCGTGTCTTAATATTTTCATTTCCTATACATCTGGTATATCCGCCATCCTCACTACCAGAAGAATTAAGGAAGAAAAACAAGCACATCGTTTGGCGAGGCAATTTTTTCTTTTGTTTACTAACACTGATAGACAAAACTTAAGGAAGTTGTACCTTATAGCATATATATATCGGGATTAAGAAAATAACTCTGAGAGATATTTTCTGATCCCGATATACATATGCTATAAGGTACAACTTCCTTAAGTTTTGTCTATCAGTGTAATTAGCGATTCACGGCTAGGTTTCATGTCCCTACCAACAATATCTACAAACACCATTAAATATGTCTCAAAAAGTAATCCCTGAGCCTGTAGATAGTATTTGATAAAGTGTAAGTTCACCTCTCAACACGGCCGATAATTTTCAATTAACAGAGTGGGAATTTCCTTAGCCTGGGGTATCATTGATGAGGTAGCCTTAATTTCTTTTCTGCGTGTTAGAAGCCTTAATTAAAAAAATGAATTTAAAAAAAAGCTAAATCGGGCCGTAAAGAGTTTTAATCCTAGATTAATTGATAGCGCTACAAGTTTGCTACTTCTTGTTCAATTTAGAAACGATAAAATTATATCGTTAACAAATTTACAAATATGTAACGCGGCATATCAAAGTTATTGTCATCCTCTTCTATTGTACATGTCCATGGCCATTTTCTCCCAAGGCAATAACAACTCCAAGTGTTCCAGTTTTCTGCAGGATTCTCCACTCAATAACTGGGATATGCTAAACAAGCATATCTCTCAATCAATAGAAAAAAAACCCTGTTAGATTTATAAACAAGTTAAACAAAGCATCTAGGGGGCTGCGTATCTTTTATTACATGAATATTAATGTAATAAAAGATACGCAGCCCTAGATGCTTTGTTTAACTTATTTATATATCTCTCAATATCGGCATTAGTTTTGTTGCCACAGAAATAGTTAAATCCTACTTCATACGTTGTTTTCTAGTTAGCGACTTGACAATAAACTTGTTCAAGCTCGTTTATAGCTAATTTATCTAGGTAGCATACGTCTTGATAAAAATATAAATAATATTATATTCCACAATCAAACTAATTTTAAATATGATAAGTTTTTTTTAACGGATCTTCCAAGTAGTTCCTAGTAACATCCATTTTAAACAAGCTCTTGAGAAGTAGATAATTATAAATTTCATTTTAAACAGGTTTACAAATCATTTCCTGATAACTTATTCTTCAAAAAGGCTTACCCAATAGCTTCCTTACACCTTCTATTTTAAACAGGCTTAGCAAGAAGTTCCTGATAACCTCTTTGTTTCAAAAAGTCTGTAAGTAGAAAAGATGGTCTTTCTTTTACGGTGTTGTCCTTATATTAAAATGCGTTTTGGAACTTATTTCGAAACGCAAGTTGGCTAAATTTGATTATTAAGATTATTTAATACTCAGTTGTGATAAAGATAATTCCGTCTGGATTTAAAAAAATCTAAATTAGATTAATAATTCGAACTTTCAAAAATATATGAATAAAAAAGAGATGTAAAGAAAGTTCAGGTGATAAATGATGTCAAAGGCATCTCTTTGTCATATAACTTAGCGTTACATAGATGGCCACAGCCGACGGGGATAAAAAGACCGAAATCCACACGTGTTTTTATTTATCAATAAAAGTTCTGATGAAATCGCGTAGCGAGAACTTTCAGTTACACGATCAGAAGATGCCTTTGTCATCATATTTCAGTAAATCTGCTTCGTGAATGTCTCCATAATAACTCTATTTTTAGATTTATAGGTTTTATAGTTTTTGTATGCATAAGTACAATGCTCAACTATATAATAACTTCTGTAAATAAAATTTCTCTTAATACCATTAAAGAGAAAGACAAGATGGCGAGAAACTTCTACTTAAAGCGAGTTTCTCTTTATTTTCGTACAGAGCTCAAAAGTTGCTTTGTAATTCTAAATTTTGAGGGAGCGAAACAAATGAAAAAGTTATTACTCTAAATGATTCCTGAAGTTTCAGGTCCTAGAATTGTTTTATTTCCAGAATGAGTGAAGCTGTAGGTTTATGATCTTGTTGCGTCCTCAGATTGACATATTCATTCAGGATGACAAGAGAGGTTTTCAGCTTTTTTTTTTTTTTGAGAGAGAGAGAAAAAAAAGACTCCTTAACGTCCCGTTTCTATGATTCATTTCTATCGTTGTACCTAAATCTATCAATAATGAGGGATAACTAGAAGATACGAGAAATTACTAAACACAGGAGTTTGACCGAAATCACCCATTATTCTCATTATAAAAATCCTTCTGCTTTGTTCTTAGCGAGGGAATCGTGAGAAGAGAAAGTACTTTTGGAGCAACAAATGTTCCATTTCGACCTAAATTTCGTGAATCTGCAGCTTTGGCCTCCGTTGAGGACAGGAGGGAAGTTGGGGGGCTGGAGGGGACGGTACAAAGCTGCTCCCCTCGGGGGGATGATGGATGATCTCAGGGGCAGCCACCGTGGTCAGCTGCCAAGTGGTCCGCTGGGAGCCCCGAGATTGCCTCCCAAATAAAGTTTGTTGTTTCCCAAGTTTTCACCTTGTTGACTCCAGCGGTCTTCAGGAAGCTTCCGAGGATTTGAGGTCTTTATCACCGCAGAAGTTCTTAATGTGTTTGGCCCCCGCGCGATTGTATTCAAAATCCTTCTTCCCCCGCAGGATTTATGGCACCTTGATGCACCAAGTCACTTCGTCTAAACCTTTTCGTTAAAATAGATTTTTATAAAATGACATATCAGCAATATGAAGAGGCACACATCAAATGTCATTATAGAAACATTAATATATTTTTGGAACTACTAGCATCCTAGGAGCTAACAAGTATAGAGGAATTGATATTTCCTGACAGTCCATTAACATTCGGATCTACACATTATCGAAAGGTACACACGTTTATACATATAAATATATTATATAATAAAAAGGCATATATTGGATTAAATAAAATATTTATTTGCCAATATTAAATAGTTTATACAAAAATGTAATGCCTTGATAATAAATCTTTTATTCAATCCAATATATGCCTTTTTATTATCTAATGATTTAAGTATGGATTACTCTATTTCAGAACAAATATATATATATATATATATAAAGAAAAAGCATCTCCTTTTTTTTCTTTATTTATGCACCTTATCCCAGTACAATATTACATCATTTGTACTATTCTATTTTTTCATATGTGTTCGTGGTCAGGATATGCCTTTTTTAATTTTTTGAAACATTTATAATAATACTTACACCTAACAATTTTTAAACGCCTTGCCAAATGCTTTATTTTTATTTATTTTTCCTGCCGAAGACAAAAAGATTTTTGTTGAAAACGTTGAGAAAACAAAACTCTAACTGGCCGAAGTGTATTTTTTACAGAAATACTAACACCTGACCTTTTATATTTTTATTTTTTAAATTAATTTTTCACATAATAAAATATATTGTTCATAAAATATTGTAAAAACAAACCTTTGGCGTGGTCGTTTTTTTTAATGCAACAATTTTACAGTTATGACAGTAGAAATTTGTTTTATTTTTGGATAAAACGCTCGATCCAAATCTATATATATATAATTGAATGTCTGTATGTCTGTCTGTTTGTCTGTTTGTCTGTACTCTATAAATTCAAAAACCATACATCCAATCGCCGTGAAATTTTGGGATATTATTAGGTATATCCCCGGGAAGGTTTTTGAAAAATAATTTCTTGAATATCTTGAATATCCTTAGAGTTATTTGCAGATTTGTAGATTTAACTCGAAAGCAGCGCCCCCATTGCGACGATGATAACAAGTTTTTTTATCTATTAATTTTCTTATCACTAAGTTTATTATCTTAAAGATTATTTATCAAAAGAAAGATTTTCTACCTATTAATTGCGCAAAAGTCAAAGTTAGTTTTATCATTTATCTACAACATATATATTGGGAGAATAGATTAAATGATGATTTTGTAATGTAGAAAATTAGGAAAGACAAAATTCAGGATATCGCGGCAATTTATTTGAGACAAGAATAATGATACAATTCCAAGGCAAGATACTATTCCTTTAACTTCCAATTACCGAGGGAACCAATTAATATTGATTTTATTCAACTTATCGAGTATTTTTCAAGGGATCGGGAAAAAAATGTTCACTAGATAAAACGATGATTTTGTAATGTAGAAAATTAGGAAAGACAAATTCAGGATGACACGGCAATTTATTTGAGACAAGAATAATGATACAATTCCAAGGCAAGATACTATTCCTTTAACTTCCAATTACCGAGGGAACCCATTAATATTGATTTTATTCAACTTATCGAGTATTTTTCAAGGGACCGGGAAAAAATGTTCACTTTATCGAGAGATTCAAATTTACGAGTTTCAAATTATCAAAATATATCTTTTTTTTTTTATAAGTTTATAGAGAATTGTTTTAACAAATTTTCGTTAGACAAACCTTTACTCGGGTAAAACCCGGGCGAAGCCGGGTACATCCGCTAGTATTTTATAAATATTTATTCTATTAAATATAAATATAAAAAGCTTTTGAACACTGAAGAGGATTTTGAAGCTCTAAAGGTTACATTTATTTGATGTTTTCGACCTTAAATAAAATTAAAGTATTGATTTACGTAAAATTCAACATCGATTTTTATTTAAACTTGTTGATAATGCCACTATTTCATACATAGCTCACTTTAAAATGTTATAACACCTTGATAAAGTTTGGCGTTCAGCCAACTGAAATATTAGTAAAATAAATGATATTTTGATCCAATATGTGACTTTTTAATTAAAGCTCTCGTTTTACAAAAATTATCGCAGTGCCTGGTTCATCAGTAATGAACTCATTCAGTTCTTCGCTAGTTTAATCATTAGAAAATTTATGAATATACGAGGTTTTTTTTTTAGAATATAATTTACATATACGGCATACATAGGAAGTTCTAATTAAACATTTTATTATGCGTGTAACTCCGCCTTTGCCGGTCCCAAGCCCGGAGGAAAAAGGAGGAGGGGGAGCAGTAACAAGCTCACTAAAAAACCTAGGTTCAGCTGGCCTGGCTGATGGTACTCTGTAAGGAATCCTGATCCAGGGATACAGGATGAGCAGCGTTTGTACTCCATGTTAGGAGCGACTGCACATGGCGTCTGTTCCTCATGTCAGAGGCGGCCATTTCTTTTGGAGCTAAGTCGGCCTGCCACTGAGTAGTGCTCCCAGTCTTAATGACAAAGGTAAACGCATTCTACTTCACCCAATCATGATGATTGCCAAACAGACACCATCAAGGGTCACAACTTGACATCCTAATATGATTGAGTGGCGATAAGAAAGAAGAAGATTGTGTGTGTAAAAGGAATCTATATATATGTTCATAGAAGCAGAGGCTGTGTAACAATTCTCCAGCACACACAATATTGTTTCCACGGTTTATATTATCTAAACCCCAATATTAGCATATACTCGCGGAACGAAAAGGAAATTGGTTCGAGCAAACTTCATGTTATTGTTCCCCAACCTCGCCATTCTAAATCTTTTTCTTTTAATTTAAAAAATTTTCTCCAACACGTGCTGGTCCCGCTCTGGTTTAAAAGGTGTAATGGGTTGGGAGCAAATCGGTTGGGGCTAACTGAAAAAATAAAGCTCCGCAACCTTCTACAAACGCTTTTTTAAAAACTCTTTTATTTTAAATTTTTCTAAAGCGTTTAATATTAAAATTTGAGGCCTTTTTTTGTACCTTCATAATAAAAACACCGCTTTGTAATCTTGTTAGGTGTTTTTATTTTCCGTATTTGTTCTTAAATTTTAAAATTTAGTTTCTTTCCGTGAACATATTTTCTGTGAATTGTTATTCTAATAATTTTTATCCCAGCCGGTGTTAGAGAGATATTAGGGATTCGCGATGGCGCTTTGCATATAATTACCTTCCCGGACGCTCGGTTATCTCTAAACTTTGGGTTTGGTTGGATCTAGGTGAAGTTTTAGAGTGCGTGCAATGCTCCTAAATCCATTATTTAACGTTTATATGATTGAGTAAATTATATTATATCGTTTTTTATAAATTATGTTTCAAACTTTTCTTATATTAACAAATTAATATAGGAAAAGTTTGAAACAAAGAAATGGATTAAACTCCACCGACAACACACAGCAATGGTTTTTTTGAGCTATTAAGTGCCAACAATGATATCAAAATTTTATGTGAAAAAAAGGAGTGACATTTTTTTCTTAAGGAGTGTATTTGTGTATATTATATTTAAAAAAAAAAACATTTACAGAAGAAACTTAAGGAAGTGGAAAGTCTTTGATGTCATCGGTTGTCTGTCTCTTTTTAAGGAAACGGAGGCAATTTTTTTCACACTCATTTATCTCATGTGTCTTTAATAAATGTCACTGTCTACAAGTATGTATCAAATATCGTTCAGAGTTATTGTCTCAATCCCAATATACATGCTGAAAGGTACAACTTCCTTAGGTTTTGTCCATGAGTGGATATGCGAATATTTATTGGGAAAACATTCATTTAATATCAATCTCTCTCATTCACTGATCACCAATTCGATTGTTTAAATCGAGTACAGAAATATGAAAGCAGCAAGTGGAAGTTAGATGGGGGAGGGTTTATTGACTGATTTTTGCTATATTGCAATAAGATGAAATAATCAATAACACATATATATACAACTTATATGAAAACAATAAAGTTGAAGGAAGGTTGACGACCCCAGAAATAGGCATTTTAGCCTAGCCCCATATCACTTGACATGGTGAGGGCATTCAAAATTTTGACCTTTGACCCCGTCAGAAAACACTCCGGTTATAAAACGACCCTAGGAGCTTGATAAAAACAGTGGTCAGTAGAACTATACCGTCATATGTTTATCTGTATATAAATCTTACACCATTTAGAACCATGTAACCTATATAACCTCGTATCATAAACCTTTGAAGATATTTTAGTAAATCGCTGCCTGTAAAGTTCGCATAAAGCGAACGGTGCACGTGGGATGAATAAATTATTGATAAAGATAAAATTATAAGACAGATATATAAGATAAATATATAAGATATTGGTAATTAGGTGTCAATCGAGATAGAGGGCTGCATGGAAACTCTTTATTTTGGATGGGTTCGGGCATCGGTTGCCCATATCAGAGCTGCATAGAGTGGCGTTCAAGGAACTATTGAGTCTTGGATCCTAAATGTTGCTTTAAGTAAGTTCATTTTGGATTGGTTCAGGATTGTTCATAGCGTTTTGGTTTCAGTCAGAATTTTTTATTTATCATATTACCGAAACCCATTATTTTGGACTCAATTAAATCATTCTAAGTATTGGTTATTATACTTTTTTTTTTCTTTTTAATTGGCTTCGAATATTCTAAAAGCACAACGTCATCGGTGTACAGAAGTCTCATAATAGTCCCTAAATCTGGGAGATATATATCTGGTAACCTAAAGAATGAAAATAGAAATTTTGCCGGGAGGAAATTGATCTATATAAAAATTAAAGATCGTCTCTCCCATCAAAATAGATGCAGTTCTTTCCCAGTTTCTTTCCAGTCGGTCTCGAGGACCACGCCATCACCATTTCCTCAGCGGCGAAGTACGTGATCTACGTATTCTTCGTAGATCGCGAAATGCGTGGTGTCGCTAGAGACCCGCTGGCGATTCTCCACCAAACTCTGCAGCGCTGGCAGAGGCGCCATATTCATTGTACATAGTGTATATAATGCATATTATATTTTTAAAATGTGCGGACTGTGCACTTGGCATGTATTGACAAGATGTCAAAATAGATGCAAAACTAAGCGCCATCTATTGACCGGCTCCGCAAATAAAGCGGACTTAAGTCGGTGACAAAGCCACAACACCAGCTTTCGCAAATTGAGAAGCGTCCACCTGGATACCATGGTTTCGTGCTATTGGCCCTCTTAAGTCCAAGGCGGAATTTATTTCATAAAAAAGATCCACAGGGGATCAAATGAAATCTTCACAATCCGCCAAAGAGGTATTTAGCTGGTAGAGTTGCTAGATCAAATCTATGTCCAATACATAGATGGAAATTTTGCCTGGAGGAAATTGATCTACAAGAATAAACTCACCTCTCCTATCAAAATATACGCTAAAACTAAAGGCCATCTATTGATCCTCTCCTCGAGCTAGAGGACTCAGATCGGTGACAAAGCCACGATGTAAAGTCATAATTATGTCATTCATAAATGTGCCAAAAGATTATGAAGCACTTCCGAACCGTCCTGATAAATTCGGTGATGAAGCTTCTCATCACACGACTACATCCATTGTAGTTCTGCATCTAGTTGCTAAAACGCCAAAGTGTATCTTGATCGACCGGTTTCTTCTATAAAATAGAGTAAGGAACTGCGTCAAAAAACTTAGCAGGGACTGAATTCAATCTAGAAAGTTTAAAGACAAACCTTTTTATATAATAAAAAGATGTTAAGCTGTTGTTGCATATCTGGTATCATACCAAATTGAATATTAAAATGATTCAAATGAATATATATTTTATATAATAAAAAAAGAGATTTTCGGTTGATTTTGGAATTATTTTTAAGATTGAGATTATGATCTTGAGATTTGATATATTTTGGAATACATTAGTATTAGTATAAAATAAAAGGATTTAAAAGCATGAATGTTTCTTTTATACATAGTACAAACTTCTACTGTCCTTACTGCGATGAAAAAATATATTGGAAGGGCTTGGCTCATCAGTGGGGAACCCTCCCAGTATAATTATGTACGAGGGCCATCCAATTAATAAGTTTCCCTTTTTTTTCTGCGAACGAAACGTTGTAAAAATTAGTTAGTATAGATGAAATGGTCACTAGGATGCGTTGGAAGCTGGTGACCTTCAAAATCACGCTAACTCGTACGCGCAAGTACGCTTCAGTTTCCATGGAGCTACCACTGGTGAACGTGTCCACTTGCGAACTCCGTTCTGTAATTCGTTTTTTCACGGCGAAAAATTAAACTGCGGTCAATATTCATCGCAATTCAGTGTCAGTGTATGGTGAAGAATGTATGAGCATCCAAATGGTTCGCCGATGGCGTTCATGGTTCTTAGAAGGATGGCAAAACGTGCATGATGACGAGCGAAGCGGCAGCCCCGTTACTGCTACGGACAATGCAGCCGTTGCTGTTGTTCGGAATGTGGTGGAAGCAGATCGCCGCGTCACCATTGACGAAATAATAATTCGACTGCCTCCTGGAATCGAAATTAGACGCTCTTCGATTGGAACAATCATGTCAGATGTTTTGGATTTTCGCAAAGTCTGCGCAAGATGGGTCGCAAGATTGCTCTTGGAAAATCACAAGCAACAACGGATGGAGGCAGCCCGAGTTTTCCTGGAAATGCATCAAAGAGATGGAGATCAACTGTTTTCCCGTATTGTTACTGGAGATGAAAGCTGGGTGCATCATTCAACTCCAGAAACAAAACGACAAAGCATGGTGTGGAAGAAGCCTGAGGAAAGTGCACTAAAAAAGGCGAAGGTCACAATCTCTGCAGGCAAAGTAATGACTATGGAAAACTTCAAATGGGAAATTTTCACACATCCACCTCATTCTCCGGAACTTGCCCCAAGCGACTTCCATCTTTATCCAGCACTCAAGTGGCACCTTGGAGGCAAGCACTTTGCGAATGATGACGAAGTGCAGGCGGAGGCGAACCACTGGCTACTAAGACAGGACACGGCTTGGTACAACAGTGGTATCTAAAAATTGCTACAACGGTACCAAAAATGTTTGAACAGAAATGGTGATTATTTAGAGAAGTAGTCTATGAGTTGTATAATGAAAATAAAATAACTGTATAATTGTAAATAATGTGGTTTATTTGTTAAAAAATAGGGAAACTTATTTATTGGATGCCCCTCGTATAAAAGAAACATTCGTGCTTTTAAATCCTTTTATTTTATATGTATAGATGGCGCGTTATTGCTTTGTGTTAACATTCGTATTAGGTCAATGGTATTGGTATGCAGTCGTGGCAAAAATTAAATAAAATTAGTTAACAAAAATATCTTTAATTGAGCTAAAAGAATATATTAAAAAACATAATTTGATAAAAGTAATGCCTGGATTAAGGCATAAGAATAAAAGAAATAAACTTATTTACATAATGTACAAAATTTTGAGCCGGCCCTCGAGAAAGAGAGAGAGAGAAAATATGGTTTTACGGGCTACTAACCAAAAGTTATTATTTTTGAGCCCAGAGTTTTTATAGGTGAAGCGTGACCTCTGGCGGTCGATTTAGCAGAGTATTTGAATCTATGAAATATATATATTTTTTTCAATAAATTAATATTTTAATATAACATATATATTGTAGCGTAGAAATCAAGCCTTGAAATATCCTAAGATGTAAAAGTATTTATTGATGACGTCACGGCGACAAGTCGGCAATTATTAACAAGTCAGCAAAAAAAACTATTTACAGCTAGAGAATCTTGAGCAAGCAAGCAAAGAGATATTTTGATGATTATTTTACATAAAAGATTAATATATATATTTATATAATCTGTTGAATAGTTTCATTGAATAATTTAATTAATAAATTATTTCTTCGTCACATAGCCTCCTCCTATAAAGAGCATCGACCCGATGCTCAGAAGGAGACTTACATCCTCAGTCTCAAGGCTCGAGAACGGGTGATAGGGCCTGAGATCTCTACGCGGGTCTGTGGTTGTTGTGTTCGTTCAGTGGGGATGTCTTCTTCCTGGAAGTTTGTCGAGTCATCTTCTGGGTCCTCTTCTATGTGGTCCTCCTGGTCCTCTGGGTTTAAATATGGTTTCATCCTACAAATGTGAACTAAATCTTTTGTTTTACGACGACCTTGCTGGTTTCCGAATGTTTCAACTTCATAGGTCACATCAGATATTTTTCGGGTTACTTTGTATGGGCCGAAGTAACGTCTCATTAGTTTCTCCGAATATCCCACTTTACGCACAGGGATAAAGATCCATACAAGATCTCCAGGCTGATAAATTATATTTCTGTGATGGGCGTCATAGCGTTGTTTATTGCTATCTTGAGATCTCATGGAGTGGATACGTGCCAGTTTTCGTGCTTCTTCGGCTCTTGCCCCTAGAGTTTGGATGAAATCGTCGTCTTCTGGCAATAACTTGGGGAATAACACGTCCAGTGGAGTCTCGGCTTCACGCCCGTGTACAAGGAAAAATGGGGTGAACCCAGTTGACTCTTGTTTTGCTGTGTTGTATGCAAATGTAACGAATGGAAGAATCCTGTCCCAATCTTTCTGGTTGACATCTACATACATGGACAGCATGTCTGCTATGGTCTTATTCAACCTCTCCGTGAGGCCGTTTGTCTGGGGGTGATAGGCGGTCGTCTTCCGATGGGTTATTCTGCACTGGTTGTTCAGATCACTTATCATTGAAGATGTGAAGTTCCTTCCTCTATCCGTGATTAATTCCCTCGGCGCGCCGTGCTTTAAGATTACATCTTCAATGAAGAATTTGGCAACTTCCATGGATTCACTTGTGGGTAGGGCTTTAGTTATCGCATATTTCGTTAGGTAGTCCGTACATACAATAATCCAACGGTTGCCACCTTCTGATGTTGGAAATCTCCCCAGGAGATCCATTCCTACCTTTTCAAAAGCAATTTCAGGAACAGGTATTGGCTGTAAGTGCCCTGAGGGGAGTTGGGGCTGATGTTTACGCCTCTGACAATCTGAACAGTGTGCCACATACTTTCTAACCGTTCTATACATTCCGGGCCAGTAATACTTTTTTCTTATTCGGTCATAGGTTTTAGTAAATCCGAGGTGACCAGCAGTGGGTGAATCATGGAAATTTTTCAGTAATTCCTGCCTTAAATGGCGTGGAACCATCAAAAGCCATGGTTTCCCCATTGGATCATAATTTTTTCTGTAGAGCGTGTTATCGATTTTTACAAAGGTATTATTAGGAGTACTTTGTAATTGGTCAGCAATTTTTCTAAGAGCTTGATCATTCGTCTGCTCTTCGCTAAAGTTCTGCAAAGTCACTATGCTTGGAATATCTTCCTCCATATCTTCACTGTATTCTAATGGACTTCTTGATAAGCAGTCTGCGTCCTGATGTTTCCTTCCGCTCTTATACACGACAGTGACGTCAAATTCTTGCAGCCGAAGTGCCCATCTTGCTAACCTCCCACATGGGTCTTTGAGGTTGGTCAGCCAGCACAAAGAGTGGTGGTCTGTAACAATAGTGAACGGCTGTCCAAAGACATATGGTCGGAATTTATTGATAGCCCAAATGATGGCAAGGCATTCCCTTTCTGTGGTTGAATAATTTTTTTCTGCCTTATTTAAGGTTCTGGATGCATAAGCAATGGCTCTTTCCTTTCCCTTTTGTATCTGCACTAATACTGCTCCTATTCCGTAGTTGCTTGCGTCAGTGTGTATTTCGGTTGGGGATGAGTAATCAAAATGTCCAAGAGCGGGTTCGGAAATTAACGCTGACTTGAGAGCTTCAAATGCATTTTTCTCTTCCTGGTTCCAATTAAATGCTGAGTCTTTCTTCAAAAGGTCATTCAAGAGTTGGGCTACGTGGGCATAATTGGGTATGAAGCGGCGGTAATAGGATGAAAGGCCAAGAAAACGTCTAACTTCCTTCAATGACCTTGGCGTAGCGAAGTCGCGGACTGCTCGAATCTTTTCTTGGTCGGGACGAATTCCATTTTCACTCACCTCATGTCCAAGAACCGTGATAGTTTTTGCACCAAACTTGCATTTCTTGGAATTGAGACATAATCCGGCTTTCTTAAGGCAATTTAATACAAGTTGAAGGCGTCTTAGATGTTCTTCAAAGCCATCTGAAAAAACGATGATGTCATCGAGGTAACACAAGCAAATAGTCCACTTAAGACCCTTCAGAAGATTATCGATCATTCGTTCGAAGGTAGCTGGAGCATTACATAACCCAAATGGCATTACTTTGAACTCGTACAGTCCATCTGGAGTTATAAATGCTGTCTTCTCACGGTCCGATTCTTCTACGTCGATTTGCCAGTACCCTGATTGGAGGTCCATGGAAGAATAAAATCTAGCTCCCCGTAAGCAGTCTAAAGTGTCGTCGATCCTTGGGAGAGGGTAGACATCCTTTTTTGTTATTTTGTTAAGGCGGCGGTAATCGACGCAGAATCTCCAGCTTCCATCCTTTTTTCTTATCAATACTACAGGTGAGGCCCACGGACTTTCAGAGGGCTGAATGATGTCAAGTTTTTCCATCTTGTTAACCTCATCCTGAATAATTTGGCGTTCTCTTGGTGCAACTCGGTAAGGTCTTTGTTTGGTCGGTAGGTGGTCTCCAGTGTTAATTCGGTGTTTAACATTGACGTCCTTGAATTGTTTTCTTTTATTAAATTCGAAAATATCTGTATAGTTTTTTAACAAATTTCTTAATTTTTCTTTTTGAGATTCATCAAGCGAATCATCTATAAAAAATTCCGAGGTTTTTGGGTCTTCAGAATGTTCCGCCTCTGTTTCAACTTGGTTACAATCGGCTAGAGTACATAATTGACTATCTTCGATGACAGCACTATCGGCTACATGCATCCCCTGTGGGATTAGTTTCGGATATGGACTCCAATTCACCACCCAAAGTTTACCTCGGTTATTGGTAAGTGAAATGACAGAGGAGGGAGCCGTTAGTTCTCTTTCCAGCAATAGCTCTTTTCGACATTCTGCCACCACAATTGCGTCATTAGGAATGTCACGACTTGCTACTTCTATTAACTGAATAGAGGCGGGTTCGATTCTATATTCCAATTCCGAGTAGAGAGGTGAGCTGTTCTTAGGGGTATCCTCAAAAAGACATTTTTCTAAGAAGAGTGTGTCGTCAGCTGAATCAATTATCGCCCTAGATAACTTCAAAAAGTCCCAACCAAGAATAACTTCGTGACTACAGTCTTCCATAACGACAAATTCAAAGCTTTCCTGTAGTCCATTCAAGTCCAGTTTCAGTGTGCAGCGTCCTTTTGGTCTTACAATTTTACCGTTGGCTACTCGTAATGTGACGTCAGTTTCGGCAAACATTATTTTTTTTAGTTTGAGTCTGAACCTCTCAGAAATGACAGAATATGAGGCTCCTGAGTCGACGAGGGCACGCGTCATTTTTCCTTCTATTTTAATGTCTATGTAATTTTCTTTTAATTCTAATGTAGTCGATAAGGGAGGATTTATAAATTTTGCGGCCTTACCTCCAAAATAGGACGCATCTTCTAGTTTTCCTGACGGGAACGGCGAGGCGACTGGCTGGCTCTTCTATCAGGAGACGAATATTGTCCTTTTCGGCCAGTGTGAGGAGAGGGGCTTCGGTAGCGGCGTCTATTTTCTCTTGGCAGGTCGTCGTTGGGCTCTTGGCTGCTCCGAGAATTATAGAATGTTCTAGGCTCTAGCCTATCTCTCTGTTTGTAATTCCAAGTTTGTTCTCCTTCATATTCTCTCCTCCTGTCACGGCAGTAGCGCACGACGTGGCCCAGGGCGTCCGCAGTGGAAACAGATTGGCTTACCTTCCGTGGTTCGCCATTCGTTGGTATCGCGTCTTCCGTTTAATTGTTTTGGCTGCTGCGGTCTAGGTTGGAAATTTCTGGGTTGGAACTCGTACCTAGGGCTTGGTAATGGCCTTGGCGCTCTATTTTGAGGGACACTTCTAGAAATTGGCGCAATTGTTTTTTCAATTTCTTGCTGCACCATATGTTCAATTGCAGAAATTTCTGGTTCTTCTCTAGGAGAGGCTAATGCTCGCTGTACCTCCTCGCGAACTATTTGCCTAATCATAGATGACAGATCTGCCCTGTCATCATGATCACTGAGAGACGCCACATTTGGTAGTCGCTCGTACCTGGTTGGGGTCACTCGCTTACAATGTAGCGCTTCAATGCGGCGACACTCGGTGACGAATTGTTGAGTGGTATGTGCATCTCTTGGGAGAAGTGCCTGGTAGAGCTCCTCTGCTATCCCTTTCATCAAATGGGATATTTTATCTTACTCATTCATATGAGGGTCTACCTCTTTGCAGAGGCGCAGGACGTCTTGAATATAAAATTCGGTGCTTTCACCTTTTAATTGTGCGCGAGTTTTTAAGGTTTTCTCTGCTCGTAACCTCAAGTTTTCGTTTTTTTCCGAAAACTGATTTTAACTGGGACATGAACTCCGTCCATGTCAGGATGCTCTCCTCATTGTTCTCAAACCATTTGAGAGCAGTGCCGGTCAAATAAAAGTAAACGTTGGCGAGACAAAGTGTTTCATCCCATTGGTTATGCTTCGCCACACGTTCATACTTTTTCAACCAGGTATGCGGATCTTCAGAACCCTCACCAGAGAACATTGAGGGGTTTCTAGGTAGATGTTGTATAAAAAATGAACCTACCTGATTTGTTGCTTCTTTCTTGATGGTCATGGTTGTTTCTTCTTGCTCAACCGAATCAATTTTACGTTTTTTTCTGAATGGGTATCGATCCAGCTTCTTCACCAGTTGTAGCGTAGAAATCAAGCCTTGAAATATCCTAAGATGTAAAAGTATTTATTGATGACGTCACGGCGACAAGTCGGCAATTATTAACAAGTCAGCAAAAAAACTATTTACAGCTAGAGAATCTTGAGCAAGCAAGCAAAGATATATTTTGATAATTATTTTACATAAAAGATTAATATATATTTATATAATCTGTTGAATAGTTTCATTGAATAATTTAATTAATAAATTATTTCTTCGTCACAATATTATTTAAGATGACGGAAAAACACAAATAAGAACTTTCATTCGATTTAATACATATATGTAATAATAAAAATATTGATATTAATAATTTAAAAAATGTTTCTGCTAATGGGTTATTTGTTTATATAAATGTTGAAGTAATTACCTAATTAGCTAAAATGAAAAATGCGTTAATTTAGGCAATCTTATTCATTAATATGAAAATAAATTTTATTTATGGTAGGCATATATATGTAGTTGAATTTAGAAACTCTCTTTAATTAGAAATCGATTAACGCATACATATATAAATAGAAAAATAATAATTTATGTTTAATATTCTTTTTTTAATGCCAAGCTATCTCTAGCAAAACTTTCTGAAAGTTTGAACTATTCTAAGAATGAGGGTAAATACATGGTAAAATTAATGAGAAGGTTGTAGAGATAAATAGAAAACGTGTTGTATATGTTATCTGCTTGCACATCTAACTCTATTCATGATAAAATTTTGAAAAAAGTTTTGAAATTACAAATATTTTCTCACAATGAGTTTCTTTTTATTAAGATATATTTCTATAAAATGAAATGATTTAAAAGCACGAATGTTTCTTTTATGCATAATACAAACTTCTACTGTCCTTACTGCGATGAAAAAATATATTGGGAGGGCTTGGCTCATCAGTGGTGAACCCTCCCAGCGGTTTCGCCAATTTAATCCACCAGACCGCTTCTAAGAGCTCTAATACTGTATTGGACGATTCTGCTTATATACTCAGCACTGAAGAATGGAATTTCAGAAATGGTTTTCAACAAAACTATGGACATAAGCTTATAGGACAGTAGATTCACATTCAATTGTATAAAATAAACATTCGTGCTTTTAAATCCTTTCATTTTATATGTATAGATGGCGCGTTATTGCTTTGTGTTAAGATATATTTCATTTGTTTCATTAATTAATTCTAAATAATTATCATTTTTTTTAATGAAAATTCGAAACTATTATATACGTGTATGATTCTCTTATTAATATAAAACAATTTCTACTGCCCTTACTGCAATGGAAAAATTAATGGTAGGGCTTGGCTCATCAGTGGTAAACCCTCCCAGCGGTTTCGCCAGTTTAATCTACCATACGGCTGTTAAATTGCATTTTTCGATCTTCCTTTTATAGTGATACTGATGCTAGACTCTTGGAATGGGTATTTTAGATACAATTTTTTAATAAAAATAAACTCATTGTGGGAAAATATTTGTAATTTTAAAACATCTATAACTAATTTACTATTATAATGCTCTATACAGAAGCTTTACATAAGATTAGACTAGCTTCCCTACCTGTTTAA
>CP092886.1:9043985-9065654 GCA_030710605.1 Cordylochernes scorpioides
GTATATGGAATAAATAATTAATGGACCAGACGATCAAAACACTATATCACACGTCGTCTTTTACATTTACATACGTCGTCTTTTACATCAGATTTATCAGGATGATTATTTACATTGACAATATATACACTTATTAAAAGAATGAAAATAAAATTAAAATAAAACCTTTCGCAAAGAGTTTCGTTTTATTATTGCGAAAGGTTTTATTTTCATTCTTTTAATATTTGTAGCGCAATTTTTCGTTATCTTCAAATATATACACTCATGGACAAAACTTAAGGAAGTTGTACCGTTTAACATGTACGAGTATATAAGGATTCAGACAATAACTCTCAAATATATTTCATACACAGTGACTTTTATTGAAAACACGCGATATAACCAAGTGTGAACAAAATTGCTTCTATTTTCTTTAAAAAAAAAATAATAATAAAAAACAGGCGATATCAAAGACTTTTCACTTTTCCTTAAGTTTTGTGTATGAGTGAGAATGTTCCCATAAGTGAAATTTAGTTAGTAAAAAACAAAATATAGGAAAATACAATTTTTAAAATTTGGTGCTTCAAAATTATAATAATTGTTAAATAATACCATTTTTGGGCTTTAAACATCCTTTTCATAGAATTTAAAAAAATGATAATCATTTCAATTGCCTTAGAGAATATTTAAAATTAATTACAAAATATATTATAAAGGTGATAAATCAGTATTTATTTATGTGAGAACATCCTCACATTGAAGCGTCACTATAGCTTTACTTCACTACAGTGATGTTTGGAAAGAACTTGATATTTACATATTATGCACAAAGGAACGTGTGGCCATTGGACATGTGTCGGACCAGGAGTCTGTTGTTGGGTGCTGCGCTGCCTGAAGTATAGGAGCTCCATCTATTATTTCTTCCTGTGGTGAATCTGTATAAGACCGCTGGTCTTAATAAAGCTTTGTGTGTGTGTGTAATATTTACATATTTAAATTGTAATACAATTTTTTTATTTGTGTATGTTTAACTATATATATGAAAAAAAACAATAGAAAAAATAAAAAATAAAAGGATCAGGTGTTGATATTAAAAATAACGAAAGGATATCTTGATCAGGAGCACATGTGATTTTTCTGCCATCTATAAAGCACATGTGCTCCTGGTCAGGATATACTTTCGATACTACTTTTAAGTGTATTTATATCATTCGCGAAAACACACACACAATAGCACACACTAATTAGCATTAAATATTTATTATCTTTTATATATTTATGTGTATATTTGTACTTTAAGTATTTATCTTTAGTAAAAAATATGTTTGTGTGTGACCATTGTTAAAAACTGTTTTAACGAAGCATGTAGTGTGTAAAAATTTCAAAATAAATCAATAAGAGAGAAAAAGCCAGTAATCCATCGAAACATTTCAAATTTCGGTCCTTTTCAAATATAAATCCAGGAATACTTTCTCTACTCTTCCTACATCAACATATGTTTCTTTTCTGCTGACTCCAAGACAGTTTGTACAAATACCTAAGATTTCGTGATGATGGAATTCCAAGTTTTTCACAGATTATACAAAAAAATGTCACATATACGGAAATATTTCATGAAATGTTTACTTTTGTGATTTACTTTAGTTGGACCCGTTTTTTGAGTCTACGCAACTGTATCGAATTCATAGAGCTTTGATGATAACAACTAGAAAACTCAAGAAATGTTGCTACCGAGTCCGGGCTTGGTCATCCACGTCTCAATACTTCAAATGGAAAAAGAAAAAATGGCAGAATTAAAGGCTGGAACTGAACTGACAGTCTTTCCTATGGCTAATTGAACAATATGCACTCATTGACAGAACTTAGGATGGGAGAGTCTTTGAAATCAGCGGTCATTGTCTTTTTCAAGAAGACAGAGGTAATTTTGTTCATACTTTAGTTATGTATCTCGTGTGTCTTCATTAAAGGTCACTGCATATCAAATATGTTTCAGATGTATTGTTTAAATTTCGATATACATGCTAAAAGGTACAACTACACTCCATGAGTATATATGCTTTATATGATATATTATACAGGTATATCATACTTATTATACTTGTATATTATAATTATAAGAGAAGAGAGAGAGAGAGGCGTATTTTAAATTTAAATCAAAAAGTTCAATTCAATCCAAAATAATTCTTATTATTTATCGTATATAACTTATGGATTACTCTATATTTCGGGGGGAATATAAAGTACGAAAACAATAAACTTTTAATTAAAAAGTGGCCAGTCGAAGAACAAGACAACTCAAAAGCTTTCCCTTTACCTAAATAAAGAAAATTTTGTTAATTTTTAGAATTAATTAATGAAACAAATGAAATATATCTTAAATTTACAAACAAAGTGCCTCTGTGATGAAATAATTTAATCATTCTCTAATTCATCACATAAAAAGGGCATGTAAACTTAATTATTTTACCTGTTATAACCTGAACGGCATATAAACTGTCTATACCTTCAAATTAAAGATTTCAACTCAATGAGTTAATTAGTCCAGCTATATTATATATCTCGGCTCCCGGTAAACACTAACTAACTAACCCGAGGTTTCAACACATATCAATAATAGTTAATCAAGTATTCCAGAGCAAAAATTTCGGTGAATAATCCGAATAGTTTTAAAAGGCGGAATGTAGGAGCGACTTTTTTGCGCCCCTCTTCTTTCTGTTTTATCGATAAATCGATACTTTGAGAACCAAAAATTGATTGGAATATTCTTCCTATATCTTCCCTTTTTTAAACCCTCCCTCACCCCTTAGATTGTTGAAGCGCTTGAGTTAAATAAAAAATACTAATAATTTTTTCACAAAATTTTCTCTAAGCTTTATGTTCTCTAATCTATCCTGTAAGGAATATCATCTTCTCAAACTTACTGCCGAATAAGTTGGTTTTATACTATGGATTAAGTGGCAGAATTATGAATTTTAAGTTAATTTTCACAGATTTTTAGTCAGTGCTGGTAGTAGAATGGCCTTAGTGTCGGAGTTAGCTTATATTAAGGTATATACGTCTGATATGTAATCACTGGTGTCAGGAAGTGAAGCAACACATGTTTAGTTGCGTGTGTGCTATGTGTGTGTATGTGTTGGGGGGGGGGGAGGGGATTGAAAAATACTTCACCATAATTAATTGTAATCTTTTAATGTGAAATCTCGATTTTGAAAAAAATCTTCATTTCAATATTTCGGAAATTTTGCATATCTCTCTTTGAGCAGATTTAACTTTAGAGAAGAAGTTGATTAAGTATGGAATCTATATTCACAATTTTGAAAGGTATATGCTTGTTGATTTAAACTTTTTCGAACGCAATATATATTATATTCTATATTATTATGAAAAAAATGATATCGTTTTTCATTTTATATATGCGTAAATATGCGATACAAATGATCAGTGTGATAATAGGATGCCAATGACACCTCTTTATCATGTAACGGAACGTTTGTGTGTGAGGCCTGGTTGTGTGCGTGCGGACGTGTGTTTGTGTGCATGCGGGGGTGTGGTTGTGTGCAGGCGGTGGTGTGTTTGTGTGGTTGTGTGTGTTGGTGTGGTTGTGTGCATGTGGGGGGTGTGTGTTGGTGTGGTTGTGTGCATGCGGGGGTGTGGTTGTATGCAGGCGGTGGTGTGTTTGTGTGGTTGTGTGCATGCGGGGGTGTGTGTTGGTGCGTGCGGGTGTGTTTGTGTGTGTGGCGTGGTTGTGTATATGAGGGCGGGTGTTTGTGTGTAGTGTGGCTGTGTGCATGCGGGGGTGTGTTTGTGTGTGTGGTGCGGTTGTGTATGTGCGGGCGTGTGTTTGTGTGTGTGGCGTGGTTGTGTATATGAGGGGCGGGTGTTTGTGTGTAGTGTGGCTGTGTGCATGCGGGGGTGTGTTTGTGTGTGTGGTGCGGTTGTGTATGTGCTGACGTGTGTGTGTGTGACAATTAAAACAAATTTATTGACAACATAGTCAATATTTACAAAATGAGAACACAAAAATAATTAGAGAAAATAAAAAGATAGCGAGAAAAGCGTGTTCGAACCAGGGACATTAGGTTCTAAAGTCTAAAGCTTTCGCAGCTAGGGCTATATTGCCTTATTACATAGTAATTTAAAGAAGAATTAATATTTACAAATTTAAGTTTTCAGCCGGGGAGTCTTCCCCACTGTTCAAATGTCCTCTTCCAGGCGATTTGTGTGTGTGGTGTGGTTATGTTGAATATACATGTTGGATTATACACACATATAAATGGAGTAGATAGGTGGAGAAACGATACATATACACGTTGCGGCACACATGTAAATATATAAAATAGGAATAGATACGATATATATTTTTTCGGGGTTGAAGATTTCAATTAATACAACGAATATAACAGCGCCGTATTGAACAAGCTCGGTTTGTCAACGTATAGGATGGCGACTCGTTTGCTCATAACGAGCATATAACTAGAGCTCAAGGTCTCAAACATGATATAGTGAGGTGTTAGGAATGAAGGTTGGATTTCTTAGAGGTCAGAGTCTAAGAAGAGAGAATGGCAACCGAGGAGAGAGGTTACTGGAAAGATTGAAGAAACCAATAGATGAAATACACAAGATGCTATTTTTTATTTTATTCTGATTTTAACATGTCCCACGCTGTTTCAGTAAATTTGCGAAAAATATTTTAAAAAGTAAACCATATATATAATAATGAAAATATTCGAAAAGAATAAATAATTTAGTATTGAAAGAATACCCAACCAGAGATGAAAATGTGTCAGGAATGGAAATAAGTGTATAGCAAACATAAATATTATAAAAGAGGTTTAAGCAATTTTTTCAATATGACTAGGGTGAACGGAATTCCCAAAATGTCACCGAAATAAAGAACGTTTTTCTGGTCGAGGTGTCCTTTCAATACTAAACATAGTGCCGACCCTATATATTCCATTTTTAATATAATTATTATACAAAGTATGAAACTCCTTTTAAAATATCCTATATATGGTTTATTCTCAATAATAAATTCAAATTTGAGAGGTCATATATTTCAATATCTATATATATGTGTGTGTAAATATATTAAACTAACTATGTATTATATTCTATAAATCTTAATTAGGGAGGTAATTTCTTTTTATGTTATAAAAGAGAAATGCCTACACTCAAAAGGATAACTTTAAAGAGAAACGAAATCCGAAACTTTAAATGAGCAAATGAATATTGATACCAGATCCAATGATAAAGGTAACCAGAATCATTTTCAATAATTTTGCAATCAGAGCTAAACAATCATCTCGCAAACAAAGCGGCCAGCGTGGGCCGAGGTAGAAGTGCAGGTGCAATTTACAATAGCAATGGGGCTGGCCGTCAATAAGTGGAGAGGGGAGATGTCATTACAGCCATTAATCTGACTGCCACGTGCCATCTAATGTAAATAAAGTTTGGAAGAAGAGAGGGGAGAGAGCGAGTTGTTGTCCGCAAACGCATCCGCCATCGATTGCGTCTTGTTTAATTTAAGCGCAAAGGCTAATTTTAATTAATTTTCTCCCCTCCTAATTACATCAGACAAAAAGAAAGAATTCTCACCGCACAGTATTGGACTTGACGGTAACCACCTCTCCCCGCTCTCTCCGTCAGGGTGACCTCAAGTCGCTTGCCTGCTGAAATCGGTTTCCTATTCTGGCACGGGGTGTGGGGAAATAGATTAAATTTATTCAAACTTCCTAATTAATGGGAGAATAGATTTTGATCAATTCGTTTTGTTTTTCTATTTGCTTCTGATTAATGTTGATCATCAGAATCAGGCACGGTTTCTAATGAACGGAATGGTTAGCAACATTTTTATGAATATAGAAGAGGTTTAACCATTTATCGAAAGTCATTCATTCGATTAGCAATTCGATCCTGATCTTGCTTTTCCACTTTCATTTTTAGCGCTTATTAGTATTGACTTGCTCAATTGACCGAGTGGGGCGATATTGTTTTACTAATAGGAGGGGGAGATGATTGCGGGCCACTTTTTGCTCTCCTTGTTTCCCTAATTTAAATTGTTTCACCCGCGCTGTAAATTGATTCCGGCTCTTTTTAACCCGAATACTTCCGAGAGTGGTAATTATTGTTTTTCTCTGATAGAACTTTGAGGTTTGTTCTAATATTTCATTTACATTTTAGATGTTTTGAAAAGTCATAATTCATTCAATTGATTTTTCCACAGTTCTCTACACTTTTTTTTTTCAAAAACCAACATGTTCAATTGTTAAACAATACTAAAGTCATTTGTTTTCTCCTCGTTAATAGTTGCTAGCCTTTCTAAAAATGTGTTTGGAAGTTCTCAGGATTGTTTAGCATTTCGATGCAGGTTTACTGCAGCCTCCTTGAAGCCGCCGAATAACTCTAAACCTCACCACGTTGCATAAGAGAATAAGGCCTAGACCATTTGAATTGATGAATAAAGACGGCTTGTATTTGATAAGATTTTTGTTGTTGTTTAGAAAGTATGATTCTAAGTATTACATATATAATGGAAAATAGCTTTTTACTTAAATATGTTCTGAACAAGAAGTGCGAGATGTGTAACTGATGTGAAGTTTCTCTATTCTCTATGTGAACATATATAATTGGATTATGGAGACAATTGATTCCTCACTTGAATATCAATAAATATTCTAGATTATATTCCTCTATTTCTCTCTCACAACTACTCGAAAGAGTTTAAGAAACAATAAATTCATTAATTAGTTATAGTTTCCGATTTGAATTTTGCGGAATATATACATATCTATAACCTCCCATTTATTTTTACCGTTTTGCCACCAGTTGGAACAATATGAACCGAAACTGTTGGATATATCGATCGGTTTTGAAGATAACCATAATTGAGGAGGAAAACCAATCTCAGGACACACAGATTCATCCCAATAACTAAATTTATAAATTGATTGTATTAACTGTTCAACTACCAAAAATCGGTTGTAAATAAAATTGCACTCGTGGAAGAGAGAAGAACAGGGGCACAATAAAAATATTTGCCATACTTTAATTGTAAATACTCCATCTCTCCTTTTTCTCTTGTGTTGAATATTGTCAGTAATTCAAAGGCGAATCTGTACAGGGCAATATGCCCTAATAAAGCTGTTTTGTTGTTGATGTTGTAAATTGATTGTATTATTTATTAACCGAAACATTAAATTACTATCTCATGACCATTATATCTATAAAAATATAGGTAACCTCTCCCTTCAAAATAGACGTCAAAACTAGACACCATCTATTGACAGTCGCCACAAACTAGCGGGCAATGGTCGGTGACAAAGCCACAACACCAGCTTTGGCAAACTGAGAAGCGCCCACCTGGAGAACATAGTTTCGGGATAATGGCCCTCTTCAGCTCAGGGCGGACACAAGGGATCTAATGGAATCTTCACAATCTGCCAAAGAGATGTTTAGCTGGCAGAGTGGCTGGGCCAAATCTATTCTACCTATATGACCTTTATAGTTCACATAATATTCTATATGTGCAGGCATTTATGCTTATACAATAGAGTAAATAGAATATATTTAATAAATATGATCATCAAATTCATAATTTGCTATTTATACTTTTATTTGGAGTTTAGAAACATGGGATATGCATATGGCTGTTTAGCAATTCTCATCGCTATATGTAGATGACCCCCCCCCCCCCCTTTATAGCCTAATGATACCCGATTTAAGCAAAAGATGTGCAGACGCCATGAGCGATTCTCCAATCGACAACTCTGCCCCTATTTTATTCAGAATCTCAAAGACGGATAGAATGAGCTAAATGAGCTAAGGCGCTAGATGGAGCTTTCACATTAGCGATTTCAAAATATAGTTGAGTGTTTGATATGATTCTTCGTTTATAAAGATTTTCGGTTATTGAAGAAAAATAATATACTCTAAGTGTCTAATGTTCTCTGTGTCCCACAACAATTACCCGTATGAACCGTGCATCTTTGCAACCAATCATCTTTGGATTAGATTTCTCGTTATGCGAATATGATGATGGTACCTCACGATGGCCCGGCGGGGGCTGCACCTCCCTGGGACGTCGAGGGGGCCGCGCCACTCCCAACAAAGGACGGATGATTGACACACGGGGGGCGTCCAATATATTCCAGCGGTTTCTGCACTCACTTCGAGCCGACTTAGCATTTCTATTGGAGTGAAAATGACATTTATTTATACTCCCGTTGGCCACATAGATGCTATCTATTTATAAATATTTAATACAAAAATAGGGGTATTTATATTATTGTGAATAATAAAATACCATTTACATATCTTATCACGTATATATTAAAGCGCTTATAATGATGTATAAAATAAAAGTAAATTTTGAGACAGCGCTAAAAATTTTACTATTTATACTTTCTGGAACCATATTTTATCAAATATATCAAAGAAAAATATTAAGAAGGTTCGCGCCTCAATAGAGAGCATACGTTCACGGACATGAAATTAGCTCACCAAAAAAGAAGGATGTTATAAACGCCAAACTATGCAAATATGTAGGATAGGGCCAAATATGTAAATATTTCAATTTGGTGTAATGGAGCATGACCAAATGTTCGGAAGCGAGTTTTAGGCTCTTTGAATAATCTTAATTGTGAAAATTCGAAACTATTATAGACGCGTATGATTCTTTTAAAAATAAAACAATTTCTACTGTCCTAACTGCAATGTATTTTAAAAGAATCATACGCGTCTATAATAGATTATATAAAAGGGCGTACCTGGATCTGTAAAAAGAAAAAAAAAATTTTCTCAAAAAATTAATGGATCGCCTTTTGACTCAAGCGTCTATAATAGTTTAGAATTTTCATAACAGATGGCGCGCTAATGCATCATTAAATCATCTTAATTGTGTTAAGTATAATTGATAGTATAATACAGTAGATGCTCTCTTATACATGTATGTATATAATGTGTGTTTCCACAAACACACTATTTTGATATAAGTTTTAATTCAAATTAGTATGCTTATCAGAAACCAATTTCAAGCATAATGTAATTTCCTGTATATATGTTCAGATATATATATATATATATAAATAGATATATTTATTTTTATTTCTCTATTATTTTCTCCCTCTTTTTCATTTTGCGCCTGTGTTCTTGGCGGGACATCGCGCTTTGTTGTTATAGTTGAATATTGGGTGATCCCTATAATAAAGCAAACGAAACTTAATTATATTATAAGATTAAGAAGTAACATGAATGACAGGTAGGCGCGACACAAGGTATTACTCTAAGTTGACGGAGAGTCATAATTGATATATAAACAGCAAGGTGGTGTCGTCAGATCACTGAGTGGCATGTCACATAAATCGTTCTGACTTGCCATCACTTAGCGACAAGACACACGATGAAATGGCTCAAGACGATATAGAGTTACGAGGAGAGAGAAAATCTTGTGTCACAGTGTCCACCAGACAGGCTAATGTTAGGGCTCCAGAGTGTCTGTTAAACAACCATATCAAGACATGACGAATTTTAAATTTCACACATATTAATGGTTTTATGCTTATTATCTTCCCATACGGTTGTTATATGGCAATCATTAGGAATAAGTCATGGACCCAGAGCAGCAGCTTTACACACCCAAGATAGTGAACATTGCTGCTGCTGTGATAGAGATACATGGGGACATCTGAGGCTCTTCCTTGGACACGACAACATTAGGAATAAGTAAAGGTATTCACTATTAAAATATTGTGTATAAAAGTAACAATTGATATAAACATTTATCATCACTCACCAATCCATGCAATATGTTTCCTATTTATAAAAAAAAAAAAAAAAGATTGCTGACATTGGAAAACTTTTTGCCTTCCAGGAAATATTCCCCTCTTTCTTATCTCCACTCAATAATATTAAATATTAGGGTATCAAGCTTGTAAAGCTTGAGATTTTTACAACCATCATGACTGGGTGAAGTAGAATGCGTCTGCCTTTGTCATTAAGACTGGGAGCACTACTCAGTGGCAGGCCGACTTAGCTCCAAAAGAAATGGCCGCCTCTGACATGAGGAACAGACGTCATGTGCAGCCGCTCCTAACATGGAGTACACAATCAATTAAACCTATATATAATACAATATATTCTTTTTAACGTTGGTAACTATTCGAGAAGCCTTTTTTTTTTATTCATTAGGAACCCGGTTTATGGTGGTGTCGTCTTGTCCATTGGAAAATGGGTGCCGTTGCCATGTTAGTCACCTTTGACCAGAATTTGGTAAAATATTCCAAGGGTCCAGGGAGGACCGCAGAGAGATGTGGTCGGACTTCCCCCCGGAACCCGGGTTATATTTCCACATATTAAATTACATTTTATTATAATCCTTTAATCGTTTTCCCGATCCTAATAACTTTCAAATCACGGAAGGTTCATCAAATTTAAAGTACGAGTTGGAATTTGACATTCAACGCTCCAGGAAACAGTATATTGCATTATATCATATTCTCAATTGTCTTTCACCGATTTTTCAAACAAAATTTAAAAGTGAAAAAAATAGTACAAATATGATCTTGTACTGGGATAAGGTGCATAACTTAAGAAAGAAAAAAAGCATCTCCTTATCGTGCAACTAAAAGTTGCTGATGGCTTGCGCCATCTATCGAAGTGGTGTCGCTGGAGACCCGCTGGCGATTCTCCACCAAACTCTGCAGCGCTGGTAGAGGCGCTATGTTCTTTGTACATAGTATGATGCATATATAATTATCTTTTTTTTTAAATAGTGCAGATGGTGCACTTTGCATGTATTGACAAGATGTCAATTGAATTATTTTAATTATGTCAATTGTCTATCGGAATAAATATCAACTATTCGTCGATTTTTTAAATTATTCCTGAATTGGCCACTAATACCCATTCTTGATTAATCAAGAAAAGCTAACCATGTACGCGTTTCGGGCTGTTGGCCCTCGTCAGCGCAGTACAAGCTGTAGTGTTTGATGGGAGCAGCACCTGAGAGTGTCATTATCAGCTTGTCAGTAAAAGTCATGGTTTTAATTAAAATGGAAATAACTTTTATAAAATCCAAACTTAGCAAAAGAAACCTATTGTGTGTGATCTCATATAAAAAAAATAAATATCATATCAAAAATTAATTAAAAGATAAATTTCTTCTTTTTTGAAAAACTTATAGAAAAATTAAACCAAAATTTAATAAAGATTTTTTTTTTCTGAAAACAAAACTTATGATTTAAATCCACCAAGAGGAAGAAAAATAATAAAAGAACATCTAAAATATTAAAATTATAATCAATGTTGAAAAAGAGGGAAAGTAAAAAAAAAAAAGTATTTAAAAATTCTTTTCCATCAAGTTACTGCCAATTAAAATCGTTAATTCGCAAGTTCTTTTTTTATTTTTTTTTCCAGTCATTTCATCTAGAGGGAGGAAGACACACAAAAAAAGGGAAAAAGAAGACTTTCGCTCCTTTCTTTTTTTTTTTTTTCATTTTTCTTTATTAAAATTCGACTTCTAACTCTCTTCTTTATCTGTGGCCTTTATTTATTATTCTTTTTTCCATTTTTTTTTTAAGTTACCTTAATAGCCATAAGGTTAGCATTGGCAAACGCCAAGATTTTTGTGGAAAAAAAGTGAAAAGGAGAGGATCCAGTGGAAGAGAAGAAAAGAAAGAAAAGAAGAAAAAAAAATCAATTATCTCTAGCACTTGCAGGTGGCCTAGTTGTGTTGTGGTTGTCAGGTTGTCACAATTTTTTCTTTCCTTTCTACAGCAGACGAAGCCTCCATAATGTACTTATTTTGGAAGATAACATCTAGCAGCATTTTCTCTTCGTTGTTTTCCATTTTTATTCTTTTTTTTAAAATAAATTCTACACATATATATATTAGATAATAAAAAGGCATATATTGGATTTAATAAAATATTTATTTTGCCAATATTATATATTATTTTGTAAATAAAAATTTGATAGTTCAATCGTATTAGATAATTATTTATACTATTAAGTATTTTTTTACATACTTGAATTAAAAAAATATATTACAATAAACTATTTTCACAGTATATAGGATTTATAATAATTGATCCTATATTTAGTGAATTATTAAAAAATAGATGTTTTTTTTAAATCATACATATATATTACAACAATTATAAATGGCATATTCTAAAAAATATATACTCAAATATTTATGTGCGTCAAAATTCGAAACTATTTTAAAGGCGTAAGATTCTTTTTGAAATTAAACAATTTCTACTGCCCTTACTGCAATGGAAAAATTAAAGGGAGGGCCTGGCTCATCAGTGGTGAACCCTCCCAGCGGTTTCGCCCGTTTAATCTACCATACCATTGTTATATTGCATTTTTGGAACTTCATTTTATAGTGATACTGTTGGTAGACTCTTGGAATGGGTATTTTAGAAGAACTATGGACATAAGCTTTGAGGACAGTAGAATTACATTTAAGTGTGTGTTGTGATTGTCAATGTGAATAAAAAATATAATATATATATTTCAAATTATATAATAATTAAATTTTTAAATTATATATAATATATATTTTTTTATTTTCTAATTATTATATTAATTTTTGGTGTGGAATATATTTAAAAATATAATTGCAAATATATATATAAATTCATTTTTCAAGTATTAATTAAATTAAGATAGAAATCTCATTTGCACAATAATATATTACAATTTTTGTGTGAAATATAAAAAGCCCTAAATTTCATTTATTTTGATAGACTAATATGATTTTTTTAATATGAAAATAAAAATATATTTTAAAATTCGTAAATTATTCCTCTATATTATTTTACGCTACTTTTAATATTGCTGCATTTCTGTATTTAGTCCCATATAGTTAACTCCATATATACAATCCAGAAGAGGACATCCATGCGAACAAGGCACCTCAGTTGCCCGGTATATGTTTATACTATTATATTCATTTTATTAATTTTTTTATTTCAATTTAAAGCGCTATGTCCCCCTACACTTGCGCTGTCATACATGTATGCCTTTACATTTGTCTATACATATATATATACAATAATTTTAGGCCGTGAATAGAATAGTTATATGATGTTAACAATGAGAAAGAGAGAAAAAACGAGAAAAAAGAACTGTGTACGATAGAAAGAAGTGTCTGGCATCTGCTCCATGGACAAGCCACACACACACACACACACACACACACACACACTTACACACCACTACCACCATTATATATAATTTTTATATACAATAAACGATTTTTTATATTTAAAAAACCCTAGTTCACTTTTTTCATTTTGGTTGGGAATCTTGATGTTTCTTTGGATTAAGTTGGGATTGCAAATACATTGAGTTTACATGATTAATAAACCTCCCAAAATCCTATCCTACAGACTCAAAGTGGCGGGAGTGTGTAAACGGGTAGCACAGGACGTCAGGAGTTTAACTCCTTGTAGGGCCACCCTGTGCTACACACCCGGCTACTGTAGGAAGGTATCAATTGATAGCGTCTGTTCTCCATAGGAGCGGCTACGACGGGTGTCTACACTCCATGTCAGGAGACCAAAAGAAGCAAAGTCACACTGAGTGGTACTTCCAGGTCTTCAGACCAACAGCACCCCTCTTTCCTTCTCCATGATGTCTACATCTGTCTCAGTTTATGCTGCATCGTCCGCACACATGGTTAATAATGGTTAATTTTTATCAGTGATTCTATGGTAGAAATTGTTTGGTTTTCCGTAATATGAACGGTGTTATGTTTTTAAAATATGTTATTGTATCAAAGATTTATTTTCAGTTTTTTTAATTGTACAATATTGATATTATTCGATTCTGTTTGAAAGTTCTTTTGAGGTTTTACCAATGGACACTCATTGGACAAAATTTAAGGAAGTTGTTTCTTTTTAGCATGTATGTCGGAATTCAGAAATTAATTTTGAAAGATATTTGATACACACTGATCTTTATTAAAGATACACGTGCCTTTGTCTCTTTGAAAGAAAACAGTCCACCAACGATATCAAATATTTTCCACTTCCTTAAGTTTTGTCCATGAGTGTAAATATGAGATAAAGAAATAATAGAATATTTAAACAGTTTTTTTATTTAGTATTCAGTTGTTCATTATTATCTCTCTTTAACAGGTTTATAAAAGTTATTAAACTTAAAAATATTTTTTCAATAAGTTTCTTTTTTTTTTATTAGAACTGTGCTAGCTTTCTTTCAAGTCAAAATCGTTCTTCGACAAGCTTAAAGAAAAATATCGACCATTCCTAACTTGAACTGTTTTGTCAGTGAACGCGTGCGTAGTGTGGATATATAATATTCCGTTGCAGTAAGGACAGTAGAAATTGTTTATTTTTAAAAATAATCATACGCGTCTATAATAGTTTCGAATTTTGATAACAGATGGCGCGCTAATGCATCATAATATATATATATATATTATATTATAAAAAAAGATAAGATTTCTGTTGTTTTGGATCATATTGATGATTATGCTATGGTGGTGCAGTCGTGGTTGAATAATAGTCTTGATAAAATATAATGTCTTGATTAGTGATTTCTTTATTGAGCTGAGGAATGAATACAGATGAAAAACATAATTTTGTACAAGTACTGCCTGGCTTAAGGCGTAAGAATTTTTAAAAAATGAAAAGCGTATTTACATAATGTACAAATGTTTTGGGTCGGCCAACGGGGAAGAACAACAACGAGATTTTATAGGGGAAGCATGACCTCTGGCGGTCGATTAACAGAGTATTTGGATCTATGAAATATATTTTTAAATAAAATAATACTTTAATATAACATAATTTTAAATAAAATATTTTAATATAACATACTAGCGGATGTACCCGGCTTCGCCCGAGGTTTTACCCGAGTAAAGGTTTGTCTACCGAACATTTGTTAAAACAATTCTCTAAAAAAAAAGATATATATTGATAATTTGAAACTCGTAAATTTGAATCTCTCGATAAAGTGAACATTTTTTCCCGGTCCCTGTGTGCCGTGTCATCCTGAATTTTGTCTTTCTTAATTTTCTACATTACAAAATCATAATTTTATCTAGTGAACATTTTTTCCCGGTCCCTTGAAAAATACTCGATAAGTTGTATAAAATCATGGTTGTTTATGGAAGATGGACGAATTCCCGGTTTCCAATTATTTTCTTCAGCTTGAAATCAATAATATTTGTATTCATTCACGTATGTATTACATTAACTATCTATAATAAATAACAGCTATAATAATAGACTGAATTTAAAATGTGTCTATTAATATCTTCGTGGGAATTCGTTGCAGCGTTGTTGTAAACAAAGGAAATTTCTTGAAACCACCTGTCAACGAACAAAACTGCCGTTGAACGTGGTGTTGTCTAAAGGGGGTTAAGAGAGCAGTCTCTTTCAAACAAATAAATGCTTTAATTAAGCAGATGTTTAAAGTATAATATATGCGAGAGGCAAACTTACAGGTTGTCGACGCTGTAAAATCCCCAGAGAGAGTGTTTTTGTAGCATCATGCTGTGACTCACACGATGACCCAAGGTCATCAGGAGCAGCAAACCTAAGCCTATCTCCGTTTCAATGGTGGCGCTGCTTGCGAGTTAAAGCTACAAATCTGCAAATAACTCTAAGGATATTAAAGATATTCAAGATATTATTTTTCGTAAACCTTTCCGGGGATATGCCTAATAATATCCCAAAATTTCACGGCGATTGGATGTACGGTTTTTGAACCTATAGAGTACACACAGACAAACCAACAGACAGACAGACAGACAGACATTCATTTTTATATATATATAGATATATATTTATTTATTTATTACACACCTTAATTTTAAAATAAATATGGTTTAAAAATATATAATAACTATTTACAATATTCTCTGTTTTACTCTAATATTGGAGTTATAAGGAATGGATCTAACTTTTAGAGGGGAACAAGAGAGTTAATAAACTTTGAGAAAAATGGTTCTATGGTTTTCTAAGGGATTGATACTGTGTTGGCAGCTATATCAAATATAAACATATATAATATGCTCATACTATTATATACTACAATATATTATATGTTTATACTATTATATTCATTTTTTTTTTAAATTTTATTTCAATTTAAGGCCTTATGTCCCCCTAGGGACACTTGCGCTGTCATACATGTATGCCTTTACATTTGTCTATACATATATATACAATAATTTTAGGCCGTGAATAGAATAGTCATATGATATTAACAATGAGAAAGAGGGAAAAAAGAATTGTGTACAAAAGAAAGAAGTGTCTGGCAATATGTACAATCAGCATAATATAAATTACCAGTTTCTCAAAAGATATCTGTTGCTATATAATTTAAAATATATCTACAAAAGGTATTGAATTTAATATACATTTCTTTACTATAAATAAAAATACTTGGATCTGTTACTACTAAATTATTTTGGTATTTGTAGTCTTGAAAAACAGGACAATCTAGTAAAAGATGTATTGAGGTTTGTTTCTCATGTTCACAAAAACAACTCGAGTCTTCCACCGCCTTAATTCATTATAGATTTATATTCATTATAGATTGAATAGATTCTAAATTTAATATTTTGTATTCGCTCTCGATATTTCTGAAGTGGTATTTGGCTTCTGGCATGTTAAAATGATGACCGGTCTGAGAAATATGCTGATAATCATGGGACGTTGGTCTTTAATTCTAAGATTTCTATTGTGTTCATTCATTCTAGATGAGCACTTCTAATAAAAAGTATTGTATTGTGAACAATTTTTTACAATATTAATTATCTTTCACAATTCAACTTAATTTCTAAATGTTATATACACTAATATAGCAGAAGCATAAAGCCAAACAATTTAGATTGAATCTTTAGTTCATTTAGTTCACAATATAATTCGTCTGTACTTAAAATTTTGAATTGAATTTCTCGAAAAATAAAAATACACTCATGGAGAAAACTTAAGGAATGGTACCTTTTAGCATGTATATTGGGATTAAGACAATAAACCTGAATGTTATTTGATACACAGTGACCTTTATTGAAGACACACGATAGTCAAGTGTGAACAAAATTGCCTCTGTCTCCTTAAAAAAAAACGACCCGGCGACTTCAAAGACCTTCCACTTACTTAAGTTTCGTCCATGAGTGTATATTCTTAATTGCTCAATGTAGCGCCTTGCTGATAGTGGAAGATCACTAAGTAATTATTCCTCTGAGATAAATTATTTAGGCATAGATATGGGCAACACAGAGATGGTCAAGTTGGTTATTCTTGATTGGTCAAGTTGGATGGATTGTCCTACAGCAGTGTTGTTGTCCAATGAAGAGCTTCAGATGTCCCCGTGCATCTCTACCACAGCAGCAGCAATGTCCACTATCTTGTGTGTGTAAAGCTGCTGCTCTGGGTCCATGTCAATTTTCTGCAAGTTTGCGGCCATTGCTGGGCATGAGAATATGTGGGTAGGTGTTAGTTCCACACCAGGACAGTTGTTGCATGTCCTATAGGTTCTTGTGCCATCTGGATGTATTGTCATTCCTTTATAGTGTTTTGTTCTGAGTCAACAGTGTTGTCCATTGAAGGTATCCCTTCTTGTAAGATTTTTGGACCCCTGCTCAGAGAGTGCTTTGATCCAGATAAATCCGGCGAGATTTAAAATACGAGCCAAGCTTTTTGATAATTTAGTAAAAGTCTTTGCCGCAATAGATTCACTCATGGCCAAAACTTAAGGAAGTGGAAAGTCCTTGATGTCGCTGGGTCTTTTCTTTCAAGAGTGTCCTTGAATATCAGCTCTTTTTGGTTCAACAAGACAGATATAATGATTTTGTCCTAGGAAAGGAAAAGCCTTAGATTTTTCTTTACAGACGATGTTTTTGTGGGTACATTGCATTGATTGGCACATTGAAGAAGGATCATAATGATAAATACAAGCATCATCAAATGTTATCACCCTTTCAAACACCTGACAAGGTTATCCAGAAAAAGTTCCTATGAGGTCTTAGCAAATTTCTTTCCGAATTTGCATTGTATCTCGTGTTAGAAATTTTGGCGCCCACTTTTAGCATAATTTTCGATATCCAAGATCATTAATGAGTTTTAAAACACTTCCTTGAATATACCCATTTCTTGATTTCTCAGGAAGACTCTGGGACCAAAATATTTTTGGTCGTAGAGGTACAGTCTGCACCACGCTGACGAGGGTCAACAGCCCGAAATGCGCTCGTGGTCGACTTTTCTTGATTTATCAAGAAAATAGGTTGGCCAAATATCAGGGAACAGGTTTAATCAACGTTTGGTTGATTTCTGTTCTACTAGATGGCGCTCTGCCTTCTAAAAGTTCATGGGAACGTGGTCAGAATATGTCTTCTTTGATTTTAATATAATACTTTTCTATATACTTTACAACTTATCATAGCAGTCTCCTTCTCAGTAACACTTACGTATTAATAGTACTATTTTTATAAACAATACTAGTACTTTTACTATTAAACAAGGTAATAAGACCAAATCCAAATAAATAAATAGAGATAGTATAGAGATAGATAGTAAATAAAGAGATAGTATCTTTTGTCTGAAGATGGTAACAACGCTGTTACCCAAACGTCACACACTATTTATTTATTTATTTGGATTTGGTCTTATTACCTTGTTTTATAATCTATAATCCAAATTGTGCCTTATCAATTTACTTTTACTATTATTAAATACTATACTTATATCTATGACAAAAAATATACCATCTAATACTACTACACACTCATATTAATGTACTATTTATTAATTAATTTATTTATTAGAGTATACTACATCAGAGTACATACAGTAATTGGCACTAATCTCAGTGTGTGTGTGTGTGTCATAAATATATGAGCACCATAATGATTCGACAAAATTGAAAGGAGATAGTATCAGGTGGATGTCACCACAAGATAAATTTGGCGACGGTTTTCTCTCTAAGTTCTTTACTTTTTTCAATCTCTTCGAAGATAGAAATTAAATTGAAGCTCTACGTTTTAATTCAGTTGGAATTGATAAAGATCTATTTTTGATGGGGCTGGGGGCGGTGGCAAGGGATTTCCACACAACTCTGTTTCGCATATCAGTGGAACAAATCAAAATTTAAAAAAGGGAGATATACTTCACTATAAAAATAAAGAAGGCATCTCCTGACCACGAGCACATGTGCTTTTTAGATGGCAGAGCGCCATCTAGTGGAGCAAAAATAAACTAAACGTTTATTTGGCTTGCTCCGTGATATTTGGCCAACCCAATTTCTTGATAAATCAAGAAAAGCCATCCACGAACGCGTTTCGCGCTGTTGGCGCTCGTCAGCGTGGAGTAGGCTATTTTATTTTATTATTAGTTTATTTTTGCTCCACTAGATGGTGCTCTCCCATCTAAAAAGCACATGTGCTCGTGGTCAGGAGATGTCTTCTTTATTTTTAATATCAACACCTGACCCACTTATCTTTTATTTTTTTCTATTGTTTTTCATACTTTACTTTGTAATCGTACAAAAGTATGGTATACATTTTATAAATATTTCTTTCTTTTTCTTTTCCATTTATTTATTTTTAATTTATTGTTTAACAGAATGTTTTATCAAGGTATCATATATTTTTTTAAACAAAATTCATTATTCATTACTTTTAATTCTACAGCAATAACACGTAACTGCCGATGACCCTCTGGGATGTTGGTTTACTAGAGATTGAATGTAACAAACGATTCTGGAGAATCTTATATATGAAGCGTGGTGAATGTTTTTCCTTTAAGTAATCATCTATACACACACAGAGTTATGAGAAAAATTATTGACAACTAAATATTGACGCGAACCTTTCTTTAAAACTACAAAAGAAATAGGGTTGAGGATAATGGATTTAATCAAGTCTTTATATCATAATTCCAAATAAACCATGGCCCATTTTTCACCCGCTCCTTTGTGCCTGCGCATAGGCAGCGTGCATGCCCGTGAGGGCTTCGCGGAGAAGTGCGACCCGATTTATCAATTTTTCAAGGGACCTCGCGCGTATGCAAACTGTCGAATCATTAGCAGCAACTTGGGGGGAGGAAGGGGTGGCCGTTGTGAAGAATCAATAACCTAATCGCCCAATAGCACGGCCTGCGGGGAAGATAAGGGGAGGGGGAACGAATTCTGCATCCTGAAAATCTCTTTCTGACAAAGATCACGGTTGAACGATTCTGTTTTGTGCCGGGCTCTGATCTATTCCCCACCGTTTTCCCTTCCAGTTAACCCCTCCTTTTTGCGATCTTGTTCCATCGACCGTTTCTTCTGGTGACGAAAAAGTTTGTTGTCGGGAGATCTGGTGGCAGATAATGTCGGCTGCTAATTACTAGCGAGGTGCTTGTTGGACGGTCAAGTTGGCCTCTTCTTTTCCTCTCACCCCGAGTTGGGGGCTGCGAATCTAGGAGAACATTTATCGTTCTTTTTCATCTTTTGTTCGCAGTTACTTCTTTTGTTTGGAATAAATTTTAGTGATTTAAATAGTTAAGTAATATAGTCATACATAATCACGCGCTTGATATGTATTGGATTCTATCATCTTTTTAAATGACAAAATTAACGTGGATTTATATTGGACATTTTTTTCTAGAAATGATTTTTATAGAAATATTTTACGATTTCAAAATAATATAAATAACAATATTTGAGTGTTTTTGTTACACATAACGCTATATTTTCTATTTTATTTTTATTTTGAAAATGATATTCTCTCGAATACGGTTACACCCTTGTCTGTGAACATGCTCATTTAAGATAAGTTGTAGAATAAATTGGCATATAAATATCCTATATTCACCTTTATAATATTTTGCATAGTCTTTCGTGTAATTTTTTTTTTTTTTTACGAATAGGAAAATATAGCAAATAATAAAAACCATAATTTCAAGGCAGTTAAAAGCGTATGCATTTGGAGAACTCCATTCTATAGTTATCCCTTTTGACGTGCATAAAAATTTGGCGCACATTCTAAATCATTAAGAATGAAGCAGGCTTATCCTGAGCAGTTTTTAGATGTAAAGCGCCATCTAGTGAAATAAAAGTCAACTAAACGTTCATAATATTTGCCACAACCCATTTTTTGATAAATCAAGAAAAGTCAACCAGTACGCGTTTCAGGCTGTTGGCCCTCGTCAGCGTGGTGCAGGCTGTATCTCAATGACCAAAAAGAGAGGAAACAAAGAGGTTAAATCTTCCGTAGAAGGTAAACAAACAACAGCGTCGTTAGGCTAAACTTTTACAGTCAGTAGAAAGGGGGGGGGGGGGGGGGGGGGGCGACGTCATCCTTCCGGTCACGTGTTATACTTGAGTGGCGGCGCAGGTGTCCAACAAGAATAATTCGAAGGCCAACAGTCCGAGTCGTCTACGTGGTTGACTTTTCTTGATTTATCACGAAAATGGGTTGGCCAAATATTATGAAATAACCTTAATCAACGTTTAATTAATTTTTCCCCACTAGATAGCAGTCTGCCATCGAAAGTGCTCATGTGAACGGTCAGGAAATGACTGTTTTTTAAAAAATATATTTCCCTTTGACCATTTTCTCTATGTTTTTATTACTTTATATATTCTAAATTATGTCTTCCATCGGGTTTACGACACTTATAATGAGTCGTTTTAAACGTTTATTTTAGCACCAACTTTTCTGAAAATTATAAG
>CP092886.1:9065754-9126412 GCA_030710605.1 Cordylochernes scorpioides
AAATGTGAACATTTTTCATTGACAGGCAATTAGAAAAAAAAACTATATTCTTTAGAATGAGAGGAAGATTTTAGGATAAAAACAATAAAACTTTTAACCATTAATGTAACAATTTTGAATAAAACATTAATTATGTCCATTTTTGAAAAAAAAATTGCAAATAATAAAAGATTAAAAATAATTTGGCATCAAAACAATCTTCCTTCATATATATATTTTTTTACCTCATCTTCATAATAACATTTCTAGTATAAATTTAAAAATATAATAGATCTAATTGTACTTTTTTAAGGTTATGAAATGTGAACATTTTTTTGCATACATGTTTATATATAGTTTTTCAGTTCAAAATTTAATTCATCATTGGGCATTATTAAACAAAAAATTGTTTAGGATTATGTTTTTCACACACAAAATAGGTATTTTAAAACTTGGATAGATCATAATTATAAACTGCAGGTAAATCTTTAAAGAACAATTATATACCAAAGTAGTTTATGCGAACAAAAACAATAACGGTACATGATTGAACATGTATATTGGTGAAAACGTGTCAATATTAAAAATTGAAAATTGTAAATATAATATTTAAAAACTCACCTTTAAAAATATAATGAACAACTGGTATGTATCAAAAATATTAAATTGATTATTATAACTACTAAACTCATACTATATGTATATAATAGGTTGAAGCATTTAAAGTTCGTTTAATAGTTCGTCGATTTTTTTCCATTAAGAAATATTTTATTTTAAAATTCATTCAATATATATATATATAAATATATGCTAGTTTTTTTTATTATTAAAATATTTTAATATTGGACATTTTAACTGAAAAATATCATATGATGACAACTTTATTTTTAACTCCAAATAAAAAATGTTATTTTTCTTATATGAGTATAATTGTTATTAAATAAAAATGTATAGGGAAAATAATATAAAGGGAAAAATAATAATTTAAAGTGATAAAGACTGTAAATTTTTATTGTCAACGCGTTATTTTGCCTACGACTTCAGCAAAACAAAACATTGATGATTTTTAATAAAAAATGCAGTGAATATATAAAACCATAGAAGCTAGATTAGAACTATTAAATATTAAGAATAAATATTATAACTAAACTAAACAAAAGGACATCCATTGGAATTTTAACATTTTTACTAATAAATACAAAGCAAAAATGTTATAAAGCAACAGCGAGAGGCAAAACCAAAACAGTAAGCAGTGATAATCGGCAAAGTCTTTCCAACAATTTCCTTCCCATTTCAATTCTTCGATGCTGAGGTTCACAAAATGACTGTCAATTTGATTACCAGACAATTACTTTGTGAAGGTATCCGCTTCCAAGACTTCTAATCTATATACATATGTCATAATATATGCTCTTCCAGGATTAATAAAACAAACCAACAGCCAACGAGAGAGAGATGAGCAGCTAAAGCGAGATACTTTAGACAACTAACTCACGACCATTTTGACCACATTCCTGAGGGGGGGGGGCCGTCACCACCTGGCGACTATCCTGGTTAGCCCCCGGTTGTGTACACAGGGAAAACAGTCGTTCAGCTGATAACGTCTCGCTCGCTCTCTCTCGGCTGGCTGTCTGGATGATTGCTCTAACAACTCGTCGTGTGATTATTTCTCTCCTCACCACATTTACCACTATATTGCCATATATATATATAAATGAATGTCTGTCTGTGTGTGTACTCTATAGATTCAAAACCATACATCCAATCGCCGTGAAATTTTGGGATATTATTATGTATATCCCCCCCCCCCCCCCCCCCCCCCCCGGAAAGGTTTTCGAAAAATAAATTCTTGAATATCCTTAGAGTTATTTGCATATTTGTAGCTTTAACTCGCAAGCAGCGCCACCATTGCGACGGAGATAGGCTTAGGAAGGAAGTCTGCCCCACCCCCTGTCGAGAGAATGTAATCGTCCAGCCGCCGGCCGGATGGACAGTCCAAGTACCCACCGACCAATCAGAGGGGTCAAGAGGTCCTGGCGCGCGGGGGCAAAGTTGGTGACACAGCTGTGCCAAGTAGACAAGAAAAAAGCCTCGCGGGGGTTTGCCCAAGATGACCTCCGGGAACTTCGTCCATCTTCCATAAACGACCATGATTTTATTCAACTTATCGAGTATTTTTCTGGACCGGGGAAAAAATGTTCACTAGATAAAACGATGATTTTGTAATGTAGAAAATTAGGAAAGACAAAATTCAGGATGACACGGCACACAGGGACGGGGGGGGGGGAAATGATCACTTTATCGAGAGATTCAAATTTACGAGTTTCAAATTATCAAAATATATCTATTCTTTTTTTATAAGTTTATAGATAATTGTTTTAACAAATGTTCGTTAGACAAACCTTTACCCAGGTAAAACCTGGGCAAAGCCGGGTTCATCCGCTAGTATCCTTCCTTCCTTCCTTATCTCTATAAAAATGAAATGCGAAATCGATGTTTGTTATCGCATCACGCAAAATCTACTGACTCAATCATTATGGAATTTCGCATGTAGGTAGCTGAAGATTTCGTTTAACATATAGGCTATTCAAAAAACTAAAAAAGTTAATGTGCTTTTTTTTTTAAATAAAAAACCAAAAAGCGTTAGTTCCAGTCTTTTACCGCTAGGGCGCAGCACTGGTCGCGACGATAAATGAATTTGATTTTTTTAAAGCATCGGTGGTTCAGTGGTAGAATGCTCGCCTGCCACGCGGGCGGCCAGGGTTCGATTCCCGGCCGATGCATTTTTTTTTAACAATTTTAAAAACTCATTTATATTATATCTTCTATATAAATGGAAATTTCATAAGTGGTGTTCGCTAAAAACTTTCGTTACAATGCATCAATTTCGACCAAATTTTCAACATTTATGTAAAACGAGATGGAGCAGGTTTTGCTTAACATCAAAATATTTTTCCTAACTTTAAAATACATAACTTTGCTGTTATCGATAAAATACAAAAAAATTCAGCAATTCATTCAACTCAATCTAAAAAATATTCAAAACAAGCAATTTTAAGATAACACCATATGTAAAACAGTCGGCCAAGAAAACAACAACGATATTACATCTTTCTCACATATTCACACACAATCTTGATTAATAATTAAAACTAATCTTTAGCATTGTTTATTATACTTCATAATATATAATATTCGTTAGGCAAACTTTCACTCGGATAAAACTAGGCAAACTTTCACTCGGATAAAACCCGGGCGAAGCCGGGTACACATCCGCTAGTATATATATAAAAATGAATGTATGTGTGTCCTTTATGCCTGACCAAACCACTCATTGGAACGCCATGAAACTTTGGGAAGTTATTTAGTATAGTACTGGGAAGGTTTTTGAAAAATAATTTCTTGAATATCTTGAATATCCTTAGAGTTATTTGCAGATTTGTAGATTTAATTCAAAGCAGCGCCTCCATTGCGACGATGATAACAAGTTTTTTTTCTATAAGTTTTATTATCACTAGGTTTATTATCTTAAAGATTATTTATCAAAAGTAAGATTTTCTACCTATTAATTGCGCACAAGTCAAAGTTAGTTTTATCATTTATCTACAACATATATATTGGGAGAATAGATAAAATGATGTTAGGATTTTTATAAGTTGTTTTTTCATAGATTAATTTATTTATATTTTGACCAGATGACCGGACGACTTTACATGTATATAATTGGCTTTTAAATGATGTAAATTAGTTAGTTATGATAGGAAATTAAAAGTGTTGATTTTCTGAGAGGTGTTTGTGTTTACTCTGCTCGATTGTAGACTGGGAAAGAATTAGTTCCTAACAAATGATGATTTTGTAATGTAGAAAATTAGGAAAGACAAAATTCAGGATGACACGGCAATTTATTTGAGACAAGAATAATGATACAATTCCAAGGCAAAGATACTATTCCTTTAACTTCCAATTACGGAGGGAACCAATTAATATTGATTTTATTCAACTTATCGAGTATTTTTCAAGGGACCGGGAAAAAATCATCACTTTATCGAGAGATTCAAAATTAGGAGTTTCAAATTATCAAAATATATCTATTATTTTTTAAATAAGTTTATATAGAATTGTTTTAACAAATGTTCGTTAGACAAACCTTTACTCTGGTAAAACCCGGGTACATCCGCTAGTCTATATATATAAAAATGAATGTTTGTATGTTTGTTTGTATGTCGCAGTAGTTCACTAATTTAAACAAAAATTTCCATACATAGGTAAAAAATACGGGAAGACGATAGGCTATTTTAAAAAATATATAAATCAATTATTAAAACTATATATTTTTAGTCAGAAAATGATGATGACGATATTGCTGTATCATGTTTGATTATCAGATACAAAATTATATCGGGAAAAATTCCAAAAAGCAGAGACCACGGGTGAAACCAGTTCATTATTTTGTACGCGGGAACAAAATTCTAACAGAAAAACATTCATTCGAGCAGAAAACAAAAGCCAGATCATCTTTCTATAAAAATATCGCTTCTCAGACACAAAGTTTGGAGCGGGACGTTTCACAAGAGTGACATCCACGGTGCCAATTTATAATTGTAACGAATAGTATTTGAATAAAAACATTTAATCGGGTTCCCGGGCGTTGCCTGGGTTATTGGCTAGTAGGTTATAAAGAAGAGGCTGTCTTTAGATTCATTATGGGAATCTCAAGAAGTGCTAATTTATATTTATGTCTGTGGCTTCTACTTCATTTGAGATTGAGATCTAGTCGATCAAAGATTGACTCTCTGAATAAATATATTTTTTTCAAATCTTGTGACAGGTTTGTATCCACTTGATTTAATAGCAGTCTTCACAAGCAGCTATCAATTCATCTTCCTTAGCTTTATTGAGCTGTAGGACTTCCCTGTCATAAGTGGTTAACCAGCTAACATCTGTATAGGACAGGTTTACTCTCTTCCAAATTTAAATTACTGTATGCACATTTATTTATTTTTACTTGTCAGAGTATCATGAAAGTTTGCTGGCGATATAAGCAATGCCTGGTCTAGTAATTAGAGCAAGAAACATCAGCGTTCCTAGAGCTTCTTGATAGGAATATTGTCAAAGGTGTGGCCTTCATCATAATTGTGTCCAAATTGATCTCTCTAGAACCTGGTGTTCAACTGACCTCCTTATATATTTCTTCTCTATAATCCTTTAATATTTGTTACACATTGTGGCATTGTTGTAATGGAAATACACCATTGTCCTGCTCAATTTTATTTTCGAAGAACCTGCTTTTATAAAAATATTGTATAAGTGAAATTTTATTGGGTCCGTTGATAAATTAAGAAAAAAAGCACCCCCCTACCCCCATTGTGTAACTGATAGTTCATACATATGAGTACCCAACTTTCATTTCAGCCAACAGACCATACTCGAAAATTTTGTAACCTTTGAAAATAAGACCCTATAAGAGAATAATAATGAGCCCTTATATTTGTAAAAAATTAAATATTAAAAAATATTCTCAAAATTGAAAATATATATGACTATACTAAAAAATAAGCTTTGAAATTCTTTGAATGTAAACTACCAAACCAAACATTCCAAAGATCATACAACTATAATGAAAAAAAAAAAACAAGAAAAAGAACCTCAGAAAAGTTTTATATACATTGAAGCAAAGCAAGGAAATACTCTCAAACATTACTAAAAAATCATGCAGCAGATGGTACACACCACATACAGCTTGAAATTTTGAATTAATGTTTGTATTTATATTCTTGGTTGAAAAGTATTGATATGGTAGTAAAGAAGGTTTTAAGTGGACAAAACTGCAGTCTAGGTATTCTTCTGAAGAGGCCCATCTGAGCACCAGCCTCTTTTCAATTGTCTAACCATTATGATTTTTATTCCTCTTTTTGTTGTTGTAGTTATTATAACAATAAACCAATGACACAGGAAAATTGAATATTCACTGATAGAGAGTAAGGTTTTGATATAACAATGGGTGTGCGCTATATTCGATCATTGCAGATTTCTTCTTCGCGTGGTTTTCTCTGTTGTTGTTATTGCTGTATTTTCTTCCTATAATTCATCTTGGATGAATTATATCGGCCATTCACGTCTTTTTTTGCCAATCACCTATGTATTTCTCGGCAAAATTCTGCTCATTCATTTATCTGTTTAGAGATTAAATTTTTTTTTCAACGATTGAATACTATCATAACCACGTGGAGACAAGAATACGATGGTCCATACTCGCCTGCAGTCACGGGCCATGTCAGCTGACGGAAAGGACCCATTCCCACATTTGGAGCTCTCCACAAATCCTTGGGACGTGGTCGAAGAGGTCTCCGTTCCTATTAATAGTACTTCTCAAGGTAAGATCCCCCAGACCCTATTTCCACTTCTTCCTGCATCCATTCTGGATCCTCTAATTGCTGGGAAGAGATAGATTCTCTTTTCACCAAAAATTATCACGAGGTAGCGGGAATCTCTGCCTCTAACCTTCCTGCTACCACCCGCACCAGGTTATCTGATTCAGTGAAAGATGATGTAAAACGTATTTCGAACGCCTTACAGACTGAAGTCCTCAGAATTTTTTAGAGAAATGCAAAAATATTTGAACATGAGGTCATCCAACTTAGGAACAGGTTGGCCAAGCCTCTCTCTCCTCCTAACCCCGTTAGAATAATCCCCCAACCAGCTACCTCTACCATCCAACCTAGGTCCAACCAACCCACAACTGTACACCCTAGAGTACCAATGCGTTCAACCTACGGGCAGACTCTAAAGAAGAGTATAAACCATGTAAAAATTACCTCTGATAACTTATCTTTCGAGGCCATCAGAGCAAAAATTGCCAAGACTCCACAGTTGAAGAGTTGTGATGTGATCGCAGTAACTGGGAAGGACAAAAAACTTGTCCTTCACTTCCCCAACTCTGCAGAATCAAAGCGGGTTGTAGACGGAATTAACACCGCCAACTTTGACGGCCTTAAAGTCCTACCAAATCTGACATTCAGACCCAAGTTGGCCATTTCCGGCATCCCTGTCGAAAAATCTGAATCTGATCTGGTGTCTGATCTGATGGAAAATCTTATGATTACCCCGCAGATGATCAATAACAGCGGCGGCTTGAAGCTGGTTAAATTGATTAGGAAGGAAGGTTCGCATTCCACCGCTATCATAGAGGTTACTAAGGGTATCGAGGAAGCTCTCCTTTCACGCGGTCGCGTCACTGTTGACTTCCTGTCCCTTAGGCTCGCCCGGGCGAAACGTGTCTTTTCATGTGATATCTGCGGTAGTCTCTTACAGGACGCACACTGATGGTAAAAAGTGCACCAAAGCGCCCAAGTGCGCCAATTGTACAGGTGTACATTTTACCACTGCCTGTGAAAATAAAAGCGTGCTTAAGTGTCACAGGTGCGGTGACAAGCACAATGCCAACTCCATGATGTGCAAGCACATGCGAGATGCCCAGGATCAGTTCAATAAGTTGATGGTCAAATGAATGTTTTCAAGTGCCTACAAATCAATATAAGTCGCTCTCAGCCTTGTTTATATTCAGTGTTGATTGATTGTCGTGAGAAGAACATAGATTTATTACTTTTACAAGAGCTCTCAGCCGCGCGCGGCAAAATCCCATCGCTGCCAATTCCATCTAACAGAGTTTGCTATGGCCCTATTACAAATTATAGGTTGGGAGCTATGGTCATTGTAGTAAATCCTAGCCTTAAATTTGTCCTTTTGTCTCATTTTTACAATGTTAATGTTGTGTTTGTCATGTGCGAATTAAGTGGTAAACGTTCTTTGGAATATTTACCTTCCGCCATCATGTGACTCCTCCCCTTTTCTAGATAAGATAAATTATAGCTTTAATTCTCTGAACTATGACGAGGTAATTTTTGTGGCGATCTAAATGTTGAATCTTTTAGGTGGTCGGATAAACCTCTGCTCCTCAGGCATCACTCAACTAAGAGAGATCTAGTTGAAAACTTTATAGATGCCAACTATTTGCATGTGCTCAACACGCACGGCGCGGTGACGTGGGAGGAAGGCAACCGCTCTTCTTCCATCGACATCACTTGCTGTAGTGCTGGCCTTGTAAATAGCGTTACCGATTGGAAACCTGAGTATAAGGAATTGTCTGACCACAAACGCCTAGTCTTTAACTTAAATTTCGCTCCCTCTTCACAGGATAACACCAGATTTAAATTAAATAAATTTAGCGATATATGTGTTGTTATCCAAGACGAGGCAAGATTAACTAAGCATTAGTTTATTTTCTATTATAATATCTATATTTTATACAAGTCAAAAGAGATCACTAGCAGAGTATTATTCCTTTTGGTTTCCAGAGCTCAACAATCTATGAGCCTAATACTCTGCACATCTCCTCCCTTAACTTTACAGGGACCTTCGAGGTATCTTGACTGCCCTTCCATCTTGTATGCACGGCTGGCATTGAAGGGAGGCTCTTCTCTGGATCCTGGTCTTGGTTGTCCCTCTGCATCCTTCCATCTCTTGTAGATGAGGCCGTTGGTGTAGGGCAATCCTCCTCGGTCTCTTGCTCCTGGTCATCCTTGCATCTCCTTGAGAGCCAGGTTGATGTCGAAGTGGGGATCTCCTCATTTCTCTGCTCCTGGCGCTTTCCAGGGGCATCGTCTTATGTGCTTGAAGAGTCAGATAGCAATCTTCTTCTTTCTTCTTGGACTTGTCTTCCTCCTCATCTCCGGACTCTTGAGTTCCAGATTTGGGGCAGTCGTCCTTCTTATGGCCAAACTCCCCACAGGTGTTGCAAGCCTTCTTGGACTTGCGCTGGTTCTCCTCCTGTCCTCCATCTTCAGCCGTGTTGTTGGTACACTCATTTTTACGGTGGCCAACTTCTCCGCAGTTGTAGCAGGTGTTGTTGCTGCCTCCATCACGGCTCTGTCCACGGCCACGTCCACCACCACGGGCAGGTTTGGTACATTCAAACTTGCGGTGGCCTTCTTCCCCGCAGTTGTAGCAGCCTCTGTTATCTCCACTTCCGAGTCTACCACGCTGTCCGCCGCGGCCCTCCTGATGAAAATTGCTGAATCATTCTCACAATGTTTAATTTTTCACTTGTCTCCCCAGAGAGGAGTGGCTGCTTTAGTTTATCAACAATGTATATTTTCGAGTTTAAGTGCTGGCCTTTATTTTGAAGTTTTACGTGGATCATTCCAACTGTTTCCAAAGGTATTCCATTTGGACCTTGTAATATTTTATCAGATTTTTCCAGTTTTATTCTTTGGAAACTTTGATAATAATTTTGTAGGGGGAGCACGTTGACATCAGCTCCGGTGTCAATTTTAAAATTAATTTGTCTATTATTTACCTTAATTGGTACTATCCATTTCTTGGAATTATCTTCTACAGATCCCAGAAAAGCTATCTCTGAATTTATTTCATTTATGGCTTCTGATCTACATACTTTGGCATAATGGCCCTTTTTCTTGCATTTACTACAATATGAGTTCATAGCTGGACAATTTTTCCAATCATGATTATTTGAATTGCCACACCTGGTGCATCCATGTGATGACCCTCCCAACTGGTTTGACTTGAATTGTCTTATTTTTGGTTCGTGCCTTTTTGCTTCTTTTATATGATTAGGCATTTTCTTTATTTGATCTATAGAATCTTGTTGGTAAAGGCTAGACTGCTGTTCTTTGACACTTTCTAATTGCTTTGCCATTAGTGTGGCTTTTACTAAGGTCAAGTCTGTATCAAGTTGCATTCTTTCAGATAATGCTCTATCCCTTACTCCAACAACTATCCTATCCCTAATCAGCTCATCATGTAACATCCCAAAATTGCAGTGCTCAGCTAGGCTATGGAGTGCTGTGATAAATTCATTCACCTTTTTCCCTTCCTGCTGACATCTTTGATTAAATCTTGCCCTTTCATAAATTATATTACATCTTGGAATAAAGTGACTTTCAAAGCATTCAATAACTTTACCATAATTTTCTTATTGGTCACTTGCTATTTTACATGACAACAAAATGTCATCTGCATTATCACCCATGCAGTACACGAGCATATTAACTTGCTCATTTTCTGGGTTATTAATTAACCCGCTTGCCTGCCTAAAACGTTCAAATCTCCTAATCCATTTTGGCCAATCACCTGGATTTGAAAAATTAAAAGGTTCTGGGGCTACACAATTATAATTTTAGGACATTATAAAGATTTACTTATAATATAATATAACTTACCAAAAAGTTTGCTTGATGTCAAGTTTCAAATTTTCTTCGAACAACGACTTTCTTTATGAATTCAGTTTACCGCTTCTAAGCTTGCTTGATGTCGAATTTCAAATTTTCTTCGAACAACGACCTTCTTTATGAATTCAGTTTACCGCTTCTAAGCTTGCTTGATGTCGAATTTCAAATTTTCTTCGAACAACGACCTTCTTTATGAATTCAGTTTACTGCTTCTAAGCTTGCTTGATGTCGAATTTCAAATTTTCTTCGAACAACGACTTTCTTTATGAATTCAGTTTACCGCTTCTAAGCTTGCTTGATGTCGAATTTCAAATTTTCTTCGAACAACGACCTTCTTTGTGAATTCAGTTTACCGCTGCCACCATGTGTTGTTATCCAAGATGAGGCAAGATTAACTAAGCATTAGTTTATTTTCTATTATAATATCTATATTTTATACAAGTCAAAAGAGATCACTAGCAGAGTATTATTCCTTTTGGTTTCCAGAGCTCAACAATCTATGAGCCTAATACTCTGCACAATATATACTTCAGCTTTGGTCACGCTGACTGGGATAGAGTTTTTGAACATTTCAGCCAAAAAATAGAAAATATTAATCTTTTTTTTTTTTAGAAAACGTGCGTGACTCATCCTCCCTCGACGATGTAATTAATTTACTCGGCGAAGAGATTTTTCACACATGTCTAAACACCATTCCATCCCATCCCAGAAGTGATAAATACTTCAAGTCCATCTCTTGGTGGAAATCTGATTTGAATCCGCTCAAAAGGGCCACACAAAAGGCACGCGGAGCCGTTAAGAGTGTGTTGGAGGTCTTTTACAAGAGACTGAAGGCAAGATATCGCCGTGCGAGGAGACTGGCTAAGAAAGAAGCATGGAGGGCGGCCTGCTCGCGTTGCGAAATCAGCCCTTGGGGTGGAATTTACAGTTTTATCAAAAGGAATTTTAAGCGCAAATCCCTCTCAGTTTTCCCAGTCGGTAGCGGCTTCACTGAAGGTCCGCGGGACACATTAAATCACGTATTAGAATACTATTTCGGCCGCGTCCCGCCCGATACCATGTTAGAACATAAAGATTTAAGCAAAGTCATCACATCGCTATCTGATAACGACCCTTTGTAGTTGTTGTTAGCGGATAAGGTGAACTTATCTTCTTCTCCTGGTAGCATGCCATCTGTTCTTATCGTAAAACTAGTTGATCATTTTCGGACGTTTTTTCTGAATATTTTTGACAAGTGTTTAACCACTGGCCACTTTCCATCTACATGGAAGCTGGGGGACGTCGTTCTCGTTCCCAACTCAAGTGGGGAGGACTTTCTCGCATCACACCGTCCAATCACGATGCTGCCTGGTTTGGGCAAGATCCTTGAGCGTCTAGTTCTTGCTAAGCTGTCGTGGATGGCCGATAGGATATGTAAAGCGCCTCCAAACCAGTTCGGAGTTAAGCCTCGTAGATCCACTACAGCCACATGCTTAAATCTGAAATCTACTATAACCCTGACGATTAAAAATAAGAAATCTTATCTTCTTATTTCTTTTTATGTTAAAGGCGCTTTTGACAACGTGCTCCATTCCTGTATCTTGAGAGCGTTGTACAAAAACGTTTGTCCTAGAAACATTTATCATCTGATAAACTCGTTTCTATATGTAACCGTGTTGTGAGACTGTCTATGAATGGTTGTACTGTGTCGAGACGAGTTTCCAAAGGATGTCCCCAGGGTTCAGTTCTCGGCCCTTTTCTTTGGAATATTGTCTTTGACAAATTCCCGCAAGCCTACGCGGATGATCTGGTCGTAGTGGTCTCGGGATGTCGACCTAGTCAACTTCCCGCGGCCCAACACACCATAGATATAATCGCTAGGTGGTGCAGTTTGTATAAACTGAAACTCAGAGTGGGGAAGTGTCAGGCTATGGTTCTCCTTAGACCACACGGGAGACTGTCTGAACCGCGTCGGGATCTGGTTATCCACGGACGGCCATTACAATGGTGCGACTCAATTAAGGTTCTGGGACGAGATTTGGCCGACGTCTATCTTTCCACCAGCACGTAGTTGAAGTTTGCGCCAAGGTCCGCGGCATGTTGCCGCGTTTGACCGCAGCCGCTAATCTCAACTTTGGTTTTGGTGACCGCGCCTTGAGAACTCTGATCTGCAAGTGGTTGTTCCTGCCATTGCCTACGCCTCGGCGGTATGGTTTTCTAATATTTCTCAACGCTCCTTAAATGTTCTACTCAGTGCTCAAAGGCCTTTCCTAGTGAGAACTTTCAGATCAACCAGCAACGCTGCTCTTATCTCCCTCTCTAGAGTTCTTCCTCTCGTTCTGGAAATCGCGGCTAAAACTGAGCTATACTCGAAAAAGTATGGAGTGGTTGACGCTGAAATTCAACTCGAGCCTCCTCCCTTTCCACATCCTCTCCCTTACCCCCTCCCCCTCCCCTATTACTCCGCTCCAAGTAATATTCCTGCTCTTTTCTTCCACGTGGCATATTATATAGATAGTTCCAAAACCAAAGATGGAGTTGACGCCGGCATGTACAGGTTCTCTGGTTTCGATTGTGCACCTGAAATACGTGGAATTTAATATGTCCTGTCCCCACCCCTCATTGTTCTGTCTTTCAGGCGGAAGTCCTTGGATTGGTTAAGGCACTTGAAAACGCAAACACTTTACTAAATCATCTAAACTTAGGATTCTTCCTGGACAACCTCTCAGTCGAGAAGTCAGTTCTGAACTCTAAGACTGGTAATTACCTTATCAACAGAGCTCTGCTACTGATTTTGCGATTGAATCGCAATGGGAACAGATGCACCATACAATGGATCAAGGGCCATAGTGGTATGTGAGTAATGACATTGCGGACACACTCGCAAAGCGGGGTGCTGAGTCTGCTAACCCAATCTGTTACAAACTAGCTCCTTTGTCGTTTGTAAAATCGGCAATCTACGGCCAGGGCGTGAAGCATGGGAGAGCAGATTCCTCTCTCTAACTCCTTCTATCCACACCCGCTTTGGCCTTACTCCAATGAGTCTTTTAGACAAAAGGTATGCGTACATCGTCCCTAGCGAACACATTGTGGTTGGCCTGCTATCGGGACACACGTGGACGGACAGTTTCGCCCACAGGATAGGCGTCATTGACGATCCTTCCTGCCCTTACTGCGACGCTGACAGGAAAGAAACTCTGTCGCACATCGTGCTAGAGAGAAGCAGCCTTGATGCCCTTTGATTCCGCCTTCTTTCCACCTGTGCAGAAGAATTGGGGTACACTCCGCGGAGGGGGGGGGGGTCACTCAAATACTTTATTTTCAATAGGAGCACTTAGCGAGTCTGCCTGGAGTTCCTAAAACCCTCTGAGAGACTTAATCCACGCGTCCACGTGGAGGATTCCGATCACCTGAGTAACTCGGACTCCTCGCCTCATGGTTAACACCGGTAATTAGCGGCAGTTCGTAGACGCAACTCTGGCATGTGCCGCTGTTTAAGATCGGTTTCGCGACCTACCCTTCGTATCTGATCGCCCCTGACACTGTCTCTGTAACTACAGGACAGAGGGAAAATGGTTTGGCGATTCGACGGCGCGGGCTGATCGAGAAATCGACTTACGCAGCGACCCATTTGAACGCGCTATGCAATCTCTAGTGTACTTTTGTGGTTGGTTGTCTTAGTACTAGTTATCCTTGATATAAGATGTCAATTTCAAAATTGAGTATTACGAAAGTTTTTTTTTATATATATAATATATAATTAACAATTTTTCATCTAAAACCTTTTATATATTTATTTCTACAAAAAGAAAATATATCTTTTCCCATCATTTGCTAAAGAATTCCCGCTTCATTTAAGCTTCTTATCTAAACAACACCTGTATTTCTTTTATTTTCCCTGGCCTGGAGAATCTAACCTTTTTGAACAACCTTGGTTGCGTGCTGCACCTTGGTACTTTGATATAGTGAATTGCGGCTTGTCTGCTTGTTACATTATTTTTGAGCTCAAAAATCATACCCTCGGTTAGTTGCCCGTAAAACCATATGCTCGCTCTCTCTTCATATAATTTGTTTCATATTAGTCATTTATTAATTTAATAAAAGATTGATAGTAAAGTAGAACCTCCCTGTAAAGGACACATAATTGCAGAGCCAAAGTGTCCTTTAGGGAGAGGTGTCCTTTTACCGGAGAGTTGCTAAATTGTAAAAATGGTATTTTTGCGAATGAAAACTGTCCCTTGTGGAGAGGTGTCCGCTAAAGGGAGGTTCTACTGTATTATAATAAAATGGGTAGTTTGTAGACTTGGCTGTGTGGATAGTTTTTATGCTCCCCCATTTGTTTCTTATTGCCGACATAATACAAGAATACAGATAATTTAACAATTTGAAACTTTTATTGACATTTCGATTTAATTGGCTACTGTCAAATTATACATTACTATCCCAACCTTTTATATCAATTCTTCTACATAAGAAAATATATGATCATCACTCTCTCTGGTTTGTCAATATAAAGAGGTATTTCTAAAGCAAATATATAGTGGTATAGTCACACGACGGTCCCGCATCACCACAGCGTTCACTTTGGCAATTACCTGGTCATTTCGGCTTGTTGAAGGCCGGCCGGAGCGTGATTCGCTATCCACCGATGTGCGGCCATATTTAAACTGGTTGTACCACTCCTTAATCTGTGTGACGCCCATAGCATCGATATCGAAAGCCGATACAGAGTCTTTTGAATCTTCCGAATGGTTTCCACCTGGCTGTCGCCCATTTTATGGCAAAATTTGATGCAGTAGCGCTGCTCCAATTGTTCCGTCATTTTCCTTACAATGAAAATTTGACTAGAGCATTAAACGCTACCTCACTCAAATATTGCATGCCATTAACTGACGCTATTGACAGGCAGGAAAAAATCAAGGTCGCCTCATGCAAGCGCGCTTCTGTTGACTTTTCTAGACTCTTTTTTAAAGACACTGATTCGAAGAAGATTCATCAAACATTATTTTTATTGAAACACATGAGAGATAACAAATAAAAGAATAACCTCTAACAATAGTAAACAAAGAAAAACGTATCTTCTTACGGTTAGCGCCTATTTTCTTATGATCTTACACACATACTCTGTGGCAACAATTAATTAATTAAACTTAATATATATATATTATATATAGTGTAGAAACTATATAACAAAATTATAACAGTGATTCTAATTTTAAAACTTAAGGAGCAAACTGATAATAATGATAACTTATATCAATTAGATTTGATTAGATTAGCAAGCTAAATCTAAATTAATTATAATAATAAATAGTTATTTAATTTTATAGTCCAGTTTTGTATTAAGATTATCTTCACTATTATGATCATTTAAATTTAAATTATAAAATTTGTAAAATGTTATTAATTTGTAGATAGAGAGAGGAAAAAAAAAATCCTTTACTTCTAATACATCCTCAAGTTAATTATATATTTATAATTAATAACAATAAAAATTAACAACGTAACGTCTATTACATCGGCTTTTACACGTCATTTAGACATACTCTAATCCTATATATAGAATAATCGAAGAGAGAATATATATAATAGTTAGAAAAAAGAGAGAAAGACAGAACCATGCACTTTTAATCAAACTAATAATAAGGAAAAAAAAAATTGTAAAGAAGGTAGATAAGATTGTTAGTATATATATATATATTTTTATAATTTTATATTTTATCCTTTTTTTTTTAAAGATTTTTAAAGGTTTTTTTTTATTTTATAATATGATTATAAATAGTTGTATTTAGTAATATATCTATAGTATGAATTAACATTTGTTATAAGTTTGGATATTATGTTTTGAAACCCTAATGGTAGACCAGACATACACAAAAAACTTTAAATTGAAATAAATTGGAAAAAGAGATCTGCTGGACCGGGGATCTTCAGATAAAAGTCCAACGACATTTCACCCCTTCTTTATTATGTCATAGATCTCTTTTAAACCGGATTTTATGTGTTAATATTAAGTTGTTTGAGTGAAATATTTAAATGAACATATATAACAGATACAAGTGTTAACAAATTCAAACTGTAAACCTACCTCGACCGCGGCGTCCTCCATTGTGAATATCTATTTCTGGCTGACACATGTGGCGGGAGGGGGGGACATTTCAAATTTAGACCATTTATTCAGAATTTTTTTGAACAACAAGAAAATTAAAGAAGAAAGGAAAAATAGTTAAGGGAAGAAAGTTGAATTTCATAATCTTTACAGCTAGTTATATCAAAATAACTGATTCAAAACTTATTCATCTTTTAATATTCCTTTAAAAAGGCAAATTATAAGAGTTTAATAAAGCTATTAATTGTGCAAATTCACCTTTATTTAACTTCCATTTTCCTCCCCAGAAATTGGAGATTAAACAAAATGAACTATATACTATAACACTTTAAAAATCTTGTGAAAAAATCTTTTAATCAGTTATTTAATTAAAGTTTAATTAACTGTTAAAGATTATAAATTTGTATTAGTTATAATTAAGAGAAATTATAGAAAGTTGATTTCATAAATGGATATTTCCATTTATTTTTTTTTAAATATTTTATAATTGATATACTGTTGAAATATTTTACTTGTTTGATACTAAATTTGTTTTTAATAAATTCCATGTTTAAATTTTTAACATCTTCTATGAAATTATCTAATATATTATTTATTCTATAAAATCTTAGAAACTGACCATAATATATACCTTTACAGCAATTTAATGATATATTAGAATTCATATTACAGTATTTTATAATATTGAAATTATAATTACTCTTTTTATTATAAACTCTAACAGCACTATTTGTAAGGTCTATATTCAAGTCTAAAAAGTTAACTTTTTGTTTCTATAAATTTTTTCATTGTTCTTAAGTTTCAAGTATTTAGGATATATTTCAGGTATTAATTTTTTAAACTGTGGATTATTAAATATTATTATGTCATCTACATAACGGAATATTTGCCAATTAATATTATTTTGTAGAAAGTATTCTCTTTCGTACCAGAACAATATTAGATTTGCTAATAACGGACTAGAAGAAGTTCCCATGGGAACGCCTTCTGATTGAATATATATTTTATTTTTAAATTCTATATAGTTAAAATTTAAAAATGTTTCCAGTAGAGTTTTTGCTGTTTTAAGATCTAATTTAAATGTTTTATATCTGTTATGAATAATTTTAATGTAGAAAGTTTTGTCATTAATGAATTCATTAAATAAATTGGTTATTTTATTATTTAGATCTCTTAAATTTATTTTAGAATATAGGTCCTCAAAGTCAAATGTGTGTACTGTTTCAATGTTTGTCCAATTGTTCATTAAATAATTAATGATTTTTTTATTTGAGTCGATAAATTTATAATTATATTTATTAGTTAATTTATTTATAATAAATTGTAGTGTTGAAGCTAATTGTATATCAATATTTTTTATGACTGAATTTATACCAGATGTGATTGTTCTGAAAGAAATAGGTTTTTTGTGTAGTTTAGGAATTATATAGAACTTTGGTATGTTTGGATTTTTGTGGTTATTATAAATTTTTAGTGAATTTTCAACATTTTTGATGTCTTTTTTGATTTTTGTGCCTGTAGTTCTAGCAAAAGTGTATTTATGATTATTATCAATTTCCTTTTTTAGTATATCGTGGTATAGATTTTTACAAATTAAAGATAAATTATTGGAACATTTATCTATAGGAGTGATAATATAGTCCTTCTGTAAATTAATTATATTTTCTTTAAAAGAAGGAATGTCTGAATTAGGTTTTGTGTATTTAAGTGTATTATTATAATAATTTATAATTTCCTTTTTAATATTATGTTTCCATTCCAGAAAAGTAAATTCTGGAATACTGTATTTTATACTGGTTTTATTTATGAAAATATCTATATCTTTTAATATAGATTTAATTGTATTATTATAATAGATATATTATAATAAATAATATATTAGATAATTTCATAGAAGATGTTAAAAATTTAAACATGGAATTTATTAAAAACAAATTTAGTATCAAACAAGTAAAATATTTCAACAGTATATCAATTATAAAATATTAAAAAAAAAATAAATGGAAATATCCATTTATGAAATCAACTTTCTATAATTTCTCTTAATTATAACTAATACAAATTTATAATCTTTAACAGTTAATTAAACTTTGATTAAATAACTGATTAAAAGATTTTTTCACAAGATTTTTAAAGTGTTATAGTATATAGTTCATTTTGTTTAATCTCCAATTTCTGGGGAGGAAAAAAAGAGTTAAATAAAGGTGAATTTGCACAATTAATAGCTTTATTAAACTCTTATAATTTGCCTTTTTAAAGGAATATTAAAAGATGAATAAGTTTTGAATCAGTTATTTTGATATAACTAGCTGTAAAGATTATGAAATTCAACTTTCTTCCCTTAACTATTTTTCCTTTCTTCTTTAATTTTCTTGTTGTTCAAAAAAATTCTGAATAAATGGTCTAAATTTGAAATGTCCCCCCCTCCCGCCACATGTGTCAGCCAGAAATAGATATTCACAATGGAGGACGCCGCGGTCGAGGTAGGTTTACAGTTTGAATTTGTTAACACTTGTATCTGTTATATATGTTCATTTAAATATTTCACTGAAACAACTTAATATTAACACATAAAATCCGGTTTAAAAGAGATCTATGACATAATAAAGAAGGGGTGAAATGTCATTGGACTTTTATCTGAAGATCCCCGGTCCAGCAGATCTCTTTTTCCAATTTATTTCAATTTAAAGTTTTTTGTGTATGTCTGGTCTACCATTAGGGTTTCAAAACATAATATCCAAACTTATAACAAATGTTAATTCATACTATAGATATATTACTAAATACAACTATTTATAATCATATTATAAAATAAAAAAAACCCTTTAAAAATCTTTAAAAAAAAAAGGATAAAATATAAAATTATAAAAATATATATATATATACTAACAATCTTATCTACCTTCTTTACAAAATTTTTTTTTTCCTTATTATTAGTTTGATTAAAAGTGCATGGTTCTGTCTTTCTCTCTTTTTTCTAACTATTATATATATTCTCTCTTCGATTATTCTATATATAGGATTAGAGTATGTCTAAATGACGTGTAAAAGCCGATGTAATAGACGTTACGTTGTTAATTTTTATTGTTATTAATTATAAATATATAATTAACTTGAGGATGTATTAGAAGTAAAGGATTTTTTTTTCTCTCTCTATCTACAAATTAATAACATTTTACAAATTTTATAATTTAAATTTAAATGATCATAATAGTGAAGATAATCTTAATACAAAACTGGACTATAAAATTAAATAACTATTTATTATTATATTATATATATATACACAACATACGTTCCCCCTGTGTGTAAGTCATAATCAGCAAGTCCAAGGCTATCTGCACATTTTCGTAGCTTGTCCTTAGGAATATTCTTTGTTAGTATATCCGCCTCCATGTCTTCACTTTTAGTGTATGCCAGTTTGTTTCCATTTTTTATTTCCTCTTACACAAAATAATACTTTCGTTTATGTGCTTTGTGAAGTAATTTTGTCAGAGTTTGTATTCAGTTTATTGCACCTTGGCTGTCACTTTTCAAGGTAATTGGGAAAGTTACAATTTCTCAAAGATTTTCTAGTAATCCCTTTAACCACATAATACTTCAGAAATTCCTTCACATATTGAAATATGTTCTGCTTCGCATGTAGACGAGCCTACTAAATTTTGCTTCCTTCTTCTCCAGTTTAATAAGATGTCTCCAAGTTTGATTGTATAGCCCAAGTAGTATTTTGCGTCTCGGGTTGTGCACCAGCTCGCATCAGTGCTTTTTGTGAAATTGTTTTCTGTTGGCTTATATGCCAACATTTTATTTCTTGTCCCCTTCAGGTATCTATAGATCATTTCAACTCCAGTTAAGTGTATTTTTCTCGGATCATTACTATACTGAAATAAATTGCTGTCGTTGAAGAATATGCCCGGTCGAGTACCAATAGAAAGGTTCATAAGTGATCCAATCATTTCCTGGTATACAGTTTTATCTACTGGCCTAGAGTCCAAATATTCATACAAATTTTTATTTTGATCTCCAGGTGTCTGTACACTGTTGCATTCTTCCAGTCCAAGTCTGTGAAGAATTGTATCGATATAATTAGTCTGAGATAGATAAAATTCACCTTCTGCCCTTTTTATTCCAATTACAATAAATGGTTCATTACTTATTCTTTTCCGTTAGAGTAACATATTTTTGTATTTCTGAAGCTAGGTTATCGTTAATTTCCTTACTGGTTCCAGCGATTATGAGATCGTCTACATATAGACCCAGTGTTGAAAACTTTTCTCATTTCTGGAGTTTATAGACACATGGATCACATTTGGTTCTAATCATTCCTAACTGGCATAAAATTTCGTCGATCCGTTTTTTCCAACATTTTCTTGATTGTGGTAGACCATACAGGCTTTTTTTCAAATTGCACAATTTGTTTTCATCACCTTTTTGCATAAAGGCATCTGATTGACTCATGTATACTGTCTCTTCTAACTCACCATAGAGATGAACCGTTTTCACATCACAAGTCGTTATGATTAAATTCTGTTGCGTTGCGAGAGCTACTTTTGTTCGCAAGCTTTCTTTTTTAAGTACAGGTGAGAAAGATTCCTTATAGTCCATACCATATCCTTGATTGAATCCAACAGCAACCAGTATGGCCTTTCTTTTATATACGCCATCATTTGATGTTTTCTTCGTACTGTAGACCCATTTACAGTTGATAATTTTCATACCATTTTCTCTTGGTACTAGCGTCTATACTTTATGTTTCTCTATCTCACCGAGCTTTTATTTCTTTGCTTTGAATCATTCGTTTCTTTTTCCCACTATCTATTGCTTCTTTAAAATTCTCCGGAATATAATAATCTATTTCCATAATTTTATTCGCCTAATTCCTATCCTTTATTCTTTGTGATCGCCGAGCTCTTTCTTCGATCAATTTCCTTTCTTGTTCTTACAGTCTTGCTTTGTGCCATTTTTCTAAGACGCTTTTTGTTTTCTTCTTTCTTCCTCTTTTAACGCATTTCCCCCTATTGGTTCAGTTTGTGTTGAATCATTTTCACTGTCATCACCTAGTTTCACTGAACTATCCTTCTGAGACTTCACTCTCTGTGACAGGATTGTCTTCTTTGAAAATAAGAAAGTCTTCAGCAACGATTTCATCACAATTTACTTTATAGGCCAAATTATCACAATATCTTCCTGAAGATCATTTGCATAATCGATTCCTCTCTTCGCTAAATTTTACCGATCTGACTTCATGAATTCTCTCTGTCAATATATCATATATTTTTTTAGGCATTTCTTTTATTGGAATAACCGATAAATATTCCCTTTATACCCTTGGACGAAAACTTGTTTCTTCTTGCTTTGCTCTCAAGTCAATGTGCCAAATCACTCAAGCCGAATATTCTAATGTATTTGACCGATGGTTTTCTGCCATTCCATTTCTGCATAGGCGTATGGTGCTTGATAGACCAGTAAGAAGTGTAATTATTAATATGCTAGTACATTAAAGATAGAATGTTTATGATGGAAAAAAATCTAAGAAATGTACCAATAGAAAAAATGAAACGTCATGGTTATAAATAAACATTTTCAAATAAAAATATCAATATAAGTTTTGGCATGAAAGATTAAACCATTTATATATAAACGAAGAATACACGAAAAAAGGATCCAAAGACATATTGTAAGAAGATTGGATCTAAAATTCCAAAGGTTATCAGAGTGTAAAGTATGCATAATGGGAAAATTGGTTCAGAAGCCATATAATATTACAGAAAATTATACAGTTAAGCCCCTGAAGTTGATTCATATGGATTTAGGCAGACCAAAGCTATGTCAATCTTTAGGAGGATCTAAGTATTTTCTTGTTATAGTAGATGATTACACAGTAGAAGAATCTTTATTTATTTCCTAAAATCAAAAGATGAAGCCTTTAAAAGATTTAAGAAATTTAAAGCAAGAGCCGAAAACGAATTAAGTCTTAGAATAAAAGATGTAGAAATCGACAATGGAACTGAATTTTATAACTCTAGATTTGAAGGATTTTGAGAGAAACGGGATATATCACCAACTAACCCTACATACTCACCTCAAAGTAGTAAAGTCACAGCGAGAACCTTACTAATTGACTCAAAATTATCCATGAAGGCAATTGCTACAGCTGTACACTCGTATGCAAAGCAACTAAATCATTCCCTTCATTATAAATATTTGCTCCATCCTATTTAAAATAAAGCAATTTCCTTTTTTAATTAAATTCGTATACTGACGCGAAATTACTTCTTAAATTTGGTACAAGTAAAATATTTTTGATGTGCGAATATTTTCTTGGCCTTTACTTGTGCATGTAGTAAGTCTCTTATCTTCTTTGGCTGTGGCTTGAGTAGTTTTGTCCTTCTCGGCTAGATTGATTTCACCTTCGTAATATGTCACATATATATATATTTTCCATCCAAATTAGGTTTGCCGTTATATGTGCTGTGTGTCCTGAATATATACACCATATTTGTCCATTTCTTTTGATATCCTTGTTTCTGCTTAATTGGAAACCAGCAATCCTTAGCTAGATGTCCCTTTTTATTTATTTATTTTTACAAATTGAACATATTTTTGAATGAAATTGTTTAACTTTTCTATCTTTAATTATGTATGCTCGTTCCTGCCCGTTCTCAACCGATTGACTTAATCTCATATTATTTCTTGATTCCTCTTCTCCTAGCATTTGTTGAATCACTTCAATTGTTGCCTCTCTCTTAGATCGTAAGACTATAGCAATATTTTAATACAGTCGAACTTGGATAATTCGAACCCCAAGGGACCATAAAAAAATTCGAATTATAAAAATTCGAATTAAAAACGTTAATTTAATTTATAGGGAATTCTAGGGACCAAGATAAATATTCGAATTAAAGAGGTTTTCGAATTAAAGAAGTTCGAATTATCCAAGTTCTACTGTACTTTAGTTGTATGCCTCTGACAATATGAAACGAAAGTTCTCTTTAGGGAAATTGATGCCCTAATGATGAACTTCTGCAGCAATATTTTTTGCCCTCGTTATATATTCCTCTACAGTTTCATTATCTTTTATTCTAATGCTTTTAATTTTAAGCCTATATCAATGATTTTATCTTCCAAATTGCCTGTGTACGTTTTTCTCAGCGAGTCCCAGACTTTCTTCGCATTTTCTTCGATAAACACTCCAGCTTGTTCATTTGTTAACGTCGTGAGGATTATCCCAAAAGATTCGTCATTTTCTCACTCCAAATCTTCCAAGAACTTTTGTTTTCCATATCAGGTTCTGGATCGGAAATTACACATTTAAATAAATTTCTCCCTCTCAGAACTGCGCCTATTTTCAACGCCCAAATTTGATAATTAGTTCCTGTTAATGGTTCAATTTTTGTTTGGGATAAAAAAATTATAATCAGAGATTTTCTTCATTTTGAGAGAACTAATAAATAAACCTATATAATTTAAATACAACTATACTTTACATTTATTTAAATCTTGGGCAGCACATTTAAACGTACAATATATAAAAATAATTGAAAATTAATCTATATAAATACCTTGAATCTCTTTTCAGAAGCTCTTCAGTTTACCGATTAGAATAAACTTCTTGTTTAATCATCTGATTAAATATTTTTCACTTTCGTTTGAGCTTTATATCAAACCACGGAACTCTTTTACTAATTGTTGACTTCGCTTAGACTTTTTTAAAGATACTAACTCCAAGAATATTTTTGATCAAACATTATTTTATTGATTTACATGAGAGAGAACAAATAAAGGAATAACTTCGAACAATAATAAACAAAGAAAAACTTATCTTCTTACGGTTAGTGCCTATTTTCTTGTGAGCTTACATACATACTCTGTGGGAACAATTAATAAATTAAACTTAAAATGTATATACAACAGCTTCATTGAAATCCACCAGGTTTCGGCAAAAAATGAAAAAAAAGGTCGGATACTTTTCTAACAGACCTCGTATTTCCACACGAATTAGTGGCCCCCAATCCTAAGCTACTAGACAACATAGTTCTGGCTGTACTAGAAAAACATTCACGAGATGAAATATATGTCCAGTAAGATCTGAAAGCTAATCTATGAATGGGCCGAACTGTTCAAACCTATAATCTACACAAATAAAACCTGTCTCTTCACTCGTAGAATATCTGCTGGTAGCATCAACCAAGGAAACGCTACCATCAACATTCAAGACAATATTAGAATCCCGGGGGTAAAGAAAATAGACAGAGACAGTTGAAATACACTACTGAACTCTGAATTTTCAAACACCAAGAATTATTGGGCAGTAAAATATGAAAATTGCAGGGTAAAGTTAGCGCACCGATTTATGTAAATAATGCAGATTGCGCAGTATTGACAGTTACCGAATAAGAGTTTGACGCCGTCGGGTGAAGCCTGTGGAACGTCGCACCTCACGACAACGCGACATTATGGTTTGGGGAACCATCGCCTATGATAGCAGATCACTTCTGATTCGTATTGAGGGCACTGACGGCCCAACAATACATGGATGACGTGCTGAGGCCGGTGACGCTACCCTTCCTTCAGGGGGTACCAGATGCCATTTTCAAACTGGATAAAGTACGACATCACACAGCACGCATCAGCCAACATGCTCTGCATGAAACCTTGGTGCTTCCATGGCACCCAGTCTCTCTTGATATTTCACCTCTAGAACACGTCTGGGACCTAATTGGACGTCGTTTGCGTGCGCTGCCACAGCCGCGTTTAGAAGATGAAATGTGGCTGATGGTTAACAGGGAATGGGCAGCCATCCCTCAGGACACTATCCGCACGCTCATCGAGTCAGTACCAAGACTTGTTTCTGCCTACATAGCCACCCGCCGTGGTCCCAGTTAAGTAGACGACGATGTCGCTCAGTGTATAGGTGTGTTCTGTTCTAATAAAAATAATTTATTTTTCGTTACTGGTACTCTCTTTATGCAGATTCTCACAAAATTTCGACCACTAATTCTTGGTTTTATAAAATAAAAGGATTTAAAAGCGCGAATGTTTCTTTTATACATAAAACAAACTTCTACTGTCCTTACTGCGATGAAAAAATATATTGGGAGGGCTTGGCTCATCAGTGGTGAACCCTCCCAGCGGTTTCGCCAATTTAATCCACCAGACCGCTTCTCTGAGCTCTAATACTGTATTGGATCATTCTGCTTTTATATGCTACACTGAAGGATGGAATCTTAGAAATGGTTTTCAAGTAAACTATGGACATAAGCTTATAGGAAAGTAGCATTACATTTAAATATTTGCATCGAGCAATGCTCTTCAGCAAACTATAAAAACAAGGCCAGTTAGGCATAAATTAACACAAATCAATAACGCGCCATCTATACATATAAAATAAAATTATTTAAAAGCGCGAATGTTTCTTTTATACATAAAACAAACTTCTACTGTCCTTACTGCGATGAAAAAATATATTGGGAGGGCTTGGCTCATCAGTGGTGAACCCTCCCAGCGGTTTCGCCAATTTAATCCAACACTGAAGGATGGAATCTTAGAAATGGTTTTCAAGTAAACTATGGACATAAGCAGAATGATCCAATACAGTATTAGAGCTCAGAGAAGCGGTCTGGTGGATTAAATTGGCGAAACCGCTGGGAGGGTTCACCACTGATGAGCCAAGCCCTCCCAATATATTTTTTCATCGCAGTAAGGACAGTAGAAGTTTGTTTTATGTATAAAAGAAACATTCGCGCTTTTAAATCCTTTTATTTTATATGTATAGATGGCGCGTTATTGATTTGTGTTAATTCTTGGTTTTGTAAATTGAGTGCCACGTAGTGTACTGAAAACATGCAAAGGAAGTAATAGAGAAAGTCAAAAAACTTATAAAGTCAATAAACATAACTTTCAAAGGGCATAAAATACGAAGTTTTAAGAAGTTCCCATAACCAAGTTGTCGTTCCATCAGCTATGGATCTGAAGTCTGACGAAGAATAGTATTAAATTGGAAAATTACTAACAGTCTTACCTCACTACAAAAATCCTTCACTGTAAATATTTGGAGGGCAATAAGAACAACTGCTGCATCAACCGCCTGCCCTCTCTCCCAAACGCTATCCCTAGACATTTGACATTTGAACACTTTTATTGACATCTTGTCAATTAGGTTTTACAAAATGAATGAAGAATAATGAGAATATTTACAATGAATTATGAGTGAGGGAGACTCCACCATCTCGGGATCAGGAGGGGGTCTTCTTGCACCCCCCGCAACTCCAGGGTCAGGAAGTGTCTATATATACGCGCCTTTGCAGACGCGAGGATGGCCAGGGCGTCGTCCTCCAGGCCATGCCCGAAGCTCCAGGCCTGCAGGTCAGGGAGCTGCTGGATAATGGTGAAGGCCTCCAGGATGACAGGCCTGATCCGCCTACAGGACCAGTAGCGGTGGGCCAGTGACAGGTCTCCGGACCCACAGGCGATGCAGGACTCCCGGACTGAGGCCGGATGTGCTGGATGTCCCTAGAGATTCTCTCTCTACAGAAATCAGCTTTATAATGCTAGAAAATCTCTAAAGAAAGACACCCCGCTACTTGACCATCAGTTTCTCAACCCTCCATATCGAAAGAGCTAGAATAGAATCGACAGTGGGACATCTGAGGAACCAACACAGATTATTCCTTGGAAAAATATCAAGACGTTGCAGGGCTCTAAGAAGTTTTCACGGGGTTGAATAGTGTTCCGCGGCCGATGTAGACGTTGCGGAGTTGCAAGAGGGCATGGGTTTGGAGGAGGGAGGCGTTGACACCAGGCCCTGTTGGGTATTCTGATGATGGGCTGAAAGCTCCCCATTGGTAACCAGGGGGTGATGTAAACAGGCGCCGATTCGCTCTTTGAGAAGATAATCTGCTAACAGGGAGATGGTAGAGTTTGAGTCTTTCATTCAAAATAATAAAGACCTTGATGGCAGCTAAAGAGGAAGGCCCTTGATGAAGGTCAGTTGATGGCGGCTGATAAGAGTTAGGGTGAAAAAAATATTTCTCGTTGAGTTCTGGATATGGTAGGTTATCGTTGGTAACAAATTGAGGTGCCGATTATTTGACGGTCATAATTGGGCGTGTGGGGACGCCTGCAGGAGCGCATCGTTGTGCACTGTGGCTATCAGTAAGGCCGGCGCTCTTTGGTTGCCGAAAAGGGTAAGATGGGCGTATCACCTGATGACTAAGAAACTTGCGAAAATACGTTTAGAGGAGCGTAGGTGACCTTGTCGTAAGTAAGTGGCCATCAGTAAGGGAGACAGTCATTGGTGCTGCCGGATAAGTGGAAACATGGGATTGCTTGAAAGGACTCCTATAGGAGCGTGGGTGATCCTATTGCACGTATTTACTCTCTGTAAGGCATGCAGTCAGGTGGACTGCTGATCAGGTTTATAAGCCGATGATCAGGAAGCTGCGACGCTTACACGAGCGTTTGGGACCCAGTTACATGTAGCACCTTCTTGCAAGGCTGGCAGTCGTGTGGGCTCCTGAGTAGGCAGATGATCTGCTACTATTGTTTGCGCTCAAGGATGCTTACAGGAGAATAGGTGGCCCAAAGCGTAGTAGTTGACAGTAAGGCAGGCAGTTTTAGTACTACTGAGATATTGATGCTTATGATCTGGTTGCTACCTTGATGCGTTTGGGGACATTTGCAAGAGAGTAGGTGGCTCCATCATACGTAGTAGCAATTAGTAAAGCAAGCAGCGGTTTGTCTGCTTTGGTCAGGGTCGACCAGTGGCCACCTCCCCGTGGGTCCCTGCTGGGCACAGTGGATAGGTAACACTATTTTTCTGTGGCTGATGGCCACCGGTATACAAAACCTTCCAGAAGACTACAGCCTAGTGTTATAGAAATATGGGAGGTGGTTTTTCCAAGTTCCAAATCCAGATATACGTATTTTTGGAAGCCGTTACTTGGCTTATGAGCAGCGAGGACATGCCGGCTTATAGACCGAACGGTCTGGGTTCCCATATGTTCCTAAGTTGTATCTTGTATTAGTTTTGGGTCCTTATTGTGAATTTTAGCCCCAACACCATGCTATTATTATTCGTTTTATTCCCGTCCTTTTGATCTCTATGCTGTTTTTAGAATTAAGCCAACATTATTTCTTCATATGAGTGTACCATTTTTATTTTGCAAATGTTACATGTTTAGTGTTTAAATTGGTTTCCTAAAGATCTATAAGAACTTTTATCATTCTTGCCTCTCTCCTGTGTCTTCTTTTCATAGTCAATTAGAGTTTGTTTCAAAACTGACAATGAAATGTTTCTATTTGTTAAAAGCTATGCTGTAATAATGTCAAAATTAGGTGATCGTTCTTCATGCTCAACAGCTCATCAATATATAAATTAATCTTTTGTATATTATTGAAATGAAAATCAAGCCATTCGGAGATGAGTTTCTTTTAAAAGAAACTCATCCGTTTGATGACCTAATTATAATTTTAAAATAACCCCACTCTCTTTCTTTAATGGTATTTTATAATTTTGGATAATTTCCATGCTAGTTTTTTAGAATTCAATAGGCGCTAGGAATATTTTGGAATACGATTTAACGCATACACAGACGTGGGCACGAGTTCGAAAAAAAAAAAACGCGCGCGCGTATATATTTAAACCTATTTAAATCTGAAAAGTTTCTTAAAGTTTATATTCATAGATGTTGGTTTTTGTTTAAGTTTAACAAAAACTAACATCTATTAGCAATGGTATCAGCAATGCCATCCTAGAGAAAAATGAATACTGAGTAATTCTGCACTATTCCTTTGTACGTGGTTTGAACATTAAAGGCTGTTTGCAAGAAATGACCTTTGTACTTGGAATTGATTTTTCTCATCATACTACCATATTCAGCTGGTATCAGGAATTTTAAAGGGTAATTTTATTTTCAAAGCTGATATAAAGGTAAAAGACGTCTAACCTCATCAATAAACGCAGAAAACATCGCTGCAGTCATGAAAACTTTGGGGACAAATAGACACGTATTCTATAGTCCTATCTCGTCGTTTTCCAACCCATACAAAAGTAAAAATTATTTTATTTATTTATTTCAACACACAAAACGCGATATCCTGGGGATAATTGCGTCGATTTACATTTTTTAACAGAAACAGTTATAAACATATTATACAAGAAAAAGTAATCTAAATAAAAGAGAAACAATTAAAGTAAAAATTATCTAGGTCTCTTTTGTACTGTCCTCTAGACAGGTTAAAACTTCTAAACAAGTTAAAAGTTGATGGATTTCTCCCTGCGATAAATACCTTCTTTAAGACTGGAATAACGAATGCGCCCTGCTTCCGGAAGTAACGTGGAAGAATTTGTTTAATTTTGTTTAAAAAGGTGCTTAAACTCGTGAAGTAGAAGGAGCCGATTTTTATTCTAGAATACAACATAAAGTTTCGGGAGGGCGATATCCACGTAATTAAAAGGAGAAGTGATCCTCTAGGTACATGGATATCTTTCTCCCGCAACTTTATGTTGTATTCTAGCCTGAAAATCGGCCCCTTCCACTTCACCAGCTTAAACACCTTTTTGCTTAATTCGACCGATTTTATAACCCCTCTCGTAGGATGTTATGAAGTCGAAGCCGCCCCTGTACTGATGAGGGCCATAGCCCTAAACTATGGCATATAGGTTGGCTTTTCGTGTAAGTTTTCCAAAAGTGGTGTTGTGAGTCATTCTCTATCACCACTAGTAAAGTTTTTTACCAGGGTGATAAACACAACGCACCGTACTGAGGCAAAATTAAAGGGAGAGGTTCCTTTCTCTAGGTACGCGAATATCTTCCTCCCGCAACTTGTATTTACAAGTGTAAAGGCAATTATTTATTAATAAATAGTTGGTAAAAATGAATTGTAAGATGTATAGTTATATAAAAAAATATTTATTGATATGAATATAATTAAATTGCACAATAGGAACAAGGAATTGAATGAAAATAAGAATTGCACAAATTTTAACTATAGAAATATATTTTGTTTACTAAAACATTGTACATGTAAACTTAAACTTAACTAATTCCTATTTGAGTGATTTTGTTGAGGATAGGACGATGATAGGAGAAATATGAAATGAAAGGAAGTGTTTCTGCTGTAATGTGTCTTGCGAAAGTCAAGTCGATAGTTGTTCCTTTTAACGTAGTTGACTTAGAAACGTTTGATACGCAATCAAGATTATACGTATTTTTCATGAAATTAAGAAACGAGTTGTCAGGCTTTACGTTTTTGTTAAAATCACCACACAGAAGAATCGGTATACTAGAATCAACTTGCACGAACGGTGGCACGTACTGGCTGTTGTGAATGTACGGACCGAGTCCTTGCCATAGTAACATTCCAATATCCTGCATACTAGCTCCTGGATGAATATATATAGCACCGAGTATAAACTTGAAGCTAGTATTAGCGGCGAAGCAAGTAACTTCAGTCATGCACATGTCACCCTTGGTTTTAATGACACGAGTTACGTCTGTAATCGCAACTTGGAACACTTCCGCCGTAGATGTCGATGATAATTTACGATAGATCGCCACTCCACCAGCCGCGTTGGTATTTGAAAATCAAAACACTTATTCAGATCGAAGGTTCAAATTTTTGCTAAATAAATTTGAAATTAAATAAAATTTGTAATTGTAAATGATGAAGTTGAAAATTAAAACATTTACTTAAATTAGATGTTAAAATTCTTGCTCAACACAGTTTAAATAAAGTTTTCTTATATCTGCCACTTTTTCTTAATATTTGTAATTTTAAAGAATCAATTCGAAAATCAAAACATTTATTCAGATCGAAGGTTCAAATTTTTGCTAAATAAATTTGAAACTATTTAAAATTTGTAAAATAATAATTAATTAATTAATTAATTTTAAACTAATAATTTACTTAACACTATCAACATTTATCAATAGTATGACATAACCTATAAACTCAGTTTCTCAACTTTTGTGTCAATCTAACAATTAATCAATCAATCATAGTTTACGATAATGAAATATCAGTGTACAATTATTTACCTTTATTGTTGTAGTTGTTGTAAATGACGAATCTAAGCACTCCACATTTTCACTACAGACACAGCTGACGATACTTTAACCACACGTGTGAACTTGTATTATGACGCTTTCTTGTTTTTCCAACGCCAAGAACGTTCGAGAAAGACAAAGACAGAGACAAGCATGCGCCGATTCAATGCGCCTAATTCTCTAGCGCTGCGCGCGCAGCTGCGCGCGCAGCACTCTCGTTCGGTGACTCATCGTAACGTTACCGGGCGTTACACTTTTTCATAAGTGACTCCCAGCCGCAACCTAATTTAAGACGTTGTCACGTCAATAATCCATAATATATATATAATATTGTAGCGTAGAAATCAAGTCTTTGTATATTTGAAGGTGTGAAAGTATTTATTGATGACGTCAGTACGACTAGCGACAATTATCAACAAACCAACCAAACTATCTACAGCTAGGGAATCTTGAACAAACAAGCAAAGAAATATTTTTATGAGGATTTTACAAATACAGAGTAATATATATTTTTATATTCTGTTGAATATTTTCATTTAATAATATTAAATTAAATAATAAATTATTTCTTCGCCACAATATTATAGTATGAAACATCTTTATAAGGATTAGCTATCTTCCAAACTCCCGTCTAACAACTTCTTTAAGGTAATTGTATCGGAACAGATTATTAAGATTTCGTTCTCTCCCATCTAATAAATCTATAATTTCTCGGGGAGAGGGAAAAAAGGAATATCTCCATCTGAGCGGTAATTCTAATTAACAAAATCTTCCATCCCCACATTCCATTCCATCCGTCCTGTTAACTTTCGCCCCTCTCTGAAATCCATTTTTTCTTCTTTTAAACTTAATTGAATAAAAAAGCGACTGCAATAAAAAAATGACCCTTCATGCTTGTTGAAATTTTGTTTAAATTCTTTTTGTAAAATATTTTTTCTTCTTTTCGTTGTGTTGTTTTTCGTTAAATTTTACAGTTTGAGGAATCCTAGTTCCTTAGATATAGGATTAATGGGTGGATGTTTGGCGTGCCGGACCCAGTGGGGCGATGTGCGGAAGATTTAAATTTGTTGAACCTCGCCTTCCTCATCGACTTTCCCCCGGCCAGAATCCCGTCCTACTTTCCTGTTGAATTGGCGCCAGGTTAAAAATGCTTCGAAATTTATCAATATTTTACTCTTGTATTATTTAATCCTAGATAATTATCACACGGTTACTTAAAAACTGTTGAATATATTCAATATATTCAGAACAAATTATTTGTCATATTTAAGAATACGGATGGAAATATATGAAATTATTTAATATATTTGGTATTAACACTATATTTATATGCATATATAATATATATATAACCATGTTTTATATTCATATAGAGTTGCTCATTATTTTAAAATTGCGTATGTATTAGATAAAAAGGCTTACAAATAATGTACAAATTTTGCTTATAATACTCATGGACAAAACTTAAGTAAGTTGTACCTTTTAGCATGTGTTGTGTATTTTATTGTGTAATTAATATTATTATTATTGTATAATATAATATAAGAAGAGAACATTCGAATTTACATTTATTATTCTTTAGCTTGTCCATGAATGTATTTTCCAAAATTAAATGTATCGAATGTGTGAGATTAGTATGTCTAGTATGCTCTTGAAATGGTTTTCGTAGTTGAAAGCGTCACACTTTTAGGGGCTTTTTTATTTTTATTTACATCTTAATGGAAGGAACTTCTTGAGTAATGCTTCTATTATGACCCGGATAATCCTTGTCGAAATCAGGGTGAGCTCAAGTAACCGAACAGAAATTAGAAAACTTGCGAGAACTTTGTCGAAGTACCTTTCGCATTTTATGAAAGTCTTTCCTGTCTAGGATAGAGCGCCTCTTTAAACCTTTAACAAATCGCTGTGTTGAGCAGTTGCACATGATTAGTGACCAGATATGACGCTCACTCTTTTGGATAAGTAATACAAATCAACCACATAACCACACACACACACACACTCTTCAAAATTTTACTTTTCCTGTTCATTACATTTTGAAGATATTTTCATATTTTGTTTATTCTCGACCAAACGACTATTTATATTTTGGGAGTTTTCTCTCTCCACCTAGAATTTCTTACAAATTATAAAACCTCAAATATTATCCCTTTCCTTTTTAAAGCGAAATCAGTTTTTGTTGTGTCGACGCTGCTTCACTTTAAACACGAACCAACTCTTATGCTTGATCAATTATCCTTTATTGCCAAACTAAAAGGCTACTATAGGAAACAAGGCGTCTAAGATAACAAGACTACTCATAGCTAACTTCTAGGCTCTGGACTACTTATCGAAATTTACATGTCCTCTTTATAGCACCAATAAGTAAATTCAGAACTGTGCAAATTGTGGTGCAACAAAGAACACATATATAAGGACACAACAAAAGAGATCAAATACTCAGTGGGCAAGTTCGGTAATGGTTAGGACGTGTTAAGGTGTGGAATGTTAATTTTAGATCGCTAGCCAGAAAAACGTTGCCGATCAAGGAATGGAAAACGACAATAAAACTGGGTTCCAGCACGTCACAGTATTTCGATTGTCAGAGCACGAAAACGAAGTATATTACATACGTAAAATGCTGTGAATGAGATAAACAGCAGATTGGGCGTTGACTCAGGTAGCTCAGTAGTTTCTGTTAAGGCGTCTTTTCGACTGTGGTAAACCACATTGTCTAGGCCTAGGCTTCAGTAGAATGTAAGCGGTTGTTAAACAAATGAGGTTTAGACAGATAGGGTCACAAGATCAGCTAGAGTAGTGAAAAATACAATAATTTAAGAATGTGTAACAACTATCGGTTTAAAAAGTTGTTAAATATATTTCAGAAGAGTTATGAAGAAATATAATTTTTGGTAAAGTAGAAAAAGGGTCAAATTAGCAAACTTCCTGACTACTATGGCCTGTTACCCCAGCTATCGCTCAGCTTCAGATAGAATCGTAATCGACTTGGCGGCCTCTTACCATCTAAGTAAAACAAGGGGAAATATACAATCGCGCTAACTGCACTAGTTATGCAGAAACAAAGGCAGTCTCAGTGGCAACTATGGAAGAAGCTATTAGAAAACAAAGACTTAATTATACCGCAAAGGGTTTCTATATATTAAACGCTTTGGAGTATATTCTAGCCTTTACTATCTTTCGAATAATTTGACTCTAATTACATATATATATAATTTATATAATAAGGAATAATATATGATTATATATATAGGCAATACATAGAAACATAGATAACACAACCAGAATAAGACATGTTATCGTCAACATCACAATAAAGACTTTGGTAAGAATGAGAAGTAAACCATTATAAGAACCACTAAAAAGAAGCTTTGAGCCAGGGCAATTAGTAACAGTTTGAGCAACAAATATAAAATAGGAGAGAGATAGAGAGGGAAAAGTACACTGATAGAATATTTAATATATAGAATATTCATTTTCCTCTAACCCCGTTAAATCACTTGATACAATCACGAAGTTATGGGTTACTCAGAAGAGGCATTTCTATTAGGCATCCAACAACTATGGAATTATTTTTAAAAAACCTAAAAAAGAAATGAAAAGACATTCTCTTAGTTTTATCCAGGGAAAAATTGACATTTAGGACTGTTGTATATATCACAAGATGTAATCATTTACTCAATAGTCTACTTCTTCACTGTGTTCTATGCACGAAAAACGATGTAAATAGTCTCAACTTTTGTACATAGATATTCTTTCCCTGTTTTATTTTTCTATTTGAAATCTCCTTCAACCTTTTATTTTTCTCTTTTCTGAGCGAGGTTTTAATTTCTTCCCCTGCTTCTCATTTCTTTTTAGATACATTTCTAACAGGAGAATCATCTGTATAAGACGGAATGTCTTAATAAAGGCTTGTGTGTGACTGTTGCATAATAGATGGCGGCTGAAGGGAAAATAAATACAATTTTAGTTTAAAATACCCAACTTTATCTGCGTCGCCCTTCTATATATCCAGGATTTCTATCCTAAGGCCTTGCTATATTTTGACATAAATGTAAATCCTATAAAAATTATTTATAGAAAGGTTTAGGTTAAAAAATTAACACAAAAAATTTTCAGCGAAGGGGATACAATATGCCATCTTTGCAAAGAAAAAATGTGTGTAAATTGAAATATCTAATTATGTCTCTGAGTGTGCCAGTATATTAACAAAAAAAGAGAGACATTCTTCTCAAAAGTAAACGACAGCCAACTTACCTCAGTGCAAAGTATTCTAACCAGAGCCATGTTAAATCAAATTGTTGCTCGGTCCCTATAAAAATTTACAAAGCAGTAAGTAGTAAAAAGAACTTAGATTCATCGTTTTCTCCTCCACTGCATGATGATGATTTATTATCGTGAGGATATGTCTGATCCTAATATCGTTGCAAGCCAACAATGAGAGAGGAGAATCTGTATAACATTGGTGTCTTAAATAAAAGCTTTGTGTGTATTAAAAACTAACGTTTTATGCTAGTTTGTTTTGAAGCAAAAGTTTACTTAGAAGCGTAACTTTTTTTTACTAAGGTTTATTGAAGCTTTAAGGAACGCGCTGTCCTCTCTTCATCTGTATATCTTAATCCCATTATCTAATAGAAATGATTTCTTCAATTCTACATTTTCTTTATTATAACTAAACGTGTTCCACAACATGCTTCATTACCTAAAAGCAATTTAAAAAAATTAAATATATCAAAAATTCATATAAATATTTATAATTAGGACACTTCGACAATATAAGATTGCATTCTAATAATGACAAAAATAAGGGTGGAAATGATTAAAAGTTGAAGCAATTGTAATTTGTTAAAGATTTCAACATGAAACAAATATTTCGTTTTGTTTTCGCGCCTCTCTTTTTATTTAAAAATACCATTTTAAAGGTTAAAGAACACTATATATATTGATTTTTTTTTTCAAAATTTATAAATTTATTTAAAACAATATATAAAAATATAAAACAAATCTAAATTCATGATTTAAAACGTTTATAAAATTGCTATTTTGCTATCATCATAGGCAAGAGCACGTTCGCGCATGATTCAATTAAAACTTAATCGCTAAAGAGCTCGGATCTCAAAAGCAAATAACAAACTATTTGATTATCTTTTTGAAGATTTGAAAACCTAATTATTCCAATATCAAACTAATTTGACGCTTTACCATCTCCAAACGATGTCAAATATGGAGAAAGTGATACAAGCTACAAGCTTTGAACTAAATGAAGACCATCGAAGAATGATTTCAAAAGCTTTAATTGCTCTTTGCTTTTTGCAATTTATCTTCGGATTGTCATCCTTCAGCATGGGCATTTCCCTCGCCCGAACCATGAGTTATGTCACCGTCCTTATTGAAAAGGACATCTCATTCTTGAGCACATTTATGATATTTTCTGGAATTTTCTTCATGATTTTTCATCTTGCTGGCGCAATCCTAATATTCTATGGGACAAAGAAGAAAAAGCGAAGACAATGCAATCATATGATGAAGATATGGACGATTTCCTGCCTTGCATTTGTCCTTCTTGGATTTATCACCATGATTATTTCTTTCCAGTTCAAAGGGACTCTTCGATCTAACTTCGAAGCTGGTTTGAACGCCTCATTTAACAAGTTTTCCAAAAACCTGAAAGTAAGGCTCAAGCTGAACACGATGCAAGTCGACTACAAATGCTGTGGAAAAGACGGCTACGAGGATTGGCTCAAGAGCGGATGGATCGCCTCAGAATTTCTTAAAAAGTGAGTTTTTTTTACACATCCTAGATAGAGAACATTGCGACTGCTAGATAGAGATGCACGGAGACATCAGAGGCTCTTCATTGGACATGACATCAACATAAAAAAATATATATATATAATCGGTTGTTTCTTTTACCATTTCCTAATGACATTATGTGCGACATTTTTAGTATTACCACGATTTTAAATATCACACTAATAATAGTCCTCTAAAATTATTTGATCGTTGTTTTGTGAAAAATAAATATTTTGGGGTGTGTTACAGCCCGAACCAGCCTAACATCGAAGTACCGTATAGCTGCTGCGACCCAGAATTCAAGGCTCCCTGTCTTTTCAAGACTGCAAGGGATTCAAAAGGAGTCAGTCTTTATTCACAAGGATGCAGTGAAGTCGTTATGGGAGGAGCATACAAGATTTCAACTTCCAGCGGAGTTCTTTATTTATTTGCCTTCCTCCTAGATGTAAGTATTTTATTATGAATTTCTAAGATAACCAGAATTTAATCCGCTGTTATTTTTTGTTTCAGGTCATCGTTTTTCTTGGAAGCAGATATCTACAGACATCACTCTATTCCGCAATGGCTGAAGGTAACATGCTTGGAACTGGAACGGGTTTCCTTTACGGACGAGAAACTCCATCGTTAACTGATATTCCCGTGGAAAGTGCAAGCACCACAATGGACAAAAAAATTGATTCGAAACCAAAAGACTATAAAAGAAATCGAACTGTCTCGTTTGATGTGGAAGAAACTAAAACTGACGAAGAAGGACCCGTAAAGAAGCTTAAAAGAGTCAAAAGAAAAAAACGCCGACGACGACATGGTAGACATCGTAAAAAGAAAGCATCTTCTCAAACAACTGAAAATGATGAGGAAGAAAAAAGGCATAGAAAGAAGAGGGAAAAAAGGAAGAAGAAAGAAAGAGATTCAGATGAAGAAAATGAAGAAAGTGATCAAGAGATGAAGGAAAGCGATAAGAAACGAAGAAAAGTAGAGGACGAGGATAAATTAGAAGAGGAAAGTACAAAAGAAGAACCATCTAGACCTGAACCACAACCAAATATAGCTCCCGTTTCACCACCAAGTGCTGGAAGCGGAGCAGCTGCAGGAGGTCCTTCAGGTTCTGAAGGATTTGGAGGTGGATCTGAAGGTGGTGGACAAGATGCGGGTGGTGGTCATCACGAAAGCGAAGGACATGAAAAACCTGAAAAAGAACCAAAGAAAGGTAAAGAAAAATCTGAGAAAGAACCGAAGAAGGAGAAAGAAAAACCTGAAAAACAAGGGAAAGATAAGTCCGATAAAGATAAAGCAAAAAAGGATGAAGGTAAAAAAGGAGAAAAGGGGAAAAAAGATGACCAAAATAAAAAAGATTTGGATAAGAAGAAAGGATCCGATAAAAAAGAAGGAAAAGAATCCAAGACTGAGAAAACTAAATTAGAAGGTGATAAGAAAAAGGAAGGTCTCAAAAAAGACGATTCTAAAAGAAAGATGGGAAAAAAGAAGGCGGTCAAAAACCTTCTAAAGAGGCAGGAGGGAAATCTAAAGCCGGTGGAAAAGAAAAATCCCCAAAGTCCAAAGAAGATGAGAAGAAAGGTACTTCTAAATCAAGAGGAACTCGAGGAAAAGAGAAATCAAATCAAGAAAAGTCTAAGAGACCTGAAGGAAAACCTACAGAATCTAAGGGAAAGGACAAATCGGAATCTTCCAAGGGTACAAAACCTAAAGGTAAAGAAACGGGCAAATCTACCACAGGAAAAAGAGGAGGAGGGGATGGAAAAGCCCCTAAGAGTTCCAGAAGCCCAGGAGCGAAAGGAGCTCCAGCTAAGAGATCTGGTGAAGGAACTAAGAAACAATCCGACACAAAACCATCAGCTGCCAAAGCTAAAGGAAGAAGTGACTCGGAAAAAAAGGCATCTGGAGGGAGAAAGCCTTCTGCGGGAAGAAGCGCTCAGAAGCCATCTAGTTCTAAAAGACCGGTTTCTCAGAAGCAAGGTACTCGACAATCAGGAGCGAGAAAACCAGCATCCACGAAAGGGACAGCTTCCAGAGGAAGATCTGCTAGACCAGATACTAAAAAACCGTCCACTGGTAGAAGGTCTTCTGCTACGCGAAGACCAGGTGCAGCAGGAAAAAGAGACAGATCAGGTGCCAGAAGAGGTCCATCCCAAAAACCAGGATCAGCTGCTGCAAGAAAACCTCCAGGAGGAAGACAGCGATCAGCTCCTAATCGCGGTTCAGCAAGGAGTCCAGCCCGGAAGCCATCACGTCCAAGACCAGGAAGACCTACCAGGAGACCAACCCGGAACCCCGCGCGTTCAAGGCCAAGTAGACCTGCCAGGAGCCCAGCTCGGAGGCCCGCGCGTCCTAGACCCCGAAGACCTGCCAGGGGACCAGCTCGGAGACCCACAAGGCCACGAAGACCTGCCAGGAGACCAGCTCGAAGACCTGCCAGGAGAGCTGCACGCCCTAGAGCCGCACCACGTAGGGCGGCAACCCCGCGACCCCGACCTCGACCAATGGGAAGACGGCGTAGATAAGGATAATAAAGTTATGGTTATTGGAAGATCTTGAGAGCAAAAACATTCTAAACCACACACAAAACAATGTACACACACAAAAATGTACATCTACATAAAAAGGGGATTAAACAAAACAAAAACAAAAAATTGGGAGGAGAGAAAGTGGGATCGAGGAAGTAGATATAACATAAAAAAATATATTTTTTTTTAAATTAACATAAATGAATATTTAGAAGAGGCAAGTCAATTACCCGCGATATATTTTTAAATGTCATATATAATGGTTATATATATATAAATGTTATATATAATTGAATAATAAAAATTGCTTCAGCTGACTTGCTTTTTCTAGAAGGAGAGAGAGAGAAACGGGTGAAATTTAAAAAAGGTACGTAATTCAAAAATCATAATCAAGTGCCTTCTTACAGTCCTTCATGTCTTCGTTAATCGATTTATTTATGGCGTTTAGGGTTTTTCGGCTATGCGATATAATACAAGTCTAAATTGAAATGGACAAACCAAGTTGTTAAGTCTATAATAGTCTATAAGCCATTGTTATTGAACGGCCTTTAAATAAATTGCCTAGCGTGTTGAGAAGAGCAATAGGATGGAATATGTCCAGGTGTTAGTTGAGATACTTTCCGGCTCACCTATGAAAATAAGAAGAAGAATTTTTGGGTTAAAGAGGAAATGGTCGAATCCTATGCATCTGATAGAGTCTCTTCTTCTTCTTTCTTACCTTCACTCAATCATATCAGGGTAACAAGTTGTGACCCTTGATGGTGTCTGTTTGACAACCATCAGGACTGGGTGAAGTAGAATGCGTCTGCCTTTGTCATTAAGACTGGGAGCACTACTCAGTGGCAGGCCGACTTAGCTCCAAAAGAAATGGCCGCCTCTGACATGAGGAACAGACGCTATGTGTAGCTGCTCCTAACATGGAGTACAAACATTGCTCATCCTGTATCCTTGGATTAGGAGCCCTTACAGGGTACTATCAGCCGGGCCAGCTGAACCCAGGTTTTTTAGCGAGCTTGTTACTGCTCCCCCTCCTCCTTTTTCATTCGGGCTTGGGACCGGCAAAGGCGGAGTTATCTGAGAGATTGGTGTTACTTGGAACCTATATACTGTGTATATAAGTGAAAGCACCAAGCTTTAATTCGGTCGAATCCAAAGAACTTCTCAAGGCTGCAACATTCATTTTCATGGAGAAGTTAGCTTTAGTCTGGAATTGGAGGACTATAATGCAGAAGAAATATTGGTATGTCGAAGGGATAAAAAGCTTTGAAATTCGTGCATTTCTTCTTGTGAATGTAGGCTTCATCATCGCTGCGTTAAGCCATGAAGTATTAGTGTATAGACAAACACATTAGTGTATAGAGCTTCATGCCTTATCGGGCATGGATTGGACTGATAAGTGAACGAAAGGGGGAAATTTTATATTAAAATCATTTAATTGGATCATATCATAAATGGCCATTTAAGCTAGAGATTTTTATAAAGGATAACCGGCTATTCACATTGAACTATAGATTTTTCTTATAGATATAAAACTCTCTAGAATCTATTAAATGATACAATTGTTATATTAATTGTATATATATCTTTAATGTACATAGTATAAATAGCAATATTATTGGTTTAAAATGTATATTATTTTTATACTAATTGCTTTATGTTAACTTTGACTTTAAATTGTATATATACATCTAGATGAGATTTGCGTAGTACTTCGGTGGAGCACAAATCTCTTAAATCTTCTCTAATTGCCTTTAAATAAATTGATCATAAAGTTCATATTTAAAGTACTGATGTTCACAATTTCACATGGCTAGTTGGCGTAGTTGAATTTTTATAGAGTCCGTCACAAAAAAAATATGCTAATCAAGTCCTCAGAAAGAATCGAGAAAAAAATTGGTGCGTTAGTAAAATTCTATTAAATGAAAGAGAACTTTCAACAATGAGATCTAGGAGCGTCTTCTCCATTATTTGAAACTATCCACGTCTGGATAATTACTTTTAAACGTGGAACCAAACGAGCTGCCAATACGAGCTACGAAGTTTACTGTAGGCTGAGGTCTCACCAACTGCGGTGGTCATCACTATAATTTAAGGATAGGCGCGGAATAAATTTGATAGATTATATTGGGAAAAGAAAAAAATCGCGGCTCTATATAATACAAAAATACTGCAATGAATAAAAAATCTAGCATAATTAAATATGCCACATTTAGCTATAAAAAAACGTCGTCATGCATAAAGACTACTATTTCTGCCCACACACAAGTTGATTGTTGCAACTACAAAACCCCACGCTCGAGGAAAATGAAAGCATGGAATTCGTGTAATCCTTGCACAAGGGGATAACAAAAACAACAACAACGAAGCCCCGCAAATAGGGATTAGAATTCTTGGAACACACACACACACCCAGCCTACTCAACAGATCTTATATTCTAACAATTAATTTTTTCCTTTTCTGTTAAAATTTTACTCAATTCTGAAGTTCCATCACCAAGAGTCTCCTTCTTTTTTGTGCCGGACAAAATTGGACTTCCCACGATTCCACTCTAGTCTAGTTGGCGGTGTTTCCATCTATCAAGAATCCACTAATATCGACGCCGAATTCTTTAGAGCCAACTCACTTCGTATTCACCAATCAGTACTTGTGCGAATGGCGCTGAATCCAATCCTAAACTGCAACTCCCAGCCCCAGAGTTGGGTTCCAACCTCCTCATCACCAACAAAGGTTCCTCAACTGACCTCCGAGCAAACACCAGCCTCAGACCAACCAGTGTCCGACTGTATGAAAAATCGAGAAAACCAACTCCTGTCTTCTCATTAGACTGGATATCTAATATAATTTTGACCACCCCTGGCACTCGTTTCGTTTTAAACCAACTTCAATCTTCTTTTAGTCTCACAAATATATTTTCTGACATTTGTTCCTTTCTTTCTGGCAGACGTGATGCGTTATACCATCAATGCTACTCCGGTTAGTCCCTTTCTTCTAGTAGAGGATGTCCCCAAAGTAGCATAATAAGTCTCTAATCTGGATCATCGCATTAAGCTTTTACCACATATTCCCCATCAAGCGTCTTCATTTTAGCACTTGCAGATTGATGTCTACATCACCGTCTGAGGACATAGTAACATTCTTGTGTCTAGGACAATGGAACATTGTCAATCATTGTAAACATCTTGAAACAATTGGTGCCCGGACAACAAGCTGCTTCTAAGGCAAAATAAGTGTTTTCTATATTTATTTTGTTTTGTTATTCACTAACAATCCCTATCCAAATCCCATCCACTTTTTTTTTGTAAAAAACGTAAAAATTATCGTTTTTTTCCGCGATTTTATATTCTCCTAACTGAGTTACAAAATACAGTCCAGGTGGTATGTGATGTATATATTAAAGATGTATTTGAAGTTAAATCATAATGTTATTACATCCTCCAGCAACTTCATGTCATACGAACTTATATAAAATCTCTATTTGCTGAGATAAGACACATTTCGAAAGTTTCACCAGTCACTTTCAGCAAGAATGCGATGTCGCCTCCGCCATTGAGCTGCGCGCCCGTCAGCCTGACGTGTGGGGAGGCGACCCTACAGAAGGCCCCATATGAATTCCCCAGGAAACGCAATCAATCTATCTCTTCTCCCTAAAGATTTCCGATATCCAATAACGAGGGTACATAATGACCGTTCAGGTAGATGTAAAAACCAGGACGGTCTCTAATTACTAATACAGCCGTTTCAATTAACTCCCTTAATTGCGTGCATTGTTCCACGATAAAAAGAGGAGTCAGTGTATGAGAGCTTCGAGGTGCCCATTATGGTAATGAAGACAAGATTGAGGTGATAGAACTTCTCGGCCCTCAAATGGTTCGGCTGTTGCTGTTTTTATTGGGTGCTCACACGTCTTCAAACTCACCACTTTTTCACATGTTTAAACCCGTTTGAATTTTGCAAGATTTTTACATACTACATTTTTAGATATTATATAGACCAATGGGAGTATTACGTTAGTGTTTAGCTTCAAGATTATACAAGATACACTCAGTAAATAAACGAAATCGATAATAAAAATAAAAATAAAATAAAACCGATTATTTATTTATTTATTGTTACAAAAAGCACGAAGTCCAAAGGACTATTGTGCTGTGCCAGTATTATTTACATATATATGATTAATTATTTACACGATGGATTAGTAGTGTTTTGTAAATTATTGTACAAATAGTTCTAAACTTAACAAAGTTCTCATAAGATAGAGTATATACACAAAGAGAATTTGATAATGTTTCAAAATAAATAAAACCGATTATATGAAACATTTTAATCAACCCAATTTTTTCAATGTGTACTAAATGCAATTAGCAACGTGGTTTCAGCACATGTGTGAAAATCCTATAATAAAGTTCAGTACCCACAAAAAAACTTTGTTCTATCTCAAATCCTTATGTTATGTTTCGCGATCACAACGTACAAATATTATTTTCAATTTATAAGACATAAAGATAAATTTCTATTCATGATAAAATTGTGAAAAGAGTTTTAAAATTACAAATATATTCTCACAATGAGTTTCTTTTTATTACAAAACATTAGCTTTCAAGTGATAATCGCTCTTCAACGGGCTTAATAAAACATCGACTATATCTTAAAATAAATATTTACAAAACATACGAACGCAGCGTGGATATTTACAACTGAAATTTTTAAATTGATATGTAATTTAACAATTTTATAACCATTAAATTACATACCAATTTAAAAATTTCAGTTGTAAATATCCACGCTGCGCTTGTATGTTTTGTAAATATTTATTTTAAGATATAGTCGATGTTTTATTAAGCCCGTTGAAGAGCGATTATCACTTGAAAGCTAGCGTTTTGTAATAAAAAGAAACTCATTGTGAGAAAATAAAGATAAATGTTAATAATATAAAAATCTCGAGGATACCAATATATAATTGAAGATATTGTTGTTGTTGTTGTTGTCGTGTCCAAAAAAGAGTCTTAGATGTCTCCATGCATCTCCATCACAGCAGCAGCAATATCCACTATTTTGCTCTTCATTGGAAAATGGGTGCCGTTGCCACGTTAGTCACCTTGGAAACGAACCAGAATTGGTCGAATATTCCAAGGGTCCAGGGGGGAAATTGAAGATATTGATAATTAGATATAAAGGGTAAAAGATAAAATAAAAGTATTTTTTGAGGCTTTACAAATGCTGAACGAGGTCAACTATCATTCTAAGAAATTCAAACTACTTTTGACGCGTATATATGTTTCTTTTTGTTAAAAATTGAGCAATCCATTTTTAATAACATTGATACAAAATGTGCCTCTATTTTAATGTTTCTTTTTCAAATCAAACAATTGTCTACTGCCCTTACTGCAATTATAAAATGATGAAAAGGCCTGGCTCATCAGTGGTGAACCTTCCCAGCAGTTTCGCCAGTGTAGGAGTTCACAACCAATGAGCCAGGCTCTCCCATTATTTTATCATTGCAGAAGGTCAGTAGATTTTTTTAAATTTTAAAATGAAACATACGCGCGCTTGTCAAAAATAGTTTAATTTCTCATAACAGATGGCGCGCTAATGCATCATGTTAAAATATTTATTCATAGCAACTGCATATCACATATATACTCATGAAAAAAACTTAAGGAAGTAGGAAGTCTTTGATGTCGACGGTCGACTTTTTTTTTTTTTTTTTAAGGTGACAAGCAATTTTGTTCGCACTTAGTTACCTCGTGTGTCTTCAATAAAGGTCACTGTGTATCAAATTTCTTTCAGAGTTATTGTCTGAATCCCAATATACATGATAAAAGGTACAACTTCCTTAAGTTTTGTCCATGAGTATATTGTCAAATTATTTGACAAACATTGCAGTTTTAATCTTCTCAGTTATGCGGGAAGAATGTTGTTTAATTGTTAAGTAAACCGATCTCCCACGCCTTGTCATTGGACGAATGTGGCCATATTTGTACATAAAAGAGAGTTTAAACGGAATGCGAGGAGTCGTGGAGTGGTGTTAGAGTGGAGACGCTTAAAGCGTTCTCTGTGTGTTTGTCTGGTTACCTCCTTGCATACCTGTGAAACCCCGGTCCGCTCCTTATCAACACTGCAAATAAAAGATAAGTACTGTTTTTATTTTATTTTACAAATCGTGTTTTTTTTTACCCCCTTTTTGTTGTTGGTGTTGTATTCTTGAGTGTACCTTTTTCTGTGTTTAAGTTACTCTTACTGTAGGCCCTAGTTTATTGTTCTTTTTGTGTGATAACCCGTAATAGTAACTTTTGTCAATATAATGTGTATAATGTGTTGGAATTTTTCCAAGAGAATATTGGAAGGATTTTTACCCCAGTTTAAACAAACGAAGTTGGTAATCATTGCACCAAATCTTCTGTTGTTCAGATCCAGGGGGCCTTGTTTATCCGTCTGGAAATTTCGGAAAGCCAACTTCTAAACCCTGGTTTCGGATTAATGTCCCAGGTCAATTTAGAGCAGCTTGTGTTCACGTGATCCTCGAAATTTTCCAAATTGTACAAAGATGACAGAGCCACAACACTAGCTTTGGAAAAAATTCAGAATGCTAACCTGGATATTATAGTTTTGGACTGTGACCGTTGTTAACAACGATCACAGTCCGAAACCATGATATCCAGATGGGCGTCTTAAGGGCGTCTGCGGTTTCATGAGATCTACAAGATATTGGTGAAAGCTTCCAAGTTAGACGAAGAGATTATTAGAGCTGGTAAGGTGGTTGGACCATTTTTATCATATAATTCACTTTAGGATTATTTTACAAATATATCAAATATATATAAATTATCTCAAGCACACGTGGTACAAGCAATGATAATCATGGTGTTTGTTGTTAGCGTCTACACATGTATAAATCAGCTCGATCTTTGCACTTAATATGCCAGAACCCCATTGGTTACTCACACTCACTGGGGGTTAACTTCTGCAAGAATCGGAGATCTTCAAAAAAAAAAAAAAAGCCTAATGCGGGATACGAATCCAAGTCGTGGCTTTCTAAAATTTGACTTTATATCACTCCGCCGCTGAGAATAAATCCAAAATTAAAAATAATATTCTTAAAAATTATTTCCGATTATTCTGCTTCTCTAATATGAGTTCCATATGCAGTTGGATATTAATTATATAAATAGGAATGCATAAAATGGGTGTTGGGGGGGGGCGAGAGAAGTCCGACCACACCCCCTGGACCCTTGGAATATTTGACCAAATTCTGGTCCATGGTGACTAACGTGGCAATGGCACCCATTTTACAATGAAGAGCAACGATAGTGGACATTGCTGCTGCTGTGATAGAGATGCATGGAGACATCTGAGGCTCTTCATTGGACACGACAACAATGCATAAAAGGCACCTCTTCCTTTTTAATGAATAACATACAAGTTATATTATACAAGTGATTATACGTGTATTATGATGCATTAGCGCGCCATCTGTTATGAAAATTCTAAACTATTATAGACGCGTATGATTGTTTTTAAAAATAAACAATTTCTACTGCCCTTACTGCAATGGAAAATTCCAGAATCATACGCGTCTAAAATAGTTTCTAATTTAGATATATACATAAATAATGTCCACACATAAATGAATATAACTTATTTTTACTTTTATTTCTATGAAAAATAGACACTTCGGCCAGTTAGTTTTTTATTATATAAAAATATTATTTTATTATATAAAAATAAAAAACTCTAACTGGCCGAAGTGTCTATTTTTCATAGAAATATGAATGCCGGCCTGGCAACCTCTATCTTTACGATATACTTACTTATTACAAAACTATTTTAGAGGCGTAATGGTAGATTAAACTGGCGAAACCGCTGGGAGGGTTCACCACTGATGAGCCAGGCCCTCCCTTTAATTTTTCTATTGCAGTAAGGACAGTAGAAATTGTTTTATTTTAAAAAGAATATTACGCCTCTAAAATAGTTTTGTAATTTGATAACAGATGGCGCGCTAGTGCATCGTAATACTTACTTATATTATTGTGTCCTCTAGGAAGGGTAGAGGGCGATTCTCTAGCAATAGATATTTGTTAATAAGAGACCTATAGAATATCAGAAGATAGCGTCAACATAACTGGGCTTGTTCTACATGTAAACTATTTGGCGATACCTGGGGTTGAGAAGATGGCCATAGGAGTTTTTAAGACCATTTTTTCAAATAACAAAAGATTTATTTATTATCATATCAGACGCGATATCCACACAAGGGATGCTTGCGTCAAGAAACAACACTAAGATACTATATTACATAAACAATTGAATAATTACATGGTTTGAGTAGAGTTTAAAGAAGAAAAGAAAGAACATTAAAATCATGCTTGATTTTACAACCAACTAATGAAACAAACACAAATATACCTAGTTTGGCAATTACGGCTTTTTTTAACCAAGAGAGAAAATCATAGATATATTTACAGAATTTTCTAAATTTAAAATATGATGAATCCTTACTATTTATAAACATAAAAAGATCCTTGTATTCAATGTTTTCCCGATTTCTGTAGTTCTGGAAGATTGGACACTAAATAAGCAAGTGACTGGAATCCTGCCTTCTCTCTCCACACCCTGGATCGGCTTAACGAAAGAAGATGATATAAGATATTATTGATTTAAATGTAGATAAATAAATATATTTGTATATCTCTCTTTATTTTATATAAACGTTCTTTCCTGATTTATAATACAGTAGAACTTGGATAATTCGAACTTCTTTAATTCGAAAACCTCTTTAATTCGAATATTTATCTTGGTCCCTAGAAGCCTTAAGCCTTTATTCAAAACATCTTTAATTCGAATTTTTGGATAATTCGAATTTTTTTATGGTCCCTTGGGGTTCGAATTATCCAAGTTCGACTGTATTATAAAGTAAATAAAGCTTCCAGGGTTAAGTTTCTTGTTCAAATTTTTTATTTTCAAGTTTTCGGACTTGTTTGTCCTTCTACAGGAGTATCCATGCACGCATATTTTCAAATATTGTTTATAACACACAAAGAAGATAATATTTATTTTCTTCCCCTTTAAATATCATTAATATTTAAAATATGTAAAAATTAATTTGTATATAAAAATAGTATATATATCATCAATATATTATCGTGATACTCCTGTAGAAGGACTAATAAGTCCGAAAGCTTGAAAATAAAAAAACTGAACAAGAAACTTAACCCTGGAAGCTTTATTTACTTTATAATATCTCTCTTTTGTATAAATTTTATATAAATTTTCTCTTAGCGCGGGATATATACTATATGAGCAATATAGCTCAATGCAATATTAGAGCGCTCGAGTAGATAGAATTGGTGAAACCGCATGGAAGATTCACCAGTGATGAGCTATAGGCACTTTCTTTATTTTCATCGCAGTAAAAATAATAGAAAGTCGTTTTATTTGCAAAAAAAAAAGGAAAACTGGCGCAAGATGTTTTATGGAAGCTAAATAATTTTGACAAAACAACTACAACGATTTGTTCGCTTCAATCATAACAACCTCTATAAAGTCAAGGTCATCCGCTTCTTGTCTCAGAGATCAATTTCATATTTATCAAGCCTAACGATATTTACCAAACATGGAGAAATGAGCAACTCGCAGGAAATACTTCCGTGCGGGGTCGATAGATGGCAGCACTATCTGCACCTTTATTTTACCTCCAGCCGACATTTTCAACCTGGCGTATTGTTGCGTTCTTTTGTTTTGATACACTCATGGTCAGCTATTGGGCAGATATCAGAATTTAGCAAAATATGCACATTATTGATTTATTTATTCAAAAGGAACCTGCAAATTCACCAAATGTACTGAATATTCAGCTCCACACACATATGACAAACTTTTTTGTTAAATTTTTATTTGACAAAAAAAAAAAAAAAATCCGTACATAAGATTAAAATTGACATTGATAAGTAGATGAGTGATAATTTCGTATTCGTGGTGATCGTTATGATAATCATGGTAAAAACGCTTATTATCTGAACCAAGTTTTTTCTCTGCCAACTCCATAAAAAGGGCAAAGCGTGAGATATTTAATAAAAAATTATTAAGGGATTATTATAATTATTTTAGGAAATTCACAAGAAAAAAGACAGGGATTCAGAACCTTTAAAATTTCAGTATTATTATTTTTATTATTCAATGTTTTGTGAATCAAATGAAACATTCTAAATCATTATATTTAAAGCATATTATGATGCATAGCGCGCCATCTCAAAACAAAAGAATCATCCGCGTCTATAATAGTTTCGAATATTAATAACAGATAGAAATTGTTTAATTTTCAAAAGAATCATACGCGTCTATAATAGTTTCAAATATATTTAAAGTATATTCACTCATATAACGCATGCCAAGAATAAATCAACTCTAATGCCTTCAAATAATAAAAGCGAATAGCATGAAATTTGACCTTTGATTTATATGGTATAAGTGAGCCTTCTGTATCCAAAATCATATATAATATAATTAGAATAGTATCTTTTATATATATAGCTGGCAATTTATAGTTATTCTTAGTAAATTAACACTCGTGGGCAAAACTTAAGTGAGTTGCACTTTTCAGCATGCATTTCTGGATTCAGGCAATAACTCTGAAATATATTTGATACACAGTGACCTTTATTTAAGGCATACGAGATAACTAAGTGTGAACAAAATTGCCTCTGTCTCCTTCAAAAAAAAAAAAACAGACGACCAGCGATATAAAATGTTTTCCACTTCCTTAAGTTTTGATTATGAGTGTTTTTCAGGAAATTAAGTATCACAGGTTTAGGACAAATACAATTATAATTGCCCAATGCAACAGTAAAGCGGTTTGATAGACAGACGAGACTGGTGGGAGGGTTCACTACTGATGAGCCAAGTCCTCTGAATATTTGTCTCATTCAGTAAGGACAGTCAGATAGAGCTTAATTTTTAATATCAACGTTAAATTGATTATTTTCTTATACATATTATATTTAGAATAGTTATTAGACCAACATATGCTTGTCTAATAGCTATTAACTTTTTCAGTTTAGAGCAAAAAATACATTCATAGAATTAATATGATACACTGCAAACAAGCCCAACGATCAAGGAGTTTTCTTGGGACCAACTATGGCTAATTGTGGCATGTATTGAGGGGGGGGGGGGGGGCTTTTTATAAACAAGCGATATTCCTATTCCTAGGAAATACCAAGGCTTTCTCGTTTTGAGTAAACTTGTATGTTCAGTATATCATTGTGGTGTAACACTTTACTGGTTCAGAGAATGATGATATTTACGAATTAAGCTGAGTTTTGTAAAAATGTTTTGGCTTCTGTGATTGTAAAAATTTCACAAATTCTCTCTCTCGCTTCGAGTACTACTTAAAGAAGAAGAAAACTATGTGAAAGCGTGTTTAGGCAACATTAGTAATGTCTCATCGTGAGAGCGCTCTCTCTATATGTATCAGTAACTAATATTGATTAAAATAATATTTATTGTGTTGTATTTTAAGCAAAAGAGCTGTGCTCGGAGCAAAAAGTACAAGTATTTGTAATTTTTTCACAATTACAGTAGCCTTTTTTCGTAGTTTCTTCAAACACAATCATAAAGAATAAACCTTCCAATGCAGACTATCTAGGCAGAATGAACACCACAATTGTTGTAGCGATCTAGTAGATTAAATTGGAGAAATAGCTTGGAGGGTTCCCCACTGATGAGCAAAGTCCTAGCAATTATTGTTTAGTTCACGCATTGTTGTAATCCATCCTAAATGATTAAAAAGAAATTGCCCGGAAGAGTTCCATCTTCAATGAAATATATATTTCAAAATTAAATAGAAGAATTTTGAAATTTAAAATGAAATTTCACTTGTTCAATGTCCCTTTCGTCAGGGATTCGACAATGTCATGTCTAGGGAAATTTGTCTTAAGCGAGTCCTTTCTCAAGGCGGAACATGTTGCATGCAGCTAACCACGTGCTTCCCTTTTCACTTTTGTCCCTAGAGGGAACCTCTCAAACGCGGCATGCGGCAACGTGAACACCGCCCCGTCCTTCAATTCCACATTGTACTATTCTTCACATAGATTTGCGTTTTAACGTAATTCTGGCCTTCAATACCCATTCTTGATTTTTCAGGAATCTTCTAGTGACAAATGTAACTTTGTACGGGTCAACACAAAATGCAATAGACTAGGACCTAAAGTATTAGTAACTAAAAACACAAAAGCGTACACTCAAAAGTACAACAAAAAAAAAAGATAAAAATAAACTTACAATTGGTTAAATAAAATAAAAAAACAGTACTTATATTTATTGCTGCTTAGGCAGGGATCGGACCGGGGTTACACAGGGAATGCGAAGAAATCACCAGACACGGATAAAAACACGAAGAGAACACTATAAAGGTCTCTACACAAAACCTTATACCACACTCGCCTCAGGCATTCCCTTAAACCCCCTTTATATACAGACATGGCCACATTCGTCCAATTAGAATGCTTGAGAGATCGGTTTACTTATCTGATAAAAACAACGTTCTTCGCACTAAAGAAATAGGATAAGATAAGCGTGCAAATATTTGTCAATATAATTTGACACTAGGATCAGCCATTTTGGTCGTTGAGGTACAGTCTGTACCACGATAACGATAGCAACAATCTGAAACGCGTATGTGGTTCCCTTTTCTTGATTTATCGAGAAAAAAAAATTTGGCCAAAATATTCTGAAATAATTAATAATCAACGATTACTTAATATCTTTCCGATAGATGGCGCAAGTCATCAGCAAATTACAGTTTCGCGGTCAGTAGATGCCTTTGTCTTTATATATCATTTGTCTCTCGAAAAAGAAAGAAATAAAATTTCATAAAAATCCAAAATAATTCCCGTTGAAGAACTTCTTGCTTTGAAAAAATTATCTTTTTGTTAAAAATAAACTCTTCCTTTATTATTAGAGCACTTTGATTAAAATTCAAATATATTTTAGCGATTCAGAATTTACTTATTAAAATATGCGTATAAATTAGATATCTTTTCAGAATGCAAAAAATATATATTAATGTGAAATTTAATATATCTCTATTTTGTGGCTGTCATACATGCATGCTTAGCCTCGTCGAATCCTGCTTGGCATCTTCCAATCCTGCTTGGCATCGTCGAATCCTGCTTGATATAACTCCGCCTTTGCCGGTCCCAAGCCCGGATGAGAAAGGAGGAGGGGGAGCAGTAACAAGCTTGCTAAAAAGCCTGGGCTCAGCTGGCCTGGCTGATAGTACCCTGTAAGGGCTCCTGATTCAGGGATACAGGATGAGCAGCGTTTGTACTCCATATTCGGAGCGGCTGCACATGGCGTCTGTTCCTCATGTCAGAGGCGGCCATTTCTTTTGGAGCTAAGTCGGCCTGCCACTGAGTAGTGCTCCCAGTCTTAATGACAAAGGCAGACGCATTCTACTTCACCCATTCATGATGGTTGGAGATAAGAAAGAAGAAGAAGAAGATGCTTGATATCCTCGAATCCTTCTTGGCACTGACGAATTATGCTTGGCATCGTCGAATCCTGCTTGAGATAGAATAATCCATTCATTATATCGACAAAATTTTCTATCAGGTTAAAAAGAGCATTTTAATGGAAGATCTGATGAGAGGAGGTTCAAGGATGACAATGACTTAAGATAGAGAAGAGAGAGCCCATAAATATTCAATTGGATTGGGATTGGATAAAAATGTTGATCACCTTGTATACCTTGTGAATAGGCATGTCTTTATTCCCTGAAATAATGGAAAGAGGATAAACTATATTTATATTTTATGATTTCAACTTCCGATATGCTCATAAGAAATCTTAGTGATATAAGATTTCATCTTAATACTTTACTGGAGTACAGCTCCTAGAGAAAACATTTAGAGGTAGGTATATATGTCGACTTCAAGAAGATCAGACCATACAGTCATATCATCATCACTAAAAGTTGTCCCAAGGCTATACCTTGTTCTATATTTCTCCAAACTAAATACATGATTTCTCATAAGTTTGTGAAAATTCATTTATGTAAACAAAACTTAAGGAAGTTGTACCTGTGTAATTTCGCTTATTTGTTCCGTGTGTGAAATGCTCAAAGAGAACTCCCCATAAGCCTTTTTAAGAGACATTCAAAGTACAGAACACGTAGAATATATAAATGAAATACTCTCGAGCTTCCCTAAAATCGATATAGATTTCTGGAACATAAATTCTCAGAGTCGAAGGAAACTATAAACACAAGATGATGCTTTAATTTATTATTTGAGTTAAATCAGTCCTAAGACTAGTCTGCCTCCTCATGGCCATGGTCTGGTGGTGAGACGTTTCCTTGCTCCAGTTGGTGCATTCATCGAAGATTTTCGTGGAAAATATAATGCGCTTGTTTTCTCTCTCTCGCTCTCTGAATCATATGTGGCTGACTTATAATAGATCCACCCGCCTTTAGAAGATGATTCCAACTTCAAGGGGAAATGATTGCCCTCTTCTTTATTAAAATAGAGTTGGAGACGTATCTCGGTCTCTACTCGGCCCTTCCTAGCTTAGCCGCTCTAGAGTATTATGCCTTCTCCGCCACGTGGCAGCGTTAGGTAGAGATTTTCCACCCCTATGAGATGAGACCTTATAGCTAAAAGGCATTCACTACAGACCCCTATAGTATTTTGAAGGGCAATTCATTAGTACACATTTAAAATAATTTAGAACTCAGAAAATCATTCGCAATAATGAAAATCCAATTAATATACGAACATTTCTCGATGGCATATATCATCCATTGTGTTCCCCGTTCTGAATGCCTCATCCATTTCAGCAGGGATTCTTTTTCTCGTGCATTTCCAGCAGCAGTCAATACCTCTCGACCTTCTTTCTTCCTTCTTCTTCTGGGAGGCTTTTGAGAGGCGCCTTTAGCACCTTGTAAGTTGATCGACGCCACGCATTCTGTCGATAACTGACCGATTTAATTCTATTTAAAGATATAAAGGAGAGCTAAAAATGAGAGGAGGGGGAGAGCGTAATATCATAGTCGATTATCCGCTGCAACTCGATAATCTGTGCTTAATATCTGCGTGTTTGGTGAGCGGCAGAGAAAGAAAAGGGGGCCAAGCTGCGATAAGAAATTCAAAGTAAATTTAATATCCTCGACCCCCTATCTTCTCCCCCTTTGTCCTCCTCAATCCGAGACCCGCTTCGACCACATCAGGGCCAGTGATAAGTTTTTTAAAATGTGTAGTTTTTTAAGTCGTCGTTGTACAGGGTGTGAGATGTTTTACACGCGGGGAGAGAAAAAACTGGTTTAAAAAATTGAGTGTGTGAGAAGAAAATCAATTTTTAATAAATATATATTTTTTAAAATGCTAAAAAAAAATTAAGTCATTTTTATCTCAGAGAAAGAGATGGTCGATCAGCAAGAATTGAGGGAGGCATATGAAAAAAAATTACAGAAAAAAAAAATTGAACATTTCAAAAGCGCCTTATCAATTTCAAGCCAATTTTAGAGTTTCTTCCCTCTTTTCTCAGATGACTTTCTCTAGTCATTTTCTCTCTCTTGATATTCTCTTAGAAAACATACACACCATGGCTTTTCTCGCATATGGAATATTGTTCTAAAATGCACTTATATATGAACATATAAAATGCACTACAATTTGGATTAAAATATTATATAGACTCCTCCATATATATATATATATAATTATATATTAAAGACCTATTAATATATTTTTTTCCATTTGTGTTTTAAAAACTTTTATTGAATCACAAGCAATAAAGCTTCTCTTTCGGGAATCTCTGCATCTACTATGGACTGTGTCTTCAGAATCAGCATCTTGCAATACTCTCTAAAAGCTGCAGAATAAGGAAATTTTCCTAAACTCAAAATTTTTATTATGTTGCAATAAACGAATTTGACGCAAATATAATAAATTACTATACAAAATTTCAATCTCCTGCGCTATTTTATTTAGTAAAAAATTATCCACGAATGTTTTACTTTAAGAAACATATCCCGTAATGATTTTTGCCAAATAAAATATCTGTCTTTATAATTATATAAGCGTCACATATATAAATAATCCTATATTTATATTTATTATATATATAATGGGTTAAAAGAAGAGGTCTAAATATTTGATATATGAGAGAAAAAGTTCTATGCCAGAATAGAAAATATCAAGGATTTTTAAAGTTATCTTTTAATAGGATGGGTGAGCACTCTATTTTTTAAGTTATCGTTTCATAGAGTGATAGAATGTTTAGGAGCAATGCATTTTTAAAATTATCGATTCATAGAGTGAAAGAATGGGTAGGAGCAATGCATTTTTAAGTTATCGTTTCATAGAATGATAAAATGGGTAGGAGCAATGTATTTTTAAGTTATCGTTTTATTGAGTGATAAAATGGGTAGGAGCAATGTATTTTTAAGTTATCGTTTCATAGAATGATAAAATGGGTAGGAGCAATGTATTTTTAAAGTTATCGTTTCATAGAGTGATAGAGTGGGTAGGAGCCATGCATTTTTTAAGTTATCGTTTCATAGAGTGATAGAGTGGGTAGGAGCAATGCATTTTTAAGTTATCGTTTCATAGAGTGATAGAGTGGGTAGGAGCAATGCATTTTTAAGTTATCGTTTCATAGAGTGATAGAGTGGGTAGGAGCAATGCATTTTTAAAGTTATCGTTTCATAGAGTGATAGAGTGGGTAGGAGCAATGCATTTTTAAAGTTATCGTTTCATAGAGTGATAGAATAGGTAGGAGCAATGCATTTTTAAGTTATCGTTTCATAGATTGATAGAGTGGAGAGGAGCAATGCATTTTTAAAGTTATCGTTTCATAGAATGATAGAGTGGGTAGGAGCAATGCATTTTTAAAGTTATCGTTTCATAGAGTGATAGAATAGGTAGGAGCAATGCATTTTTTAAGTTATCGTTTCATAGACTGATAGAATGGGTAGGAGCAATGCATGTTTAAGTTATCGTTTCATAGAGTGATAGAATGGGCAGGAGCAATGCATGTTTAAGTTATCGTTTCATAGAGTGATAGAATAGGTAGGAGCAATGCATTTTTAAAGTTATCGCGTTTCATAGATTGATAGAGTGGAGAGGAGCAATGCATTTTTAAAGTTATCGTTTCATAGAATGATAGAGTGGGTAGGAGCAATGCATTTTTAAAGTTATCGTTTCATAGAATGATAGAATAGGTAGGAGCAATGTATTTTTAAAGTTATCGCGTTTCATAGATTGATAGAGTGGAGAGGAGCAATGCATTTTTAAAGTTATCGTTTCATAGAATGATAGAGTGGGTAGGAGCAATGCATTTTTAAAGTTATCGTTTCATAGAGTGATAGAATAGGTAGGAGCAATGCATTTTTTAAGTTATCGTTTCATAGACTGATAGAATGGGTAGGAGCAATGCATGTTTAAGTTATCGTTTCATAGAGTGATAGAATGGGCAGGAGCAATGCATGTTTAAGTTATCGTTTCATAGAGTGATAGAATAGGTAGGAGCAATGCATTTTTAAGTTATCGTTTCATAGATTGATAGAGTGGGTAGGAGCAATGCATTTTTAAAGTTATCGTTTCATAGATTGTGGAGGAACAATGCATTTTTGCAGCTATGTAAGGCACTGTCAATTATTTGTTTATCACATCTAGAAGGTGCCGCGTGCGCTACACATCCCTACCTACCCAGTCATTTCGGTCGCCGTTTTAGTAAAAGGTTGCTCGTTGTCAACAAAATTTGTGTCGTCACATCATGTGACACATAAACATGTTTGTCACTCTGAGACTAACAATTTCCTTATTCCCTAAGTGATAATCATTTGTTTAAGTGGAGGAATTTATGTCGACAGGAAAGTGTATATATATATTTATTTTTTATGAAAAAAAAAACCTTGTCAATAATTTCATTGCTCAACGAAAATTTTAGTTCTATAATTTGAGTAATTATATTTTATTTTTCTCTCATATATTTTCAAATACACTTGACAAAACTTAAGGAAGTTGTACCTTTTAGCATGTACAAGTATGTACTTGTATATATTATATATATATCAAGATTCAGACAATAATTCTGAACGATATTTGATACACAGTGACCTTTATTGAAGACTAGCCGAATGACCCGGGCAACGCCCGGGTTTTACCCGATTAAATGTTTTTATTCAAATACTATTCGTTACAATTATAAATTGGCACCGTGGATGTCACTTTTGTGAAACGTCCCGCTCCAAACTTTGTGTGTTTTTAAAATATAAAAAATAAAAATGTAAATTTCACAACGATATTTGAAAATTATATTATTTTGATTTTCAAATACTATTCGTTACAATTATAAATTGGCGCCGTGGATGTCACTCTTGTGAAACGTCCCGCTCCAAACTTTGTGTTTGAGAAGCGATATTTTTATAGAAAGATGATCTGGCTTTTGTTTTCTGCTCGAATGAATGTTTTTCCGTTAGAATTTTGTTCCTGCGTACAAAAAAAAAAAATGAACTGGTTTCACCCGTGGGCTCTGCTTTTTGGAATTTTCCCCGATATAATTTTGTATCTGATAATCAAACATAATACAGCAATATTGTCATCATCATTCTCTGACTAAAAAACAACTTTTAATGCCCAAACCTGTCAATTTCAATTTTTCTTGCCTTAAAATGCGAAAAATATCTCTTCCAGATTTTTCTCTATGTCCTGTTAAAACACGTTTTACATGTACATTAGGTCAGCTGATATTATTTCCCATCTTCACCGCTAGAGGCGCTGCTTGCGAGCGAAAGGGCAAATTTGCAACGCAATTTGCAAATAACTCGAAGAATATTCGGGATAGAGACCTGAAATTTTCACTATAAGTTTTTCCAGATTCTAATATATATACTGTTAAAATTTCAGTCAGATTAGTTACGTATTGTGGACGTGTATAGCCGACATAGAAACAAACACACATACATACATGCACTGACTTTTATATATATAGGGATACACAAGAAGACCAAGTGTGAACAAAATTTCCTCTATCTCCTTAAAAAAAAAAAACGACTTTCCACTTTTAAAGTTCTGTCCAGGAGTGTATAATCTTATAGGTGGATTAAAATAGACTTTGTTTATCGAAATATAAAGATTCGATGCGAAGGTTCCCTATAATCTCCTGGATATCTCCCATCGTGTGGTGTCGATAAGAAGGTCGATACATGTAAAGATGATCACTGCCATGTTTCTCTCTCTCCAAATCAGCATTGATTGAGATAACCAAGTGCAAACATAATTGCCTCTCTATTATAGACGCGTATGATTCTTTTTTGAAATTAAACAATTTCTACTGCCCTTACTGCAATGGAAAAAATTAATGGGAGGGCCTGGCTCATCAGTGGTGAACCCTCCCAGCGGTTTCGCCAGTTTAATCTACCATACCGCTGTTATATTGCACTTTTCGATCTTCCTTTTATAGTGATACTGTTGATAGATTCTTGGAATGGGTATTTTAGATTAACTATGGATATAAGCTTTGAGGATAGCATAATTACATACAATTATACTCGCCACTGATGAGCCAGGCCCTCACATTAATTTTTACATTGTAGTAAGGGCAGTAGAAATTGTTTAATTTAAAAAAGAATCATACGCGTCTATAATAGTTTCGCATTTTCATAACAGATGGCGCGCTAATGCATCATAATATAATTGCCTCTGTCTCCTTAAAATGAAAAATAAATAAACAGACGACCCGCGGCATCAAATAATTTCCATTTAAACACAAGGTAGTAAGACCAAATCCAAATAAATAATTAGTATGTGACGTTTCGGTAACAGCATTGTTACCAACTACCTACAAAAGTACTGAAATCTACTAAACACAAATCTACAAAATTACTGGATATCAGTACTTTTGTCTGAAGATGGTAACAACGCTGTTACCGAAACGTCACACACTAATTATTTATTTGGATTTGGTCTTATTACCTTGTGTTTATAATCTATAATCCAAATTGTGCCTTATCATAATCTCCACTTCTTTAAGTTTTGTCCATTCATTTATAAATTCAGAGAGAGGGTATATAAGAAAAATAAACCAGTACAATAGTATCGCGCTCTGGAGAAATTTGGCGAAACCACTGAGATGGTTGACCACTTATGAGCCAATCCCTCTCATTTATATCTATATATATAATTGCCTTATTCTGTCTGAAGCTCACGGATAGAATGCGCGCCCATTTGGCTGCCGGCGAACACGTGCCCTCCCTGCCCCCCTCCCAGACAACCCTGTTATCAGCTGTGTGATACATACACCTGTCTATAGCGACCACTCTAGACAACCCTGTTATCAGCTGTGTGATACATCCACCTGTCTATACAGACCACCCTGTATATAGCGGCCATTCTAGAAAACCCTGTTATCAGCTGTGTGATACATACACCGTCTATAGCGGCCACTCTAGACAACCCTGTTATCAGCTGTGTGATACATCCACCTGTCTATACAGACCACCCTGTCTATAGCGGCCACTTTAGGCAACCCTGTTATCATCAGTATGTTACATTCAACTGTCTATACAGACCACCCTGTCTATAGCGGTCACCTTAGGCAACCCTGTTATCAGCAGTGTGATACATCTATAGCGACCACCCAAGACAACGTTTTTAAAATATATTCGCACTCGGGTAAAACCCGGGCGTTGCCCGGGCCATTCGTCTAGTTTTTTATAATTGAATTAAGGCCTGTAGATATAATATTTGATAACAAATATCATTAGAAACACATTGCCAAAAAATATTATTACAAATTTTAATTATATATGTACTTGAAAAAAAAATGAGTATTCTTATATTTAAATAATGAAGAAGAAAAAAAAAAGAGGGATGTAAATAAATATTTATATAAAAAGAAGAGGGTCTATCTTCCAATTTAAAGGAACAAGTAATATTCAGTGAAAATAGATGGCTGCGGTCAGAATAACGTGTCAAGCGCAATCT
>CP092886.1:9126512-9224915 GCA_030710605.1 Cordylochernes scorpioides
AATCAAGCAACAAATAATAATAATTCAATATATCAATCTAATTCCAAAATACAACAGAAATCTCATTTTTAATTTAATTTATACCATATATATATACACTCATGAACAAAACTTGAAAAAGTTTCATATTTTAAGAATAAACCACTTCTTATATGCTTACATAACGCCAGATTTCCCATACGTGTAAATTCGAACGTTATCCTTTAAAAATTGATAAAAATATATAGTAAAAAATATAAAAGTAATACGAATCTAAAGTTTTGCGGAGGAGCCTCTTTTATTATACTTTTGCAAGCTTTCGAACCTTTCGGTTCTTCCACAGGCGTGGCTAGTATGACTACACTAACAGGGTATAAGCGCGCTTGAGCCATTATATACAACATATAAATTTACATGCGGAGTGATATTTCAAACGTAATAAAATAGAAATAGGAACTATGACCGACTATCACCGAACACAAACGAAACATAAACAATAGAGACCCGAAATCACTTATATACCAACATATTTCAAACACAGGCCATAACTTCAACTTAGATCATCCAAAAATCCTATATCAGCACATAAACAATAAGCAGCACAGATTGGTACTGGAATCCATCATATCAACACAAACAAACAGCATAAATAGGAAAATAGATCTACCGGAAATATATCATATAATATCTCAATAGTTACACCGTGATACACTCGGGTGTGTGGTCGGGAGGAGTGGACCCCAGCTTGGTTTTTCTGTGTTGAGATGTTTTAAAATTTTACTGGTTTTATAAATGTTACGAAATTTTAAAGTGTCACACGGCTTACATACAGTGAATATCATTATTTTACTCAACTTTTATCGCATTTAAAAGTTATTGCCATAATTTCATCTAAATTTTAAAAATCTATAAGTTCATTTACATAGTTTTATTTTTATAGTCATAGTTCCTATTTCTATTTTATTACGTTTGAAATATCACTCCACATGTAAATTTATATGTTGTATATAATGGCTCAAGCGCGCTTATACCCTGTTAGTGTAGTCATACTAGCCACGCCTGTGGAAGAACCGAAAGGTTCGAAAGCTTGCAAAAGTATAATAAAAGAGGCTCCTCCGCAAAACTTTAGATTCGTATTACTTTTATACTAATTATACGGAGTTTACCTGTAGAGTAAAAAATATAATAAAAATAAAAATATAGATACACACTAAAAGGTACAACTTCCTCGAGTTTTGCCCATGAGTATTCGTGTATGTATATATTATATAATCTAAAAATTCAAATATTTCTATATTTTAAAATATATATATATTTTATTTTATTCATTGATGATTTTACTTTTGTTATCATCGTTTTTAGAAAGACTTTCAGTTTTGTTGTAAATATGCGTAGTTAACATATCTATCCTTTTAATTCACTAATATAGGATTAACTTTATAAATTCTATATAATGTGAAACTAACTAATGTGTAATATTTCCTCAAGTAATTGAAAATAAAAGCTACTTGTCGGTAAATAATTATATTTTTTTTATCACGACTGCACCGACACTTTGTCTTATCAACCCTTTATCTAACAACAACAAACAAAATATTCATAATATATATATAGGTTATACAGGTTGTCTTTTGCACGAATTTACCATAACTGGTGTTGCAGCTAATTCTTTATCACCACTTTTAAATGTTTTACTGGGGTGATAAATATAATGCATTTTTAAAATGCATATTCAATAGGAGAGCTGTCTCTTTTGGTACGTTATGCATTCTTACATAACTTTATGTTATATGAAAAAACAATAGAAAAAAATAAAAGATAAGTGGGTCAGGTGTTGATATTAAAATTAAAGAAGGCATTTCTCCTGACCACGAGCACATGTGCTTTTTAGATAACAGAGCGCCATCTAGTGGAGCAAAAATAAACTAAACGTTTATTTATCTTTCTCTGTGATATTTAGCCAACCCAATTTCTTGATAAATCAAGAAAAGCCATCCACGAACGCGTTTCGCGCTGTTGGCGCTCGTCAGCGCGGAGTAGGTTGTAACGACTGCGACCAAAAAGATTTTTGGTCCTAGAGGCGCTTTGCCATCTAAAAAGTACATGTGCTCGTGGTCAGGAAATGCCTTCTTTATTTTTATGTTATATATATTGGGGGTTCTAAATACGTATTATACATTTTGAAAAAAATATTATTATGTTTATTGAGATATTCACGGAAGCGAGCTTAGGATAAATAGCGGTTATTCCACCTGCATGTAAACTCTCAGTATTGTTTAGAATCTAAAAAATAATGAAGAAGAGGTAGATGATGACAGTATGCCCAAATATTGTTCGTTTTTTAAAAAGAGTCAAAATACCTTTGAGACACATCTGGTATTGAAATGAGGCAATAACACGCCATCTATATTCAGGAAATGAAAACATTAAGACACGAATGTTTCTTTGACACATAAAACAAACTTCTACTATGCTAAAATCTTATGCTCATAGTTTTCTTGAATATCAGAGATCCCACCCTTCAGTGTAGCATATACTTGTATAAACAGAATCGTCCAATACAGTATTAGAGCTCAGCGGTCTTGTATATTAAATTGGCGAAACCGTTTGGAGGGTTTACCACTGATGAGCCCTCACAATATTTTCATCGCAGTAAGGACAGTAGAAGTTTGATTTTATGTATAAACGAAACATTCGTGCCTTAATATTTTCATTTCCTATACATCTGGTAAATAAGCCATCATTACTACCAGAAGAATTAAGGAACACAAACAAGCACATCGTTTGGCGAGGCAATTTTTTTCTCTTGTCTACTAATTAGCGATTCACGGCTAAGTTTCATGTCCCTGTCAACAATATCTACAAACACCATCAAATATGTCCCATAGAGTAATCTATGAGCCTTTAGATAGCCTTTGATAAAGTGTATTTTCACCTCTCAACACGGCCGATAATTTTCAATTAACAGAGTGGGAATTTCCTTAGCCTGGGGTATCATTGATGAGGTAGCCTTAATTTCTTTTCTGCGTGTTAGAAGCCTTAATTAAAAAAATGAATTAAAAAAAAGCTAAATCGGGCCGTAAAGAGTTTTAATCCTAGATTAATTGATAGCGCTACAAGTTGCTACTTCTTGTTCAATTTAGAAACGATAAAATTATATCGTTAACAAATTTACAAATATGTAACGCGGCATATCAAAGTTATTGTCATCCTCTTCTATTGTACATGTCCATGGCCATTTTCTCCCAAGGCAATAACAACTCCAAGTGTTCCAGTTTTCTGCAGGATTCTCCACTCAATAACTAGGAATATGTTAAACAAGCATATCTCTCAATCAATAGAAAAAAAACCCTGTTAGATTTATAAACAAGTTAAACAAAGCATCTAGGGCTGCGTATCTTTTATTACATGAATATTAATGTAATAAAAGATACGCAGCCCTAGATGCGTATCTCTCAATATCGGCATTAGTTTTGTTGCCACAGAAATAGTTAAATCCTACTCCATACGTTGTTTTCTAGTTAGCGACTTGACAATAAACTTGTTCAAGCTCGTTTATAGTTAATTTATCTAGGTAGCATACGTCTTGATAAAAATATAAATAATATTATATTCCACAATCAAACTAATTTTAAATATGATAAGTTTTTTTAACGGATCTTCCAAGTAGTTCCTAGTAACATCCATTTTAAACAAGCTCTTGAGAAGTAGATAATCATAAATTTCATTTTAAACAGGTTTACAAATCATTTCCTGATAACTTATTCTTCAAAAAGGCTTACCCAATAGCTTCCTTACATCTTCTATTTCAAACAGGCTTAGCAAGAAGTTTCTAATAACCTCTTTGTTTCAAAAAGTCTGTGAGGTAGAAAAAATGGTCTTTCTTTTACGGTGTTGTCCTTATATTTAAATGCGTTTTTGGAACTTATTTCGAAAGGCAAATTGGCTAAATTTGATTATTAAGATTATTCAGTATTTGGTTGTGATAAAGCTAATTCCATCTGGATTTTTGAAAATCAAAATTAGATTAATAATTCGAACTTTTAAAATATGTGAATAATGTCAAAGCATCTCTTTATCATATAACTAAGCGTTATATAGATGGCCATATCCGACGGGGGTAAAAAGACCGAAATCCAAACGTGTTTTATTTATCAATAAAAGTTCTGATGAAAGCGCGTAGCGAGAACTTTCAGTTACACGATCAGAAGATGCCTTTGTCATCGTATTTCATCTGCTTCGTGAATGTCTCCATAATAACTCTATTTTTAGGCTATAGGTTTTATAGTTTTTGTATGCATAAGTACAATGCTCTACTATATAATAACTTCTGTAAATAAAATCTCTTTTAAATACCATTAAAAAGAAAGACAAGATGGAGAGAAACTTCTACTTAAAGCGAATTTATCTTCATTTTCGTACAAAGAGCTCAAAATTTGCTTTGTAATTCTAATTTGTGAGGGAGCGAAACAAATTAAAAAGTTATTACTCTAAATGATTCCTGAAGTTTTAGGTCCTAGAATTGTTTTATTTCCAGAATGAGTGATGCTTTAGGTTTATGATCTTGTTGCGTCCTCCGATTGACATATTCATTCAGGATGACAAGAGAGGTTTCAGCTTTTTTCTTTTTTGAGAGAGAAAAAAGGTTCCTTAACGTCCCGTTTCTATGATTCATTTCTATCGCTGTACCTAAATCTATCAATAATAAAGGATAACTAGAAGATACGAGAAATTACTAAACACAGGAGTTTGACCGAAATCACCCATTATTCTCATTATAAAAATCCTTCTTCTTTGTTCTTAGCGAGGGAATCGTGAGAAGAGAAAGTACTTTTGGAGCAACAAATGTTCCATTTCGACCTAAATTTCGTGAATCTGCAGCTTTGGCCTCCGTTGAGGACAGGAGGGAAGTTGGGGGGCTGGAGGGGACGGTACAAAGCTGCTCCCCTCGGGGGGATGATGGATGATCTCAGGGGCAGCCACCGTGGTCAGCTGCCAAGTGGTCCGCTGGGAGCCCCGAGATTGCCTCCCAAATAAAGTTTGTTGTTTCCCAAGTTTTCACCTTGTTGACTCCAGCGGTCTTCAGGAAGCTTCCGAGGATTTGAGGTCTTTATCACCGCAGAAGTTCTTAATGTGTTTGGCCCCCGCGCGATTGTATTCAAAATCCTTCTTCCCCCGCAGGATTTATGGCACCTTGATGCACCAAGTCACTTCGTCTAAACCTTTTCGTTAAAATAGATTTTTATAAAAATGACATATCAGCAATATGAAGAGGCACACATCAAATGTCATTATAGAAACATTAATATATTTTTGGAACTACTAGCATCTTAGGAACTAACAATCATAGAGGAATTGATATTTCCTGACAGTCTCCTTTAACATTCGGATCTACACATTATCGAAAGGTACACACCTTTATATATATAAATATATTAGAAAAAAAGGTATATATTGGATTAAATAAAAGATTTATTTGCCAATATTTCGGTTGGCGTTTAGCCACCAGAAATATTGGCAAATAAATTTTTCATTCAATCCAATATATGGCTTTTTATTTTCTAATGATTTAAGTATAGATTACTATATTTTCAGAATACTTACACCTAACAATTTTTAACGCCTTGCCAAATGCTTTATTTTTATTTATTTTTCCTGCCGAAGACAAAAGATTTTTGTTGAAACGTTGAGAAAACAAAACTCTAACTGGCCGAAGTGTATTTTTTACAGAAATACTAACACCTGACCTTTTATATTTTTATTTTTTAAATTAATTTTTCACATAATAAAATATATTGTTCATAAAATATTGTAAAAACAAACCTTTGGCGTGGTCGTTTTTTTTAATGCAACAATTTTACAGTTATGACAGCAGAAATTTGTTTTATTTTTGGATAAAACGCTCGATCTAAATATTTTATAAATATTTATTCTATTTAATATTAATATAAAAATCTTTTGAACACTGAAGAGGATTTTGAAGCTCTAAAGGTTACATTTATTTGATGTTTTCGACCTTAAAATAAAATTAAAGTATTGATATACGTAAATTTCAACATCGATTTTTATTTAAACTTGTTGATAATGCCACTATTTCATACATAGCTCACTTTAAAATGTTATAACACCTTGATAAAGGTTGGCGTTCAGCCAACTGAAATATTAGTAAAATAAATGATATTTTGATCCAATATGTGACTTTTTAATTAAAGCTCTCGTTTTATAAAAATTATCGCAGTGCCTGGTTCATCAGTAATGAACTCATTCAGTTCTTCGCTAGTTTAATCATTAGAAAATTTATGAATATACGAGGTTTTTTTTTTTAGAATATAATTTACATATACGGCATACATAGGAAGTTCTAATCAAACATTTTATTATGCGTGTAACTCCGCTTTTGCCGGTCCCAAGCCCGGAGGAAAAAGGAGGAGGGGGAGCAGTAACAAGCTCACTAAAAAACCTAGGTTCAGCTGGCCCGGCTGATAGTACCCTGTAAGAACTTCTGATCCAGGGATACAGGATGAGCAGCGTTTGTACTCCATGTTAGGAGCGGCTGCACATGGCGTCTGTTCCTCATGTCAGAGGCGGCCATTTATTTTGGAGCTAAGTCGGCCTGCCACTGAATAGTGCTCCCAGTCTTAATGACAAAGGCAGACGCATTCTACTTTACCCAATAATGATGGTTGTCAAACAGACACCATCAAGGGTCACAACTTGATAGCCTAATATGATTGAGTGGAGATAAGAAAGAAGAAGATTGTGTGTGTAAAAGGAATCTATATATATGTTCATAGAAGCAGAGGCTGTGTAACAATTCTCCAACACACACAATATTGTTTCCACGGTTTATATTATCTAAACCCCAATATTAGCATATACTCGCGGAACGAAAACGAAATTGGTTCAAGCAAACTTCACGTTATTGTTCCCCAACCTCGCCATTCTAAATCTTTTTTTCTTTTAATTTAAAATTTTCTCCAACACGTGCTGGTCCCGCTCTGGTTTAAAAGGTGTAATGGGTTGGGAGCAAATCGGTTGGGGCTAACTGAAAAAATAAAGCTCCGCAACCTTCTACAAACGCTTTTTTAAAAACTCTTTTATTTTAAATTTTCTAAAGCGTTTAATATTAAAATTTGAGGCCTTTTTTTGTACCTTCATAATAAAAACACCGCTTTGTAATCTTGTTAGGTGTTTTTATTTTCCGTATTTGTTCTTAAATTTTAAAATTTAGTTTCTTTCCGTGAACATATTTTCTGTGAATTGTTATTCTAATAATTTTTATCCCAGCCGGTGTTAGAGAGATATTAGGGATTCGCGATGGCGCTTTGCATATAATTACCTTCCCGGACGCTCGGTTATCTCTAAACTTTGGGTTTGGTTGGATCTAGGTGAAGTTTTAGAGTGCGTGCAATGCTCCTGAAACCATTATTTAACGTTTATATGATTGACTAAATTATATTATATCGTTTTTTTTTTATAAATTATGTTTCAAACTTTTCCTATATTAACAAATTAATATAGGAAAAGTTTGAAACAAAGAAATGGATTAAACTCCACCGACAACACACAGCAATGGTTTTTCTGAGCTATTAAGCGCCAACAATAATATGAAATTTTTAAGAGGAAAAAAGGAGTGACATTTTTTTTCTTAAGGAGTGTATTTGTGTATATTATATATATATAAAAAAAACATTTACAGAAGAAACTTAAGGAAGTGGAAAGTCTTTGATGTCATCGGTTGTCTGTCTCTTTTTAAGGAAACGAAGGCAATTTTTTTCACACTTATTTACCTCATGTGTCTTAAATAAATGTCACTGTCTACAAGTGTGTATCAAATATCGTTCAGAGTTATTGTCTCAATCCCTATATACATGCTAAAAAGTACAACTTCCTTAAGTTTTTGTCCATGAGCGAATATGCGAAGATTTATTGGGAAAACATTCATTTAGTATCAATCTCTCTCATTCACTGATCACCAATTCGATTGTTTTAAGCGAATACAGAAATATGAAAGCAGCAAGTAGAAGTTAAATGGGGGAGGGTTTATACACTGGATTTTTGCTATATTGGAATAAGATGAAATAATCAATAACACATATATATACAACTTATATGAAAACAATAAAGTTGAAGGAAGGTTGACGACCCTAGAAATAGGCATGATAGCCTAGCCCCATATCACTTTACATGGCGAGGACATTCAAATGTCCGACCTTCGACCCCAGGTAGGAGAGCACTCCGGCTATAAAACGATCCTAGGGGCTTGATAAAGACAGTGGTTAGTAGGACTATACTGTCATATGTTTATGGTATTCATGATAAACGGTTTGCGGATTTCGACAATTTAGAAAGAGGGAATTTTCTTTTATTTTATTTTATATTAAAAACGATATATAATCTCTCCTTGTTTGTACACTATAGTTAGCTGAAGAAGGGCTTGCCCGAAAGCTTCCTTAATCGCGTTAATAAAAAAGAGTTGCGGCGATATATATAATTCCCTCTTTCTAAATTGTCATATGTTTATCTGTATATTGTAGCGTAGAAATCAAGTATTTGTATATCTTAAGATGTAAGCGTATTTATTGATGACGTCAGCACAACTAGTCGACAATTATCAACAACTCAACAACTATCTACAATATAAATCTTACACCATTTAGAACCATGTAACCTATATAACCTCGTATCATAAACCTTTGAAGATATTTTAGTAAATCGCTGCGCGTAAAGTTCGCATAAAGCGTATGATGCACTCGGGATAAATAAATTATTGATAAAGATAAAATTATATGACAGAGATATATAAGATAAATATATAAGATATTGGTAATTGGGTGTCAATCGAGATAGCGCGCTGCACGGAAACTCTTTATTTTGGATGGTTTCGGGCATCGGTTGCCCATATCAGAGCTGCATGGAGTGGCGTTCATGGAACTATTGAGTCTTGAATCCTAAATGTTGCTTTAAGTAAGTTCATTTTGGATTGGTTCAGGATTGTTCATAACGCTTTGGTTTCAGTCAAAATTTTTTATTTATGATATTACCGAAACCCATTATTTTGGACTCAATTAAATCATTCTAAGTATTCGTTATTATACTTTTTTTTTCTTTTTAATTGGCTTCGAATCTTCTAAAAGCACAACGTCATCGGTGTACAAAAGCCTCATAATAGTCCCTAAATCTGGGAGATATATATCTGGTAACCTAAAGAATGAAAATATAAATTTTGCCGGGAGGAAATTGATCTATATAAAAAATACAGATCGTCTCTCCCATCAAAATAGATGCAGTTCTTTCACAGTTTCTTTCCAGTCGGTCTCGAGGACCACGCCATCACCATCTCCTCAGCGGCGAAGTACGTGATCTACCTATTCTTCGTAGATCGCGAAATGCGTGGTGTCGCTAGAGACCCTCTGGCGATTCTCCACCAAACTCTGAAGCGCTGGCAGAGGCGCCATATTCATTGTACATAGTGTATATAATGCATATTATCGTTTTTAAATAGTGCGGACTGTGCACTTTGCATGTATTGAAAAGATGTCAAAATAGATGCAAAACTAAGCGCCATCTATTGACCGGCTCCGCAAATAAAGCGGACTTAAGTCGGTGACAAAGCCACAACACCAGCTTTCGCAAATTGAGTACCGTCAACCTGGAGACCATGGTTTCGTGCTAATGGCCCTCTTAAGTCCAAGGCGGAATTTATTTCATTAGATCCACAAAGGATCAAATGAAATCTTCTCAATCCGCCAAAGAGGTATTTAGCTGGTAGAGTGGCTAGGTCAAATCTCTGTCCAATACATAGATGGAAATTTTGCCTGGAGGAAATTGACCTATAAGAATAAACTCAACTCTCCTATCAAAATAGACGCTAAAACTAAACGCCATTTATTGATCCTCTCCTCAAGCTAGAAGACTCAGGTCGGTGACAAAGCCACGATGTAAAGTAATAATTATGTCATTCATAAATGTGCCAAAAGATTATGAAGCACTTCCGAACTGTCCTGATAAATTTGGGTGATGAAGCTTCTCATCACACGACCATTGTAGTTCTGCATCTAGTTGCTAAAACGCCAAATTAAATCTTGATCGACGAATTTCTTCTATAAAATAGAGTAAGGAAATACGTCAGAAACTTAGTAGGGACTGAATTCAATCTAGCAAGTTTAAAGACAAAGGTTGTTTTTAGAATTAAAAGATGTTAAGCTGTTATTACATATCTGGTATCATACCAAATAGAATATTAAAATGATTCAAATGAACATATATATATTTGTAATATACCTTGTAATATTAAAACGAAAATCACGAAATTTCTCTTTAATGGCTTATAAAATGCTAAAAATGAAGAGAAAAAGTTTTCTTTATTAATATATATATTTTAATAAAGAAAACTTTTTCTCTTCATTTTTAGCATTTTATATACCTTGTAATATAAGAGAAGAAAGGAAAGGAGAGAAAGCTATAAATTGTTTGCCCGCCGCGCACGCCCTTCGCGCTTGAGTGACGTCACGAGACGCGCGCGCATCCAACGACCGGCGCGCGTTTCGAACGGCTGTTGTTACCTTTTGTTTCTCGAAGAATAAAGTTGAATTATTTTTGTGTTTTATTTTCTTTAATTTACTAGAAAATAAATAGGAATATAACAATATTATATAAAACACAATTAAGAACTTTCATTCGATTTAATATATATATGTAATAATAAAAATATTAATATTTATAATAAAAAATGTTTCTGCTAATGGATTATTTGTTTATATATATGTTGGAGTAATTACCTAATTAGGTAAAATGAAAAATGCGTTAATTTAGGCAATCTTATTCATTAATATGAAAAGAAATTTTATTTATGGTAGGCATATATATGTAGTTGAATTTAGAAACTCTCTTTAATTAGAAATCGATTAATGCACACATATATAAATAGAAAAATAATAATTTATGTTTAATATTCTTTTTTTAATGGCAAGCTATCTCTAGCAAAACTTTCTGAAAGTTTGAACTATTCTAAGAATGAGGGTAGTTACATGGTAAAATTAATGAGAAGGTTGTAGAGATAAATATAAAACGTGTTTGTATGTGTTATCTGCTTGCACATCTAACTCTATTCATGATAAAATTTTGAAAAAAGTTTTAAAATTACAAATATTTTCTCACAATGAGTTTCTTTTTATTAAGATATATTTCTATAAAATGAAAGGATTTAAAAGCACGAATGTTTCTTTTATGCATAATACAAACTTCTACTGTCCTTACTGCGATGAAAAAATATATTGGGAGGGCTTGGCTCATCAGTGGTGAACCCTCCCAGAGGTTTCGCCAATTTAATCCACCAGAACCGCTTCTAAGAGCTCTAATACTGTATTGGACGATTCTGCTTATATACGCAGCACTGAAGAATGGAATTTCAGAAATGGTTTTCAAGAAAACTATGGACATAAGCTTATAGGACAGTAGATTTACATTCAAATGTATAAAAGAAACATTCGTACTTTTAAATCCTTTCATTTTATATGTATAGATGGCGCGTTATTGTTTTGTGTTAAGATATATTTTATTTGTTTCATTAATTAATTCTAAATAATTAACAAACATTTTTAAATGAAAATTCGAAACTATTATATGCGTGTATGATTCTCTTATAAATATAAAACAATTTCTACTGCCCTTACTGCAATGGAAAAATTAATGGGAGGGCCTGGCTCATCAGTGGTAAACCCTCCCAGCGGTTTCGCCAGTTTAATCTACCATACGGCTGTTAAATTGCATTTTTCGATCTTCCTTTTATAGTGATACTGATGCTAGACTCTTGGAATGGGTATTTTAGATAATTTTTTTAATAAAAAGAAACTCATTGTGGGAAAATATATGTAATTTTGAAACATCTATAACAAATTCACTATTATAATGCTCTATACAGAAGCTTTACATAAGATTAGACTAGATTCTCTACCTGTTTAAGTATATGGAATAAATAATTAATGGGCAGACGATCAAAACACTATATTACACATCGTATTTTACATCAGAGTTATCAGGATGGTTATTTATATTGACAATATATACACTCATGGACAAAACTTAAGGAAGTTGTACCGTTTAACATGTATATCGGGATTCAGACAATAACTCTCAAATATACTTGATACACAGTGACTTATTGAAAACACACGATATAACCAAGTGTGAACAAAATTGCTTCTGTCTCCTTCAAAAACATGTATTTTATTTTCATCATTGACTGTTCTACATTTTAGACCATAGATTTAGAAGATACCACTTTGAATATTGTTGTAAATATGTATAGTTGACACTCCCTATTTTTTAATTCTCGAATATAGGGGATTCATTTTATAAATTCTATATCACTGTGAAAAATATTTTATGTGTAATTTGCTTCAAGTAATTCAAAATAAAAACTACTCTCTTGATGGGTAATTATTATCATTCCTATTTTCACGACTGCACCTTCAATACTCTATCTTTTTCAACAACAAAACAAAATATTCATAACATATATATATAGGCGATATCAAAGACTTTTCACTTTTCCTTAAGTTTTGTGTATGAGTGTGAATGTTCCCATAAGTGGAATTTAGCTAGTAAAAACAAAATATAGGAAAATACAATTTTTAAAATTTGGTGCTCCAATATTATAATAATTGTTAAATAATACCATTTTTGGGCTTTAAACATCCTTTCCATAGAATTTAAAGAATGATAACCATTTTAAATGCATTAGAGACTATTTATAATTAATCACAAAATGTATTATAAAGGTGATAAATCAGTATTTATTTATGTGAGAACATCCTCACATTGAAGCGTCACTATAGCTTTACTTCACTACAGTGATGTTTGGAAAGAACTTGATATTTACATATTATGCACAAAGGAACGTGTGGCCATTGGACATGTGTCGGACCAGGAGGCTGTTGTTGGGTGCCTCTGCCTGGAGTATAGGAGCGTCATCTATTATTTCTTCTTGTGGTGAATCTGTATAAGACCGCTGGTCTTAATAAAGCTTTGTGTGTGTGTGTCTAATATTTACATATTTAAATTGTAATACAATTTTTATTTGTGTATGTTTAACTATATATATGAAAAAAAAACAATAGTAAAAAATAAAAGGATCAGGTGTTGATATTAAAAATAACGAAAGGATATCTTGACCAGGAGCACATGTGATTTTTCTGCCATCTAAAAAGCACATGTGCTTCTGGTCAGGATATGCTTTCGATACTACTTTTAAGTGTATTTATATCATTCGCGAAAACACACACACAACAACACACACTAATTAGCATTAAATATTTATTATCTTTTATTTATGTGTATATTTGTACTTTAAGTATTTATCTTTAGTAAAAAATATGTTTGTGTGTGACCATTGTTAAAAACTGTTTTAACGAAACATGTAGTTTGTAAAAATTTCAAAATAAATCAATAAGAGAGAAAAAGCCAGTAATCCATCGAAATATTTCAAATTTCGGTCCTTTTCAAATATAAATCCAGGAATACTTTCTTTACTCTTCCTATATCAACATATGTTTCTTTTCTGTTGACTCCAAGACAGTTTGTACAAATACCTAAGATTTCGTGATGATGGAATTCCAAGTTTTTCACAGATTATACAAAAAATGTCACATATACTGAAATATTTTATGAAATGTTTACTTTTGTGATTTACTTTAGTTGGACCCGTTTTTTGAGTCTACGCAACTGTATCGAATTCATAGAGCTTAGATGATAACAACTAGAAAACTTAAGAAATGTTGCTACCGTGTCCGGGCTTGGTCATCCACGTCTCAATACTTCAAATGGAAAAAAAAATGGCAAAATGGCAGAATTAAAGGCTGGAACTGAACTGAAAGTCTTTCCTATGGCTAATTAACCACTATGCACTCATTGACAGAACTTAGGATGGGAGAGTCTTTGAAATCAGCGGTCATCGTCTTTTTCAAGAAGACAGAGGTAATTTTGTTCATACTTTAGTTATGTATCTCGTGTGTCTTCATTAAAGGTCACTGCATATCAAATATGTTTCAGATGTATTGTTTAAATTTCGATATACATGCTAAAAGGTACAACTACACTCCATGAGTGTATATGCTTTATATGATATATTATACAGGTATATCATACTTATTATACTTGTATATTTTAATTATAAGAGAGGCGTATTTTAAATTTAATCTAAAATGTTCAATTCAATCCAAAATAATTCTTATTATTTATCGTATACAACTTATGGATTACTCTATATTTCGGGGGGAATATAAAGTACGAAAACAATAAACTTTTAATTAAAAAGTGGCCAGTCGAAGAACAAGACAACTCAAAAGCTTTCCTTTTACCTAAATAAAGAAAATTTGTTAATTTTTAGAATTAATTAATGAAACAAATGAAATATATCTTAAATTTACAAACAAAATGCCTCTGTGATGAAATAATTTAATCATTCTCTAATTCATCACATAAAAAGCGCATGTAAACTTAATTATTTTACCTGTTATAACCTGAATGGCATATAAACTGTCTATACCTTCAAATCAAAGATTTCAACTCAATGAGTTAATTAGTCCAGCTATATTATATATCTCGGGTCCCGGTAAACACTAACTAACTAACCCGAGGTTTCAACACATATCAATAATAGTTAATCAAGTATTCCAGAGCAAAAATTTCGGTGAATAATCCGAATAGTTTTAAAAGGCGGAATGTAGGAGCGACTTTTTTGCGCCCCTCTTCTTTCTGTTTTATCGATAAATCGATACTTTGAGAACCAAAAATTGATTGGAATATTCTTCCTATATCTTCCCTTTTTTAAACCCTCCCTCACCCCTTAGATTGTTGAAGCGCTTGAGTTAAATAAAAAATACTAATAATTTTTTCACAAAATTTTCTCTAAGCTTTATGTTCTCTAATCTATCCTGTAAGGAATATCATCTTCTCAAACTTACTGCCGAAGAACTTGGTTTTATACTATGGAGCAAAATGGCAGAATTATGATTTTTGAGTTAATTTTCACAGATTTAGTCAGTTCTAGTAGTGGACTGGCCTTGGTGACGGAGTTAGCTTATATTAAGGTATATACACCTGATATATAATCACTGGTGTCAGGAAGTGAAGCAACACATGTTTGGTGCGTGTGTTATGTGTATGTGTTGGGGGGGGGGGGGATTGAAAATACTTCACCATAATTAATTGTAATCCTTTAATGTGAAATCTCGATTTTGAAAAAAATATTCATTTCAATATTTCGGAAATTTTGCATATCTCTCTTTGAGCAGATTTAACTTTAGAGAAAAGTTGATTATAAGTATGGAATCTATATTCACAATTTTGAAATGTATATGCTTGTTAATTTAAACTTTTTCGAACGCAATATATATTATATTCTATATTATTATGAAAATATTACTATCGTTTTTCCTTTTATATGCGTAAATATGTGACACAAATGATAAGTGTGGTAATATGATGACAATGACATCTCCTTATCATGTAACGGAATGTTTGTGTGTGTGGTGTGGTTTTGTTATAGGCGGGCGTGTGTTTGTGTGTGTGGTGTATTTGTGTATATGCGGGCGTGTTTTTGTGTGTGTGGTGTGTCATCCTTGCGCAGGGGCCATGCTAATCTTCTCTGTATTGTTCCAATTTTAGTATATGTACCGCCGAACAAGCGTGTACGTGTGTGTGGTGTGGTTGTGTGCATGCGGGCGTGTGTTTGTGTGTGGTGTGGTTGTGTGCATGCGGGCGTGTGTTTGTGTGTGTGGTGTGGTTGTGTGCATGCGGGGGTGTGTTTGTGTGTGTGGTGTGGTTGTGTGCATTCGGGGGGGTGTTTGTGTGTTGGTGTGGTTGTGTATATGCGGGCGTGTGTTGGTGTGGTTGCATGTGTGCTGACGTGTGTGTGTTGTGATTATGTTGAATATACATGTTGGATAATACACACACATGTAAATGGAGTAGATATGTGGAGAAACGATATATATACACGTTGTGTCACACATATTTCATAAACATGTAAATATATAAAATAGGAAGAGAAACGATATATATATTTGAGGGGTTGAAGATTTCAATTAATATAACGAATCAGGTATAACAGCGCCGTATTGAACAAGCTCGGTTTGTCAACGTATAGGATGGCGACTCGTTTGCTCATAACGAGCATATAACTAGAGCTCAAGGTCTCAAACATGATATAGTGAGGTGTTAGGAATGAAGGTTGGATTTCTTAGAGGGCAGAGTCTAAGAAGAGAGAATGGCAACCGAAGAGAGAGGTTACTGGGAAGATTGAAGAAACCAATAGATGAAATACACAAGATGCTATTTTTTTTTATTTTAATCTGATTTTAACATGTCCCATGCTGTTTCAGTATATTTGCGAAAAAAAATTTTTAAAGCGCGTATAAACTATATATAATAACTATATAATAATGAAAATATTTGAACGAATAATTCTCTTATCATTGAAAGGATACCCCGGCCAGAGATGAAAATTCTTTATTTTCAAAGAATTACGGTGAGTATATCCTACCCCTGTGTCGGGAATGAAAATGAATGCATAGCAAATATAAATATTATAAAATAGGTTTAAGCAATTTTCAATATGACGAGGGTGAACGGAATTTCCAAAATGTCACCGAAATAAAGAACGTTTATCTGGTCGAGGTGTCCTTTCAATACTAAACATAGTGCCGACCCTATATATTCCATTTTTAATATAATTATTATTCCAAGTATGAAACCCCTTTTAAAATATTCGATATATGGTTTATTCTCAATAATAAATTTAAAATCGAGAGGTCAAATATCTATATATATATGTGTGTAAATATATTAAACTAACTATGTATTATATTCTATAAATCTTAATTAGGGAGGTAAATTCTTTTTATGCTATAAAAGAGAAATGCCTACACTCAAAAGGATAACTTTAAAGAGAAACGAAATCCGAAACTTTAAATGAGCAAATGAATATTGATACCAGATCCAATGATAAAGGTAACCAGAATCATTTTCAATAATTTTGCAATCAGAGCTAAACAATCATCTCGCAAACAAAGCGGCCAGCGTGGGCCGAGGTAGAAGTGCAGGTGCAATTTACAATAGCAATGGGGCCGGCCGTCAATAAGTGGAGAGGGGAGATGTCATTACAGCCATTAATCTGACTGCCACGTGCCATCTAATGTAAATAAAGTTTGGAAGAAGAGAGGGGAGAGAGCGAGTTGTTGTCCGCAAACGCATCCGCCATCGATTGCGTCTTGTTTAATTTAAGCGCAAAGGCTAATTTTAATTAATTTTCTCCCCTCCTAATTACATCAGACAAAAAGAAAGAATTCTCACCGCACAGTATTGGACTTGACGGTAACCACCTCTCTCCGTCAGGGTGACCTCAAGTCGCTTGCCTGCTGAAATCGGTTTCCTATTCTGGCACGGGGTGTAGGGAAATAGATTAAATTTATTCAAACTTCCTAATTAATGGGAGAATAGATTTTGATCAATTCGTTTTGTTTTTCTATTTGCTTCTGATTAATGTTGATCATCAGAATCAGGCACGGTTTCTAATGAACGGAATGGTTAGCAACATTTTTATGAATATAGAAGAGGTTTAACCATTTATCGAAAGTCATTCATTCGATTAGCAATTCGATCCTGATCTTGCTTTTCCACTTTCATTTTTAGCGCTTATTAGTATTGACTTGCTCAATTGACCGAGTGGGCGATATTGTTTTACTAATAGGAGGGGGAGATGATTGCGGGCCACTTTTTGCTCTCCTTGTTTCCCTAATTTAAATTGTTTCACCCGCGCTGTAAATTGATTCCGGCTCTTTTTAACCCGAATACTTCCGAGAGTGGTAATTATTGTTTTTCTCTGATAGAACTTTGAGGTTTGTTCTAATATTTCATTTACATTTTAGATGTTTTGAAAAGTCATAATTCATTCAATTGATTTTTCCACAGTTCTCTACACTTTTTTTTTTTCAAAAACCAACATGTTCAATTGTTAAACAATACTAAAGTCATTTGTTTTCTCCTCGTTAATAGTTGCTAGCCTTTCTAAAAATGTGTTTGGAAGTTCTCAGGATTGTTTAGCATTTCGATGCAGGTTTACTGCAGCCTCCTTGAAGCCGCCGAATAACTCTAAACCTCACCACGTTGCCATAAGAGAATAAGGCCTAGACCATTTGAATTGATGAATAAAGACGGCTTGTATTTGATAAGATTTTTGTTGTTGTTTAGAAAGTATGATTCTAAGTATTACATATATAATGGAAAATAGCTTTTTACTTAAATATGTTCTGAACAAGAAGTGCGAGATGTGTAACTGATGTGAAGTTTCTCTATTCTCTATGTGAACATATATAATTGGATTATGGAGACAATTGATTCCTCACTTGAATATCAAAAAATATTCTAGATTATATTCCTCTATTTCTCTCTCACAACTACTCGAAAGAGTTTAAGAAACAATAAATTCATTAATTAGTTATAGTTTCCGATTTGAATTTTGCGGAATATCTACATATCTATAACCTCCCATTTATTTTTACCGTTTTGCCACCAGTTGGAACAATATGAACCGAAACTGTTGGATATATCGATCGGTTTTGAAGATAACCATAATTGAGGAGGAAAACCAATCTCAGGACACACAGATTCATCCCAATAACTAAATTTATAATTGATTGTATTAACTGTTCAACTACCAAAAATCGGTTGTAAATAAAATTGCACTCGTGGAAGAGAGAAGAACAGGGGCACAATAAAAATATTTGCCATACTTTAATTGTAAATACTCCATCTCTCCTTTTTCTCTTGTGTTGAATATTGTCAGTAATTCAAAGGCGAATCTGTACAGGGCAATATGCCCTAATAAAGCTGTTTTGTTGTTGATGTTGTAAATTGATTGTATTATTTATTAACCGAAACATTAAATTACTATCTCATGACCATTATATCTATAAAAATATAGGTAACCTCTCCCTTCAAAATAGACGTCAAAACTAGACACCATCTATTGACAGTCGCCACAAACTAGCGGGCAATGGTCGGTGACAAAGCCACAACACCAGCTTTGGCAAACTGAGAAGCGCCCACCTGGAGAACATAGTTTCGGGATAATGGCCCTCTTCAGCTCAGGGCGGACACAAGGGATCTAATGGAATCTTCACAATCTGCCAAAGAGATGTTTAGCTGGCAGAGTGGCTGGGCCAAATCTATTCTACCTATATGACCTTTATAGTTCACATAATATTCTATATGTGCAGGCATTTATGCTTATACAATAGAGTAAATAGAATATATTTAATAAATATGATCATCAAATTCATAATTTGCTATTTATACTTTTATTTGGAGTTTAGAAACATGGGATATGCATATGGCTGTTTAGCAATTCTCATTGCTATATGTAGATGACCCCCCCCCCCCCTTTATAGCCTAATGATACCCGATTTAAGCAAAAGATGTAGCAGACGCCATGAGCGATTTTCCAATCGACAATGTGAACTCTTTGCCTCTAGTTTATTCAGGATCTCCAAGACGGACAGAATGAGCTAAATGAGCTAAGGCGCTAGATGGATTTTTCACATTAGCGATTTCAAAAGACGGTTGAGTGCTTGATATCATTCTTCGTTTATAAAGATTTTCGGTTATTGAAGAAAAATAATATACACTAAGCATCTAATGTTCTCTGTGTCCCACAACAATTACCCGTATTAACCGTGCATGGATAACAACCACTCATCTTTTTGGATTAGCTTTCTCGTTATGTGGATATGATGGTACCTCGCGATGGCCCGGCGGGGGCTGCACCTCCCTGGGACGCTGAGGGGGGCCGCGCCACTCCCAACAAAGGACGGATGATTGACACACGGGGGGCGTCCAATATATTCCAGCGGTTTCTGCACTCACTTCGAGCCGACTTAACATTTCTATTGGAGTGAAAATGACATTTATTTATACTCCCGTTGGCCACATAGATGCTATCTATTTATAAATATTTAATACAAAAATAGGGGTATTTATAATATTGTGAATAATAAAATACCATTTACATATCTTATCACGTATATATTAAAGCGCTTATAATGATGTATAAAATAAAAGTAAATTTTGAGACAGCGCTAAAAATTTTACTATTTATACTTTCTGGAACCATATTTTATCAAAATATATCAAAGAAAAATATTAAGAAGGTTCGCGCCTCAATAGAGAGCATACGTTCACGGACATGAAATTAGCTCACCAAAAAAGAAGGATGTTATAAACGCCAAACTATGCAAATATGTAGGATAGGGCCAAATATGTAAATATTTCAATTTGGTGTAATGGAGCATGACCAAATGTTCGGAAGCGAGTTTTAGGCTCTTTGAATAATCTTAATTGTGAAAATTCGAAACTATTATAGACGCGTATGATTCTTTCAAAAATAAAACAATTTCTACTGTCCTAACTGCAATGTATTTTAAAAGAATCATACGCGTCTATAATAGATTATATAAAATGGCGTACCTGGATCTGTAAAAAGAAAAAAAAAAAATTTCTCAAAAAATTAATGGATCGCCTTTTGACTCAAGCGTCTATAATAGTTTAGAATTTTCATAACAGATGGCGCGCTAATGCATCATTAAATCATCTTAATTGTGTTAAGTATAATTGATAGTATAATACAGTAGATGCTCTCTTATACATGTATGTATATAATGTGTGTTTCCACAAACACACTATTTTGATATAAGTTTAAATTCAAATTAGTTTGCTTATCAGAAACCAATTTCAAGCATAATGTAATTTCCTGTATATATGTTCAGATATATATATATATGTGTGACAATATAGTGATAATGATGTGGTGAGGTGAGAAATAATCACACGACGAGTTGGTAGAGCAATAATCCAGGCAGCCAGACGAGAGAGAAAGAGGTAGCGAGAGCCCTGTCCGCTGAACGACTGTTTTTTTCCCCTGTGTACACAACCGGGGGGCTAACCAGGAAAGTCGCCAGGTGGTGACGGCCCCCCCCCCCCCCTCAGGAATGTGGCCAAAAATGGTCGTAAGTTAGTTGTCTAAAGTGTCTCGCTTTAGCTGCTCATCTCTCTCTCGTTGGCTGTTGGTTTGTTTTATTAATCCTGGAAGAGCATATATTATGACATATATATATATATTTATTTTTATTTCTCTATTATTTTCTCCCTCTTTTTCATTTTGCGCCTGTGTTCTTGGCGGGACATCGCGCTTTGTTGTTATAGCTGAATATTGGGTGATCCCTATAATAAAGCAAACGAAACTTAATTATATTATAAGATTAAGAAGTAACATGAATGACAGGTAGGCGCGACACAAGGTATTACTCTAAGTTGACGGAGAGTCATAATTGATATATAAACAGCAAGGTGGTGTCGTCAGATCACTGAGTGGCATGTCACATAAATCGTTCTGACTTGCCATCACTTAGCGACAAGACACACGATGAAATGGCTCAAGACGATATAGAGTTACGAGGAGAGAGAAAATCTTGTGTCACAGTGTCCACCAGACAGGCTGATGTTAGGGCTCCAGAGTGTCTGTTAAACAACCATATCAAGACATGACGAATTTTAAATTTCACACATATTCATGGTTTTATGCTTATTATCTTCCCATACGGTTGTTATATGGCAATCATTAAGAATAAGTCATGGACCCAGAGCAGCAGCTTTACACACCCAAGATAGTGAACATTGCTGCTGCTGTGATAGAGATACATGGGGACATCTGAGGCTCTTCCTTGGACACGACAACATTAGGAATAAGTAAAGGTATTCACTATTAAAATATTGTGTATAAAAGTAACAATTGATATAAACATTTATCATCACTCACCAATCCATGCAATATGTTTCCTATTTATAAAAAAAAAAGATTGCTGACATTGGAAAACTTTTTGCCTTCCAGGAAATATTCCCCTCTTTCTTATCTCCACTCAATAATATTAAATATTAGGGTATCAAGCTTGTAAAGCTTGAGATTTGACAACCATCATGACTGGGTGAAGTAGAATGCGTCTGCCTTTGTCATTAAGACTGGGAGCACTACTCAGTGGCAGGCCGACTTTGCTCCAAAAGAAATGGCCGCCTCTGACATGAGGAACAGACGCCATGTGCAGCCGCTCCTAACATGGAGTACAATCAATTAAACCTATATACAATACAATATATGCTTTTTAACGTTGGAAACTTTATTCGAGTAACCTTTTTTTTCGTCAGGAACCCGGTTTAAGGTGGTGGTGTCTTGTCCATTGGAAAATGGGTGCCGTTGCCACGATAGTCACCTTGGAAACGAACCAGAATTTGTTAAAATATTCCAAGAGTCCAGGGAGGACCGCAGAGAGATGTGGTCGGACTTCCCCCCGGAACCCGGGTTATATTTCCATATATTAAATTACATTTTATTATAATCCTTTAATCGTTTTCCCGATCCTAATAACTTTCAAATCACGGAAGGTTTATCAAATTTAAAGTACGAGTTGGAATTTGACATTCAACGCTCCAGGAAACAGTATATTGCATTATATCATCTTCTCAATTGTCTTTCACCGATTTTTCAAACAAAATTTAAATGTGAAAAAATAGTACAAATATGATCTTGTACTGGGATAAGGTGCATAACTTTAGAAAGAAAAAAAATCTCCTTATCGTGCAACTAAAAGTTGCTGATGGCTTGCGCCATCTATCGGCGTGGTGTCGCTGGAGACCCGCTGGCGATTCTCCACCAAACTCTGCAGCGCTGGTAGAGGCGCTATGTTCTTTGTACATAGTATGATGCATATATATATAATTATCTTTTTTTTTAAATAGTGCAGATTGTGCACTTTGCATGTATTGACAAGATGTCAATAAAATTATTTTAATTGCCAATTGTCTATCGGAATAAATATCAAATATTTGTTGATTTTTTTAATTATTCCTGAATTGGTCACTAATACCCATTCTTGATTAATCAAGAAAAGCTAACCATGTACGCGTTTCGGGCTGTAGGCCCTCGTCAGCGCAGTACAAGTTGTAGTGTTTGATGGGAGCAGCGCCTGAGAGTGTCATTATCAGCTTGTCAGTAAAAGTCATGGTTTTAATTAAAATGGAAATAACTTTTATAAAATCCAAACTTAGCAAAAGAAACCTATTGTGTGTGATCTCATAAAAAAAATAAATATCATATCAAAAATTAATTAAAAGATAAATTTCTTCTTTTTTGAAAAACTTATAGAAAAATTAAACCAAAATTTAATAAAGATTTTTTTTTCTGAAAACAAAACTTATGATTTAAATCCACCAAGAGGAAGAAAAATAATAAAAGAACATCTAAAATATTAAAATTATAATCAATGTTGAAAAAGAGGGAAAGTAAAAAAAAAAAGTATTTAAAAATTCTTTTCCATCAAGTTACTGCCAATTAAAATCGTTAATTCGCAAGTTCTTTTTTTTTTATTTTTTTTTCCAGTCATTTCATCTAGAGGGAGGAAGACACACAAAAAAAGGGAAAAAGAAGACTTTCGCTCCTTTTTTTTTTTTTCATTTTTCTTTATTAAAATTCGACTTCTAACTCTCTTCTTTATCTGTGGCCTTTATTTATTATTCTTTTTCCATTTTTTTTTTAAAGTTACCTTAATAGCCATAAGGTTAGCATTGGCAAACGCCAAGATTTTTGTGGAAAAAAAGTGAAAAGGAGAGGATCCAGTGGAAGAGAAGAAAAGAAAGAAAAGAAGAAAAAAAAAAATCAATTATCTCTAGCACTTGCAGGTGGCCTAGTTGTGTTGTGGTTGTCAGGTTGTCACAATTTTTTCTTTCCTTTCTACAGCAGACGAAGCCTCCATAATGTACTTATTTTGGAAGATAACATCTAGCAGCATTTTCTCTTCGTTGTTTTCCATTTTTATTCTTTTTTTTTTAAATAAATTCTACATATATATATATATATTTTAGATAACAAAAATGCATATATTGGATTTAATAATAGATTTATTTTGCCAATATTATATATTATTTTGTAAATAAAAATTTGATAGTGCAATCGTATTAGATAATTATTTATACTATTAAGTATTTTTTTACATACTTGAATTAAAAAAAATTACAATAAAATATTTTCACAGTTATATAGGATTTATAAAAATTAATCCTATATTTAGTGAATTATTAAAAAATAGATGATTTTTTTTAAATCATATATATATATATTTACAACAATTATAAATGGCATATTCTAAAAAAATTATAGTCAAATATTTATGTGTGTCAAAATTCGAAACTATTTTAAAGGCGTAAGATTCTTTTTGAAATTAAACAATTTCTACTGCCCTTACTGCAATGGAAAAAATTAAAGGGAGGGCCTGGCTCATCAGTGGTGAACCCTCTCAGCGGTTTCGCCAGTTTAATCTGCCATACCGCTGTTATATTGCATTTTTGGAACTTCCTTTTATAGTGATACTGTTGGTAGACTCTTGGAATGGGTATTTTAGAAGAACTATGGACATAAGCTTTGAGGACAGTAGAATTACATTTAAGTGTGTGTTGTGATTGTCAATGAATAAAAATAGAATATATATATTTTTAAATTATATAATAATTAAAATTTTTATTTATATATAATATATTTTTTTATTTTCTAATTATTATATTAATTTTTGGTGTGGAATATATTTAAAAATATAATTGCAAATATTTATATAAAATTCATTTTTCAAGTATTAATTAAATTAAGATAGAAATTTCATTTGCGCAATAATATATTAAAATTTTTGTGTGAAATATGAAAAGCCCTAAATTTCATTTATTTTGATAGACTAATATGATTTTTTAAATATAAAAATAAAAATATATTTTAAAATTCGCAAATTATTCCTCTATATTATTTTACGCTACTTTTAATGTTGCTGCATTTCTGTATTTAATAACATATAGTTAACTCCATATATACAATCCAGAAGAGGACATCCATGCGAACAAGGCACCTCAGTTGGCCGGTATATGTTTATACTATTATATTCATTTTATTAAAAATTTTATTTCAATTTAAAGCGCTATGTCGCCCTACACTTGCGCTGTCATATATGTATGCCTTTACATTTGTCTATACATATATATACAATAATTTTAGGCCGTAAATAGAATAGTCATATGATGTTAACAATGAGAAAGAGAGGGAAAAAAACGAGAAAAAAGAACTGTGTACAAAAGAAAGAAGTGTCTGGCATCTGCTCCATGGACAAGACACACACACCACTACCACCATTATATATAATTCTAAGATACAATAAACGATTTTTATATTAAAAAAACCCTAGTTCACTTTTTCATTTTGGTTGGGTATCTTGATGTTTCTTTGGATTAAGTTTGGATTGCAAATACATTCAGAGTTTACATGATTAATAACCCTCCCAAAATCCTATCCTACAGACTCAAAGTGGCGGGAGTGTGTAAACGGGTAGCACAGGACGTCAGGAGTTTAACTCCTGGTAGGGCCACCCTGTGCTACACACCCGGCTAATGTAGGAAGGTATCAATTGGTAGCGTCTGTTCTCCATAGGAGCGGCTACGACGGGTGTCTACACTCCATGTCAGGAGACCAAAAGAAGCAAAGTCACACTGAGTGGTACTTCCAAGTTTTCAGACCAACAGCACCCCTCTTTCCTTCTCCATGATGTCTACATCTGTCTCAGTTTATGCTGCATCGTCCGTACACATGGTTAATTATGATTAATTTTATCAGTGATTCTATGGTAGAAATTGTTTGGTTTTCCGAAATATGGACAGTGTTTTGTTTTTTAAATATGTTATTGTATCAAAGATTTCTTTTCAGTTTTTTATTTGTACAATATTAATATTATTCGATTCTGTTTGAAAGTTCTTTTGAGGTTTTACCAATGGACACTCATTGGACAAAACTTAAGGAAGTTGTTTCTTTTTAGCATGTATATCGGAATTCAGAAATTAATTTTGAAAGATATTTGATACACACTGATATTTATTAAAGATACACGTGCCTTTGTCTCTTTGAAAGAAAACAGTCCACCGGCGATATCAAATATTTTCCACTTCCTTAAGTTTTGTCCATGAGTGTAAATATGAGAGAAAGAAATAATAGAATATTTATACAGCTTTTTTTATTTAGTATTCAGTAGTTCATTATTATCTCTCTTTAACAGGTTTATAAAAGTTATTAAACTTATAAAATGAAAGAATTTAAAAGCACGAATGTTTCTTTTATACATAATACAAACTTCTACTGTCCTTACTGCGATGAAAAAAATATATTGGGAGGGCTCTTGGCTCATCAGTGGTGAACCCTCCCAGCGGTTTCGCCAATTTAATCTACAAGACCGCTTCTCAGAGCTCTAATACTGTATTGGACGATTCTGCTTATATACGCAGCACTGAAGGATGTAATCTCAGAAATGGTTTTCAAGAAAACTATGGACATAAGCTTATAGGACAGTAGAATTACATTCAATTTTTTCAATAAGTTTATTTTTTTATATTAGAACTGTGCTAGCTTTCTCTCAAGTTAAAATTGTTCTTCGACAGGCTTAAAGAAAAATATCGACCATTCCTAACTTGAACTGTTTTGTCAGTGAACGCGTGCGTAGTGTGGATATATAATATTCCATTGCAGTAAGGACAGTAGAAATTGTTTATTTTTAAAAAGAATCATACGCGTCTATAATAGTTTCGAATTTTGATAACAGATGGCGCGCTAATGCATCATAATATATATATATATATATTTATTTATTTATTTATTTATTTATTACACACCCTAATTTTAAAATAAATATGGTTTAAAAATATATGATAACTATTTACAATATTCTGTGTTTTACTCTAATATTGGAGTTATAAGGAATGGATCTAACTTTTAGAGGGGAACAAGAGTTAATAAACTTTGAGAAAATGGTTCTATGGTTTTCTAAGGGATCGATACTGTGTTGGCAGTTCAATATATTATATGTTTATAATATTATATACTACAATATATTATTAGATAGTAAAAAGGCATATATTGTATTGAATAAAATATTTATTTTCCAATATTTCGGTTGGCTGAATGCCAACCTTTATCAAGGCATTACATTTTTGTATAAACAAATAGGCGCTGAGTTTGTTTATACAAAAATGTAATGCCTTGATAAAGGTTGGCATTCAGCCAACCGAAATATTGGAAAATAAATCTTTTATTCAATCCAATATATGCCCTTTTATTATCTAATGCTTTAAGTATGGATTGCTCTATTTTCAGAACAATATATTATATGTTTATACTATTATATTCATTATAAATTGAATAGACTCTTAAATCGATCTTTTGTATTCGCTTTTGATATTTCTGTAGTAGTATTTGGCTTCTGACATGTTAAAATGATGACCGGTCTGAGTAATATGCTGATAATCATGGGACGTTGGTCTTTAATTCTAAGATTTCTATTGTGTTCATTCATTCTAGATGAGCACTTCTAAAAAAAAGTATCGTATTGTGAACATTTTTTTATAATATTAATTACCGTTCACAATTCAACTTAATTTCTAAATGTTATATACACTTATATAGCAGAAGCAAAGAGCCAAACAATTTAGATTGAATCTTTAGTTCATATAGCTCACAGTATAATTCGTCTACTTAAAATTTTGAATTGAATTTATCGAAAAAAGTAAAATACACTCATGGAAAAAACTCAAGGAATGGTACCTTTTAGCATGTATATTGGGATTCAGACAATAAACCTGAAAGTTATTTGATACACAGTGACCTTTATTGAAGACACACGATAGTCAAGTGTGAACATAATTGCCTCTGTCTCCTTAAAAAAACGACTCGGCTATTTCAAAGACCTTCCACTTACTTAAGTTTTGTCCGTGAGTGCATATTCTTAATTGCTCAATGTAGCGCCTTGCTGATAGTGTAAGATCACTAAGTAAATATCCCTTTGCGATAAATTATTTAGGCATAGATAGGGGCAACACAGAGATGGTCAAGTTGGTTATTCTTGATTGGTCACGTTGGATGGATTGTCCTACAGCAGTGTTGTTGTCCAATGAAGAGCCTCAGATGTCCCCGTGCATCTCTACCACAGCAGCAGCAATGTCCACTATCTTGTGTGTGTAAAGCTGCTGCTCTGGGTCCATGTCAATTTTCTGAAAGTTTGCGGCCATTGCTGGGCATGAGAATATGTGGGTAGGTGTTAGTTCCACACCAGGACAGTTGTTGCATGTCCTATAGGTTCTTGTGCCATCTGGATGTATTGTCATTCCTTTATAGTGTTTTGTTCTGAGTCAACAGTGTTGTCCATTGAAGGTATCCCTTCTTGTAGGATTTTTGGACCCCTGCTCAGAGTGTGCTTTGATCCAGATAAATCCGGCGAGATTTAAAATACGAGCCAAGCTTTTTGATAATTTAGTAAAAGTCTTTGCCGCAATAGATTCACTCATGGCCAAAACTTAAGGAAGTGGAAAGTCCTTGATGTCGCTGGGGTCTTTTCTTTCAAGAGTGTCCTTGAATATCAGCTCTTTTTGGTTCAACAAGACAGATATAATGATTTTGTCCTAGGAAAGGAAAAGCCTTAGATTTTTCTTTACAGACGATGTTTTTGTGGGTACATTGCATTGATTGGCACATTGAAGAAGGATCATAATGATAAATACAAGCATCATCAAATGTTATCACCCTTTCAAACACCTGACAAGGTTATCCAGAAAAAGTTCCTATGAGCAAATTCCTTAGCAAATTTCTTTCCGAATTTGCATTGTATCTCGTGTTAGAAATTTTGGCGCCCACTTTTAGCATAATTTTCGATATCCAAGATCATTAATGAGTTTTAAAACACTTCCTTGAATATACCCATTTCTTGATTTCTCAGGAAGACTCTGGGACCAAAATATTTTTGGTCGTAGAGGTACAGTCTGCACCACGCTGACGAGGGTCAACAGCCCGAAATGCGCTCGTGGTCGACTTTTCTTGATTTATCAAGAAAATAGGTTGGCCAAATATCAGGGAACAGGCAAAATCAACGTTTAGTTGATTTCTGTTCTACTAGATGGCGCTCTGCTAACTAAAAGTTCATGGGAACGTGGTCAGGATATGTCTTCTTTGATTTTAATATAATACTTATTTATATTGCCACGTTTTTATTTTTTAAAACGCTAATTTTAGTTTAGTAAAACTTTATTTTTAAAGTTTATTATTTTAAAAGTGAAATGTTTGTTAATGAAATAGACATTTTACCTAAACTCATTTTATTGCCGCTTTACTTTACAAGCCATTTGTTTATCTGTATTTTTACATATCGTTTTTATTGAGTTTTTACTAATTTAGTATGTACATCATTGACTTTTGATGAATGAGAAAAAGAAATTGAAAATAAACATATGAAAAATTAAAGTAACATTTTAAAGGAATTTAGGTACAATTGAAAATTGTTTCTGTAACGTCTCATATTCCCCTTCTTGAAGCATTTATTCTCGGGTAATAAATGGTCGAAGTTGAGATATGTGAACGCGTCTTGCTTGCTTTTGGTCTTTCAGAGAGATATCGTAGGTTACATCAGATATCTTTTTTTTTTGAATGACAAATGGTCCTTCATATTTTGGTGATGTCTTGATGAGACGAGGGTCGTTGAAGGCAATTTTTCTTATGACTAAGTCTCCTTCTTTAAAGACATACTTGGGGTGATGGCTATCGTGTTTAATCTTCCACTTACTTCTAACTTGTTCTGTCCGCAGGCTAGCTTTCTTCCTGGCTTCTTCAATTGTAATTGGAGGTTGGTCGGCAAATTCGGGTACATTACCGATTCCATACATTAAGAAAAGCGGTGAAAAACCAGTCACGTCATGTGGTGTGGAATTATAATTTTTGACAACTTGCGGTAACAATGAGCTCCATTTACATCTAGGTTTCTCTAGAACAGCTATTCTCAGTTTTGTCATTATCGTATCATTTAATTTCTCACAAATGCCATTGCACTGAGGATGATAAGGCGAAGTATATGTGTGTTTAATTCCTTGTAAAAAAAGAAATTTGTTGAACTCTTTTGATATAAAATTTTTGCCATTATCTGTTAAGATAGTATTGATCGAATAAACTGATTTGATTATCTTATCAAGACATTGAGTGACAGCTTGAGCAGTATTTGTTATTGTGGGATATGCCCATAGATAACGAGTTGCGTGATCAACAAAAACTTGAATGAATTTATGCTTTGTGTTAGCTGCTGCTGTTCCCAGTACAATAGTGTCACAACCGATCATTTGTAATGGTTGGATATTTGACGTTGGAGTGATCATTTCTCCTAAAGTTGGTTCATGTCTGACCTTCACTAGTTGACAAGATTTACAAGATCGAACATAATTCTTGATATCAGTTGTTATTCCTTTCCACCAATAACATTGAGTTATAAGTTTGCATGTTTTGGTTATTGATGGGTGACTCAATGAATCGTGATATTCTTCCAATATTTTTTTGGTAAGCGAGTTTGGGACAACTGCTTTAAAAACTCCTTTTGTTTGATCATTACCACACCGTCGTGAGTGTGGGAATTTTCAAGAAACTCAAATCTGAATTTTGTTGGTGTTCTTGAAGTTCTTGAGTTGCAATGTTAACAACTGGGAGTCTTGATAAGGCGTCAACATGAGTTTGTTGCTTTCCAGAACGATGAACGATGTTACATGATTTCGAGGATAAACTAAGAATCCATCTAAAATACTTAGGTTTCGGTTTCTTCATGGTGAAAAGCCATTGGAGCGCCGCATGATCAGTGATGATTTCAAATGGTTGATTTTCTATGTATACATGAAAGTGATCAGTTGCTTGTATCACGGCTAGGCATTCCATCTCATAAGCAGAATAATTCTCTTGGTGTGGTTGCAGTGTTTTGGAGTAATAAGCAATTACATGTTCCTCATTGTCTGGACCAATTTGTGTTAGGATTGCTCCAATTCCATATTTGGAGGCATCTGTATAAACTTTAGAGGGGTAGTCCGGGTTGTAAATAGCAAGGACAGGTTTTGTAGATAGTGCCATTTTAAGTTTAGCGAACGACTCCTCTACTTCCTCATTCCAGATGAAGGGCTGATTCTTCCGAGTGAGTCGAACCAAGGGGAATGAAATTTTAGAAAAGTCCTTCACAAATTTTCTGTAATAATTTGCCAATCCCATGAACTGACGAACTTTCTTTACATATCAGGTCTTGGAAAGTCTTGAATAGATTTTACTTTTCCTGGATCAGGTTTTAATTGATTGTGACTGATGATATGTCCGAGGTATTTTACTTCAGTTCTTCCAAAAATACATTTCGACAATTTTAATTTCATGTTGTACTGTCTTAATTTGTCAAAAACTTTACTAAGAAGCTCTATGTGCTCTTGCCATGTTTTCGTGTACACCAATATGTCATCTTGGAAAGAGCAAGTTCCTTTCCATAATAATTCACCTAGAATATGTTGGATTATCCTTTGAAACGTCGAAGCAGCATTTTTTAAACCAAAGGGCATCACTAAAAACTCATAATGACCATCGTTTGTGACGAATGCAGTTTTTTGAATAGATTGCGGGTCCATTTCGATCTGCCAATAACCCCATGCAACATCAAGGGTAGAGAAGAATCTGGATCCATGCAATCGATCAAACATGTCCTGTATGTGAGGTAGGGGTTGCCTGTCATCCAGCGTGATCTCATTAAGACGTCTGTAATCAATGCACATCCTTTATTTCCATCCTTCTTGGGAACCATAACAACAGGAAATGCCCAAGGAGAATCTGAAGTTCTTATTAACTTGTGTTCGAGAAGTTCTTTAACTTGTTCAGCTATCTCTTCATACTCTTTTAGAGGACGACGATAGGGTCTAAGATAAATTGGTTGTTCACTTTTCGTGATGATCTTATGTTGTATAGCTACTTTTCCCAAATCAATAGCATGCTGAGAAAATACATTCCTATTGTGTTCAAGTAATTCTTTTAATTCATGTTCTCTTATCTCTTCTAGATGATTTACAAGAATTGGATTTTGTAATCCATCAAATTTGGTGTAAATTGTTTTGTCTTTGACATCTATTAAAAGATTAAAAAGAGATGCAACATCTAATCCGATCAAGAGTGGATATTTAAAGTTCTTCATTACATGGAGAGTTACAGGTTTAATTAGTTTATCTATTCTTACCTTGGTCTGAAGGCTTCCACATGTCCTGGTAACACCATCCGCTTGGCTGATGTGAATGTCTGAATTTGGTTGAAGTTGAAGACGGGTTCGCTTGAACAATCGCCAATTGATTATTGATACTGTTGCTCCAGTATCCACAAATGCTTGCGCAGGAATTCCATTTACTTCAACACTTATGTTGATAAGCTTGAAAGCTCCTTGTGTAGGGGTATTTGTCAAAGTACTTACATTCAACAATTCCGGGGCTCCGCATACTTGTTTCACTGAAGTGTTTTGATTAGGCCTATCCTTTTTATAATTAGGATCATAATCCTCACAATCTGTGACCCAATGTTTAATTTTTATTCCCTTTTTTTTTTTCGAACATATTGGACACCAGAATGGGCAAACATTTTTTCTATTATCATTATTTTTTGTCGCGAGATGTATTTTGTTTTTAGGCTTAAACTGAATTGAAGCCCTATTTTGTTCAATTGAAGCTGCGATATGAAACCATTTTGTGGCGTCAGTTGGCTGTGCAGCCACAATTAAATCTTCCAATCATTTGGAAGTCCGTCTGTTAATAAATGAATTTTTTCCTCCTTCGTTAGATGGGTTTGATTTAACAGGCGAATTTTATCTTGAAAATAATTTTCTATTGATTCTTTTCTCGTTTTAATCTTCGATGTGATGCTGAGACAATTGGATTTGCGTTGTATGAACCAAATCTTTGAATCAACTTTTCCTTTACAACTTCCCATCTTTTTATTGCAGGATTTGAAATAATCTCGTCTGCATACCATTCAAGTGCTGAATCTGTCAAGTAGTACATAAGATTTTTGATTTTTTCATCTTCCTTTAAAGAATTATTTTCAAAATCATATAATTTGATCCATGACTCAGGCCTAATTGCCGACTTCGAGCCGTTGAATTTTTGCAACCGGTTGTTTGGATTTTCCGCCATTTTTTTTTTTCCGTATCCTTTTCGACTGCGCCAAATGCCACGTTTTTATTTTATAAAACGCTAATTTTAGTTTAGTAAAACTTTATTTTTAATGTTTATTATTTTAAAAGTGAAATGTTTGTTAATGAAATAGACATTTTACCTAAACTCATTTTATTGCCGCTTTACTTTACAAGCCATTTGTTTATCTGTATTTTTACATATCGTTTTTATTGAGTTTTTACTAATTTAGTATGTACATCATTGACTTTTGATGAATGAGAAAAATAAATTGAAAATAAACATATGAAAAATTAAAGTAACATTTTAAAGGAATTTATGTACAATTGAAAATTGTTTCTGTAACGTCTCAATATACTTTACAACTTATCATAGCAGTCTCCTTCTCAGTAACACTTACGTATTAATAGTACTATTTTTATAAACAATACTAGTACTTTTACTATTAAACAAGGTAATAAGACCAAATCCAAATAAATAAATAGAGATAGTATAGAGATAGATAGTAAATAAAGAGATAGTATCTTTTGTCTGAAGATGGTAACAACGCTGTTACTCAAACGTCACACACTATTTATTTATTTGGATTTGGTCTTATTACCTTGTTTTATAATCTATAATCCAAATTGTGCCTTATCAATTTACTTTTACTATTATTAAATACTATACTTATATCTATGACAAAAAAATATACCATCTAATACTACTACACACTTATATTAATGTACTATTTATTAATATGTTTTTTTATTAGAGTATACTACATCACAGTACATACAGTAATTGGCACTAATTTCAGTGTCTGTGTGTCATAAATAGATGAGCACCATAATGATTTGACAAAATTGAAAGGAGATAGTATCAGGTGGATGTCATCACAAGATAAATTTGGCGACGGTTTTCTCTCTAAGTTCTTTACTTTTTTCAATCTCTTCGAAGATAGAAATTAAATTGAAGCTCTACGTTTTAATTCAGTTGGAATTGATAAAGATCTATTTTTGAAGGGGCTGGGGGCGGTGGCAAGGGATTTCCACACAACTCTGTTTCTCATATCAGTGGCACAAATCAAAATTTAAAAAAGGGAGATATACTTCACTATAAAAATAAAGAAGGCATCTCCTGACCACGAGCACATGTGCTTTTTAGATGGCAGAACGCCATCTAGTGGAGCAAAAATAAACTAAACGTTTATTTGGCTTGCTCCGTGACATTTGGCCAACCCAATTTCTTGATAAATCAAGAAAAGCCATCCACGAACGCGTTTCGCGCTGTTGACGCTCGTCAGCGTGGAGTAGGCTATTTTATTTTATTATTAGTTTATTTTTGCTCCACTAGATGGCGCTCTCCCATCTAAAAAGCACATGTGCTCGTGGTCAGGAGATGTCTTCTTTATTTTTAATATCAACACCTGACCCACTTATCTTTTATTTTTTTTCTATTGTTTTTTCATACTTTACTTTGTAATCGTACAAAAGTATGGTATACATTTTATAAATATTGCTTTTTCTTTTCCATTTATTTATTTTTAATTTATTGTTTAACAGAATGTTTTATCAAGGTATCATATATTTTTTAAAACAAAAATCATTATTCATTACTTTTAATTCTACAGCAATAACACGTACCTACCGATGACCCTCTGGGATGTTGGTTTACTAGAGATTGAATGTAACAAACGATTCTGGAGAATCTTATATATGAAGCGTGGTGAATGTTTTTCCTTTAAGTAATCATCTATACACACACAGAGTTATGAGAAAAAGTATTCACAACTAAATATTGACGCGAACCTTTCTTTAAAACTACAAAAGAAATAGGGTTGAGGATAATGGATTTAATCAAGTCTTTATATCATAATTCCAAATAAACCATGGCCCATTTTTCACCCGCTCCTTTGTGCCTGCGCATAGGCAGCGTGCATGCCCGTGAGGGCTTCGCGGGAGAAGTGCGACCCGATTTATCAATTTTTCAAGGGACCTCGCGCGTATGCAAACTGTCGAATCATTAGCAGCAACTTGGGGGGAGGAAGGGGTGGCCGTTGTGAAGAATCAATAACCTAATCGCCCAATAGCACGGCCTGCGGGGAAGATAAGGGGAGGGGGAACGAATTCTGCATCCTGAAAATCTCTTTCTGACAAAGATCACGGTTGAACGATTCTGTTTTGTGCCGGGCTCTGATCTATTCCCCACCGTTTTCCCTTCCAGTTAACCCCTCCTTTTTGCGATCTTGTTCCATCGACCGTTTCTTCTGGTGACGAAAAAGTTTGTTGTCGGGAGATCTGGTGGCAGATAATGTCGGCTGCTAATTACTAGCGAGGTGCTTGTTGGACGGTCAAGTTGTCCTCTTCTTTTCCTCTCACCCCGAGTTGGGGAATCTAGGAGAACATTTATCGTTCTTTTTCATCTTTTGTTCGCAGTTACTTCTTTTGTTTGAAATATTTTTTAGTGATTTAAATAGTTAAGTAATATAGTAATACATAATCACGCGCTTGATATGTATTGGATTCTATCATCTTTTTAAATGACAAAATTAACGTGGATTTATATTGGACATTTTTTTCTAGAAATGATTTTTATAGAAATATTTTACGATTTCAAAATAATATAAATACCAATATTTGTGTGTTTTTGTTACACATAACGCTATATTTTCTATTTTATTTTTATTTTGAAAATGATATTCTCTCGAATACGGTTACACCCTTGTCTGTGAACATGCTCATTTAAGATAAGTTGTAGAATAAATTGGCATATAAATATCTTATATTCACCTTTATAATATTTTGCATAGTCTTTCGTGTATTTTTTAAGAATAGGAAAATACAGCAAATAATAAAAACCATAATTTCAAGGCGGTTAAAAGCGTATGCATTTGGAGAACTCCATTCTATAGTTATCCCTTTTGATGTGCATAAAAATTTGGCGCACATTCTAAATCATTAAGAATGAAGCAGGCATATCCTGAGCATTTTTTAGATGTAGAGCGCCATCTAGTGAAATAAAAGTCAACTAAACGTTCATAATATTTGCCACAACCCATTTTTTGATAGATCAAGAAAAGTCAACCACGTACGCGTTTCGGGCTGTTGGCCCTCGTCAGCGTGGTGCAGGCTGTATCTCAATGACCAAATAACTATCACCACGCTGACGAGGGCCAACAGCCCGAGTCTCTACGTGGTTGGCTTTTCTTGATTTATCACGAAAATGGGTGGGTCAAATATTATGAAATAACCTTAATCAACGTTTAATTGATTTTTCCCCACTAGATAGCAGTCTGCCATCGAAAGTGCTCATGTGAACGGTCAGGAAATGACTGTTTTTTTTTTTTAATATTTCCCTTTGGCCATTTTCTCTGTTTTTATTACTTTATATATTCTAAATTATGTCTTCCTTTGGTTTTACGCCACTTATAATGAGACGTTTTAAACAACGTTTATTTTAGCGCCAACTTTGCTGAAAATTATAAGGGATTTTTAACGCTACCTTTTTTTAAATGCATATTGGGAAAAAAAGAGTAGCGTTAAAAAATTTGACATTTGTTATTAGTATTTTATGTTTCTACCCAACCTATAACCACGGTTGCCTAGTTCACTTGATTTTCAATGTGAAAAGTGATAGCTCTATGGTCAATAGAGAAAATAGATTTAAAACTTCATTTATATCGAGGTCTCTCCAATGCTAAATTATATATTTAGAAATGTATGTAATTCTACTGTCCTCACACACAAAGCTTATGTCCATTATCTTCTAAAATACCCATTCCAAGAGTCTATCAACAGTATCACTATAAAAGGAAGATCCAAAAATGCAATATAATAGCGGAATGGTAGATTAAACTGGCGAAACCGCTGGGAGGGTTCACCACTGATGAGCCAGGCCCTCCCATTAATTTTTCCATTGCAGTAAGGGCAGTAGAAATTGTTTAATTTCAAAAAGAATCTTACGCGTCTAAAATAGTTTCGAATTTTGATAAATTAATTCTTAAATAATAATCATATTAATCTATTCCGCGAAGTGTGCCTGTTTATAGTTTAACATATAAAGAGGCAAATATTAATATCCACATACACGTATATATAAGTATATGTATGAGTGGGTAGAAATTTCTAGAGACGTGCTCCTAGAAAGGTCGGCCTCGTCAAATATTAATAAAAGTTCGAAACTATTATAGCCGCGTATGATTCTTTCAAAAATAAAATAATTTCTACTGCCCTTACGCAATGTAAAAATTAATGGGAGGGCCTGGCTCATCAGTGGTGAACCCTCCCAGCGGTTTTGCCAATTTAATCTACCATACCGCTGTTATATTGCATTGGTATTATATCGGTATGGTAGATTAAATTGGCGAAACCGCTGGGAGGGTTCACCACTGATCAACCAGGCCCTCTCATTAATTTTTCCATTTCAGTAAGGGCAGTAGAAACTGTTTTATTTTTGAAAGAATCATACGCGGCTATAATAGTTTCGAATTTTCATAACAGATGGCGCGCTGATGCATCATATTAATAAAAGTGAAAAATAGAACAAAAGTGAAATTGTACTGAGATCAGGTGGATAAAAGGCATCTCCTGATCGTGCAACTAAAAGTTGTTGATGGCTTGCGCCCTCTGTCGGAGTAAATATCAACTAATCGTTGATTTTCAATCATTCCAGAATTATTCTCATAACATTTCTTGAATAATAAAGAAAATCTAACCACATACGCGTTTCAGACTGTTTAAGGTATTTGGCCAATTCTGGAATAATTAAAAATAAACGATTAGTTTATATATATTCCGACAGATGGCGCAATCCATCAGCAACTTTTAGATTCACGATCAGGAGATGTATTTTTCTTTACTAATAAAAGTGTTAGATCCAAGATAAGAGCTCGTCATAATTAAAATAGCTATGTATAGTTGACGGGGCTTCATCAACTTCAACGATCTCATCCAGGCAATCAGAGGACCCTTATTGAATCCCTTTTTATAAATGGTTAGACAATTTTTTTAGACAATTAAAATAATTTTATTGACATCTTGCCAATACATGCAAAGTGCACAGTCTACACTATTAAAAAAAGATAATATGGATTATATACACTATGTACAATGAATATGGCGCCTCTGCCAGCGCTGCAGAGTTTGGTGGAGAATCGCCAGCGGGTCTCCAGCGACACCACGTATTTCGTGATCTACGAAGAATACGTAGATCACGTACTTCGCCGCTGAGGAGATGGTGATGGCGTGGTCCTCGAACATGAATAAACTCGAATAAATGGTTAGAATATATTTAAATATTTTCAATTTCGCAGTAGCGGTTTATTTATTGTTACAACCAGTTCACAGATATCTAGCTATGACTGAAGATCTTGTGCCTATTGAAGAACAACAGAGCAACCCCGGGTGATATCTCGGCTGCAGCCAGGGTCAGTGTCCCCACTGGCAATATGGCACGGTGATGGGTGGGGCAGCGCGTACAAGTCAACACGGGCTGTCGGGTCAGCATCATGCCCTGAAAATCAGGAATTCCGAAGAGCTGGCGAACCGAACCTGGAAACAAGAAAGTCAACAGTAATCTCCCAATTCTTCGGGAATCGGGTGATGGCTATTGCTACATGGTGCTGTGGCGCCAGCGGGAGGCTGGTGGTAAGCCAACAAACCGACTTCTAAGTAATAAAACCCTCAAGAGTTTTCCGATACCATAATCTGACAAAAGTCTCACAGGACTGTAGCGTCCGAAAGAATTGCGCGCATAGATCTGGAATGAATGGAAGCAGGCCCAGCCAGATCCCTTGTGACAGATCACCCGTGTCTTGGAGAGCCTGTAGAAGCCGATTATCGTTTCTCATCGGTTATAATATTGGTTGGGTCTGTTTTCTTTCTCTCTTTTGTTTGAAATATTTTAATCTCAAAGGTTTGAAATAAATCAAATAATTTAGTTTCATTTTCCGCTAAATATTCCGTTAAATAAAGCTCAGAACAAAGTATGGATCTTCGAAGGTGAAAGCACGCATGTGTCTGTACAAAAATGTTAGCCGTCTTCTTTACTGCCAGAGGAGCTGTGAGTCGCGCGGTACTAGAAAATCAAAAGACAGTCACTGCCAAGTCGTACATCGAGGAATGCCTTCCTAAAGTTGTTTAAGCTATCAAAAAGTTACATCTAAACTCAATGACTGAATCAAGGCTTTTTCATAATGACAATTCTCCAGCTCACCGTTCGAAGGTCTGCACACTGTGTACAGTCCAGACCTTGAACCTTGCGACTTTGCTCTTTTCCCTCACGTTTTTATTTATTTATTTTTATTTATTGTTACAAAAGCACGAAGTACAAAGGACTATTGTGCTGTGCTAGTATTATTTACATATATATGATTAATTATTTACACGATGGATTAGTAGTGTTTTGTAAATTATTGTACAAATAGTTCTAAACTTAACAAAGTTCTCATAAGATAGAGTATATACACAAAGAGAATTTGGTAATGTTTTAAAGTATCTACATACAATTTGATTAGTCAGAGGGCAAGTTAAAAGAAGATGCTCTTGTGATTTAACATCTAAGCGGCATTCACATGTTGAATCATTGATAACATTCAGTTTGAATAGGAAACTTAAGAAGAGTCCTTTGCCTGTTAAGAATAAAGTAATGAATTTATCAGAAGAAATGAAATTTGGGACAGCAATTGGAAAGAATTTCTTGAACAGTTCATTAGATTGAGAAAGATAAAACTTAAATTTTTGATCCAGATATAGTTTATTTAATTCTTTTTGAAGGGGTTTTTTGAGTGTTTGATCTGTGAGAGAATTTGTCATATTATACTGTGTTTGTGAAATTCAAGATAATCGGACAGTAAAGGAGTTTTCGCTAGAATGTGTGTAATGTAAGAAGATGAAGTCCTATAAGCATGAATGCATCTAATAAGAATTTGATATTGTATAGAGAGAATTCAACTTAGATCTTTTTGCTGCAGTGATAAAAGGAAACCAAATAATTGATGCATAGCTTATTGTAGAGCGTATCATAGCTTTATATAAGATCAATCTACGCCGAGTATCAATTCCCCAAGTACGTGCACATAATGTGAATAATATATTCTTAAGTTTCGTAGCTTTCATAATTATATTGTCAACATGTGTTCCAAATTTAATCTTATTCTTTGTCTATGATTTTTAAAAATAACTCCCAAAATTTTAACAGTTTCTGATGATTGAATTATTTTTCCATCAAAATTAATGGGCAATTTTTCATAGTTATGTAGATAGAGTATACCTGTTTTGTTTGGACTTAGTGAAAGTTTTACCTTTTCACACCAGGCTTTGATTTTTATTAGACTTTTGGTAATATTGTACTGAAGATCATAGATGTTTGAACTCCATACCACAAATGATGAAGATGTGTATTGTTTATGGTGGAAAATATTTTGAAATATTATAAATAATAAAGTTATATTACAAACCTTTCTAGTGTCCTGTGAACAAATACCGAATATACCCTTGTAGGGATATCGCGTCTGATTTGATAAATAAATAAATAAATATTGGAAAATTTCCACCAAAAAAAAAAAAAACATTCAGGATATAATTGGCAAACGAACCTCCCCACCTCGGGCGGCAATATATTCAAGAGATAAATGAGGACATAATTTTCCATTTATGTGTCAAAGTCTTTTATTGCGGCATAACGAAAAGGATTAGCTTTCGGTAGAATCTCCTCAATCGATGTAAGCTTATAAGCGAAGCGTCTAATAAATGATATAATTTGGGAACACACACAAGATTTCAGTTTATAATTGCTACGCAGAAACACGAGACGCATGCATCTATTTTGATCTTTTTTTAACTTCCAAGACAAGAATGCTTATCCTCTCTCAAACGCCTTGATCAAAAATTGGATCGTTATAACAGGTTAATGGGTGAGGGGTTTGGGGATTCCAGCTGCTAGTACAAGGAACGTTTCCAACCTTTTGCTGGCTACCTATCCAAGCCATATGTTCTCCTGAATCCAAATCTAAGGTTCGGCAGGACCGACGGATCCGACGATTGTGTTTGTCGTCCGGCGCGTAATTAACGCGGTGTCCGTCTCCACTTATCGCCAGCCCGGACAATAATCTCTGCTACAGTGATTTTATTGGGCGGTCGTAAAACTCCGGTTGGCTCCTGGGAGATAAGTCGACGGTGATTTTAAAACAATTTCGGAAAATAAAAATCTTATTATCTGTGTGACTGGTCTGCCGGAACAGCGGGGAGGAATTAGCTTCAGAGAGAGTTTCACTTTGTGTGCGGAGCTTTCTTTGGCAGGTGTTGCATACCTTTGTTGAATATGTTGCTTTGAATTACTTTCATTCTTTTGTTTGTGTTGTCAATATAATAGTTAATGAACCAAAAGATGAGTTGTTCGATGAACGAATTTGCAATGTTTTGTCAGCATAGAGAGAGCATAAATAGACAATATTTAAAAACTTTCAATGGTTGAAAACCTTTGGCTTATATTGTGACAAATTGAATTGTTTTCTGAATCTATAAGGTTTATGTGCAGAGGTCAATGAAATACTCATCGTTTGAGTTCATTCACTCCACAAATTCATCTTCAGAAATTTTCTGAGTCACTGCATGGGAAGGCTAAACTCATCACGCGTGGAGACAGAGTTTGTGACACACAGCTTCAACATACAACTGTCAGAAACTGGATAGAGTTACTGATAAAATACATTATAGATTGCTCGAAACTATTTTAGACGCGTAAGATTCTTTTTGAAATTAAACAATTTCTACTGCCCTTACTGCAATGGTAAAAATAATGGGAAGGCCTGGCTTATCAGTGGTGAACTCTCCCAGCGGTTTCGCCAGTTTACACACAGGGTTCACCACTAATTAGCCAGGCCTTCCCATTAATTTTTACATATTGCAGTAAGGGCAGTAGAATTTTTTTTAATTTCAAAAAGAATCTTACGCGTCTAAAATAGTTTCGAATTTTTATAACAGATGGCGCGCTAGTGCATCACTATAGATTGCGATTAAACATAATAGTCCTGAAAATGCAGAAGCATTACCATTGAATGTAAAGATATACAAACAAACTAGCCAAATATAATATTAAAACAGTCTGGTAGATCAACTGGCTTAACCGCAGTGAGGGTTCCTCAACGATGATCCAAGCCCTCCCAATATTTTTATCAATCCAGTAAGTGCAGTACGAGTATATAGGAAATTGTTTTATTAGAAAAAAAAAACAAAAAAAACAAAAGCGATAAATAGTTTCTATTTCTAAATATTAAAAATAAATAAGGCATCTCCTGACCACGAGCACATGTGCTTTTTAGATGGCAAGCGCCATCTAAATATAGATGGCGAGCTTTTTATTTATTTACACTTTTAAAATTTAAGCGATTTTTAGTGTTTAAAACAATTTTTATTTACGAAGGAAGAGCGATTGCTTGAAGCATATTATATATTTATAATTATATGTAATTCTGCTGTCCTCAAACTTATGTCCATAGTTCATCTAAAATACCCATTCCAAGAGTCTAGCATCAGTATCACTATAAAAGGAATTTCCAAAAATGCAATAAAACAGCGATATGGTAGATTAAACTGGCAAAACCGCTGGGAGGGTTCACCACTCATGAGCCAGGCCCTCCCATTAATTTTTCCATTGCAGTAAGGACAGTAGAAATTGTTTATTTTCAAAAAGAATCTTACACGTTTAAAATAATTTCTAATTTTCAAAACAACTTTCAATACTGATTGGAACCTGTGAATACTATCTCATCTACCAAACTAGGGAGTCTGTTAGTTAAACTGGCGAGACCACTTGAAAGATTTGATATAAGCCAGATACTCATAATACCGAACACCAAGTCCAGATCAACAAATATTTATCAACTAAGGAACAAAGCGAACTTGAACAGCTTTTGTCAAACTATTCAGATTTATTCTCTTCAAAATTAAGTACAACCAATTTGACGAATATAGATGGAAAATTTGCAGGGAGGAAAATGATCCATAGAAGCCTAGGGCGCTTCTCCCGTCAAAATAGACGTCAAAATCTGGCGCCATCTATTGACCGTCGCCGCAAACTAGCGGCCTCGGGTCGGCGACAAAGCCACAACACCAGCTTTGGCAAACTGAGAAGCGTCCACCTAGAGATCATGGTTTCGGGCTAATGGCCCTCGTCAGTCTAGGGCGGACTTTATTCCATGAGATCCACACGGGATATAATGGAATCCTCACAATCTACCAAAGAGGTGTTTTGCTGGCAAGTTGGCTGGGCCAAATCTATGACTAGAATATAGATGGAAAATTTGCCGGGAGGAAATTGATCCATAGAAGCATAGGGCGCTTCTCCCATCAAAAATGATTATATAAATAGATGGCGTCAGGTTTTGATGTTTATTATGACGAGAGAAGCGCCCTATGCTTCTATGGATCAATTTGACGAAGTATAAAAAATATCAAGGATAGTACCCCTAATCAAGCACAAGCCTTACAGGGTTAGTTCATCAGAGAGAGATTGAGATTGAATCTACTTTTATTACATCGTTCATAAAATATTATAGTGGTAAATAAAAACTAATAGAAATAAATAATAATAACAATAAGTAAATATGAAAATAATAATAAGGATGAATATACATAATGAAATCTATACAGTTATATTACGATGCATTAGCGCGCCATCGGTTATCAAAATTCGAAACTATTGTAGACGCGTATGATTCTTTTTAAAAATAAACAATTTCTACTGTCCTTACTGCAATGGAAAAATTAATGGGAGGGCCTGGCTCATCAGTGGTGAACCCTCCCAGCGGTTTCGCCAGTTTAATCTACCATGCCGTTGTTATATTGCATTTTTGGAACTTCCTTTTATAGTGATACTGATGCTAGACTCTTTGAATGGGTATTTTAGATGAACTATGGACATAATCTATATAGGCTTCATTGGTGTCGCAAACCGCGGGAACGACTCCGCCACCGGTGGACAGATGGAGAGAGACATTACCCAGCAGTGAGGATAATAACCAGACATGTGTCTTTAATACATACGCTGATACAATAGAGAGAGGGGGGATTGAGTTAAAGTATTCACAGACCTAAGAGACACCAAATCTGGCCGCATTGCCAGGATTGACCGGTTTGACAGGTTTCTAGTAAAATAAAACGTTATCCCTCTAGAAGAGCAGATAACATATTTATAAACTTACCAAGAATTCACGGCGACCAAATGTATCAACGTGGCAAAAACATCACTCCAAATATATCCATCAAAATTCTGAAAGAAAACAAAGCACGTGAAAGTTATTTCATTTCTCTAAAATGTATGTGGAGCGAGTAGCGCGGAGCAAAAAAAAAAAACGACCATAAAGACCCCAGAAATAAAAAGAACCGCCTAAAGGAAAAACACAAGCGTATATGGAAGAGAACACTGCAAGTTGAAGAGAGATCGAGAATGGAGTAAAAAACGGAAAACGTATGGAGAGAAAAATTAAATATTTCAATCTTGGAAATATCTAAATTTTTCCTCTTTTCCACCTACATCACCATTTCTCCCCCTTCTTGTATACCCTTCGCTCAAACGGATTAGAAGAGGAAGATGATGGGGGAGAGGGTGGAAATGTCTTCAGGGAAAAAAAGAAAGGTGCATGCGTAAAAGATTTATAGAAAGCGGTATGTAAATAATAGATCATCGCGAGAGCGCGAGGCAGATTTGAATAACTAAGAAGTTGTGCAAGCGTCAATCCCAGGATCCAAAGATTGCGCTTGACACGTTATTCTGACCGCAGCCATCTATTTTCACTGAATATTACTTGTTCCTTTAAATTGGAAGATAGACCCTCTTCTTTTTATATAAATATTTATTTACATCCCTCTTTTTTTTTTCTTCTTCATTATTTAAATATATGAATACTCTTTTTTTTTTCAAGTACATATATAATTAAAATTTGTAATAATATTTTTTGGCAATGTATTTCTAATGATAATTATTATCAAATATTATATATACAGGCCTTAATGCAATTATAAAAAATATCAAATGAAAGGGATTGGCTCATCAATGGTCAACCTTCTCAGTGGTTTCGCCAAATTTCTCCAGAGCGCGCTACTATTGTATTGGTTTGTTTTTCTTATATACCCTGAATTTATAATGAATGGACAAAACTTAAAGAAGTGGAGATTATGATAAGGCACTATATGGATTATAGATTATAAACACAAGGTAGTAAGACTAAATCCAAATAAATAATTAGTATGTGACCTTTCGGTAACAGCGTTGTTACCATCTTCAGAAAAAGTACTGATATCCAGTAATTTTGTAGATTTGTGTTTAGTAGATTTCAGTACTTTTGTAGGAAGTTGGTAACAATGCTGTTACCGAAACGTCACATACTAATTATTTATTTGGATTTGGTCTTACTACCTTGTGTTTAAATGGAAATTATTTGATGCCGCGGGTCGTCTGTTTATTTATTTTTCATTTTAAGGAGACAGAGGCAATTATATTATGATGCATTAGCGCGCCATCTGTTATGAAAATGCGAAATTATTATAGACGTGTATGATTCTTTTTTAAATTAAACAATTTCTACTGTCCTTACTGCAATGTAAAAATTAATGTGAGGGCCTGGCTCATCAGTGGCGAGTATAATTGTATGTAATTATGTTGTCCTCAAAGCTTATATCCATAGTTAATCTAAAATACCCATTCCAAGAATCTATCAACAGTATCACTATAAAAGGAAGATCGAAAAGTGCAATATAACAGCGGTATGGTAGATTAAACTGGCGAAACCGCTGGGAGGGTTCACCACTGATGAGCCAGACCCTCCCATTAATATTTTCATTGCAGTAAGGGCAGTAGAAATTGGTCAATTTCAAAAAGAATCATACGCGTCTATAATAGAGAGGCAATTATGTTTGCAGTTGGTTATCTCAATCAATGCTGATTTGGAGAGAGAGAAACATGGCAGTGATCATCTTTACATGTATCGACCTTCTTCTCGACACCACACGATGGAAGATATCCAGGAGATTATAGGGAACCTTCGCATCGAATCTTTATATTTCTATAAACAAAGTCTATTTTAATCCACCTATAAGATTATACACTCCTGGACAGAACTTTAAAAGTGGAAAGTCGTTTTTTTTTTTAAGGAGAAAGAGGAAATTTTGTTCACACTTGGTCTTCTTGTGTATCCCTATATATATAAAAGTCAGTGCATGTATGTATGTGTGTTTGTTTCTATGTCGGCTATACACGTCCACAATACGTAACTAATCTGACTGAAATTTTAACAGTATATATATTAGAATCTGGAAAAACTTATAGTGAAAATTTCAGGTCTCTATCCCGAATATTCTTCGAGTTATTTGCAAATTGCGTTGCAAATTTGCCCTTTCGCTCGCAAGCAGCGCCTCTAGCGGTGAAGATGGGAAATAATATCAGCTGACCTAATGTACATGTAAAACGTGTTTTAACAGGACATAGAGAAAAATCTGGAAGAGATATTTTTCGCATTTTAAGGCAAGAAAAATTGAAATTGACAGGTTTGGGCATTAAAAGTTGTTTTTTAGTCAGAGAATGATGATGACAATATTGCTGTATTATGTTTGATTATCAGATACAAAATTATATCGGGGAAAATTCCAAAAAGCAGAGCCCACGGGTGAAACCAGTTCTTTTTTTTTTTTTTGTACGCAGGAACAAAATTCTAACGGAAAAACATTCATTCGAGCAGAAAACAAAAGCCAGATCATCTTTCTATAAAAATATCGCTTCTCAAACACAAAGTTTGGAGCGGGACGTTTCACAAGAGTGACATCCACGGCGCCAATTTATAATTGTAACGAATAGTATTTGAAAATCAAAATAATATAATTTTCAAATATCGTTGTGAAATTTACATTTTTATTTTTTATATTTTAAAAACACACAAAGTTTGGAGCGGGACGTTTCACAAAAGTGACATCCACGGTGCCAATTTATAATTGTAACGAATAGTATTTGAATAAAAACATTTAATCGGGTAAAACCCGGGCGTTGCCCGGGTCATTCGGCTAGTCTTCAATAAAGGTCACTGTGTATCAAATATCGTTCAGAATTATTGTCTGAATCTTGATATACAAGTACATACTTGTACATGCTAAAAGGTACAACTTCCTTAAGTTTTGTCAAGTGTATTTGAAAATATATGAGAGAAAAATAAAATATAATTACTCAAATTATAGAACTAAAATTTTCGTTGAGCAATGAAATTATTGATAAGGTTTTTTTTTCATAAAAAATAAATATATATATATATACACTTTCCTGTCGACATAAATTCCTCCACTTAAACAAATGATTATCACTTAGGGAATAAGGAAATTGTTAGTCTCAGAGTGACAAACATGTTTATGTGTCACATGATGTGACGACACAAATTTTGTTGACAACGAGCAACCTTTTACTAAAACGGCGACCGAAATGACTGGGTAGGTAGGGATGTGTAGCGCACGCGGCACCTTCTAGATGTGATTAACAAATAATTGACAGTGCCTTACATAGCTGCAAAAATGCATTGCTCCTCCACAATCTATGAAACGATAACTTTAAAAATGCATTGCTCCTACCCACTCTATCAATCTATGAAACGATAACTTAAAAATGCATTGCTCCTACGTATTCTATCACTCTATGAAACGATAACTTAAACATGCATTGCTCCTGCCCATTCTATCACTCTATGAAACGATAACTTAAACATGCATTGCTCCTACCCATTCTATCAGTCTATGAAACGATAACTTAAAAAATGCATTGCTCCTACCTATTCTATCACTCTATGAAACGATAACTTTAAAAATGCATTGCTCCTACCCACTCTATCATTCTATGAAACGATGACTTTAAAAATGCATTGCTCCTCTCCACTCTATCAATCTATGAAACGATAACTTTAAAAATACATTGCTCCTACCTATTCTATCATTCTATGAAACGATAACCTTAAAATGCATTGCTCCTACCCACTCTATCATTCTATGAAACGATAACTTTAAAAATGCATTGCTCCTACCCACTCTATCACTCTATGAAACGATAACTTTAAAAATGCATTGCTCCTACCCACTCTATCACTCTATGAAACGATAACTTAAAAATGCATTGCTCCTACCCACTCTATCACTCTATGAAACGATAACTTAAAAAATGCATGGCTCCTACCCACTCTATCACTCTATGAAACGATAACTTTAAAAATACATTGCTCCTACCCATTTTATCATTCTATGAAACGATAACTTAAAAATACATTGCTCCTACCCATTCTATCATTCTATGAAACGATGACTTTAAAAATGCATTGCTCCTCTCCACTCTATCAATCTATGAAACGATAACTTTAAAAATACATTGCTCCTACCCATTCTTTCACTCTATGAATCGATAACCTTAAAATGCATTGCTCCTACCCACTCTATCATTCTATGAAACGATAACTTTAAAAATGCATTGCTCCTACCCACTCTATCACTCTATGAAACGATAACTTTAAAAATGCATTGCTCCTACCCACTCTATCACTCTATGAAACGATAACTTAAAAATGCATTGCTCCTACCCACTCTATCACTCTATGAAACGATAACTTAAAAAATGCATGGCTCCTACCCACTCTATCACTCTATGAAACGATAACTTTAAAAATACATTGCTCCTACCCATTTTATCATTCTATGAAACGATAACTTAAAAATACATTGCTCCTACCCATTTTATCACTCAATAAAACGATAACTTAAAAATACATTGCTCCTACCCATTTTATCATTCAATGAAACGATAACTTAAAAATACATTGCTCCTACCCATTTTATCACTCAATAAAACGATAACTTAAAAATACATTGCTCCTACCCATTTTATCATTCTATGAAACGATAACTTAAAAATACATTGCTCCTACCCATTTTATCATTCTATGAAACGATAACTTAAAAATGCATTGCTCCTACCCATTCTTTCACTCTATGAATCGATAATTTTAAAAATGCATTGCTCCTAAACATTCTATCACTCTATGAAACGATAACTTAAAAAATAGAGTGCTCACCCATCCTATTAAAAGATAACTTTAAAAATCCTTGATATTTTCTATTCTGGCATAGAACTTTTTCTCTCATATATCAAATATTTAGACCTCTTCTTTTAACCCATTATATATATAATAAATATAAATATAGGATTATTTATATATGTGACGCTCTCTTATATAATTATAAAGACAGATATTTTATTTGGCAAAAATCATTACGGGATATGTTTCTTAAAGTAAAACATTCGTGGATAATTTTTTACTAAATAAAATAGCGCAGGAGATTGAAATTTTGTATAGTAATTTATTATATTTGCGTCAAATTCGTTTATTGAAACATAAACAAAATTTTGAGTTTAGGAAAATTTCCTTATTCTGGAGCTTTTAGAGAGTATTGCAAGATGCTGATTCTGAAGACACAGTCCATAGTAGATGCAGAGATTCCCGAAAGAGAAGCTTTATTGCTTATGATTCAAAAATAGTTTTTAAAACACAAATGGAAAAAATATATATTAATAGGTCTTTAATGTATACATAATTATATGGAGGAGTCTATATAATATTTTAATCCAAATTGTAGTGCATTTTATATGTTCATATATAAGTGCATTTTAGAACAATATTCCATATGCGAGAAAAGCCATGGTGTGTATGTTTTCTAAGAGAATATCAAGAGAGAGAAAATGACTAGAGAAAGTCATCTGAGAAAAGAGGGAAGAAACTCTAAAATTGGCTTGAAATTGATAAGGCGCTTTTGAAATGTTCAATTTTTTTTTTCTGTAATTTTTTTCATATGCCTCCCTCAATTCTTGCTGATCGACCATCTCTTTCTCTGAGATAAAAATGACTTAATTTTTTTTAGCATTTTAAAAAATATATATTTATTAAAAATTGATTTTCTTCTCACACACTCAATTTTTTAAACCAGTTTTTTCTCTCCCCGCGTGTAAAACATCTCACACCCTGTACAACGACGACTTAAAAAACTACACATTTTAAAAAACTTATCACTGGCCCTGATGTGGTCGAAGCGGGTCTCGGATTGAGGAGGACAAAGGGGGAGAAGATAGGGGGTCGAGGATATTAAATTTACTTTGAATTTCTTATCGCAGCTTGGCCCCCTTTTCTTTCTCTGCCGCTCACCAAACACGCAGATATTAAGCACAGATTATCGAGTTGCAGCGGATAATCGACTATGATATTACGCTCTCCCCCTCCTCTCATTTTTAGCTCTCCTTTATATCTTTAAATAGAATTAAATCGGTCAGTTATCGACAGAATGCGTGGCGTCGATCAACTTACAAGGTGCTAAAGGCGCCTCTCAAAAGCCTCCCAGAAGAAGAAGGTCGAGAGGTATTGACTGCTGCTGGAAATGCACGAGAAAAAGAATCCCTGCTGAAATGGATGAGGCATTCAGAACGGGGAACACAATGGATGATATATGCCATCGAGAAATGTTCGTATATTAATTGGATTTTCATTATTGCGAATGATTTTCTGAGTTCTAAATTATTTTAAATGTGTACTAATGAATTGCCCTTCAAAATACTATAGGGGTCTGTAGTGAATGCCTTTTAGCTATAAGGTCTCATCTCATAGGGGTGGGAAATCTCTACCTAACGCTGCCACGTGGCGGAGAAGGCATAATACTCTAGAGCGGCTAAGCTAGGAAGGGCCGAGTAGAGACCGAGATACGTCTCCAACTCTATTTTAATAAAGAAGAGGGCAATCATTTCCCCTTGAAGTTGGAATCATCTTCTAAAGGCGGGTGGATCTATTATAAGTCAGCCACATATGATTCAGAAAGCGAGAGAGAGAAAACAAGCGCATTATATTTTCCACGAAAATCTTCGATGAATGCACCAACTGGAGCAAGGAAACGTCTCACCACCAGACCATGGCCATGAGGAGGCAGACTAGTCTTAGGACTGATTTAACTCAAATAATAAATTAAAGCATCATCTTGTGTTTATAGTTTCCTTCGACTCTGAGAATTTATGTTCCAGAAATCTATATCGATTTTTAGGGAAGCTCGAGAGTATTTCATTTATATATTCTACGTGTTCTGTACTTTGAATGTCTCTTAAAAAGGCTTATGGGGAGTTCTCTTTGAGCATTTCACACACGGAACAAATAAGCGAAATTACACAGGTACAACTTCCTTAAGTTTTGTTTACATAAATGAAATTTCACAAACTTATGAGAAATCATGTATTTAGTTTGGAGAAATATAGAACAAGGTATAGCCTTGGGACAACTTTTAGTGATGATGATATGACTGTATGGTCTGATCTTCTTGAAGTCGACATATATACCTACCTCTAAATGTTTTCTCTAGGAGCTGTACTCCAGTAAAGTATTAAGATGAAATCTTATATCACTAAGATTTCTTATGAGCATATCGGAAGTTGAAATCATAAAATATAAATATAGTTTATCCTCTTTCCATTATTTCAGGGAATAAAGACATGCCTATTCACAAGGTATACAAAGTGATCAACATTTTTATCCAATCCCAATCCAATTGAATATTTATGGGCTCTCTCTTCTCTATCTTAAGTCATTGTCATCCTTGAACCTCCTCTCATCAGATCTTCCATTAAAATGCTCTTTTTAACCTGATAGAAAATTTTGTCGATATAATGAATGGATTATTCTATCTCAAGCAGGATTCGACGATGCCAAGCATAATTCGTCAGTGCCAAGAAGGATTCGAGGATATCAAGCATCTTCTTCTTCTTCTTTCTTATCTCCAACCATCATGAATGGGTGAAGTAGAATGCGTCTGCCTTTGTCATTAAAACTGGGAGCACTACTCAGTGGCAGGCCGACTTAGCTCCAAAAGAAATGGCCGCCTCTGACATGAGGAACAGACGCCATGTGCAGCCGCTCCGAATATGGAGTACAAACGCTGCTCATCCTGTATCCCTGAATCAGGAGCCCTTACAGGGTACTATCAGCCGGGCCAGCTGAGCCCAGGCTTTTTAGCAAGCTTGTTACTGCTCCCCCTCCTCCTTTCTCATCCGGGCTTGGGACCGGCAAAGGCGGAGTTATATCAAGCAGGATTCGACGATGCCAAGCAGGATTGGAAGATGCCAAGCAGGATTCGACGAGGCTAAGCATGCATGTATGACAGCCACAAAATAGAGATATATTAAATTTCACATTAATATATATTTTTTGCATTCTGAAAAGATATCTAATTTATACGCATATTTTAATAAGTAAATTCTGAATCGCTAAAATATATTTGAATTTTAATCAAAGTGCTCTAATAATAAAGGAAGAGTTTATTTTTATCAAAAAGAGAATTTTTTCAAAGCAAGAAGTTCTTCAACGGGACTTATTTTGGATTTTTATGAAATTTTATTTCTTTCTTTTTCGAGAGACAAATGATATATAAAGACAAAGGCATCTACTGACCGTGAAACTGTAATTTGCTGATGACTTGCGCCATCTATCGGAAAGATATTAAGTAATCGTTGATTATTAATTATTTCAGAATATTTTGGCCAAATACTTTTTCTCGATAAATCAAGAAAAGGGAACCACATACGCGTTTCAGATTGTTGCTATCGTTATCGTGGTACAGACTGTACCTCAACGACCAAAATGGCTGATCCTAGTGTCAAATTATATTGACAAATATTTGCACGCTTATCTTATCCTATTTCTTTAGTGCGAAGAACGTTGTTTTTATCAGATAAGTAAACCGATCTCTCAAGCATTCTAATTGGACGAATGTGGCCATGTCTGTATATAAAGGGGGTTTAAGGGAATGCCTGAGGCGAGTGTGGTATAAGGTTTTGTGTAGAGACCTTTATAGTGTTCTCTTCGTGTTTTTATCCGTGTCTGGTGATCTCTTCGCATTCCCTGTGTAACCCCGGTCCGATCCCTGCCTAAGCAGCAATAAATATAAGTACTGTTTTTTTATTTTATTTAACCAATTGTAAGTTTATTTTTATCTTTTTTTTTGTTGTACTTTTGAGTGTACGCTTTTGTGTTTTAGTTACTATTACTTTAGGTCCTAGTCTATTGCATTTTGTGTTGACCCGTACAAAGTTACATTTGTCACTAGAAGATTCCTGAAAAATCAAGAATGGGTATTGAAGGCCAGAATTACGTTAAAACGCAAATCTATGTGAAGAATAGTACAATGTGGAATTGAAGGACGGGGCGGTGTTCACGTTGCCGCATGCCGCGTTTGAGAGGTTCCCTCTAGGGACAAAAGTGAAAAGGGAAGCACGTGGTTAGCTGCATGCAACATGTTCCGCCTTAAGAAAGGACTCGCTTAAGACAAATTTCCCTAGACATGACATTGTCGAATCCCTGACGAAAGGGACATTGAACAAGTGAAATTTCATTTTAAATTTCAAAATTCTTCTATTTAATTTTGAAATATATATTTCATTGAAGATGGAACTCTTCCGGGCAATTTCTTTTTAATCATTTAGGATGGATTACAACAATGCGTGAACTAAACAATAATTGCTAGGACTTTGCTCATCAGTGGGGAACCCTCCAAGCTATTTCTCCAATTTAATATTCTAGATCGCTACAACAATTGTGGTGTTCATTCTGCCTAGATAGTCTGCATTGGAAGGTTTATTCTTTATGATTGTGTTTGAAGAAACTACGAAAAAAGGCTACTGTAAATGTGAAATTTTACAAATACTTGTACTTTTTGCTTCGAGCACAGATCTTTTGCTTAAAGTACATCACAATAAATATTCTTTTAATCAATATTAGTTATTAATACAAAGAGCGCTCTCACTATGTTGGGAATGAGACATTACTAATGTTGCCTAAACACGCTTTCACATAGTTTTCTTCTTCTTTAAGTAATACTCGAAGCGAGAGAGAGAATTTGTGAAATATTTACAATCACAGAAGCCAAAACATTTTTACAAAACTCAGCTTAATTCGTAAATATCATCATTCTCTGAACCAGTAAAGTGTTACACCGCAGTGAAATACTGAACATACAAGTTTACTCAAAACGAGAAAGCCTTGGTATTTCCCAGGAATAGGAATATCGCTTGTTTATAAAAAGCCCCCCCCCCCCCCCCCCCCTCAATACATGCCACAATTAGCCATAGTTGGTCCCAAGAAAACTCCTTGATCCTTGGGCTTGTTTGCAGTGTATCATATTAATTCTATGAATGTATTTTTTGCTCTAAACTGAAAAAGTTAATAGCTATTAGACAAGCATATGTTGGTCTCTAATAACTATTCTAAATATAAGATGTATAAGAAAATAATCAATTTAACGTTGATATTAAAAATTAAACTCTATCTGACTGTCCTTACTGAATGAGACAAATATTCAGAGGGCTTGGCTCATCAGTAATGAACCCTCCCACCAGTCTCGCCTGTCTATCAAAACTTAAGGAAGTGAAAAGCATTTTATGTTGCTGGTCGTCTGTTTTTTTTTTTTTTTTTGAAGGGGACAGAGGCAATTTTCTTCTTAGTTATCTCGTGTGCCTTAAATAAAGGTCACTGTGTATCAAATATCTTTCAGAGTTATTGCCTGAATCCCGAAATGCATCCTGAAAAGTACAACTTCCTTAAGTTTTGCCCATGAGTGTTAATTTACTAAGAATAACTATAAATTGCCAGCTATATATATAAAAGATACTATTCTAATTATATTATATATAATTTTGAAAAAAAAAAATACAGAAGACTCACTTATACCATACAAATCAAAGGTCAAATTTTATGCTATTCGCTTTTATTATTTGAAGGCATTAGAATTGATTTATTCTTGGCATGCGTTATATGAGTGAATATACTTTAAATATATTTGAAACTATTATAGACGCGTATGATTATTTTGAAAATTAAACAATTTCTATCTGTTATTAATATTCGAAACTATTATAGACGCGGATGATTCTTTTGTTTTGAGATGGCGCGCTATGCACCATAATATGCTTTAAATATAATGATTTAGAATGTTTCATTTGATTCACAAAACATTGAATAATAAAAATAATAATACTGAAATTTTAAAGGTTCTGAATCCCTGTCTTTTTTCTTGAATTTCCTAAAATAATTATAATAATCCCTTAATAATTTTTTATTAAATATCTCACGCTTTGCCCTTTTTATGGAGTTGGCAGAGAAAAAAACTTGGTTCAGATAATAAGCGTTTTCACCATGATTATCATAACGATCACCACGAACACGAAATTATCACTCAGCTACTTATCAATGTCAATTTTAATCTTATGTACGGATTTATTTTTTTTTTTTTTTTTGTCAAATAAAAATTTAACAAAAAAGTTTGTCATATGTGTGTGGAGCTGAATATTCAGCACATTTGGTGAATTTACAGGTTCCTTTTGAATAAATAAATCAATAATGTGCATATTTTGCTAAATTCTGACATCTGCCCAATAGCTGACAATGAGTGTATCAAAACAAAAGAACGCAACAATACGCCAGGTTGAAAATGTCGGCTGGAGGTAAAATAAAGGTGCAGATAGTGCTGCCATCTATCGACCCCGCACGGAAGTATTTCCTGCGAGTTGCTCATTTCTCCATGTTTGGTAAATATCGTTAGGCTTGATAAATATGAAATTGATCTCTGAGACAAGAAGCGGATGACCTTGACTTTATAGAGGTTGTTATGATTGAAGCGAACAAATCGTTGTAGTTGTTTTGTCAAAATTATTTAGCTTCCATAAAACATCTTGCGCCAGTTTTCCTTTTTTTTTTTTGCAAGTGAAACGACTTTCTACTATTTTTCCTGCAATGAAAATAAAGAAAGTGCCTAGCTCATCACTGGTGAATCCTCCAATCGGTTTCACCAATTCTATCTACTCGAGCGCTCTAATAAATTGAGCTATATTGCTCATATAGTATATATATCCCGCGCTAATAGAAAATTTATATAAAATTTACACAAAAGAGAGATATTATGAAGTAAATAAAGCTTCCAGGGTTAAGTTTCTTGTTCAAATTTTTATTTTCAAGCTTTCGGACTTGTCAGTCCTTCTACAGGAGTATCACGATAATATATTGATGATATATATACTATTTTATATACAAATTAATTCTTACATATTTCAAATATTAATGATATTTAAAGGGGAAGAAAATAAATATTATCTTCTTTATGTGTTATAAACAATTTTTGAAAATATGCGTGCATGGATACTCCTGTAAAAGGACTAACAAGTCCGAAAGCTTGAAAATAAAAAATTTGAACAAGAAACTTAACCCTGGAAGCTTTATTTACTTTATAATATTATAAATCAGGGAAGAACGTTTATATATAATAAAGAGAGATATACAAATATATTTATTTGTCTACATTTAAATCCATAATATCTTATTTTATCTTCTTTCGTTAAGCCGATCCAGGGTGTGGAGAGAGAAGGCAGGATTCCAGTCACTTGCTTATTTAGTGTCCAATCTTCCAGAACTACAGAAATCGGGAAAACATTGAATACATGGATCTTTTCATTGTATAAATAGTAAGGACTCATATTTTAAATTTAGAAAATTCTGTATAAATATATCTATGATTTTCTCTCTTGGTTAAAAAAAAACCGTAATTGCCAAACTAGGTATATTTGTTTGTGTTTATTTCATTAGTTGGTTGTAAATTCAAGCATGATTTTAGTTTAATTTCCTTTCTTTTCTTCTTTGAACTCTACTCATACCTTGTAATTATTCAATTGTTTATGTAATATAGTATCTGAATTCAGTGTTGTTTCTTGACGTAAGCATCCCTTGTGTGGATATCGCATCTGATTTGATAATAAATAAATAAATCTTCTTTTGTTATTTGAAAAAATGGTCTTAAAAACTCCTATGGCCATCTTCTCAACGCCAGGTATCTCCAAATAGTCTACATGTAGACAGGCTCAGATATGTGGACGCTATCTTCTGATATGCTATAGGTCTCTTATTAACAAATATTTATTGCTAGAGAATCGCCTTCTACCCTTCCTAGAGGACACAATAATATAAGTAAATATATCGTAAAGATAGAGGTTGCCTGGTCGGCATTCATATTTCTATGAAAAATAGACACTTCGGCCAGCTAGAGTTTTTTATTTTTCTCAACGTTTCGACTAAAATCTTTTGTCTTCATCAGGAGAAGTAAATAAAATAAAGCATTTGGCAAGGCGTTAAAAATTGTTAACACCTTGCCAAATGCTTTATTTTATTTACTTCTGACGAAGACAAAATATTTTTGTCGAAACGTTGAGAAAATAAAAAAACTCTAACTAGCCGAAGTGTCTATTTTTCATAGTAATAAAAGTAAATATAAGTTATATTCATTTATGTGTGGACATTATTTATGTATATATCTAAATTAGAAACTATTTTAGACGCGTATGATTCTGGAATTTTCCATTGCAGTAAGGGCAGTAGAAATTGTTTATTTTTAAAAACAATCATACGCGTCTATAATAGTTTAGAATTTTCATAACCGATGGCGCGCCAATGCATCATAATACACGTATAAGCACTTGTATAATAACTTGTATGTTATTCATTGAAAAGGAAGAGATGCCTTTTATGCATTGTTGTCGTGTCCAATGAAGAGCCTCAGATGTCTCCATGCATCTCTATCACAGCAGCAGCAATGTCCTCTATCTTGGTGCTCTTCATTGTAAAATGGGTGCCATTGCCACGTTAGTCACCATGGACCAGAATTTGGTCAAATATTCCAAGGGTCCAGGGGGTGTGGTCGGACTTCTCTCGCCCCCCCCCCCCCCCCCCCCCCCAACACCCATTTTATGCATTCCTATTTATATAATGAATATCCAACTTCATATGGAACTCATATTAGAGAAGCAGAATAATCGGAAATAATTTTTAAGAATATTATTTTTAATTTTGGGATTTATTCTCAGCGGCGGAGTGATATAAAGTCAGATTTTAGACTGCCACGACTTGGGTTCGTATCCCGCATTAGGCTTTTTTATTATGAAGTTCTCAGATTCTTGCAGAAGTTATACCCTAGTGAGTGTAAGTAACCAATGGGGTTCTGGCATATTAAGTGCAAAGATCGCGCTGATTTATATATGTGTAGGCACTAACAGCAAACACCATGATTATCATTGCTTGTACCACGTTTGCTTGAGATAAGTTATAAATATTTAATATATTTGTAAAAAATTGAAAAATAATCCTAAAGTGAATTATATGATAAAAATGGTCCTGCCCTTTTACCAGCTCTAATAATCTCTTTGTTTAGCTTGGAAGCTTTCACCAATATCTTGTAGATCTCATCAAACCGCCCTTAATTAACAACGGTCATAGTTAGAAACTATAATATCCAGGTGGGCGTTCTGAATTTTTTCCAAAACTAGTGTTGTGGCTCTGTCATCTTTGTACAATTTGGAAAATTTCGAGGATCACGTGAACTCAAGCTGCTTTAAATTTACCTGGAACATTAATCCGAAACCAGGGTTTAGAAGTTGGCTTTCCGAAATTTCCAGACGGATAAACAAGGCCCCCTGGATCTGAACAACAGAAGATTTGGTGCAATGATTACCAACTTCGTTTGTTTAAACTGGGGTAAAAATCCTTCCAATATTCCCTTGGAAAAATTCCAACGCATTATACACATTATATTGACAAAAGTTACTATTACGGGTTATCACACAAAAAAAAAACAACAATAAACTAGGGCCTACAGTAAGAGTAACTTAAACACAGAAAAAGGTACACTCAAGAGTACAACACCAACAACAAAAAGGGAGTAAATAAAAAAAAAACACGATTTGTAAAATAAAATAAAAACAGTACTTATCTTTTATTTGCAGTGTTGATAAGGAGCGGACCGGGGTTTCACAGGTATGCAAGGAGGTAACCAGACAAACACACAGAGAACGCTTTAAGCGTCTCCACTCGAACACCACTCCACGACTCCTCGCATTCCGTTTAAACTCTCTTTTATGTACAAATATGCCCACATTCGTCCAATGAGAAGGCGTGGGAGATCGGTTTACTTAACAAATAAATAACATTCTTCCCGCATAACTGAGAAGATTAAAACTGCAATGTTTGTCAAATAATTTGACAATATACTCATGGACAAAACTTAAGGAAGTTGTACCTTTTATCATGTATATTGGGATTCAGACAATAACTCTGAAAGAAATTTGATACACAGTGACCTTTATTGAAGACACACGAGATAACTAAGTGCGAACAAAATTGCTTGTCACCTTGAAAAAAAAATAATCGACCAACGACATCAAAGACTTTCTACTTCCTTAAGTTTTTTTCATGAGTACATGTGATATGCAGTTGCTATGAATAAATATTTTAACATGATGCATTAGCGCGCCATCTGTTATGAGAAATTAAACTATTTTTGACAAGCGCGCGTATGTTTCATTTTAAAATAAAAAAAAATTCTACTGACCTTCTGCAATGATAAAATAATGGGAGAGCCTGGCTCATTGGTTGTGAACTCCTACACTGGCGAAACTGCTGGGAGAGTTCACCACTGATGAGCCAGGCCCTTTCATTATTTTATAATTGCAGTAAGGGCAGTAGACAATTGTTTGATTTAAAAAAGAAACATTAAAATAGAGGCACATTTTGTATCAATGTTATTAAAAATGGATTGCTCAATTTTTAACAAAAAGAAACATATATACCCGTCAAAAATAGTTTGAATTTCTTAGAATGATAGTTGACCTCGTTCAGCATTTGTAAAGCCTCAAAAAATACTTTTATTTTATCTTTTACCCTTTATATCTAATTATCAATATCTTCAATTTCCCCCCTGGACCCTTGGAATATTCGACCAATTCTGGTTCGTTTCCAAGGTGACTAACGTGGCAACGGCACCCATTTTCCAATGAAGAGCAAAATAGTGGATATTGCTGCTGCTGTGATGGAGATGCATGGAGACATCTAAGACTCTTTTTTGGGCACGACAACAACAACAACAACAAAATATCTTCAATTATATATTGGTATCCTCGAGATTTTTATATTATTAACATTTATCTTTATTTTCTCACAATGATTTTCTTTTTATTACAAAACGCTAGCTTTCAAGTGATAATCGCTCTTCAACGGGCTTAATAAAACATCGACTATATCTTAAAATAAATATTTACAAAACATACGAGCGCAGCGTGGATATTTACAACTGAAATTTTTAAATTGGTATGTAATTTAATGGTTATAAAATTGTTAAATTACATATCAATTTGAAAATTTCAGTTGTAAATATCCACGCTGCGTTCGTATGTTTTGTAAATATTTATTTTGAGATATAGTCGATGTTTTATTAAGCCCGTTGAAGAGCGATTATCACTTGAAAGCTAGCGTTTTGTAATAAAAAGAAACTCATTGTGAGAATATATTTGTAATTTTAAAACTCTTTTCACAATTTTATCATGAATAGAAATTTATCTTTATGTCTTATAAATTGAAAATAATATTTGTACGTTGTGATCGCGAAACATAACATAAGGATTTGAGATAGAACAAAGTTTTTTTGTGGGTACTGAACTTTATTATAGGATTTTCACACATGTGCTGAAACCACGTTGCTAATTGCATTTAGTACACATTGAAAAAATTGGGTTGATTAAAATGTTTCATATAATCGGTTTTATTTACTTTGAAACATTATCAAATTCTCTTTGTGTATATACTCTATCTTATGAGAACTTTGTTAAGTTTAGAACTATTTGTACAATAATTTACAAAACACTACTAATCCATCGTGTAAATAATTAATCATATATATGTAAATAATACTGGCACAGCACAATAGTCCTTTGGACTTCGTGCTTTTTGTAACAATAAATAAATAAATAATCGGTTTTATTTTATTTTTATTTTTATTATCGATTTCGTTTATTTACTGAGTGTATCTTGTATAATCTTGAAGCTAAACACTAACGTAATACTCCCATTGGTCTATATAATATCTAAAAATGTAGTATGTAAAAATCTTTCAAAATTCAAACGGGTTTAAACTTGTGAAAAAGTGGTGAGTCTGAAGACGTGTGAGCACCCAATAAAAACAGCAACAGCCGAACCATTTGAGGGCCGAGAAGTTCTATCACCTCAATCTTGTCTTCATTACCATAATGGGCACCTCGAAGCTCTCATACACTGACTCCTCTTTTTATCGTGGAACAATGCACGCAATTAAGGGAGTTAATTGAAACGGCTGTATTAGTAATTAGAGACCGTCCTGGTTTTTACATCTACCTGAACGGTCATTATGTACCCTCGTTATTGGATATCGGAAATCTTTAGGGAGAAGAGATAGATTGATTGCGTTTCCTGGGGAATTCATATGGGGCCTTCTGTAGGGTCGCCTCCCCACACGTCAGGCTGACGGGCGCGCAGCTCAATGGCGGAGGCGACATCGCATTCTTGCTGAAAGTGACTGGTGAAACTTTCGAAATGTGTCTTATCTCAGCAAATAGAGATTTTATATAAGTTCGTATGTGTGTGTGTGACACGAAGTTTCTGGAGGATGTAATAACATTATGATTTTACTTCAAATACATCTTTAATATACACATCACATACCTCCTGGACCGTATTTTGTAACTGAGTTAGGAGAATATAAAATCGCGGGAAAAAACGATAATTTATAGGTTTTCTACAAAAAGAAAAGTTGATATGGCTTGGATAGTGATTGTTAGTGAATAACAAAACAAAATAAATATAGAAAACACTTATTTTGCCTTAGAAGCAGCTTGTTGTCCGGGCACCAATTGTTTCAAGATGTTTACAATGATTGACAATGTTCCATTGTCCTAGACACAAGAATGTTACTATGTCCTCAGACGGTGATGTAGACATCAATCTGCAAGTGCTAAAATGAAGACGCTTGATGGGGAATATGTGGTAAAAGCTTAATGCGATGATCCAGATTAGAGACTTATTATGCTACTTTGGGGACATCCTCTACTAGAAGAAAGGGACTAACCAGAGTAGCATTGATGGTATAACGCATCACGTCTGCCAGAAAGAAAGGAACAAATGTCAGAAAATATATTTGTGAGACTAAAAGAAGATTGAAGTTGGTTTAAAACGAAACGAGTGCCAGGGGTGGTCAAAATTATATTAGATATCCAGTCTAATGAGAAGACAGGAGTTGGTTTTCTCGATTTTTCATACAGTCGGACACTGGATGGTCTGAGGCTGGTGTTTGCTCGGAGGTCAGTTGAGGAACCTTTGTTGATGATGAGGAGGTTGGAACCCAACTCTGGGTCTGGGAGTTGCAGTTTAGGATTGGATTCAGCGCCATTCTAACAAGTACTGATTGGTGAATACGAAGTGAGTTGGCTCTAAAGAATTCGGCGTCGATATTAGTGGATTCTTGATAGATGGAAACACCGCCAACTAGACTAGAGTGGAATCGTGGGAAGTCCAATTTTGTCCGGCACAAAAAGAAGGAGACTCTTGGTGATGGAACTTCAGAATTGAGTAAAATTTTAACAGAAAAGGAAAAAATTAATTGTTAGAATCTAAGATCTGTTGAGTAGGCTGGGTGTGTGTGTGTGTTCCAAGAATTCTAATCCCTATTTGCGGGGCTTCGTTGTTGTTGTTTTTGTTATCCCCTTGTGCAAGGATTACACGAATTCCATGCTTTCATTTTCCTCGAGCGTGGGGTTTTGTAGTTGCAACAATCAACTTGTGTGTGGGCAGAAATAGTAGTCTTTATGCATTACGACGTTTTTTTATAGCTAAATGTGGCATATTTAATTATGCTAGATTTTTTATTCATTGCAGTATTTTTGTATTATATAGAGCCGCGATTTTTTTCTTTTCCCAATATAATCTATCAAATTTATTCCGCGCCTATCCTTAAATTATAGTGATGACCACCGCAGTTGGTGAGACAGCCTACAGTAAACTTCGTAGCTCGTATTGGCAGCTCGTTTGGTTCCACGTTTAAAAGTAATTATCCAGACGTGGATAGTTTCAAATAATGGAGAAGACGCTCCTAGATCTCATTGTTGAAAGTTCTCTTTCATTTAATAGAATTTTACTAACGCACCAATTTTTTTCTCGATTCTTTCTGAGGACTTGATTAGCATATTTTTTTTTGTGACGGACTCTATAAAAATTCAACTACGCCAACTAGCCATGTGAAATTGTGAACATCAGTACTTTAAATATGAACTTTATGATCAATTTATTTAAAGGCAATTAGAGAAGATTAAAGAGATTTGTGCTCCACCGAAGTACTACGCAAATTTCATCTAGATGTATATATACAATTTAAAGTCAAAGTTAACATAAAGCAATTAGTATAAAAATAATATACATTTTAAACCAATAATATTGCTATTTATACTATGTACATTAAAGATATATATACAATTAATATAACAATTGTATCATTTAATAGATTCTAGAGAGTTTTATATCTATAAGAAAAATCTATAGTTCAATGTGAATAGCCGGTTATCCTTTATAAAAATCTCTAGCTTAAATGGCCATTTATGATATGATCCAATTAAATGATTTTAATATAAAATTTCCCCCTTTCGTTCACTTATCAGTCCAATCCATGCCCGATAAGGCATGAAGCTCTATACACTAATGTGTTTGTCTATACACTAATACTTCATGGCTTAACGCAGCGATGATGAAACCTACATTCACAAGAAGAAATGCACGAATTTCAAAGCTTTTTATCCCTTCGACATACCAATATTTCTTCTGCATTATAGTCCTCCAATTCCAGACTAAAGCTAACTTCTCCCATGAAAATGAATGTTGCAGCCTTGAGAAGTTCTTTGGATTCGACCGAATTAAAGCTTGGTGCTTTCACTTATATACACAGTATATAGGTTCCAAGTAACACCAATCTCTCAGATAACTCCGCCTTTGCCGGTCCCAAGCCCGAATGAAAAAGGAGGAGGGGGAGCAGTAACAAGCTCGCTAAAAAACCTGGGTTCAGCTGGCCCGGCTGATAGTACCCTGTAAGGGCTCCTAATCCAAGGATACAGGATGAGCAATGTTTGTACTCCATGTTAGGAGCAGCTACACATAGCGTCTGTTCCTCATGTCAGAGGCGGCCATTTCTTTTGGAGCTAAGTCGGCCTGCCACTGAGTAGTGCTCCCAGTCTTAATGACAAAGGCAGACGCATTCTACTTCACCCAGTCCTGATGGTTGTCAAACAGACACCATCAAGGGTCACAACTTGTTACCCTGATATGATTGAGTGAAGGTAAGAAAGAAGAAGAAGAGACTCTATCAGATGCATAGGATTCGACCATTTCCTCTTTAACCCAAAAATTCTTCTTCTTATTTTCATAGGTGAGCCGGAAAGTATCTCAACTAACACCTGGACATATTCCATCCTATTGCTCTTCTCAACACGCTAGGCAATTTATTTAAAGGCCGTTCAATAACAATGGCTTATAGACTATTATAGACTTAACAACTTGGTTTGTCCATTTCAATTTAGACTTGTATTATATCGCATAGCCGAAAAACCCTAAACGCCATAAATAAATCGATTAACGAAGACATGAAGGACTGTAAGAAGGCACTTGATTATGATTTTTGAATTACGTACCTTTTTTAAATTTCACCCGTTTCTCTCTCTCTCCTTCTAGAAAAAGCAAGTCAGCTGAAGCAATTTTTATTATTCAATTATATATAACATTTATATATATATATAACCATTATATATGACATTTAAAAATATATCGCGGGTAATTGACTTGCCTCTTCTAAATATTCATTTATGTTGATTTAAAAAAATATATTTTTTTATGTTATATCTACTTCCTCGATCCCACTTTCTCTCCTCCCAATTTTTTGTTTTTGTTTTGTTTAATCCCCTTTTTATGTAGATGTACATTTTTGTGTGTGTGCATTGTTTTGTGTGTGGTTTAGAATGTTTTTGCTCTCAAGATCTTCCAATAACCATAACTTTATTATCCTTATCTACGCCGTCTTCCCATTGGTCGAGGTCGGGGTCGCGGGGTTGCCGCCCTACGTGGTGCGGCTCTAGGGCGTGCAGCTCTCCTGGCAGGTCTTCGAGCTGGTCTCCTGGCAGGTCTTCGTGGCCTTGTGGGTCTCCGAGCTGGTCCCCTGGCAGGTCTTCGGGGTCTAGGACGCGCGGGCCTCCGAGCTGGGCTCCTGGCAGGTCTACTTGGCCTTGAACGCGCGGGGCTCCGGGTTGGTCTCCTGGTAGGTCTTCCTGGTCTTGGACGTGATGGCTTCCGGGCTGGACTCCTTGCTGAACCGCGATTAGGAGCTGATCGCTGTCTTCCTCCTGGAGGTTTTCTTGCAGCAGCTGATCCTGGTCTTTGGGATGGACCTCTTCTGGCACCTGATCTGTCTCTTTTTCCTGCTGCACCTGGTCTTCGCGTAGCAGAAGACCTTCTACCAGTGGACGGTTTTTTAGTATCTGGTCTAGCAGATCTTCCTCTGGAAGCTGTCCCTTTCGTGGATGCTGGTTTTCTCGCTCCTGATTGTCGAGTACCTTGCTTCTGAGAAACCGGTCTTTTAGAACTAGATGGCTTCTGAGCGCTTCTTCCCGCAGAAGGCTTTCTCCCTCCAGATGCCTTTTTTTCCGAGTCACTTCTTCCTTTAGCTTTGGCAGCTGATGGTTTTGTGTCGGATTGTTTCTTAGTTCCTTCACCAGATCTCTTAGCTGGAGCTCCTTTCGCTCCTGGGCTTCTGGAACTCTTAGGGGCTTTTCCATCCCCTCCTCCTCTTTTTCCTGTGGTAGATTTGCCCGTTTCTTTACCTTTAGGTTTTGTACCCTTGGAAGATTCCGATTTGTCCTTTCCCTTAGATTCTGTAGGTTTTCCTTCAGGTCTCTTAGGCTTTTCTTGATTTGATTTCTCTTTTCCTCGAGTTCCTCTTGATTTAGAAGTACCTTTCTTCTCATCTTCTTTGGACTTTGGGGATTTTTCTTTTCCACCGGCTTTAGATTTCCCTCCTGCCTCTTTAGAAGGTTTTTGACCGCCTTCTTTTTTCCCATCTTTCTTTTTAGAATCGTCTTTTTTGAGACCTTCCTTTTTCTTATCACCTTCTAATTTAGTTTTCTCAGTCTTGGATTCTTTTCCTTCTTTTTTATCGGATCCTTTCTTCTTATCCAAATCTTTTTTATTTTGGTCATCTTTTTTCCCCTTTTCTCCTTTTTTACCTTCATCCTTTTTTGCTTTATCTTTATCGGACTTATCTTTCCCTTGTTTTTCAGGTTTTTCTTTCTCCTTCTTCGGTTCTTTCTCAGATTTTTCTTTACCTTTCTTTGGTTCTTTTTCAGGTTTTTCATGTCCTTCGCTTTCGTGATGACCACCACCCGCATCTTGTCCACCACCTTCAGATCCACCTCCAAATCCTTCAGAACCTGAAGGACCTCCTGCAGCTGCTCCGCTTCCAGCACTTGGTGGTGAAACGGGAGCTATATTTGGTTGTGGTTCAGGTCTAGATGGTTCTTCTTTTGTACTTTCCTCTTCTAATTTATCCTCGTCCTCTACTTTTCTTCGTTTCTTATCGCTTTCCTTCATCTCTTGATCACTTTCTTCATTTTCTTCATCTGAATCTCTTTCTTTCTTCTTCCTTTTTTCCCTCTTCTTTCTATGCCTTTTTTCTTCCTCATCATTTTCAGTTGTTTGAGAAGATGCTTTCTTTTTACGATGTCTACCATGTCGTCGTCGGCGTTTTTTTCTTTTGACTCTTTTAAGCTTCTTTACGGGTCCTTCTTCGTCAGTTTTAGTTTCTTCCACATCAAACGAGACAGTTCGATTTCTTTTATAGTCTTTTGGTTTCGAATCAATTTTTTTGTCCATTGTGGTGCTTGCACTTTCCACGGGAATATCAGTTAACGATGGAGTTTCTCGTCCGTAAAGGAAACCCGTTCCAGTTCCAAGCATGTTACCTTCAGCCATTGCGGAATAGAGTGATGTCTGTAGATATCTGCTTCCAAGAAAAACGATGACCTGAAACAAAAAATAACAGCGGATTAAATTCTGGTTATCTTAGAAATTCATAATAAAATACTTACATCTAGGAGGAAGGCAAATAAATAAAGAACTCCGCTGGAAGTTGAAATCTTGTATGCTCCTCCCATAACGACTTCACTGCATCCTTGTGAATAAAGACTGACTCCTTTTGAATCCCTTGCAGTCTTGAAAAGACAGGGAGCCTTGAATTCTGGGTCGCAGCAGCTATACGGTACTTCGATGTTAGGCTGGTTCGGGCTGTAACACACCCCAAAATATTTATTTTTCACAAAACAACGATCAAATAATTTTAGAGGACTATTATTAGTGTGATATTTAAAATCGTGGTAATACTAAAAATGTCGCACATAATGTCATTAGGAAATGGTAAAAGAAACAACCGATTATATATATATATTTTTTTATGTTGATGTCATGTCCAATGAAGAGCCTCTGATGTCTCCGTGCATCTCTGTCTAGCAGTCGCAATGTTCTCTATCTAGGATGTGTAAAAAAAACTCACTTTTTAAGAAATTCTGAGGCGATCCATCCGCTCTTGAGCCAATCCTCGTAGCCGTCTTTTCCACAGCATTTGTAGTCGACTTGCATCGTGTTCAGCTTGAGCCTTACTTTCAGGTTTTTGGAAAACTTGTTAAATGAGGCGTTCAAACCAGCTTCGAAGTTAGATCGAAGAGTCCCTTTGAACTGGAAAGAAATAATCATGGTGATAAATCCAAGAAGGACAAATGCAAGGCAGGAAATCGTCCATATCTTCATCATATGATTGCATTGTCTTCGCTTTTTCTTCTTTGTCCCATAGAATATTAGGATTGCGCCAGCAAGATGAAAAATCATGAAGAAAATTCCAGAAAATATCATAAATGTGCTCAAGAATGAGATGTCCTTTTCAATAAGGACGGTGACATAACTCATGGTTCGGGCGAGGGAAATGCCCATGCTGAAGGATGACAATCCGAAGATAAATTGCAAAAAGCAAAGAGCAATTAAAGCTTTTGAAATCATTCTTCGATGGTCTTCATTTAGTTCAAAGCTTGTAGCTTGTATCACTTTCTCCATATTTGACATCGTTTGGAGATGGTAAAGCGTCAAATTAGTTTGATATTGGAATAATTAGGTTTTCAAATCTTCAAAAAGATAATCAAATAGTTTGTTATTTGCTTTTGAGATCCGAGCTCTTTAGCGATTAAGTTTTAATTGAATCATGCGCGAACGTGCTCTTGCCTATGATGATAGCAAAATAGCAATTTTATAAACGTTTTAAATCATGAATTTAGATTTGTTTTATATTTTTATATATTGTTTTAAATAAATTTATAAATTTTGAAAAAAAAATCAATATATATAGTGTTCTTTAACCTTTAAAATGGTATTTTAAATAAAAAGAGAGGCGCGAAAACAAAACGAAATATTTGTTTCATGTTGAAATCTTTAACAAATTACAATTGCTTCAACTTTTAATCATTTCCACCCTTATTTTGGTCATTATTAGAATGCAATCTTATATTGTCGAAGTGTCCTAATTATAAATATTTATATGAATTTTTGATATATTTATTTTTTTTTAATTGCTTCTAGGTAATGAAGCACATGTTGTGGAACACGTTTAGTTATAATAAAGAAAATGTAGAATTGAAGAAATCATTTCTATTAGATAATGGAATTAAGATATACAGATGAAGAGAGGACAGCGCGTTCCATAAAGCTTCAATAAACCTTAGTAAAAAAAAGTTACGCTTCTAAGTAAACTTTTGCTTCAAAACAAACTAGCATAAAACGTTAGTTTTTAACACACACAAAGCTTTTATTTAAGACACCAATGTTATACAGATTCTCCTCTCTCATTGTTGGCTTGCAACGATATTAGGATCAGACATATCCTCACGATAATAAATCATCATCATGCAGTGGAGGAGAAAACGATGAATCTAAGTTCTTTTTACTACTTACTGCTTTGTAAATTTTTATAGGGACCGAGCAACAATTTGATTTAACATGGCTCTGGTTAGAATACTTTGCACTGAGGTAAGTTGGCTGTCGTTTACTTTTGAGAAGAATGTCTCTCTTTTTTCGTTAATATACTGGCACACTCAGAGACATAATTAGATATTTCAATTTACACACATTTTTTCTTTGCAAAGATGGCATATTGTATCCCCTTCGCTGAAAATTTTTTGTGTTAATTTTTTAACCTAAACCTTTCTATAAATAATTTTTTATAGGATTTACATTTATGTCAAAATATAGCAAGGCCTTAGGATAGAAATCCTGGATATATAGAAGGGCGACGCAGATAAAGTTGGGTATTTTAAACTAAAATTGTATTTATTTTCCCTTCAGCCGCCATCTATTATGCAACAGTCACACACAAGCCTTTATTAAGACATTCCGTCTTATACAGATGATTCTCCTGTTAGAAATGTATCTAAAAAGAAATGAGAAGCGGGGGAAGAAATTAAAACCACGCTCAGAAAAGAGAAAAATAAAAGGTTGAAGGAGATTTCAAATAGAAAAATAAAACAGGGAAAGAATATCTATGTACAAAAGTTGAGACTATTTACATCGTTTTTCGTGCATAGAACACAGTGAAGAAGTAGACTATTGAGTAAATGATTACATCTTGTGATATATACAACAGTCCTAAATGTCAAATTTTCCCTGGATAAAACTAAGTGAATGTCTTTTAATTTATTTTTTAGGGTTTTTCAAAATAATTCCATAGTTGTTAGACGCCTAGTAGAAATGCCTATTCTGAGTAACCCATAACTTCGTGATTGTATCAAGTGATTTAACGGGGTTAGAGGAAAATGAATATTCTATATATTAAATATTCTATCAGTGTACTTTTCACTCTCTATCTCTCTCCTATTTTATATTTGTTGCTCAAACTGTTGCTAATTGCCCTGGCTCAAAGATTATTTTTTAGTGGTTCTTATAATGGTTAACTTCTCCTTCTTACCAAAGTTTTATTGTGATGTTGACGATAACTTGTCTTATTCTGGTTGTGTTCTCTATGTTTCTATGTATTGCCTATATATATAATCATATATTATTCCTTATTATATAAATTATATATATATATGTAATTAGAGTCAAATTATTCGAAAGATAGTAAAGGCTAGAATATACTCCAAAGCGTTTAATATATAGAAACCCTTTGCGGTATAATTAAGTCTTTGTTTTCTAATAGCTTCTTCCATAGTTGCCACTGAGACTGCCTTTGTTTCTGCATAACTAGTGCAGTTAGCGCAATTGTATATTTTCCCTTGTTTTACTTAGATGGCAAAAGGCCCGCCAAGTCGATTACGATTCTATCTGAAGCTGAGCGATAGCTGGGGTAACAGGCCATAGTAGTCAGGAAGTTTACTAATTTGACCCTTTTTCTACTTTATCGAAAATTATATTTCTTCATAACTCTTCTGAAATATATTTAACACTTTTTAAACCGAGAGTTGTTACACATTCTTAAATTAGTGTATTTTTCACTACTCTAGCTGATCTTGTGACCCTATCTGTCTAAACCTCATTTGTTAATCAACCGCTTACATTCTCCTGAAGCCTAAGCCTAGACAATGTGGTTTACCACAGTCGAAAAGACGCCTTAACAAAAGCTACTGAGCTACCTGAGTCGACGCCCAATCTGCTGTTTATCTCATTCACAGCATTTTACGTATGTAATAGACTTCGTTTTCGTGCTCTGACAATCGAAATACTGTCACGTGCTGGAACCCAGTTTTACTGTCGTCTTCCATTCCTTGATCGGCAACGTTTTTCTGGCCAGCGATCTTAAATTAACATTTCACACCTTAACACGTCCTAACCATTACCGAACTTGCCCACTGAGTATTCTATCTCTTTAGTTGTGTCTTTATATATTTGTTCTTTGTTGTACCACAATTTGCACAGTTCTGAATTTACTTATTGGTGCTATAAAGAGGACATGTAAATTAGATAAGTAGTCCAGAGCCTAGAAGTTAGCTATGAGTAGTCTTGTTATCTTAGACGCCTTGTTTCCTATAGTAGTCTTCTAGTTTGGCAATAAAGGATAATTGATCAAGCATAAGAGTTGGTTCGTGTTTAAAGTGAAGCAGCGTCGACACAACAAAAACTGATTTCGCTTTAAAAAGGAAAGGGATAATATTTGAGGTTTTATAATTTGTAAGAAATTCTAGGTGGAGAGAGAACTCCTAAAATATAAATAGTTGTTTGGTCAAGAATAAAATAAAATGTGAAAATATCTTTAAAATGTAATGAACAGGAAAAGTAAAATTCTGAAGAGTGTGTGTGTGTTTGGTAATGTGGTTGATTTGTATTACTTATCCAAAAGAGTGAGCGTCATATCTGGTCACTAATCATGTGCAACTGCTCAACACAGCGATTTGTTAATGGTTTAAAGAGGCGCACTATCCTAGACAGGAAAGACTTTCATAAAAATGCGAAAGGTACTTCGTCAAAGTTCTTGCAAGTTGTCTAATTTCTGTTCGGTTATTTGAGCTCACCCTGATTTCGACAAGGATTATCCGGGTCATAATAGAAGCATTACTCAAGAAGTTCCTTCCATTAAGATGTAAATAAAAATAAAAAAGCCCCTAAAAGTGTGACGCTTTTAACTACGATAACCATTTCAAGAGCATACTAGACATACTAATCTCACACATTGGACACATTTAATTTTGAAAAATACATTCATGGACAAGCTAAAGGATAATACATGTAAATTCGAACGTTCTCCTCTTCAAAATATATATAATATAATACTATAAATTACACAATAAAATACACAACACATGCTAAAAGGTACAACTTACTTTTGTCCATGAGTATTATAAGCAAAATTTGTACATTATTTGTAAGCCTTTTTATCTAACACATACGCAATTTTTTAAATAAAGAGTAACTCTATATGAATATAAAACATGGTTATATATATTATATATATATATATATTGTGTTAATACCCAATATATTAAATAATTTCGTATATTTCCATCCGTATTCTTAAATATGATAAATTATTTGTTCTGAATATATTGAACACATTCAACATTTTAAAGTAACCGTGATAATTATCTAAGATTAAAATAATACAAGAGTAAAATATTGATAAATTTCGAAGCATTTTTAACCTGGCGCCAATTCAACAGGAAAGTAGGACGGGATTCTGGCCGGGGGAAAGTCGATGAGGAAGGCGAGGTTCAACAAATTTAAATCTTCCGCACATCGCCCCACTGGGTCCGGCACGCCAAACATCCACCCATTAATCCTATATCTAAGGAACTAGGATTCCTCAAACTGTAAAATTTAACGAAAAACAACACAACGAAAAGAAGAAAAAAATATTTTACAAAAAGAATTTAAACAAAATTTCAACAAGCATGAAGGGTCATTTTTTTTATTGCAGTCGCTTTTTTATTCAATTAAGTTTAAAAGAGGAAAAAAATGGATTTCAGAGAGGGGCGAAAGTTAACAGGACGGATGGAATGGAATGTGGGGATGGAAGATTTTGTTAATTAGAATTACCGCTCAGATGGAGATATTCCTTTTTTCCCTCTCCCCGAGAAATTATAGATTTATTAGATGGGAGAAAACGAAATCTTAATAATCTGTTCCGATACAATTACCTTGAAGAAGTTGTTAGACGGGAGTTTGGAAGATAGCTAATCCTTATAAAGATATTTCTTACTATAATATTGTGGCGAAGAAATAATTTATTATTTAATTTAATATTATTCAATGAAAATATTCAACAGATTATAAAAATATATAGTTTGAAGTAAACGAAAAAATTGCGCTACAAATTTTAAAATAAAAATACAACCTTTCGCAATGAGTTTCTTTTATTATCATATCATAATAAAAGAAACTCATTGCGAAAGGTTGTATTTTTATTTTAAAAATATATAGTACTCTGTATTTGTAAAATCATCATAAAAGTATTTCTTTGCTTGCTTGTTCAAGATTCCCTAGCTGTAGATAGTTTGGTTGGTTTGTCGATACTTGTCGCTAGTCGTACTGACGTCATCAATAAATACTTTCACACCTTCAAATATACAAAGACTTGATTTCTATACGCTACAATATTATATATTATGGATTATTTTTAACTATACAACTTACAATTCATTTTGTACCAACTATTTATTAATAAATAATCGCCTTTACACTTGTAAATACAAGTTGCGGGAGGAAGATATTCGCGTACCTAGAGAAAGGAACCTCTCCCTTTAATTATGCCTCAGTACGGTGCGTTGTGTTTATCACCCTGGTAAAAAACTTTACTAGTGGTGATAGAGAATGACTCACAACACCACTTTTGGAAAACTTACACGAAAAGCCAACCTGTATGCCATAGTTTAGGGCTATGGCCCTCATCAGTACAGGGGCGGCTTCGATTTCATTACATCCTACGAGAGGGGTTATAAAATCGGTCGAATTAAGCAAAAAGGTGTTTAAGCTGGTGAAGTGGAAGGGGCCGATTTTCAGGCTAGAATACAACATAAAGTTGCGGGAGAAAGATATCCATGTACCTAGAGGATCACTTCTCCTTTTAATTACGTGGATATCGCCCTCCCGAAACTTTATGTTGTATTCTAGAATAAAAATCGGCTCCTTCTACTTCACGAGTTTAAGCACCTTTTTAAACAAGATTAAACAAATTCTTCCACGTTACTTCCGGAAGCAGGGCGCATTCGTTATTCCAGTCTTAAAGAAGGTATTTATCGCAGGGAGAAATCCATCAACTTTTAACTTGTTTAGAAGTTTTAACCTGTCTAGAGGACAGTACAAAAGAGACCTAGATAATTTTTACTTTAATTGTTTCTCTTTTTATTTAGATTACTTTTTCTTGTATAATATGTTTATAACTGTTTCTGTTAAAAAATGTAAATCGACGCAATTATCCCAGGATATCGCGTTTTGTGTTTTGAAATAAATAAATAAAATAATTTTTACTTTTGTATGGGTTGGAAAACGACGAGATAGGACTATAGAATACGTGTCTATTTGTCCCCAAAGTTTTCATGACTGCAGCGATGTTTTCTGCGTTTATTGATGAGGTTAGACGTCTTTTACCTTTATATCAGCTTTGAAAATAAAATTACCCTTTAAAATTCCTGATACCAGCTGAATATGGTAGTATGATGAGAAAAATCAATTCCAAGTACAAAGGTCATTTCTTGCAAACAGCCTTTAATGTTCAAACCACGTACAAAGGAATAGTGCAGAATTACTCAGTATTCATTTTTCTCTAGGATGGCATTGCTGATACCATTGCTAATAGATGTTAGTTTTTGTTAAACTTAAACAAAAACCAACATCTATGAATATAAACTTTAAGAAACTTTTCAGATTTAAATAGGTTTAAATATATACGCGCGCGCGTTTTTTTTTTTTTTTTCGAACTCGTGCCCACGTCTGTGTATGCGTTAAATCGTATTCCAAAATATTCCTAGCGCCTATTGAATTCTAAAAAACTAGCATGGAAATTATCCAAAATTATAAAATACCATTAAAGAAAGAGAGTAGGGTTATTTTAAAATTATAATTAAGTCATCAAACGGATGAGTTTCTTTTAAAAGAAACTCATCTCCGAATGGCTTGATTTTCATTTCAATAATATACAAAAGATTAATTTATATATTGATGAGCTGTTGAGCATGAAGAACGATCACCTAATTTTGACATTATTACAGCATAGCTTTTAACAAATAGAAACATTTCATTGTCAGTTTTGAAACAAACTCTAATTGACTATGAAAAGAAGACACAGGAGAGAGGCAAGAATGATAAAAGTTCTTATAGATCTTTAGGAAACCAATTTAAACACTAAACATGTAACATTTGCAAAATAAAAATGGTACACTCATATGAAGAAATAATGTTGGCTTAATTCTAAAAACAGCATAGAAATCAAAAGGACGGGAATAAAACGAATAATAATAGCATGGTGTTGGGGCTAAAAATCACAATAAGGACCCAAAACTAATACAAGATACAACTTAGGAACATATGGGAACCCAGACCGTTCGGTCTATAAGCCGGCATGTCCTCGCTGCTCATAAGCCAAGTAACGGCTTCCAAAAATACGTATATCTGGATTTGGAACTTGGAAAAACCACCTCCCATATTTCTATAACACTAGGCTGTAGTCTTCTGGAAGGTTTTGTATACCGGTGGCCATCAGCCACAGAAAAATAGTGCTACCTATCCACTGTGCCCAGCAGGGACCCACGGGGAGGTGGCCACTGGTCGACCCTGACCAAAGCAGACAAACCGCTGCTTGCTTTACTAATTGCTACTACGTATGATGGAGCCACCTACTCTCTTGCAAATGTCCCCAAACGCATCAAGGTAGCAACCAGATCATAAGCATCAATATCTCAGTAGTACTAAAACTGCCTGCCTTACTGTCAACTACTACGCTGTGGGCCACCTATTCTCCTGTAAGCATCCTTGAGCGCAAACAATAGTAGCAGATCATCTGCCTACTCAGGAGCCCACACGACTGCCAGCCTTGCAAGAAGGTGCTACATGTAACTGGGTCCCAAACGCTCGTGTAAGCGTCGCAGCTTCCTGATCATCGGCTTATAAACCTGATCAGCAGTCCACCTGACTGCATGCCTTACAGAGAGTAAATACGTGCAATAGGATCACCCACGCTCCTATAGGAGTCCTTTCAAGCAATCCATGATCCCATGTTTCCACTTATCCGGCAGCACCAATGACTGCCTCCCTTACTGATGGCCACTTACTTACGACAAGGTCACCTACGCTCCTCTAAACGTCTTTTCGCAAGTTTCTTAGTCATCAGGTGATACGCCCATCTTACCCTTTTCGGCAACCAAAGAGCGCCGGCCTTACTGATAGCCACAGTGCACAACGATGCGCTCCTGCAGGCGTCCCCACACGCCCAATTATGACCGTCAGATAATCGGCACCTCAATTTGTTACCAACGATAACCTACCATATCCAGAACTAAACGAGAAATATTTTTTTCACCCTAACTCATTCAGCTGCCATCAAGGTCTTTATTATTTTGAATGAAAGACTCAAACTCTACCATCTCCCTGTTAGCAGATTATCTTCTCAAAGAGCGAATCGGCGTCTGTTTACATCACCCCCTGGTTACCAATGGGGAGCTTTCAGCCCATCATCAGAATACCCAACAGGGCCTGGTGTCAACGCCTCCCTCCTCCAAACCCATGCCCTCTTGCAACTCCGCAACGTCTACATCGGCCGCGGAACACTATTCAACCCCGTGAAAACTTCTTAGAGCCCTGCAACGTCTTGATATTTTTCCAAGGAATAATCTGTGTTGGTTCCTCAGATGTCCCACTGTCGATTCTATTCTAGCTCTTTCGATATGGAGGGTTGATAAACTGATGGTCAAGTAGCGGGGTGTCTTTCTTTAGAGATTTTCTAGCATTATAAAGCTGATTTCTGTAGAGAGAGAATCTCTAGGGACATCCAGCACATCCGGCCTCAGTCCGGGAGTCCTGCATCGCCTGTGGGTCCGGAGACCTGTCACTGGCCCACCGCTACTGGTCCTGTAGGCGGATCAGGCCTGTCATCCTGGAGGCCTTCACCATTATCCAGCAGCTGCCTGACCTGCAGGCCTGGAGCTTCGGGCATGGCCTGGAGGACGACGCCCTGGCCATCCTCGCGTCTGCAAAGGCGCGTATATATAGACACTTCCTGACCCTGGAGTTGCGGGGGGTGCAAGAAGACCCCCTCCTGATCCCGAGATGGTGGAGTCTCCCTCACTCATAATTCATTGTAAATATTCTCATTATTCTTCATTAATTTTGTAAAACCTAATTGACAAGATGTCAATAAAAGTGTTCAAATGTCAAATGTCTAGGGATAGCGTTTGGGAGAGAGGGCAGGCGGTTGATGCAGCAGTTGTTCTTATTGCCCTCCAAATATTTACAGTGAAGGATTTTTGTAGTGAGGTAAGACTGTTAGTAATTTTCCAATTTATTACTATTCTTCGTCAGACTTCAGATCCATAGCTGATGGAACGACAACTTGGTTATGGGAACTTCTTAAAACTTCGTATTTTATGCCCTTTGAAAGTTATGTTTATTGACTTTATAAGTTTTTTGACTTTCTCTATTACTTCCTTTGCATGTTTTCAGTACACTACGTGGCACTCAATTTACAAAACCAAGAATTAACACAAATCAATAACGCGCCATCTATACATATAAAATAAAAGGATTTAAAAGCGCGAATGTTTCTTTTATACATAAAACAAACTTCTACTGTCCTTACTGCGATGAAAAAATATATTGGGAGGGCTTGGCTCATCAGTGGTGAACCCTCCCAGCGGTTTCGCCAATTTAATCCACCAGACCGCTTCTCTGAGCTCTAATACTGTATTGGATCATTCTGCTTATGTCCATAGTTTACTTGAAAACCATTTCTAAGATTCCATCCTTCAGTGTTGGATTAAATTGGCGAAACCGCTGGGAGGGTTCACCACTGATGAGCCAAGCCCTCCCAATATATTTTTTCATCGCAGTAAGGACAGTAGAAGTTTGTTTTATGTATAAAAGAAACATTCGCGCTTTTAAATAAATTTATTTTATATGTATAGATGGCGCGTTATTGATTTGTGTTAATTTATGCCTAACTGGCCTTGTTTTTATAGTTTGCTGAAGAGCATTGCTCTTCAGCAAATATTTAAATGTAATGCTACTTTCCTATAAGCTTATGTCCATAGTTTACTTGAAAACTGTTGAGGTGTCGAGCGGCGCCGAGGTGACGGCGGGAACCGGCCGAAACTGGATCCGGGCAGTTTGTTTTGGTGTCGGCTGCGAGGAGGACTAACTCCGCGTCTAGCTGTGTGTGGTATTCCCTTTATTTTCCGACACTGGTTATCAATAAAACCGGTACCAAGGGAGCTCCGACGACTCAGAGTGGATTATTGACGAAAACAACGGGCACAACACAACATGGTGGCAGCGCCGGGATCGTGAAGAGCCCAAGTAAGTGCCTTTTTAATTAATTCAACTCCTGTGCAATCAAATCTGACATGGAATCAAATTCCTTTCTTCCGCCTCCTAACTTCAGTTTCGACGCCAAGGAATGGCCAAGCTGGAAACAGCGATTTTCTCGATACAGACTTCTCTCCAACTTGAACGCCAAGGAACAAGAATATCAGATCACAGCATTGATATATCTTATGGGGGAGAGGGCTGAGGAAATCCACTCTGCGTTCAATCTCTCAGCAGATGACGCAAAGAACCTCGACAAAGTCATTGAAGCGTTCGACAACCACTTTATTGGCAAACGCAACGTGGTGTATGAGCGGGCTTTGTTCGGATTAAGGAGTCAACGACCGGAAGAAACCATCGAGGAATTCGCAACAGTTTTGCACAGAATATCTGAGCACTGCGAATACGCTAATCTGCGCGAGGAGCTTATTCGTGATCGTATAGTGCTTGGAGTAAAAGATAGGAAGTTGTCGGAGAAACTGATGCTAAACGAAAACCTGACCTTGGCCAAAGCAGTCGAGATCGCCCGTCAGTGGGAAGCTGTGATGCGTGAACAACAGGATCTTAACCCTTCTACATCGCAGGTCGACACAACGCGGAAAGTGGCCAAGCAGAAGCCTAAAGCATCCGGTCATGGCAAGGACAATGGCAGATCAACGTCTAGACAAACAGACAGTGCCAAGGAAACAGACGAAGGAAAAAAAATTTTCCAACTTGCTTTAACTGTGGGACTACCAAGCATCATTATCGTTACAGAGATAAGTGCCCCGCTAAGGACAAAGTCTGTGGAAAGTGCGGGAAAAAGGGACATTACACTAATCTCTGTCGAAGAAAAAACAATGAGGTGAACGCCATATCCTCGGAGGAAACCCCAGCGCGGGAGAAGGTCTCATATGTATATGCTGTCCGCGAGCCTACGCTGGGAAGCAGAAAGAGCAGGTGGAAGTCAACAGTAAGAGTCAACGGCACTGCAATCCACTTCAAGTTGGATCCGGGCTCGGATGTGACACTGATACCATTTTCCCTATACAAGCGGTATTTCAGCAACGTCCAACTGACGCCTACCGACGGTCAACTGATGGCGGCCGCGAACCAAAGATTGGAGAATGCTGGGACCTTCGTGGCGAAGCTCCGAGCTAACACACGTGAAATGAAGGAAACCGTGTACGTGGTCCACCATTTGGAGCAACCTCTTCTGGGTGTCGGAGCCTGTGAAGACCTCCAACTCGTCAAACGAATTGATCTTGTCATCAACGGAACAACGGATGTCAATCCTGAACGAGAGTTCCCTAAGCTATTTGAAGGACTGGGGCTTCTTGAACAGCCCTATCACATCAAGTTGAAGGAAGGTGCCAAGCCCTTCTCCATACCAGTCCCAAGACGAGTACCTCTTCCGCTCATGCCGAAGTTAAAAGAGCAACTGGATGCCATGGTGGCTCAAGAAGTCATCGAACCAGTTGATGAGCCAACGGAGTGGTGCGCACCGATCGTCCTAGCTGGAAAGCCAAACGGGAAAATCAGGATCTGTGTAGACTTATCCCGGCTTAACCTGAGTGTGGAACGTGAGCTTCACCCGCTTCCTGTCCTTGAACATGAACTAGCTCAACTCAACGGGGCCAAAATCTTTTCCAGGCTGGATGCTAACAGCGGATTTTGGCAGATTAAACTCTCTGAAGAAAGCCAAACGCTGACGACTTTCATTACGCCCTTTGGCAGATATAAATTCAAAAGGCTTCCCTTTGGGATCTCTAGCGCTCCAGAACACTTCCAGAAACGCATGTCTGCTATCCTACGCGGAGTCAATGGGGTAATCTGTCACATGGATGACATCCTCATTTTCGCAAAGAGAAAGGAAGAGCATGACGAGACACTACGCGAAGTTTTGAGACGCCTAAAGAACTCAGGAATTACGCTCAACAAAGAAAAGTGCCAGTTCGGTGTAAGCAACGTCACATTCCTGGGACATTACATCGACGAACACGGTATCAAGGCGGACGAAAAGAAAGTCAAAGCCATCGCCGAGATGAAACCGCCAACTGACGTGCACGGAGTGCAACGCTTTATGGGCATGGTCAATTTCTTAGGCCGCTTTGTTCCAAACTTAGCGGAAATCACAAAGCCACTAAACGACCTAAGAAAGAAAGATGTTAGTTTCATCTGGGGCTCACCACAGAAAAAAGCGTTCGAGAAAGTCAAAGACGTTCTGGCCAGTGACAGAGTTCTGGCAAGCTTTGACATCTCTAAGAAGACCATGGTCTCAGCTGATGCATCATCTTATGGCCTGGGAGCTGTCCTCAAGCAAGAGCATGAAGCCAACGAGTGGCGCCCAGTGGCCTTTGCATCACGGACGCTGACGAAGACGGAACAGGGATACGCTCAAATAGAGAAGGAAGCCCTTGCAATCACATGGGCGTGTGAGCGCTTCAAGGACTTTGTGGTTGGAAAAACCTTCCTAATCGAAACAGATCACAAACCTTTAGTCCCCATCTTCACCACTAAAGATCTGAACGATCTAACGCCAAGGCTTCAACGGTACCGTATGAGGATGCTTCAGTTCTCGTTTCATATCTTTCATACACCGGGGAAGGACCTAATCACCGCTGATGCCCTTTCAAGACAACCACTTCCAGGTCATCTTCCCGAAGATGAAGAGCTCCAGAAGAAGTTGAACATTTTGTGCGAAGCATCGTCCTGCATCAATCCACGACAGACGACCGACTTGCCAAAATAGCCCTCAACCAGAAGCTGGAGCCTACCCTTCAAAATGTGGCATTTTATTCCAAAAACGGTTGGCCCGCCAAATGTCAGCTCTCTCCCTTAGAACGCTCGTTCTACGATGTTCGCGACGAGATAGGGGAAGAGAACGGCTTACTAATGAGAGGACTGCGAGTGATCATCCCCTCTAACATGCGAAAAGATGTTTTGAACCGCATCCACGCAGGTCATCAAGGAATAACAAAATGTCGAGCAAGAGCAAAGGATCATGTTTGGTGGCCAGGAATAGGTCAAGAAATCCAGGATATGGTAAAAACCTGTGAGAAATGCATAGAGAACCAACCCCTAAAGCACGAACCACTCATCCCCAACGACTTTCCGGAAAGACCGTGGCAAAAGGTCGGGATGGATCTCTTCCATTACGAAGGAAGTGAGTATTTAGTCGTCGTAGACTACTTTTCTCGATTTATCGAGGTCGTACGACTTACTAAACTTTCCTCGGAAGCTGTGGTAGATCACTGCAAAGCTATCTTTGCTCGTCATGGCATCCCTGACATTGTAATCAGTGATAACGGACCACAATTTCGCCCATCAACAACTTCAGCTTTTACGAAGTTTGCCTCTTGATCTGTGATATATTATTACTCTACTCTGTATTATTTATCATCATCTTGTAAACAACTAGATACGTGCAATAGAATGTGCACGAGTGTAAGAATTGTAAATAGAATAAAATAATTATAGTAGCTTAAAAATAGTGTATCTTTTATTTATCTTTATATATATATAAAGTGCGATTTCTTACAAAATAATTTTCACCATTAATATTTAACAATTAATAGAAACGTATCAAATGGCGACGAAGAATTAACGTAAGTATGGCCACCACTAATTTAAATTATCCAAGGTTTCGTGAAGGTGAAGATCTAAATTGTTATTTGGAACAATTAGAAGAATGTTTTAAATTGAACAAAACATTAGAAGCAGACAAAGTATCTGTGTTATTAACGTCTATTGATGTTGATGTTTATAAGACTTTGCGCGATTTGTTGGTACCCAGAAGGCCAAGTGACCTTAAATATAAAGATTTAGTAGAGGTTTTAACCAACCATTTATATCCAATAAAAAATAAGCACTATGAAAGATATTTATTTCACAAGATTGTACAAAAAGAAAATGAGCCTGTGGGAAAATTTGTTTTGAGGCTTAAATCTCAGGCAGACAAGTGCAAATTTACTGACATAAATGAAAATTTGTGTGATCAATTTGTAAGTGGTTGCTTCGATGAAGCTACGCTTAAAAGACTGCTAAGTGAACCTTTTTTAACGTTTGATAGTGCAATAAATATTGCAAATTCTGTAGAGGCAGCGAAGTCACAAGTAAATTTGATGAAAAATCCTGGTCATGATATTGATAAGTTGAAAGCCAGATCTAAAAATTTTAAATTCCCATGTAAATACAATAATCCTTGCAAAATTTGTGGAAAGTCTAACCACGATACGAAGTTATGCAAATTTAAAAATGCTCAATGTTATATTTGCAATAAGAAAGGGCACATTGCTCCAGTATGTTGGAATAAAAAATCGGCCCAAAATTCTGGAATGAATAAACCCAATCAGAATAAATTGAATACTATTCAGTGCAACACATTAGAAAACGCACCAAAAATAATGGTAAACGTTAAAATTGAAGATGCAGACACTATAATGGAGGTTGACACTGGTGCAGACGTGTCTGTAGTTTCAAAGAAATTTTTTCTTACAAATCTCAAAAATGTCACTCTAGAGAAATACAGTGGACATTTGAAAAGTTTTTCAGGAAATTTGATTCCAGTTTTTGGAAAATGCTTGGTAAATGTTAGTTACAAAAACTATCAGGAAAAACTACCCCTAATTGTGACAGGCCAGTTTAATAACCAAACGCCGTTACTGGGCAGAAATTGGATAAGAATTTTAAAAGCTGATTGGCCCAATTGCGTTTTTGATATCTGTAATAATATAAATGTAATTTCAAATTTAGAACTGTTTTTAGAAGTATATAAGAGAGTATTTGAAAATAAAGATTTACCAATTCAGGGCATTAAAGGTTCAATATCATTGAGGCCAAATGCAAAGCCCAAATTTTTTAAATTTAGACCAGTACCCTTTTCCATTAAAGAGAAGATAGACAAAGAACTAGACAGACTTGAAAAAAGTCAAATAATTGAAAAAGTTAATGCTAGTGATTGGTCTACGCCTTTAGTAACGGTAATAAAGTCAAATGGAGAACTACGTTTGTGTGGTGATTTTAAAAATACTTTGAATAATTGCATTGAAGATGAGAAATATCCATTACCTACTATAGAAACTATGTTGGGAAATCTAGGAGGAAACAAGATTTTTACCAAATTGGATCTCTCCTCCGCATATCATCAAATTGAAATGGATGAAGCATCAAAAAATCTGCTAGTGGTATCTACCCATAGAGGACTTTACCGATATAATAGATTGCCTTTTGGCATCAGTCCAGCTTCAGCCATTTTCCAGAGGTGTATGGACAGCCTTTTTCATGATGTTCCCAACACGGTGATATACTTAGATGATATTTTCATTGGTTCTAAAGATGAACAAGAACATTACAGAATTCTAAAAATGATCTTCGATAAATTGAAAGAGCTAAATTTCACCCTTAATAAAGAAAAATGCTTATTTTTAAAAAAAGACATTTGTTTTCTAGGTCATATTATAAATGAAGATGGTGTTAGACCAGATTCAAAGAAATTGGAAGCATTAGAAAGGTGTAAAAAGCCTTTCGACAAAACATCATTGAAGAGTTTTCTAGGGATGTTGAGCTTCTATTCAAAATACATACCTAATATGTCAACCTTGGCTGGTCCTCTTTATCAACTCCTAAAGAAGGACAATCGTTGGAAATGGTCTAGCCAATGCGAAAAGGCATTTCTGAATTTGAAGTTAACTCTATTAAATTCCCAGGCGCTTATTCACTATTCAATGAAGCTTCCATTAACTTTAACCTGCGATGCATCTGCCTATGGCATAAGTGGGGTCTTGTGTCATATTGTGGAAGGGGAAGAGAAGCCAATCACCTTTGTTTCCAGAACATTGTCAAGTGCAGAAGTCAAATACTCTCAGACTGAGAAAGAAGCACTTGCTATTGTGTTTGCAACTTCCAAACTGAGACAATACTTGTTTGGGAGAAAATTTGTGTTAAAGAGTGATCATAAAGCTTTAACGACTGTTTTTGGAAACAAAAGACTTCTTCCGCCTTTAATTGCAAATCGCTTGCATAGGTGGGCTTTAGAGTTGTCTAATTTCGATTTCGATATTAGATATACAAATAAAGATACCATGCTCTGTGCGGATGCATTTTCAAGACTTCCACTTGAGGAAATAAATTCAAGGGAAGACAACATTGATTTGGTGACACATGATATATCATTTTTAAATGTAACTCCATTGGACCACCTCATTATTGAAGAAGAAACCAATAAAGATCCGGTTTTAAATAAGCTCAAGGAATATCTATTAGAAGACCCTCAGTTAGCAAAAAAGGATGAAACAATGAAACCATTCCTTTCAAAATTGGAAAATTTTTCTGTACTGCAGGGATGCATTTTTGTTGATTCTAGGGCAGTGATTCCAAGAACCTGTCAAGATCAAATGTTGAAGTTACTTCATCAAAGTCATATAGGAATCAATCGCATGAAATCTCTAGCCAGATCTTCGGTTTGGTGGCCAAAAATGGATAGTCAAATTGAAGAGTTTGTGAAGGAATGTTCTCCCTGTATGCATCATCAGACAGCTCCTCCTGCTGAGAACACACCTTGGCCCAGGACTAACCAACCGTGGCAGCGAGTTCATGTTGACCATTTCTATTTCAGAGGTGATTGTTATTTATTAGTAGTAGATGCAAATTCAAATTGGATTGAAGTATTCCCAGTTAGAGGTACTACTTCGCAAGAAAATATTAAGCTTCTACGGGAGTGTTTCGCCAGGTATGGATTACCGCAATGCTTAGTGTCTGACAATGGCCCCCCCTTCAATTCGATTGAATTTAAGGAGTTCTTACGGAAAAATAATGTATACCACTTAACCTCGCCAGCATATAATCCCTCGTCTAACGGAATTGCTGAAGTTTCGGTAAGAATAATAAAAAAATCTCTGGAAAAGTCGTTAGAAGAATCTCCAAACTCAAATATGGACTGTATTTTACAAAATGTTCTGTTTAATTATAGAAATACGCCTACCTCTTTAGATAAGCCTCCTGTAGAACGTCTCCTAAGTTATGTGCCTAGAACATTTGTAAATTGCTTGAACTCTGAATTTATCCAGAAGACTTTTGGGAGAAATGAGTGTGGAAGGCGACATTTTCAAGTTGGAGATAAAGTGCTGTTTACAAGAGTAATACAAAATAGGCGCAAATGGTTCAAGGCCCAGGTGATACGACGACTAGGTTACAATGTTTATCTAGTAAAGAACCTAAAAGGCACATTTAAAGTGCATGTCAATCAGATGAGGACAGGTTCAGATACCAAATATGCTGAAGATTCTGATTGGACCTTGGACAACGCTGGAGCAGGACCTTACCGACTGGAACAAGACCCTCAAATTTCCACATCACCTCCGCCTAGGAGATCTACCCGACCTCGATGCCCTCCTTGCCGGTTTTCTCCAACTATGAACAATATAAGGAAGGAGGAATGATCTGTGATATATTATTACTCTACTCTGTATTATTTATCATCATCTTGTAAACAACTAGATACGTGCAATAGAATGTGCACGAGTGTAAGAATTGTAAATAGAATAAAATAATTATAGTAGCTTAAAAATAGTGTATCTTTTATTTATCTTTATATATATATAAAGTGCGATTTCTTACAAAATAATTTTCACCATTAATATTTAACAATTAATAGAAACGTATCACCTCTGAAGTTGGGTTTCGACACATCACTTCCAGCCCAAAGCATCCACAATCAAATGGTCAAGCAGAGGCTGCTGTCAAAATTGTGAAAAACCTGATGAAAAAGAATAAAGATCCGGTCCTAGCACTCATGGAGTATCGGGCAACACCCCTGGCAAACGGACTCTCCCCTGCGGAACTTCTATTTGGACGGAAAATTCGCACTATGGTTCCCTGCACTTCATCATCACTAACCCCTAAAACAGTGAATCAATCCAAACTCAGGGGGGAAGAGGAGCAGCGGAAGATGGCGCAGAAAACGGCTTTTGACAGACGCCATGCGGCCACGAAAAAGGCGGAACTAATTGCAGGAGAGAAAGTTTGGGTGAAGGATCTTCGAGCGTGGGGAAGTGTCCTCGAGAAGGCTTCAGCGCCCCGCTCATACATCGTGGAAACTCCTGTAGGGACCTACAGGCGGAACTCTCTTCTTCTGGCTTCTTCCCAACAACAGGTCGACCCCAGTGAGACATCTCCTGACAGTGAACTCCCCACCGAAACGGAGGAAACTCCGGGAAATGAACTGCCTGCAGAGGAGCTACAACAGCTGCCAGCAATCGCTCCAGAGATAAAGCAGCTGTCTCCCTCACCTGGGAAGGTGTCGCGGTATGGGAGAAGATACAAGCGTGTCCAGCGCTAACCTCCTCTAAACTTTTTGGGGGAGATGTTGAGGTGTCGAGCGGCGCCGAGGTGACGGCGGGAACCGGCCGAAACTGGATCCCGCCAGTTTGTGTTGGTGTCGGCTGCGAGGAGGACTAACTCCGCGTCTAGCTGTGTGTGGTATTCCCTTTATGTTCCGGCACTGGTTATCAATAAAACCGGTACCAAGGGAGCTCCGACGACTCAGAGTGGATTATTGACGAAAACAACGGGCACAACACAACAAAAACCATTTCTAAGATTCCATCCTTCAGTGTAGCATATAAAAGCAGAATGATCCAATACAGTATTAGAGCTCAGAGAAGCGGTCTGGTGGATTAAATTGGCGAAACCGCTGGGAGGGTTCACCACTGATGAGCCAAGCCCTCCCAATATATTTTTTCATCGCAGTAAGGACAGTAGAAGTTTGTTTTATGTATAAAAGAAACATTCGCGCTTTTAAATCCTTTTATTTTATAAAACCAAGAATTAGTGGTCGAAAATTTGTGAGAATCTGCATAAAGAGAGTACCAGTAACGAAAAATAAATTATTTTTATTAGAACAGAACACACCTATACACTGAGCGACATCGTCGTCTACTTAACTGGGACCACGGCGGGTGGCTATGTAGGCAGAAACAAGTCTTGGTACTGACTCGATGAGCGTGCGGATAGTGTCCTGAGGGATGGCTGCCCATTCCCTGTTAACCATCAGCCGCGGGGAAGGAAGACCCTGTGGGTCCTGCCCTCTACGGTCACCCTAGAGGGGAGTGAGTGTAGAGAGGCGTCTCTACGTGTTGCACTCGCGAAAGCGAGGCGCACGTGTCTTGAAACTCTTGGGTCTTCGCTCTGTGTGTGCGCCATTGGGAGCGTCCTTGCCGTGCGCACCATGAGAAACCAAGGGGTGCACACAGTAGTACCACCCCCCCGCCTCCGCGTTGGTTTCCCCGCGTCAACCTCGGCACCTCAGAGGTCCCTGATTCGACGGCAGATTCAGGGAGGACTGGGTAAGGGTGCGAGGGCTAAAGGGGGGGGGGAGTCCTATAGGAGCGTAGGACGGGTGGATCTAAGTCCGAACGAGAGGGCTCGGTCAGCAACCTTGCCAATGAACTCTCGGAGACGCCTGTGGGTGAGTGGTCAACCCCATTGTAGCCGGACCAAACTGGCGGGCGCGAGGGGCCTACCAAAGGCCGCTCGGTGCATGGAGAATGCATCATTCCTTCGGGCTGTGTGACGCTAGAGGGGACGCAAGGGCATTGCTGCCTATATCGTCCCTGGCTATGTGAGCCGAATTTTTAATCTGTTAACCATCAGCCACATTTCATCTTCTAAACGCGGCTGTGGCAGCGCACGCAAACGACGTCCAATTAGGTCCCAGACGTGTTCTAGAGGTGAAATATCAAGAGAGACTGGGTGCCATGGAAGCACCAAGGTTTGATGCAGAGCATGTTGGCTGATGCGTGCTGTGTGATGTCGTACTTTATCCAGTTTGAAAATGGCATCTGGTACCTCCTGAAGGAAGGGTAGCGTCACCGGCCTCAGCACGTCATCCATGTATTGTTGGGCCGTCAGTGCCCTCAATACGAATCAGAAGTGATCTGCTATCATAGGCGATGGTTCCCCAAACCATAATGTCGCGTTGTCGTGAGGTGCGACGTTCCACAGGCTTCACCCGACGGCGTCAAACTCTTATTCGGTAACTGTCAATACTGCGCAATCTGCATTATTTACATAAATCGGTGCGCTAACTTTACCCTGCAATTTTCATATTTTACTGCCCAATAATTCTTGGTGTTTGAAAATTCAGAGTTCAGTAGTGTATTTCAACTGTCTCTGTCTATTTTCTTTACCCCCGGGATTCTAATATTGTCTTGAATGTTGATGGTAGCGTTTCCTTGGTTGATGCTACCAGCAGATATTCTACGAGTGAAGAGACAGGTTTTATTTGTGTAGATTATAGGTTTGAACAGTTCGGCCCATTCATAGATTAGCTTTCAGATCTTACTGGACATATATTTCATCTCGTGAATGTTTTTCTAGTACAGCCAGAACTATGTTGTCTAGTAGCTTAGGATTGGGGGCCACTAATTCGTGTGGAAATACGAGGTCTGTTAGAAAAGTATCCGACCTTTTTTTTCATTTTTTGCCGAAACCTGGTGGATTTCAATGAAGCTGTTGTATATACATTTTAAGTTTAATTTATTAATTGTTCCCACAGAGTATGTATGTAAGCTCACAAGAAAATAGGCACTAACCGTAAGAAGATAAGTTTTTCTTTGTTTATTATTGTTCGAAGTTATTCCTTTATTTGTTCTCTCTCATGTAAATCAATAAAATAATGTTTGATCAAAAATATTCTTGGAGTTAGTATCTTTAAAAAAGTCTAAGCGAAGTCAACAATTAGTAAAAGAGTTCCGTGGTTTGATATAAAGCTCAAACGAAAGTGAAAAATATTTAATCAGATGATTAAACAAGAAGTTTATTCTAATCGGTAAACTGAAGAGCTTCTGAAAAGAGATTCAAGGTATTTATATAGATTAATTTTCAATTATTTTTATATATTGTAGGTTTAAATGTGCTGCCCAAGATTTAAATAAATGTAAAGTATAGTTGTATTTAAATTATATAGGTTTATTTATTAGTTCTCTCAAAATGAAGAAAATCTCTGATTATAATTTTTTTATCCCAAACAAAAATTGAACCATTAACAGGAACTAATTATCAAATTTGGGCGTTGAAAATAGGCGCAGTTCTGAGAGGGAGAAATTTATTTAAATGTTTTGAAAATAGAGCAATCCATATTTAATTCATTAGATAATAAAAAGGCATATATTGGATTTAATAAAATATTTATTTTGCCAATATTTCGGCTGGCTGAACGCCAACCTTTATCGAGGCATTACATTTTTGTATACAATTGATATACAAAAATGTAATGCCTCGATAAAGGTTGGCGTTCAGCCAGCCGAAATATTGGCAAAATAAATATTTTATTAAATCCAATATATGCCTTTTTATTATTTATTTAAATGTGTAATTTCCGATCCAGAACCTGATATGGAAAACAAAAGTTCTTGGAAGATTTGGAGTGAGAAAATGACGAATCTTTTGGGATAATCCTCACGACGTTAACAAATGAACAAGCTGGAGTGTTTATCGAAGAAAATGCGAAGAAAGTCTGGGACTCGCTGAGAAAAACGTACACAGGCAATTTGGAAGATAAAATCATTGATATAGGCTTAAAATTAAAAGCATTAGAATAAAAGATAATGAAACTGTAGAGGAATATATAACGAGGGCAAAAAATATTGCTGCAGAAGTTCATCATTAGGGCATCAATTTCCCTAAAGAGAACTTTCGTTTCATATTGTCAGAGGCATACAACTAAAGTACAGTAGAACTTGGATAATTCGAACTTCTTTAATTCGAAAACCTCTTTAATTCGAATATTTATCTTGGTCCCTAGAATTCCCTATAAATTAAATTTACGTTTTTAATTCGAATTTTTATAATTCGAATTTTTTTATGGTCCCTTGGGGTTCGAATTATCCAAGTTCGACTGTATTAAAATATTGCTATAGTCTTACGATCTAAGAGAGAGGCAACAATTGAAGTGATTCAACAAATGCTAGGAGAAGAGGAATCAAGAAATAATATGAGATTAAGTCAATCGGTTGAGAACGGGCAGGAACGAGCATACATAATTAAAGATAGAAAAGTTAAACAATTTCATTCAAAAATATGTTCAATTTGTAAAAATAAATAAATAAAAAGGGACATCTAGCTAAGGATTGCTGGTTTCCAATTAAGCAGAAACAAGGATATCAAAAGAAATGGACAAATATGGTGTATATATTCAGGACACACAGCACATATAACGGCAAACCTAATTTGGATGGAAAATATATATATATGTGACATATTACGAAGGTGAAATCAATCTAGCCGAGAAGGACAAAACTACTCAAGCCACAGCCAAAGAAGATAAGAGACTTACTACATGCACAAGTAAAGGCCAAGAAAATATTCGCACATCAAAAATATTTTACTTGTACCAAATTTAAGAAGTAATTTCGCGTCAGTATACGAATTTAATTAAAAAAGGAAATTGCTTTATTTTAAATAGGATGGAGCAAATATTTATAATGAAGGGAATGATTTAGTTGCTTTGCATACGAGTGTACAGCTGTAGCAATTGCCTTCATGGATAATTTTGAGTCAATTAGTAAGGTTCTCGCTGTGACTTTACTACTTTGAGGTGAGTATGTAGTGGTTAGTTGGTGATATATCCCGTTTCTCTCAAAATCCTTCAAATCTAGAGTTATAAAATTCAGTTCCATTGTCGATTTCTACATCTTTTATTCTAAGACTTAATTCGTTTTCGGCTCTTGCTTTAAATTTCTTAAATCTTTTAAAGGCTTCATCTTTTGTTTTAGGAAATATATAAAGATTCTTCTACTGTAATCATCTACTATAACAAGAAAATACTTAAATCCTCCTAAAGATTGACATAGCTTTGGTCTGCCTAAATCCATATGAATCAACTTCAGGGGCTTAACTGTATAATTTTCTGTAATATTATATGGCTTCTGAACCAATTTTCCCATTATGCATACTTTACACTCTGATAACCTTTGGAATTTTAGATCCAATCTTCTTACAATATGTCTTTGGATCCTTTTTTCGTGTATTCTTCGTTTATATATAAATGGTTTAATCTTTCATGCCAAAACTTATATTGATATTTTTATTTGAAAATGTTTATTTATAACCATGACGTTTCATTTTTTCTATTGGTACATTTCTTAGATTTTTTCCATCATAAACATTCTATCTTTAATGTACTAGCATATTAATAATTACACTTCTTACTGGTCTATCAAGCACCATACGCCTATGCAGAAATGGAATGGCAGAAAACCATCGGTCAAATACATTAGAATATTCGGCTTGAGTGATTTGGCACATTGACTTGAGAGCAAAGCAAGAAGAAACAAGTTTTCGTCCAAGGGTATAAAGGGAATATTTATCGGTTATTCCAATAAAAGAAATGCCTAAAAAAATATATGATATATTGACAGAGAGAATTCATGAAGTCAGATCGGTAAAATTTAGCGAAGAGAGGAATCGATTATGCAAATGATCTTCAGGAAGATATTGTGATAATTTGGCCTATAAAGGAAATTGTGATGAAATCGTTGCTGAAGACTTTCTTATTTTCAAAGAAGACAATCCTGTCACAGAGAGTGAAGTCTCAGAAGGATAGTTCAGTGAAACTAGGTGATGACAGTGAAAATGATTCAACACAAACTGAACCAATAGGGGAAAATGCGTTAAAAGAGGAAGAAAGAAGAAAACAAAAAGCGTCTTAGAAAAATGGCACAAAGCAAGACTGTAAGAACAAGAAAGGAAATTGATCGAAGAAAGAGCTCGGCGATCACAAAGAATAAAGGATAGGAATTAGGCGAATAAAATTATGGAAATAGATTATTATATTCCGGAGAATTTTAAAGAAGCAATAGATAGTGGGAAAAAGAAACGAATGATTCAAAGCAATGAAATAAAAGCTCGGTGAGATAGAGAAACATAAAGTATAGACGCTAGTACCAAGAGAAAATGGTATGAAAATTATCAACTGTAAATGGGTCTACAGTACGAAGAAAACATCAAATGATGGCGTATATAAAAGAAAGGCCACACATACTGGTTGCTGTTGGATTCAATCAAGGATATGGTATGGACTATAAGGAATCTTTCTCACCTGTACTTAAAAAAGAAAGCTTGCGAACAAAAGTAGCTCTCGCAACGCAACAGAATTTAATCATAACGACTTGTGATGTGAAAACGGTTCATCTCTATGGTGAGTTAGAAGAGACAGTATACATGAGTCAATCAGATGCCTTTATGCAAAAAGGTGATGAAAACAAATTGTGCAATTTGAAAAAAAGCCTGTATGGTCTACCACAATCAAGAAAATGTTGGAAAAAACGGATCGACGAAATTTTATGCCAGTTAGGAATGATTAGAACCAAATGTGATCCATGTGTCTATAAACTCCAGAAATGAGAAAAGTTTTCAACACTGGGTCTATATGTAGACGATCTCATAATCGCTGGAACCAGTAAGGAAATTAACGATAACCTAGCTTCAGAAATACAAAAATATGTTACTCTAACGGAAAAGAATAAGTAATGAACCATTTATTGTAATTGGAATAAAAAGGGCAGAAGGTGAATTTTATCTATCTCAGACTAATTATATCGATACAATTCTTCACAGACTTGGACTGGAAGAATGCAACAGTGTACAGACACCTGGAGATCAAAATAAAAATTTGTATGAATATTTGGACTCTAGGCCAGTAGATAAAACTGTATACCAGGAAATGATTGGATCACTTATGAACCTTTCTATTGGTACTCGACCGGGCATATTCTTCAACGACAGCAATTTATTTCAGTATAGTAATGATCCGAGAAAAATACACTTAACTGGAGTTGAAATGATCTATAGATACCTGAAGGGGACAAGAAATAAAATGTTGGCATATAAGCCAACAGAAAACAATTTCACAAAAAGCACTGATGCGAGCTGGTGCACAACCCGAGACGCAAAATACTACTTGGGCTATACAATCAAACTTGGAGACATCTTATTAAACTGGAGAAGAAGGAAGCAAAATTTAGTAGGCTCGTGTACATGCGAAGCAGAACATATTTCAATATATTAAAAATGGCATATCCTGACCAGGAGCACATGTGCTTTTCAGAAGGCAGAGCGCCATCTGGTGGAACAGAAATCAACTATTCATTGATTTAGCCTGTTCCCTGATATTTGGCCAACCCAATTTCTTGATAAATCAAGAAAAGCCATCCACGAACGCGTTTCGCGCTTTTGGCGCTCGTCAGCGTGGAGTAGGCTGAACCATTGCGACCAAAAAATAATTTTTGATCCCAATGGCTTCCTGAAAAACCAAGAAATGGGTATTTAAGGCCAAACTTGCGTAAATACGCTTAGCACATTAAAAAACGAAAGAAAAAAATAAAAGATAAAAAGATCAGGTGTTGAAATCAATATTAAAAATGGCATATCCTGATCAGGAGCACATGTGCTTTTCAGAAGGCAGAGCGCCATCTGGTGGAACAGAAATCAACTATTCATTGATTTAGCCTGTTCCCTGATATTTGGCCAACCCAATTTCTTGATAAATCAAGAAAAGCCATCCACGAACGCGTTTCGCGCTTTTGGCGCTCGTCAGCGTGGAGTAGGCTGAACCATTGCGACCAAAAAATAATTTTTGATCCCAATGGCTTCCTGAAAAACCAAGAAATGGGTATTTAAGGCCAAACTTGCGTAAATACGCTTAGCACATTAAAAAACGAAAGAAAAAAATAAAAGATAAAAAGATCAGGTGTTGAAATCAATATTAAAAATGGCATATCCTGACCAGGAGCACATGTGCTTTTCAGAAGGCAGAGCGCCATCTGGTGGAACAGAAAATCAACTATTCATTGATTTAGCCTGTTCCCTGATATTTGGCCAACCCAATTTCTTGATAAATCAAGAAAAGCCATCCACGAACGCGTTTCGCGCTTTTGGCGCTCGTCAGCGTGGAGTAGGCTGAACCATTGCGACCAAAAAATAATTTTTGATCCCAATGGCTTCCTGAAAAACCAAGAAATGGGTATTTAAGGCCAAACTTGCGTAAATACGCTTAGCACATTAAAAAACGAAAGAAAAAAATAAAAGATAAAAAGATCAGGTGTTGAAATCAATATTAAAAATGGCATATCCTGACCAGGAGCACATGTGCTTTTCAGAAGGCAGAGCGCCATCTGGTGGAACAGAAATCAACTATTCATTGATTTAGCCTGTTCCCTGATATTTGGCCAACCCAATTTCTTGATAAATCAAGAAAAGCCATCCACGAACGCGTTTCGCGCTTTTGGCGCTCGTCAGCGTGGAGTAGGCTGAACCATTGCGACCAAAAAATAATTTTTGATCCCAATGGCTTCCTGAAAAACCAAGAAATGGGTATTTAAGGCCAAACTTGCGTAAATACGCTTAGCACATTAAAAAACGAAAGAAAAAAATAAAAGATAAAAAGATCAGGTGTTGAAATCAATATTAAAAATGGCATATCCTGACCAGGAGCACATGTGCTTTTCAGAAGGCAGAGCGCCATCTGGTGGAACAGAAATCAACTATTCATTGATTTAGCCTGTTCCCTGATATTTGGCCAACCCAAAAGCGCGAAACGCGTTCGTGGATGGCTTTTCTTGATTTATCAAGAAATTGGGTTGGCCAAATATCAGGGAACAGGCTAAATCAATGAATAGTTGATTTCTGTTCCACCAGATGGCGCTCTGCCTTCTGAAAAGCACATGTGCTCCTGGTCAGGATATGCCATTTTTAATATTGATTTCAACACCTGATCTTTTTATCTTTTATTTTTTTCTTTCGTTTTTTAATGTGCTAAGCGTATTTACGCAAGTTTGGCCTTAAATACCCATTTCTTGGTTTTTCAGGAAGCCATTGGGATCAAAAATTATTTTTTGGTCGCAATGGTTCAGCCTACTCAACGCTGACGAGCGCCAAAAGCGCGAAACGCGTTCGTGGATGGCTTTTCTTGATTTATCAAGAAATTGGGTTGGCCAAATATCAGGGAACAGGCTAAATCAATGAATAGTTGATTTCTGTTCCACCAGATGGCGCTCTGCCTTCTGAAAAGCACATGTGCTCCTGGTCAGGATATGCCATTTTTAATATTGATTTCAACACCTGATCTTTTTATCTTTTATTTTTTTCTTTCGTTTTTTAATGTGCTAAGCGTATTTACGCAAGTTTGGCCTTAAATACCCATTTCTTGGTTTTTCAGGAAGCCATTGGGATCAAAAATTATTTTTTGGTCGCAATGGTTCAGCCTACTCCACGCTGACGAGCGCCAAAAGCGCGAAACGCGTTCGTGGATGGCTTTTCTTGATTTATCAAGAAATTGGGTTGGCCAAATATCAGGGAACAGGCTAAATCAATGAATAGTTGATTTCTGTTCCACCAGATGGCGCTCTGCCTTCTGAAAAGCACATGTGCTCCTGGTCAGGATATGCCATTTTTAATATTGATTTCAACACCTGATCTTTTTATCTTTTATTTTTTTCTTTCGTTTTTTAATGTGCTAAGCGTATTTACGCAAGTTTGGCCTTAAATACCCATTTCTTGGTTTTTCAGGAAGCCATTGGGATCAAAAATTATTTTTTGGTCGCAATGGTTCAGCCTACTCCACGCTGACGAGCGCCAAAAGCGCGAAACGCGTTCGTGGATGGCTTTTCTTGATTTATCAAGAAATTGGGTTGGCCAAATATCAGGGAACAGGCTAAATCAATGAATAGTTGATTTCTGTTCCACCAGATGGCGCTCTGCCTTCTGAAAAGCACATGTGCTCCTGGTCAGGATATGCCATTTTTAATATTGATTTCAACACCTGATCTTTTTATCTTTTATTTTTTTCTTTCGTTTTTTAATGTGCTAAGCGTATTTACGCAAGTTTGGCCTTAAATACCCATTTCTTGGTTTTTCAGGAAGCCATTGGGATCAAAAATTATTTTTTGGTCGCAATGGTTCAGCCTACTCCACGCTGACGAGCGCCAAAAGCGCGAAACGCGTTCGTGGATGGCTTTTCTTGATTTATCAAGAAATTGGGTTGGCCAAATATCAGGGAACAGGCTAAATCAATGAATAGTTGATTTCTGTTCCACCAGATGGCGCTCTGCCTTCTGAAAAGCACATGTGCTCCTGGTCAGGATATGCCATTTTTAATATTGATTTCAACACCTGATCTTTTTATCTTTTATTTTTTTCTTTCGTTTTTTAATGTGCTAAGCGTATTTACGCAAGTTTGGCCTTAAATACCCATTTCTTGGTTTTTCAGGAAGCCATTGGGATCAAAAATTATTTTTTGGTCGCAATGGTTCAGCCTACTCCACGCTGACGAGCGCCAAAAGCGCGAAACGCGTTCGTGGATGGCTTTTCTTGATTTATCAAGAAATTGGGTTGGCCAAATATCAGGGAACAGGCTAAATCAATGAATAGTTGATTTCTGTTCCACCAGATGGCGCTCTGCCTTCTGAAAAGCACATGTGCTCCTGGTCAGGATATGCCATTTTTAATATTGATTTCAACACCTGATCTTTTTATCTTTTATTTTTTTCTTTCGTTTTTTAATGTGCTAAGCGTATTTACGCAAGTTTGGCCTTAAATACCCATTTCTTGGTTTTTCAGGAAGCCATTGGGATCAAAAATTATTTTTTGGTCGCAATGGTTCAGCCTACTCCACGCTGACGAGCGCCAAAAGCGCGAAACGCGTTCGTGGATGGCTTTTCTTGATTTATCAAGAAATTGGGTTGGCCAAATATCAGGGAACAGGCTAAATCAATGAATAGTTGATTTCTGTTCCACCAGATGGCGCTCTGCCTTCTGAAAAGCACATGTGCTCCTGGTCAGGATATGCCATTTTTAATATTGATTTCAACACCTGATCTTTTTATCTTTTATTTTTTTCTTTCGTTTTTTAATGTGCTAAGCGTATTTACGCAAGTTTGGCCTTAAATACCCATTTCTTGGTTTTTCAGGAAGCCATTGGGATCAAAAATTATTTTTTGGTCGCAATGGTTCAGCCTACTCCACGCTGACGAGCGCCAAAAGCGCGAAACGCGTTCGTGGATGGCTTTTCTTGATTTATCAAGAAATTGGGTTGGCCAAATATCAGGGAACAGGCTAAATCAATGAATAGTTGATTTCTGTTCCACCAGATGGCGCTCTGCCTTCTGAAAAGCACATGTGCTCCTGGTCAGGATATGCCATTTTTAATATTGATTTCAACACCTGATCTTTTTATCTTTTATTTTTTTCTTTCGTTTTTTAATGTGCTAAGCGTATTTACGCAAGTTTGGCCTTAAATACCCATTTCTTGGTTTTTCAGGAAGCCATTGGGATCAAAAATTATTTTTTGGTCGCAATCCTCAGGAACGATCTAAATATCGAAAACATCAATGACTACATTATTAGACAATCATTTAAATTTTACGAAAAATCCGAAAAATTAGAAAATCCCACCTTTAAGGAAGCCACAAACTACAAATGCGGAAAAAGGAAAATAAGAAATTTGAAACCTAGACAAATTCTCCATCAATTAAGCCAGAATGACGAAAAGTGGAAAAAAAGGAAAAACAAACCCACCTTGAATATCAAACAAGCCCGAAAAAACCTTCTCAAGAAAAATATCCCCAAGGACCTGAGAATCCGGACCCAACGACATCATTATAAATTATAATTGTAAATGAACCCCTGTACATAACCACCCCCCTCAGTATATTGTAAATATGATGATCTAGGTTGTTCTTTTTGAACGGCACCTAATAAAGTTATTTGGAACTGGAACTGGAACTTTGGTCGCAATGGTTCAGCCTACTCCACGCTGACGAGCGCCAAAAGCGCGAAACGCGTTCGTGGATGGCTTTTCTTGATTTATCAAGAAATTGGGTTGGCCAAATATCAGGGAACAGGCTAAATCAATGAATAGTTGATTTCTGTTCCACCAGATGGCGCTCTGCCTTCTGAAAAGCACATGTGCTCCTGGTCAGGATATGCCATTTTTAATATTGATTTCAACACCTGATCTTTTTATCTTTTATTTTTTCTTTCGTTTTTTAATATATTTCAATATGTGAAGGAATTTCTGAAGTATTATGTGGTTAAAGGGATTACTAGAAAATCTTTGAGAAATTGTAACTTTCCCAATTACCTTGAAAAGTGACAGCCAAGGTGCAATAAACTGAATACAAACTCTGACAAAATTACTTCACAAAGCACATAAACGAAAGTATTATTTTGTGTAAGAGGAAATAAAAAATGGAAACAAACTGGCATACACTAAAAGTGAAGACATGGAGGCGGATATACTAACAAAGAATATTCCT
>CP092886.1:9225015-9242016 GCA_030710605.1 Cordylochernes scorpioides
TTCAGGGTCAAAACTATTTATGATTAACGAAGATTGTGTTTATTTTCGAGAATTATACCCTTTATTCTATTGCACAGAATTAAAGCTTTATTTGAAACTTTGAAATTAAACGAGACTGATTTAAGAGTTTTACCCTTAGTTCATTGCGCGATAATTATTAACGCGCATCATGTTTATGTTATATCTTGTATGATATCCGTGATATAACACATTTCTACCTATTCGAATTTAATAATTAAGAATATTACCTATATAGAGAGGAATATTATCTACTAGAATATGTTTTCCTCTATTTTTCATCTTCTCCATCTATTATCAACCTTTTGAAATATAAGACAGATTTTCATGATTTATATTTATATGCAAATATTATTCTTGATAAAATATATTTAATTATCTGTGAATAAATAATATATTGTGACACAATTATTATTTTTATCATATTATACTTATTACATTCATGAGATCCCAGAATTTAATACATTGCATCGATTCAGGAATTAGATGATGTTTAAATTCTGACTGACATCAGATAATCAGCAAGTTGTATTTTCACTAACATTAACACATTAATATGTATTTATTGTTAAATCCTATATCTATATACAAAAGAATATAGTGAGAGAGACGAAGTTAGGCCTATTCGCAAACCTTCAAATAAATAACTTATAAATAAACCAATAAATGAGAATGTTGAAATTTTCGTGGAATTTTGACCATCGCATTTCCAATTAGGATTATCATTTCAATTAAACACGTCTCTTGCCGCCAATTAAAGGGCTCACATCTATTTACCCTCCCTAGCAATAGATTAGATGAGGTTGTTGTGTTCAACTTGGCTTTCAAATTGCCTGGTTAATTCAGTCTTCAAAGTAGAATTTTCTATTAAATGTATTGTAATATGCCAGACACATTTTTAGTGTATAGAAGAAATACTTTGTATATGTACACTACTTAGTGATGACGTATTAAGTCGAAAATCCAAATTGCGTCTTTTATAACAAAATAAATTTAAATCGTTGTAAGTAATAAACATATTTTAATGCTCTATATTTAAATATATATATTATGATGCATAGCGCGCCATTTGTTATGAAATTTCGAAACTATTTAAGACGCGTAAGATTCTTTTTAAAATTAAACAATTTCTACTGCCCTTACTGCAATGGAATAATTAATGGGAGGGCCTGGCTCATCAATGGTGAAATCTCCCAGCGGTTCACCACTGATGAGTCAGGCCCTCCCATTAATTTCTCCATATTGCAGTAAGGGCAGTAGAAATTGTTTAATTTCAAAAAGAATCTTACGCGTCTAAAATAGTTTCGAATTTTCATTTACTCTCTATACATCTCGCAATTTATTGCTCTTAGAGTAGAAGTACGTGCAATAATATTGCTATAGTGGTATACCTCATGTATTCCTTGAAATAAAAGGTTTCTATCGGACTAAGCGCTTTCATAAGACCTCGAGTACTTTTCACTTTTTTTAACATTAAGTAATTTGAATATACTTTGAAGATATCGCACATTATATAGACTAAAATCTATTTTTATATATAACTTTTATTTACGTATATAAATAAACCTATCCCCCGATTTACACGGTAGATACGTTCCTGAGAAAAACGTGTAAATCGAAAATTAAAATTTTTTAAAAATTAGAAATACAGACACAGTGTGCGTGTGCAGCAAGTCAACACATAAGCTCGGGATTCCTCGTGAGATGTGTACACAGCGCATGTGTTCAACCACAGTAGCATTTAGTATAGTGCGATAAAAACAAACAAAAAACTTATTTGGAAAACCGTGTAAAAGCGAAAACGTGTAAAACAAGTACCGTGTAAATCGGGGGATAGGTGTATATATTACTTTATAAGACTTTCCCTCATTAATAATTTATCATTTCAGAATAACACATCTTTATAAAATTCAAATTACTAATTAGAAACAAAGAGAATCCATAATTAGTTATTATATTGGAGGATTTAAATAATTAACTTGTGAGAAAGAGAAGATAGGTTATAAATTATTTAGTATATTGTTCTATCTCGCCACGTTAGTAAAAAATGTATATGGATGAATGGAGTAAATAAAATGTTTGTGTGTTTTTCACACACATACCTATCTATTGTTTACTCCAATTATCTGTGTACATTTTTTATAATGTAGAAATTAATTTCTGTGTGAAAACTCTTATTGTTCATTTTACTTATAGATGTGAGGTAAAAAAAAAACATATTTTATATACACACTCTCTCTCTCTCTTATATTTTAAATAATCTCTCAGATATTTATATATATTAAAAACAAACAAACAATTGTTTTTAATATCAACACCTGAGCCACTCATCTTAAATTTTTTTCTATTGTTTTTTCATATATATATATTTTGAAAATAGAGCAATCCATAATTAAATCTTTAATTAAAAAGGCATATATTGGATATTGGAATGCCCTTTTAATTAAATAAATAAATTTATATATATGAAAAACAATAGAAAAAAATAAAAGATAAGTGGGTCAGGTGTTGATATTAAAAATAAAGAAGGCATCTCCTGACCACGAGCACATGTGCTTTTTTAGATGGCAGAGCGCCATCTAGTGGAGCAAAAATAAACTAATCAGGCGCTCTGCCATCTAAAAAGCACATGTGCTCGTGGTCAGGAGATGCCTTCTTTATTTTTAATATATATATGTATATTTATCAATTATTTTATATATTCATATCTATTTATTCATATATTTATCATTATATAATCCTATTTATTCATATTTATATTCTGTATTTAATTTTAATATAATCTTATATGGGTATTGTAATAAATCAGTTTCAATCTCTTATATTTTAAAAAGATGCCACGCCATGAAGGAAAATGCAGAAAATTATTTGATACTTACAGGATATACGAGGTTAAGTCAAATACTATCCGTAATATGGTTATATTTTTCTTTATGTTGATAGTAATATCGTGAAAATCGTATAGACAATTGACAATTAAAATAATTTTATTGACATCTTGTCAATACATGCAAAAGTCCACAGTCGGCACTATTTAAAAAAGATAATTACTATGTACAATGAATATGGCGCCTCTGCCACCGTAGTTTAGAGGACTCTGAGTAACTCGTAGAACGGGTTAATATTTGTAGTATTATCATAAAAAAAAGCATTATTTTATCAATCATGACACAATAATATTACCATCACATTTTCTACAATTGTATAAAAACATGTAATTTCTTTAATATTTATCTTAATTTTATTATATATATGTTATGAATATTTTGTTGTTGTTAGATAAAGGGTTGATAAGACAAAGGATCGATAAGATAAAGGGTTGAAGGTGCAGTCGTGATAAGAAAAATATAATTATTTACCGTCAAGTAGCTTTTATTTTCAATTACTTGAGGAAATATTACACATTAGTTATTTTCACATTATATAGAATTTATAAAGTTAATCCTATATTAGTGATTTAAAAGGATAGATATGTTAACTACGCATATTTACAACAAAACTGAAAGTCTTTCTAAAAACGATGATAACCAAAAGTAAAAATATCAATAAATAAAAATAAAATATATATTTTTAAAATATAGAAATATTTAAGTTTTTAGATTATATAATATATATACATATTTGAAATGCGAGAATCTAAACCAACTGATATTTATTTATTAATGAAATTCAGGCCTCAATGTAATCATTGAACTAAAAATATCATTGCACGCTGATTGGCTAGTAATTAATTGGTGATTCGCTAATCAAGGTCATACGATAATAAAGAATCAACCATGAACGAATAAACTGGACACACACAACACACACATCTACAACTATATACAAATACATATGAACCAATTAAAATTATATATATTATATAATAGATTATAACACACAAAAGATAGATAGAGAAGAGAGAAGTCGAAACAACAAAAATGATTTGAATATGATCCTCTGCTTACTAATTTGCCATTGGCTATTCCAATTATCTGAAGGGCGCCCTTTTAAAATAACTATTTTCAAGGCCAAGGAAAAACTACAGAGAACAATTCATCTAATTTGTTTAGGTTGCTCTTGTAAATTTATTGTCAATACAAAGGAAAAACGCATTGCCCCAAAAGAAAAAAAAAAACTTTATATTAGATTACCCTTGAGGAAGTTTGGCCGACGTTGAATAAATATAGAAAAATTTTGCTTCCTAAACAAATTCCCATGAAATTCGTAAAATGCTAAGCTAACTCAATTTAGAATTCCGCTAAAAGCCATATAAATAAATCCAACCGCGTCATAAATGAGTTTAATGGCGAAATAAAAGAAACCCAAAGTTGTTGTTTGACCTTCAAACTCTCTTTAACCTTTTTACACGAAATATTCGGAGCCTTGACATTGAAGACTTGTCATTGGCTGCTCGTGGCATTATAATAGAGGAAGGACACGTCATACATTATATCTCGTTGATTAATAAACTCTCGATTTCTCTGTGTGAGACATTATTGAATCTACACACGGTGCATCTGTCCTTATTCTACAGGGAAGGTGCGTCATACATTCTGCTTCTTTGAACGAATTATTAGTAAATATATAATCGGTCTCTCTGCGGTGACACTGGTGAATTGTCATATGTCGCTCGTCACATTATAATGCAGATATGTCACCTCACGCAATCTCTCTCTTTTGTACCATCTTGGTCTTGAGTTAGATAACACCAGCCAACACCTCAACCTGCCCATTCTCACAGTCAATCGGTTGCGAAGTCTTTACCGCGGTGGGCGTCACCAATGACGACATTCTATATATTTTATATATGTGTATATTTATCAATTATTTTATATATTTACATCTATTTATATTCATATATTTATATCATTATATAATCTTATTTATTAATTTATATATGTCATAATTTGTATATAATTGTATGCTCCCCGACCCACTATGCATGTACAAATGTATGATTTTCAAAGATTTAATAAAAGAATAAGGTAACTGGAGGAAAGAAAGTAACAAAAGACATAAGAAATAGGCCTAAAGCTGGTACGACTATTCTGGGCACCCCTGTGTCAATATTGCAGGGGCAGAGACCGGACGTCTCTAGTGACCGCAGAAGTTATATTAGTCGCGAATCACTCAATACTTCCTGACAAAGCAGGACGTATCTGGTATCCACAGAAGTTATATTAGTCAAGATGCACTCAATACTTCCTGACAAAGCAGGACGTATTTTGATAACGCGGAAGTAAATAAAATCGAAATAGCAACCGACACTTCCTATCAGGCAGGCCATATCTTTCACCAAAGAGAACCGCGGGCCAATCAGAAGACAGCACCTTAAGTAGGTCAACCAATAGGAAAAGATCATGTGATCATCTCTCAACCAATCAAAGAGAAACTGAGTCTTGGTGTTAAATCGAAAAGCAAGACTGGTCAGTAGTGTTTTAGCTCTCATAGGAACAACACCTAGAGTTGCTCCTTCGCTTCCAACAAGGTAACATCTACTCTAGAGATCTCTCTCTCTCCGCTCATTTCATCTAAATCCAATCATCGCCATGTGATCAACTAATTAATAAGTCAAATCGCTCAGCTCTTCTCAAGCTTTCTTCCCTCCAACCCAGTTGCCTTTTATTTTCAAACCCAATCACGTGTCCTGATTATTCCTAACTGTATGCTTAAACTTCCACTCAAACGACTGCGCTTCAATCAAATCTCACCATTCGCATCCAACAACAAGAAATTCCGCAACGATATTGCCACAGAACGGTTAAGTCGACAGGATAAAGAGATGGAATTAAATCAGGATCCCATAGGCGTAAAGTCAGACGATCCGACGGAAACAATGGAAAGAAGGCAAGAAGTAAGAGAGAGCGAACCGGCAGGAGAAAGACAGGAGGTGACCGGCCGAGAGACAACTGCGCCCCTAGCGGACGCCGTCAACCAGCTGTCAACGCTCCTGACCCGGGTAAAAATTTCTGATGGAGCGGAGTCGGCGATCCCACCTTTCGACGGCGCATACAGCGCGACACAGTTTTTCCAGACGTTCGACCGAAAAATGGAAGACGCGTCCATGGGAGAACAAGAAAAATTACTGCGCCTGCCAAACTACCTGGTACGACAACCCCTGGAGCTCTTCAGGAAACTTCGACTGGCCGACCGGAGTTATTTCCAGGTGAGACAAATCCTCCTAGATCTCTACCCTGAATCAAGCGAAGCGTCCTTTGCGAAATATTTCGCCATGAAACTTACTGGACAAGCCAACCTAGAGACCTACTACCGGGAAAAAACCGCCAAGGGATTGCAACTAGGACTTCCACAAGAGGTGATCCTCGAGACGCTGACAGAAGGACTGCCAGTCAACGACCAGCGCCTAGTCCGCGTAGTACCTCCCGAGAACCTAGGAGAATGGTTCCGACTTGTACAGCGGATCCACGGGCCCAGTGTACCGACAACGCGACCCAGAGAAGATCAACCACCCACAATGTCGGGTCCGTACCACAGCACACCCCGACGCCCAGGTGCATGGAATGCACCTCTTCCGCCGTCCAACTGCAAGTTCTGCGGCGCGAGACACTGGCACAGCGAATGCCGACGTCGACCAGTCCCGACGACCCACGAAAAAAGTGCGGACGGTGCAAACAGTCCCAAAACAACCAACCACGATTCCACAACAACCAAGTCAAGCCAGGGACACCCCAGCCGAGCAGCCCTTTCGAGACTGAGGTAGGATTCCTAAACCAACTGACTGTCAAACTTTTTCTAGCCCCTAATGTATCATGCCCCTTTTTAATTGATACAGGCGCCAGCCTGAGTATAGTGCCATATAATATTTATCATATGCTAAAAACCCACCTGCCTAATTTAACCCTTGAGGGACATTCACTACACCTCCAAACCCTAAACGGATTTGCAAAAACCATGGGTAAACTATCTATCCCACTGACAATAGGACAAATATCACGAAAGGAGAATTTCCATGTAGTGAATGCACCATTGCCATTCGGAATTCTTAGTATCAATAGCCTCCATAAATTCAGATTAACCATAGATTTTAATAAATGCACTATATTCCAGCTGGGCGCCCCATTGTCTACCCTTTCCTACCATTTTAATCATGTGTCGTCCAATGTATGCACGTACTGGCAGTGTCAGGCGATGTCACAAAAAATTTTCCCCGCATCCCAACTTTCCGCCTATGACAACCATTGCGTGCATTCATTGAGAAAACCCCACTTATCTACATGCCCCTTTTTCACTAAAGCCAATTGCCCTTTTTACATGCCCTCAAATAATCAAACCACAACAACTTCAACTTATGAACCTGTCCAAAACGCACCCACACAGCGGGATAACTCGCATACCAAAAACATAGGTGATCACACACCGTTGCACAACTCTCACATGACCAACCCACACAACGAACTCGACACTCACACTAATACACAACAAAACCCTTTACCCCATGCATACTACAACACAACACCTAACACTCACTATACACCACAGTTCACAACACTTCTACAAAGGTACACTCACATTTTTTCACAGGATAAATTCAACGTACCATGCTTACAGATTCCACCAGTAAAAATACCCACGAATTCCAAAAAAATAATCACCATACGTCCATATCGTGTTCCGATATGTGACCAACAAGAAATCCGTAACCAAATACAACAAATGCTGGAGAACGGCATCATAGAGCAATCTTTTTCACCTTTCTCGAGCCCTGTCACCCTCGTCACTAAGCGCGACAAGACCAAACGGTTTTGTATCGATTATAGGAAGGTGAATGAGCTAATCAGCTCTGATGTCCATCCCCTCCCGAGAATCGAGGATATCCTAGACCGCCTCGCACAGGCCAAATATTTCTCCACGGCCGACATATCCTCTGCGTATTGGCAAGTCCCAATACACCCCGATTCTCGACCACTGTTAGCATTTACCACCTTTGAAGGATTATACCAACCCACTCGATTACCTTTCGGGTTAAAAACCAGTCCTCAGATTTACGAACGAGCCATAAGTCAGGTCCTACAGAGACACGGGCTTGACTGTGTGGCACATTACTTTGATGATTTCATCATTTACTCCAACACATTGGAGGAACATCAAAACCACCTGCGACAATTTTTCGCCTTTTGCGAAGCGGAGAAGTTACAACTTAACTTCGCGAAATGCGAATTTTTTAAGCAATCCATAAATTTTCTAGGTTACACCATCACAGCTGGTACAATTACACCACTTACACGCAATACCGACATCATCCACGCCATTAAACAACCACACAACCGAAAAACACTACAATCCTTCTTAGGCGCTGTGAACGTCTATAACAAATTCATTCCGGAATACGCTCGCTTGCGAGCACCACTCAACAATCTCCTCAAAAAGGATGTCGTGTGGAACTGGAATGAAGTTTGTCAAAAGGCGTTCATTGACCTGAAAGGAAACCTCACACAACACCCCATTTTACACCTTTACAAAGAAGGTCTGCCATGCCAAGTGTATTGCGATGCATCCACCCTCGGTATAGCAGGCATTCTCAAACAAGTTCACCCTGACGGGAACATATATCCAGTTCAATATTTCAGCCGAACATTGCGCCCACACGAGAAAAATTACTCCATCTCTGAACTTGAATGCTTAGCAATCGTTGAGAGTGTGGAGAAGTTTCGCATCTATCTTATGGGCAGAAAATTTACTATATTTTCTGACCATCACGCATTGCAGTGGCTGAAAACCATCAAAAACCCGTCCGGCAGACTGTTTCGATGGAGTTTACGACTATCGAGTTACGAATATGAGGTCCGCTACATAAAGGGAAAACTACAATATGAAGCAGATCTCTTGTCCCGTAACCCGTTTTGTGGATTCTTGGACGCCACCCTTATCAAGACCCACCAACCTCCTCCATCGAAAGAGTCTACTTTGACCATTGATCGTAATGGATTACATACAGTTTCCCGAAAAGGTGTAACCAAGATTATACTCCCAAAACCACTCATACAACAACTCTTACAAACAGTACACACACAATACAATCACCCCGGTATTTCACAAATGTCACGAATCATCTCCACACAATATTACTGGCAAGGTATGTCAAAAGATATTAAACAAAAAGTTAAAACCTGTCCCACCTGCCAATTAACAAAACGTCCAGTAGGACCCACTTACGGAGAATTAAGTCAACCTCCGGAATCTAAAGAACCCTTCGACCTTTTATCTCTGGACACCATAGCAGGATTTGCCAAATATGGCAACACCAAGATATATCTCCATGTGGTAGTCGATCATTTTTCACGCTACGCATGGGCTTTTCCATCTAAATCCACCAGTACCACCACCTACCAACAGGTACTTAAGCGAGTATCCCAGGATGGTTCTCCAAAACGCCTTCTTACGGATAGAGCCCCTGCCTTCACTTCACCCAAATTTCGTAGTTTCCTACTTAATAGAAATATTCACCCATTGCTCACAACCAGCAACAATCCACAGGCCAACGGTCTATGTGAACGCCTGAACGCCACCCTCACGGGAAAACTTAGGTTATTACACCTAGAAAATCCTAAGGTCGCATGGACCAAGTTGGTCAAGAAGGTTACACTTATATATAACAAGACACCCCACTCTACCACAGGTTTTCCACCCATATACTTAATGTTTGGTATCCTACCCCCAGAAATCTCTAATCATAACACACCGTACCCAGATATCGACAAAGCTAGAAAAATTGCACACACACGCACACAAAACAAACATTTACAAGACAAAAACACTTATGACCAACGACACAAGCAACCACATTTCGAAGTAGGTGATCTAGTGTTAGTAAAATTATATCACCACCCAAATACAGGGAAACTTGCGCCATATTTCACAGGACCTCACACAATATTAGAAATTATTTCACCAAATGTGGTCCGCATAGATCGACCAAATCAACCACTTCAAAGAAACACTGACACAATCCACGTCAACAAACTTAAACTGTATACAGAAAAAATCCATTATATATTACCACCCGCCGTTAGCACATATCATATAAAGCACAACCCCAATTACACGTTCCCTTTCAAACATTTAACACCCGAATTATTCCAAACAGAGTCATTAAGGCTCAAACCCACCAGCAGCGAACCTTTCAGGCATTTAGACCCTGCCATTTTTACAACAAGACGATTTGCATCACTCTTCCCCGATGTTAAAAACTGCAAACCTGACAACCAGCTCAATCATATCACACCACTCCCTAAAGATATCAAACAGGAGAACTGCGAACCTACCAATCATTCAAATTCTACAATTAATAAGGTTCAAGCAAATATTTCAGAGTCCCCAGTTACAAAAATGTGGACGAACATGGGGCAATACCCTATCTTTCATCTGATTTTTATCCTTTGTTTGTTACTTCTGCCATACAACTGTATCCCAATTTTAATCATTAATCACTTGTTTATCTATACCATGCCCGCTCGTAAAATCTTCGAACTACAAGAGGCAGTTTTTAATTTTGGACAAACATTAGGAAACATCTTTGCAGAAAATCTAAAAAGATTCCGAAGAGATAGAAGTAATTGAAGAATGACCAACCAATGTCGGAGAAGTCACACTCCAAAAACAAGATACAAATAGCAATTAGGCGGACAGGAAACGTAGTTCCCCCACGTCCTGATCCAATTACATGCAAATAGTGTGGGAGGGTAATTTTAGGGTCGGACCTCGCGTCCCCGACACGTCCCGCTTTCGGCGTCTCATTACAAGACCCCGCTCATCCAAATTAGATCACCGCTCTCCCCAGCCACAGATTCCTCTATGCCACCAATTTTTGATTCCAGTTCGAGTCTACATATCGATTTTTACCACCCAATTCCACATCCACAAGACAACACATAGAACTAGCCCACACATTTCTTACACAACAGACTTCTAACATTTTTTCACAACACACACAAAGACAAAAAATTACACATAAAGGTTATATAGATCTCCATGTCTCCTGTACACATAACATAAACGCACTTGAGGGTTAGAATCACGTTTTCACCTAAGTGTCGCTACAGATGAGACAAAAAATTTATAGGGCATAATTGAGCAATTAAAACATTTATAGGGCAAAATGGAACAATCAATACATTTAGATCAGGGCATGTAGATATACAAAAGGGCTCAAGCCAATACACCTTATTTTTCATATCAATCATTTTTATTATTTTCTCTCAATTAAAAATGTAAATACTTAATCAATTTATCAATTTATCCAACTTATTATCACTTTTAATCATTAATTATCATTTTTTTCCAATTAGTTTATATTATCATTTTTATTTATCAATTATCATTCTATTTACCACTTAACTTATATTGCCACAACTCAATTATCAACGAAAACTCATTGGTTTTCGATTAAACTAAAAACATTAAATCACCCTTTGTTGTTGGAACCTTTTTATTTTTCATTTTTCTTTTTTTTCCAAGCACTCAACTTTGATTTCGCTCAACCACTTTTTATTTTTATTTGATTTCAAAATACCTTATAAAATTTTATTTTTATTTTTATTTTGATTTCTCAAAAGACCTAATGAAACCCCCTCGATTTCATTCCCAATCTCAAGTAGGATAGTAATTAGGCAATTCTTTTCTTTTTCACCCATGCTACAAAGCACTTTTTTTTTCACCAACGCAACAAAGCATTTTCTCTTTTTTCCATACAACAAGGCTTTTTCTTTTTTGTGCAACCAAGCCTTCACTTTGATTTCATTCAACTTTTATTTTTATTTTTATTTTTGATTTCTCAAAAGCCCTAATAAAATTCCCTCGGTCTCCATTCCCAATTTCGAGCTAGAATATGGTTAGGCATTTTTCCTTTTTTTCTCACCATTCAACCAAGCACTCAACTTTGATTTCGCTCAAAAACCTTTTATTTTATTTTATTTTATTTGATTTCAAAAGACCTTATGAAATTCCCTCGAATTCTTTTCTAAAATTCGAGCAAAAAAGTAACTAGGCATTTTCCCTTATCACCATACAACAAAACAATTTTTTTTAACCAAACACATTCAATTTTGATTTCATTCAACTATTTTTATATTATTTTTATTTTGATTTCAAAAGTCTTAATAGAACTCCCTCGAATTCACTTCTTATCTCGAGTAGAATTCGTTTAGGCGCATTTTCCTTTTTTTTTTAGCCCACTATGTACCATAGCATTCATTGATTTCTTACAATTAAAAATTTTTTTGACTTCTATTAATTATACTCAACCTATACCATCAACACCATTCTATTTTTCTTTTATATCACCAGCAATGTTTGTATATAGCCCCTTCATACCCACAACTAATTTTCCCACAAAATTATTTTTCACTTTACAGAATTCTCTCAGGCTAACCCCTTCTTGAATTCTTCACATGTAGGGGGCGCATCTGTCATAATTTGTATATAATTGTATGCTCCCCGACCCACTATGCATGTACAAATGTATGATTTTCAAAGATTTAATAAAAGAATAAGGTAACTGGAGGAAAGAAAGTAACAAAAGACATAGGAAATAGGCCTAAAGCTGGTACGACTATTCTGGGCACCCCTGTGTCAATATTGCAGGGGCAGAGACCGGACGTCTCTAGTGACCGCAGAAGTTATATTAGTCGCGAATCACTCAATACTTCCTGACAAAGCAGGACGTATCTGGTATCCACAGAAGTTATATTAGTCAAGATGCACTCAATACTTCCTGACAAAGCAGGACGTATTTTGATAACGCGGAAGTAAATAAAATCGAAATAGCAACCGACACTTCCTATCAGGCAGGCCATATCTTTCACCAAAGAGAACCGCGGGCCAATCAGAAGACAGCACCTTAAGTAGGTCAACCAATAGGAAAAGATCATGTGATCATCTCTCAACCAATCAGAGAGAAACTGAGTCTTGGTGTTAAATCGAAAAGCAAGACTGGTCAGTAGTGTTTTAGCTCTCATAGGAACAACACCTAGAGTTGCTCCTTCGCTTCCAACAAGGTAACATCTACTCTAGAGATCTCTCTCTCTCCGCTCATTTCATCTAAATCCAATCATCGCCATGTGATCAACTAATTAATAAGTCAAATCGCTCAGCTCTTCTCAAGCTTTCTTCCCTCCAACCCAGTTGCCTTTATTTTCAAACCCAATCACGTGTCCTGATTATTCCTAACTGTATGCTTAAACTTCCACTCAAACGACTGCGCTTCAATCAAATCTCACCATTCGCATCCAACAACAAGAAATTCCGCAACGATATTGCCACATATATTTAGTATATGAGATAAGAGGATGCCAGCGGGCGACGCTGGCCTGGGACGCTGGGAATTCTGCGAGAAGCGGCGGCTGGCCAGCCGGCCTGCGCGCGCACCGGGGGCTGCGCGCGCACTTTTCGAACACCGCCTGATGTCGCCGGCTGTTTACCGCGCGTCGCTACAACCTGCGGCGGTTCCTTCCATTATATAATACTCTAGGCGCTGGTGGAGTAAAAACTGTACTCCACCTGCCTCTTATAATTGTATGTAATTTTTGGACACTTATTAAAATATAAATTATTAATTTATAGTTCTCACTGCAGCTCGAACCTTTACCCTAACGCGGTAGAACAGTATATTTAGCCTTTTATAACCTTATATGAACATTGAAATAAAGTAGTTCCAATCTTTCAAATCTCTCTCTCTTTCTCTCTGAAACACTGAATGAACTATTAGTAACTCAGTCTTTCTGCGGTGAGAGAGACATTTTTATAATTATCCTCAGTGTACATACACACGTGGTACAATTCATGATAATCATGGTGGGTGGAAGTTAGCGACTGTTTGTACTACAAGTGCACTACATACACATGTGGAAAGAAGTTCGAATTTTACACTTGCAAGTGTTCCAGAGCCTTGTTTTGTTACTTGCATTCTCTGGTGGGGTTAGACTTATATAAACATTTTCAGATAAAAAATGCCCAATGGGGTATTCAATCTCTGGCCATGGCTGTCGAAAATGGATGGTTTACACCACTCGTCAACCGACCCCATGAGAGAGACCCGGATGTAATGACAGAGGTTGCTCATGCCGATATAGCACAAGAAAGGGACACGTGACACTTTCTAGCTCACTACACAAACAATAAAAAAAGCTTGTTTTAGCTGCCCAAAAGGTTCGAAAATCTATCATTTGTTTTGTCTATTGATATGTTTCAGAGAAGGACATTCCATGCAGCCCAATTTGGAAACTCTGAGTAAACGATTATATATAATATTTTAAAGATAATGGAATTATTTCAATGAAACATATACGTAATAAACGATACGATAATTTGCAAAATTTATATTTTTGGATTAAAAACAGCGAGTTTTCAAGCGTATACCTTTTATTAGGCCAAAGTTTCTATAAAGATTGGTCTTTAAGGGTCCATTGACTTGAAAAGCTGAGGCTTTAAAATTCACTCTTTATAACTAATTAAAAGTAGCACACATTTTGACATTTATCACCAAAAATTTGTCTATATTGTAAAATATTAAGATCGTTATATTGTGTGTGTGTTGTTGTTGTGTGAAGAAAGGGATAGAATTATATATTTGAAATAAATGAGTTCCAAATGAGTATGTACAAACATGGCTTATTTCCATGATTAATTCCATTTTTATGTTCAAAAACAGGGAAGAACCTATCATGATTCCGGACAGATTGATTGAATAACGAGTAAATAAATTTACTGTCTCAATACGAGTAAATGCCAATACAATAAATGGGTTGCCGTCACAATTCTAAAAACTCAACCAATGAGTAAATGAAGGTAAATAATTTCCACACCATTAAACATCTATTTACGTAGCTTAGATAATAATAGATATCATTTACTTCTGATATATTGACATTTTTACCAGAATAAATGTGCAAATTTCAGAGAGCTTGGTTTAAATAAGGGCTGTGGAGGGTCAATTTTAAGAATTTTCTCTTTGCTACTCTTCTTATCATCTTATTGTTCAATTTTATTCAAATATTCCATCATATATGATATACTTGTGTGATGTCTGTGTGTCATAATGTCTTATCATTTATTTTAAAACTAGCGAATGTACCCGGCTTCGCTCGGTCTTTTACCGTGAAGGTTTGCCTGAAGAACATGTGTTATAACGATATTTTCGGGGCAAACATCCAAACCCTAGCGTATCTATTCTTTTCAAAACATATAAATTTTCATAGACAAAACTTATGGAAGTTTTATTTTAGCTTGTATGTTAGGATTTAGACAATAACTATAAAATATATTTGATATACAGTGACCTTCTTTATTGGAGACACACGAGATAACTAACGGTGAACAAATTGCCTCTGTCTCTTAAAAAAGAGACTTTCTACTCCCTTTAGTTTTGTACATGAGTGAAAGCTATTCAAAGACTAAAATTAGACAAATTACAATCCATTTAGTATATTTTAGAGAGTTAAATAAAATTATAATAATTAATATATTCTAACAACAAATAAATATTAATTTTGCCCGGCTTATTTCTAGTGAATGTTTGTCAGGTAAATATTGGTTTAACAAAGGATATTACAAAGTAATTTAAAAAATACAGCATTTTAATTTATGCATATACACTCGAGGTAAAATATACTCGAGTAAATTCCGGAAATTTCTAAGCTAATTGGCTAGTTAAGGATAATTATTAGAAAGCAAATAATATTAACATTTGTTAAAAAGGTCTTTTTTTTTGCCAAACATAATCCGACATCATCAAACAGAGAACCCTAACGAAGTTTTAAAATTTCTTCAAAACATTAAAAAGATGCCTAAATATAATGAATTAATTCTATCATTATAATGATGTATTAGCGCGCCATCTATTATGAAAATTCGAAACTATTATAGACGCGTATTATATATTTATACACACACACACACACAAACCTTTTTATTGGGGCATCCAGCCCTATACATGATTCCCCTCTACGGGATTTAGCAAAGGAAGATATTTCAAAAGTAAAAACTGAATACAAGAAGTAATAAGGAAAAAGAAAAGAGAGAAGAAATAAAAAACAACAAAAATAAATATAACCATATATACAAAAAAAAACATACAGAGCAAAATGAACCGTACATGATTAAATATTTAAATCAAAGTACCAATGTTTAGAATATGTCAAGGTTAGGATATCATTGAGAGGGCTAGTGTGGAGTATATTTATAATTGTATGTAATTCTGGTGTCCTCAAAGCTTATCTCCATAGTTCATCTGAAATACCTATTCCAAGAGTCTAGCATCAGTATCACTATAAAAGGATGATCGAAAAATGCAATATAACAGCGGTATGGTAGATTAAACTGGCGAAACTGCTGAGAGGGTTCACCACTGATGAGCCAGGCCCTCCCATTAATTTTTTCCATTGCAGTAAGGACAGTAGAAATTGTTTTTTTTTAAAGATACATACGCGTCTATAATAGTTTCAAATTTTCACTATCATTATTATTTATTATAAATTTCTCTTTTTTTCAACGCAAAATAAGTACATAATACAATATAATGCGGCTTATACTTGTAGAACGACATTTGAAAAATATCCCGCATGTGTTTCTTTTGAACGAAAAATCGAAATTTATTTTAAAGGAGAAATAACGATTATTTCTAACCTAAGGGATGAAGTATGAAAGGATGAATTGTGAAGAGTAATGATAAACGGAAAAATAAAAGTGTCCAGAGATGATAAGTACCAAAACTACTGATTTTATTCTTCTTAATATATATTGATGTTTGGTACTACACCAAAACTAAAGAAAATTAACCATTGGAAAATTTATCATGTAAAAAACTTAATATATAGATTAAAAAACATATAATCTATTTAAACGCCTATAAATAGACTAACAAACAATTTTGCATATTTTGGAGATATAAAAGTTGATCATAATATTATTATACACTAACTGAATTACCTAGCTTCCTCCAGCTCCTCCCTGAGAACAAATGTATATATGTTATCACTAAATACCATC
>CP092886.1:9242116-9359960 GCA_030710605.1 Cordylochernes scorpioides
GCAAAATTTATATTTTTGGATTAAAAACAGCGAGTTTTCAAGCGTATACCTTTTATTAGGCCAAAGTTCCTATAAAGATTGGTCTTTAAGGGTCCATTGACTTGAAAAGCTGAGGCTTTAAAATTCACTCTTTTTAACTAATTAAAAGTAGCACACATTTTTACATTTATCACCAAAATTTGTCTATATTGTAAAATATTAAGATCGTTATATTGTGTGTGTGTTGTTGTTGTGTGAAGAGAGGGATAGAATTATATATTTGAAATAAATGAGTTCCAAATGAGTATGTACAAACATGGCTTATTTCCACGATTAATTCCATTTTTATGTTCAAAAACAGGGAAGAACCTATCATGATTCCGGACAGATTGATTGAATAACGAGTAAATAAATTTACTGTCTCAATACGAGTAAATGCCAATACAATGAATGGGTGCCGTCACAATTTTAAAAACTCAACCAATGAGTAAATGAAGGTAAATAATTTCCACGCCATTAAACATCTATTTACGTAGCTTAGATAATAATATATATCATTTACTTCTGATATATTGACATTTATACCAGAATAAATGTGCAAATTTTAGAGGGCTTGGTTTAAATAAGGGCTGTGGGGAGTCAATTTTAAGAATTTTCTCTTTGCTACTCTTCTTATCATCTTATTGTTCAATATCATTCAAATATTCCATCATATATGATATATGTGATATCTGTGTGTCATAATGTCTTATCATTTATTTTACAACTAGCGTAATTTGTATTTATTTAACAATTGCAGAGTACACGCTATATCCACAAATCGGATATTTGCGTGTGAAATATATAAATTTGAATGAAAAACAAAAAAGAAAAAGTAGTTTAAAGGGATATATACATATTTACATATCAGTATGCAAATTGATTACATTAGTAGTCACTTATTTAGTTAGTAAATTCTGCAGAATTTGTTGAATCTTTGGTGTATGTCCTTAGTGTAGACCAGATGTTGCATATTTAGTTCCCTAAGGTCAGCGGTCAGCGGGCAGTCAGTTAATAAGTGTCTGGGGTTCTGTTCTTCGCCTCCACACGAGCATCCAGGTGTTTCAGCTTTGCCAATTTTAAACAGGTATGAGTTGAAGTCGCCATGTCCAGTGAAGAATTGCACATATAGTATGTACCCGGCTTCGCTCGGTCTTTTACCGTGAAGGTTTGCCTGAAGAACATGTTTATAACGATATTTTCGAGGCAAACATCCAATCCCTAGCGAATCTATTCTTTTCAAAACATATACATTCAAACACAAAACTTATGGAAGCTTTATTTTAGCTTGTTTATTAGGATTTAGAGAATAACTATAAAATATATTTGATATACAGTGACCTTTATTGGAGACACACGAGATAACCAACGGTGAACAAATTGCTTCTGTCTCTTAAAAAAGAGACTTTCTACTCCCTTTAGTTTTGTACATGAGTGAAAACTATTCAAAGACTAAAATTAGACAAATTACAATCCATTTAGTATATTTTAGAGAGTTAAATAAAATTATAATAATTAATATATTCTAACAACAAATAAATATTTTTTGCCCGGCTTATTTCTAGTGAATGTTGTCAGGTAATATTGGTTTAACAAAGGATATTACAAAGTAATTTAAAAAATACAGCATTTTAATTTATGCATATACACTCGAGGTAAAATATACTCGAGTAAATTCCGGTAATTTCTGGTATTGGCTAGTTAAGGATAATTATTAGAAAGAAAATAATTAACATTTGTTAAAAAGGTCTTTTTTTTTGCCAAACATAATCCGATATCATCAAACAGAACCCTAACGAAGTTTTAAAATTTCTTCAAAACATTAAAACGATGCCTAAATATAATGAATTAATTCTATCATTATTATGATGTATTAGCGCGCCATCTATTATGAAAATTCGAAACTATTATAGACGCGTATTATATATTATACACACACACAAGCCTTTTTATTGGGGCATCCAGCCCTATACATGATTCCCCTCTACGGGATTTAGCAAAGGAAGATATTTCAAAAGTAAAAACTGAATACAAGAAGTAATAAGGAAAAAATGGTTGCCTGTAAAGTCGGTTTTACGGGCGAAGATTTTACGTGCAACGGTAGAATATTTATTGATATGAATATATTTAAATTGCACAATAGGAACAAGGAATTGAATGAAAATAAGAATTGCACAAATTTTAACTATAGAAAATATATTTTGTTTACTAAAACATTGTACATGTAAACTTAAACTTAACTAATTCCTATTTGAGTGATTTTGTTGAGGATAGGACGATGATAGGAGAAATATGAAATGAAAGGAAGTGTTTCTGCTGTAATGTGTCTTGCGAAAGTCAAGTCGATAGTTGTTCCTTTTAACGTAGTTGACTTAGAAACGTTTGATACGCAATCAAGATTATACGTATTTTTCATGAAATTAAGAAACGAGTTGTCAGGCTTTACGTTTTTGTTAAAATCACCACACAGAAGAATCGGTATACTAGAATCAACTTGCACGAACGGTGGCACGTACTGGCTGTTGTGAATGTACGGACCGAGTCCTTGCCATAGTAACATTCCAATATCCTGCATACTAGCTCCTGGATGAATATATACAGCACCGAGTATAAACTTGAAGCTAGTATTAGCGGCGAAGCAAGTAACTTCAGTCATGCACATGTCACCCTTGGTTTTAATGACACGAGTTACGTCTGTAATCGCAACTTGGAACACTTCCGCCGTAGATGTCGATGATAATTTACGATAGATCGCCACTCCACCAGCCGCGTTGGTATCTGAGTTAGGTCGATTATTTTCCCTGGATACGCACTCATAACCCTTGATTGGAGTTGGTTCACAAGTGTCGCGCATCCACGTTTCAGTCAATACTAAATAGTCTGATCGTGGTATCACTGTATCTGTTTCAATGTCCGCGGCATGGGCACTTAAACTTTGACAGTTGATGTTCGTTACAATAAGTTGTCCAGCGTCGGTTGCGTCGTCACAGAATTTTACGGCTTGTTTGGTAATTGTGTCTAGAGTGTGTCCACGAAGTCGTAAGTATTCATTGCGAATATCTCGAGTAGTCTGTGAGTCGTTTCCATCTCGGCCATGTTTGAAAACCAATGGAGAGTCTTTTTCTGTTATGATGTACAATCCGTCGATACTTGTGACTCGGCTCATGGCTACATATACCAATTGCTGTGGTTGTTTTGAGGAGTACTTGTAAACATTTGTAGTAAACGTCCCACCCTGGGCCTTGTGGATCGTAATTGCACAAGCAGGCACGCAAGGAAATTGTTTTCGCTTGCACTTCACTGTTTTTGTCAACGAAATGTTTACCACTTTCTTGTGCACTGGCACCCAATCGACGGATAAGGTGTTTGGTTTGCTGTGCACATGTGGTCGACATTTGATTTTTGCTTTGGTACCCGTATTTTTGTCTTCAAACTGGAACCATAGAGTGGCGAGTTGAAGGCACCGTTTCCATTGTTTTGAGAGTGGTGATTCCTGTTGAACATTTGAAATTGAATGGATGAATTTTTAATTTTAAAGAATCAATTTGAAAATCAAAACACTTATTCAGATCGAAGGTTCAAATTTTTGCTAAATAAATTTGAAATTAAATTAAATTTGTAATTGTAAATGATGAAGTTGAAAATTAAAACATTTACTTATATTAGATGTTAAAATTCTTGCTCAACACAGTTTAAATAAAGTTTTCTTATATCTGCCACTTTTTCTTAATATTTGTAATTTTAAATAATCAATTCGAAAATCAAAACATTTATTCAGATCGAAGGTTCAAATTTTTGCTAAATAAATTTGAAACTATTTAAAATTTGTAAAATAATAATTAATTAATTAATTAATTTTAAACTAATAATTTACTTAACACTATCAACATTTATCAATAGTATGACATAACCTATAAACTCAGTTTCTCAACTTTTGTGTCAATCTAACAATTAATCAATCAATCATAGTTTACGATAATGAAATATCAGTGTTCAATTATTTACCTTTATTGTTGTAGTTGTTGTAAATGACGAATCTAAGCACTCCACATTTTCACTACAGACACAGCTGACGATACTTTAACCACACGTGTGAACTTGTATTATGACGCTTTCTTGTTTTTCCAACGCCAAGAACGTTCGAGAAAGACAAAGACAGAGACAAGCATGCGCCGATTCAATGCTCCTAATTCTCTAGCGCTGCGCGCGCAGCTGCGCGCGCAGCACTCTCGTTCGGTGACTCATCGTAACGTTACCGGGCGTTACACTTTTTCATAAGTGACTCCCAGCCGCAACCTAATTTAAGACGTTGTCACGTCAAAAATAGACACTTCGGCCAGTTGGAGTTTTTTATTTTCTCAACGTTTCGACAAAATATTTTGCCTTCGTCAGGAGAAGTAAATAAAAATAAACATTTGGCAAGGCGTTAAAAATTGTTCTGAGGTTTGCATATATTCGATATATTCAAATAGTTCGTCTTTTAAGAAAATTGACATTTGCAAATTTTGGTCTTCGCGGTATTTATGACGTGTTAACCTCAACGTTAATAAGCATTTGAAAGATAATAGGAATTCCAATGCGGGATTCGAACCTAGGTCGTGGCTGTCGAGAATCGACGGTTTATACCAGATAATATTAAATTATAGACGGTTTATACCAGATAATATGAATTAAATAGACGGTTTATACCAGATAATATGAATTAAATAGACGGTTTATACCAGATAATATGAATTAAATAGACGTAAAACTTAGCATTCATTTTTCCTTTAAACAAGGAATACATTATAATAGCGATTAAAAATTCACATACGGGTCAACTTCGTAATGTGTTGAGATAAAAACAACAAATAAAACATAGATATATTTTATCATAAGGTATTTATATAAATTTATGATAAAATGGCCAATAATATATATATTTAAAATATTATTATTAATATGTGTAGGGACATGGTAATCAGGCTGAGAAGGACCGATTGCTCCATACGTCAGCAAACATGTTCCTAGACGCAACTACGGTGCATCGGCTGCGACGCATATGGTTGGGCATGGAAATGTGGAAAGTTTGAGGGGCAATCGGCACGGCTAGAGCGACGTCATATGCGTATATCAGCGCATCCGCGGACATGCGATGGCGACCCTGCAAGCTACTTCTGCCGCCATTTTGCATAAGTTATACTACATTCTTGATGACCCTATCCTGACAAAGACCATTTCCCGTCGATTGGTTGCTAATGGCCTGCGCTCACGGTGTCAATTAATAAAACTACCTATTATTAATAAAATAACACACATGAACGTTTGCTGAGCTAGATCGACGTGGACAAAGGAAAAACACAGAGTTGTCTTATAGAATAAGTGACACTTCTGTTTCTCTAATGATATTGTGGTGACAGGTATATTCCCACACATCTGTAGAATTTCCCACAGCGCGACAACGTAGCGTCATAATTTGGGGAGCCATCGAGTAAGATATAATCTCTGGTTTAAATGTATCACATTTTGACGGACCAACGATACGTTCATGGTGTGCTGGGGCTGGTGCAATGTCCCGGACTAGCAGCACATCCCAACCATACACTGCTCGCATCAGCCAACATGCTCTTCAAGGTACACAGGTACGTCCTTAGCCACCATGATGCCTATGTCTCTCATCAATCAACTGAAACTTTACAGTACGCCGATTTCACAACCCTGATATACCCACGTTCAGATGACAAACTTTGGAAAATGGTTAAAAGGAAATGAAGAGCCATCCTTCAGTAAACCATCGTATTCTCATTGCCTTTGTACCTAGACGTGTGATGTTTTGGTGACATTATTTATTTAGATTTGGTCTTATTTACATTGTTTTTCTTATCTATATAATCCAAATTTATCATATAATAAATAGGCTTTTTTTACTGTTTGAAATATTCAATTTAGTGATGATAATATGACGCATTAGAGCGCCATCTTTGTTGAAGGCCATCTTTCTTTGATCGCCAGGTTTGTTGTTTTATGTATCGTTGGTAGTCCTTCAACTTATTCAGTTGAAATACTCTCGTTCTCTGTTATTCTAGCATCTTGAAATAAATCTCAGCTATTGTTCGTTGTCTAGTATATGCCACGTTTCACCACTTTCTGGCCACTACTTCTTGGTTTCGCATTTCAATGTCACCCAGAGTACGCATAATATGATTTATAATTAATATAAAACCTTATATTAAAAATAAAGAAAGCATATCCTGACCACAAGCACATGTGCTTTTTAGATGGCAGAGCGCCATCTAGTGGATCAAAAATAAGCTAACGTTTATTTAACTTGCTCCGTGATATTTGGCCAACCCAATTTCTTGTTAAATCAAGAAAAGCCATCTACGAACGCGTTTCGCGCTGTTGGCGTTCAACAAAGATGGCGCTCTAATGTATCATATTATCATCAATAAATTGAATATTTCAACAGTGAAAAAGGCCTATTTATTATATAATAAATTTGGATTATATATATATACCAACTTAAATATTTGAACTAAAATATACTCATATAAAATCTTAACACTTAATATTCACGTTCTTTTAAAAATAAGATGACGCACGTCTTTTGAAAAAAAAAAATTAACGGTTCAAAATTGCAAAATAATTTCCATTACGGGCACCACATCAGTGCCTGCGATATTCAAAAAATAAAATTTGAAACAAGACAGTTTGTATATTAATTAATAGCCCAATTAGTATATAATTAAAAGTATCAAGGTGGTAAAGTTACAGCATAATATTTAAGTGAGTCTCTTGAAAGGTGATACTCCGTTTTTTTTCTGTTCGAGAATGATGGATGGATAAAAATTCTTACGCAATTTTCCTCAACTTTAACCGCTTAAAAAAATTAAAACTATTAAGGAAACTTCTTTAAACCTCGTATATTTTAAAATATAACAATATTCAATTTTCTGTCGATATATTTGGATAATAATATAATTAAGAATTATTATATATATTATATATATATAAACGCCAAATGGAAATTGTTGAGATAAGTTTGATTTATAAATAATTTTCAGATTTCTTTATATATTGTTGCTTATTTGTTTAATGCATATGTTTATTTAATGCTATTTTTCTTAATTGTAATTTTATTTTTGATAATTCTGTTATCTATTCTACTACAATATGAATTATTGTAAATAGTTTCACGCGCAATTATCCAGATCGGATATAGCGTGTCTTATTTGTAACTGGTGATAATAAATAGATTTGTTTATATTTCATGTTTAAATAACCGATAATATTTTGAAATAAACAAAAGATTAATATTTGAATACGGCTTGACCAAAAATAATTAAGATTCACCCCTCTTCCCATTGTGATATGTGTTGTTAATCTGTATTTCTATATGTAATACAATTACACTACTGATTTTTAATTATTATAGAATATTTGCTAAATAAAATTTCTTGAAAAAAAAAAGAAAATCTGATCATGTACGCGTTTCAGGCTGTTGGACCTTGCCAGCGTGGTGCATACACAATTATAAATCTTTAAAACAATAATAAACAATAAGAGGAGCTTCTTGTGTAAATTTCTTTATTACCGCAAGCTTTCGAACAGAACGTTCTTCAACGGGCGTGGATAGTAAAAACGTACGGTAAGAAGCTCCTCTTATTGTTTATTATTGTTTTAATGATCGTGATTTTAAGAGTTTAATTTCTACACAATTATAAATATACACATTTCAAATTGAAGAGAGAGCCCCTGTAAAAGATCTTTGAAATTAATAAAATATATTATAATATATTATTTTTATATCCAATTTTTGGGATTAACACAACTCCCTCTTTCTTCTACATGCTAATTCTCTTCCAATGTCCATTCTTTACCGGAAATGCAGAGGTTTTCGTGAAAACATCCAATATTTTATATGAAACTCTTGATTTAGTATCTGAATTTTTTTTTCGATTGTGTATGATATACTGTCTTGACAAATTTTACAAGCTAATTAAATCTTAATGCGCTAATTTTTCCACCTAAATAAAATTTTAAGATAATTTTGGATGATATTAAAAGTTCTATCTTATGACATTATATATACTGTATATTAATTATGTTTTGAAACTAGAGAAATCCATAAATAAATATTTAATTACAAAGGCATATATTGGATCAAAATATCATTTATTTCACCAATATTCAGTTGGCTGAACGCCAACCTTTATCAAGGTATTATAACATATTAATGTGTTATAATACCTTGATAAAGGTTGGCGTTCAGCCAACTGAAATGTTGGCGAAAAATGATATTTTGATCCAATATATGCCTTTTTAATTAAATATTAATATGTATATTTAATTTTGAGAATACGCCAAATCGGCGGTTATCATACAGCCAGATATACATTGAAATCAAATATATATAGAGAGAATATAAAATAATTCAAATAATGTATTTTTCATATATTTGCGTAAGCAAAAGGATTAATAGAGTTCTGCTTATTAAGTCTCTATAAGAATGAAAAGAAAGCCAATGAAGTATGCCTTAAGGGATCACTCGAAATTTTAAATAGGATTCAACTAAAGAATCAATTTAACAACGTTAAATTTATGAAATAAATTTATTTTAATGATTTTAATGCGAATATATCTTATAATTTTAAAAAAATATAACTTTTGAGATAGTTTTTTATTAAGTAAAATTTGTGTGTATATATATAATTTGTTTTTAATCATGAAAGAATTGCACTGTATTTTGAAATTTTACCTTGTGCAAGGTCATGAATATCTATAATTATGGATTCAAAAAGGTTGTATGAAGAATATGGCATTTTTCTATGTAAAACTTCTTGCCGTACTTGGATTCTTACGGGTTCATGATAGAATGGGTTGTTTTATACCGTCTTGAAAGGGGAGGATGTACTCGGTTGTCTGACGTCTGAGCAGAAGATTATTTGACAGAATTCCTCGACCGTACAATTACGAATTTTAGGGAAAACAACCACTATCTAAGCAAGAAGCTGTCCATATTTAAGACGGCTTGTTTTTTTTGCTTATCCCTAGTACACGTGGTACAGGCCGTGAAATGGGTAGTTAGCGACTACTTTTACTCTAAGTGCACCACATGTCTACACATGTGAAAAGCAGTTCGACTTTGCACTTACAAATGTGCCAGAGCCCCGTGAACGGTTTGTGAAGTTAATGAACCCAGACGATTTATCAATGAGGGATCCGTCTGCTGTAAATAAATTAATGTAATTATTGTTTTGATTTTTATTGATTTTTGTGTTATGATTGTTGACTGAATATCAATAAAATCAAGTTAATTGTCATGTGTATTTCTCTATTTTAATAAAAAAATATAGCAGCCGAATTTGTTACCCGACAAAATCGCCACACACACAAACTATCATTATCTTCATTAGTTATGCCATTGGGGAAAGGAACGTTGCTTTAATTCTAAAGTAATTGCTATTTGTCTTGTTAATGCAGAGAAAGACAAACAAAGTTGCTGAACTTTGTATAAAAACAACTCAAGTTTTTAATTAAAAGCGTTATAGAGAGACGCGGGATTTGATGGCTATTGACCGCGTGTATATTTATTAAAATCCGCGTCTCTCGCTCTAATCATTTTCCTGATGTAGCTCCGGTTATTGGCACCCTTTGCTGAATGACTTCGAATATAAATTTTATTTCGGATATCTGTTTTGTTATTATAAAAATGATAATATTAGACAATTTTTCTAGGCAATATTAGAATTATATTTGCATTAAATATTTATTCATTTCACAACAGGATTTTTGAATCTGCGAATATTTTTTATTTAATATAATTAATGAATATATATATATATTGTTTGTAATCTCAAATCGAGAATGTCTGTTTAATTCTAAATGGCGATTATAAACGTGAAAAAAGAGAAATTTGTTGAATTAAGCTACACTTTGGAATATTATGTGTCGTTTTATAGAGTCCTTTCGTTGAATAATTTGAGCTCCAGTTTGGCTCAAGTCGAGCCTCAGAAGTAGGTACAGATCCATCGTTCTTCAAGAAAGTAAGCCATAAAGCCTACTAACCTAGGCCTAGACTTTGGCCTTAGGCCTAGATGGTACACTCATCATGGTGATTAGCTAGCAATTGTTTTTATTATTAGTTCACCACATCTTTACACATGTTGGAAGCACTTCGACTTTTGCGCTTACAAGGAACCAGAGCCCCGTTTGATTACTTGCACTCACCGGTAGGATTGGACTTTCCAAGAGTCGGGGGGCCATTTAAGAATTCTTTCTTCATACAAAGTGTCAAATTCTGGATTTGATTCCGGGATGTGGTTGTCAATAATCTACGGAGAGTGTTCCCACCCGCCCCTAGGGCATCATTAAAGTGTGGGAGAATCGAATGCTAATTTTTACGTCAAATCAGGTCGTATAGTCCATGCAAAGGACACTTTTTAAGTTTTATTTTGACTTGAGAGTTATAAATGATCCATCATGTGAAATGCTGTCTAGATGTTGAAACACCAGAGCATCTTTTGTTGGCTTGCCCTCTGACTAACCATATTGTATTTGCTTACCTTGACATAATGCCAAATCATCTTTCTGTATATACTCAATCTTATGAAAACTTTGACAAGTTTAGAGCTATTTGTACACAAATTTATAAACCACTTCTAATTCATCGTATAAATAATTATACATATGTAAATAATTCTAATATAGCACAATAGTCTGATAGATTTCGTGCTTCTGTAATAATAAAATATTTAATGCTTTAGCGCTTTATAGCGCTCGATCGGATTAGAGAACGCTGTAGTGTGAAGTCACATAAACGTGGCGAGAACTGTCGATGGAGACACAGTAAAGTGTAGGCGATACATGTGGAACAAGTGTTTTACTATGAAGTCGAGTTTGCGATAAGACATTAGAGCGTTCTCAGGGCATGTGAAATATCTGCTTCAAACGATCGAGAAAAAAGGTCAGATCTAGCTATTTAAATCACGGCATCTTGAAACCGCTTTAAATTTCTTTATTACAATAAAATTGGGCTAGCATTCAAGCCAAAAGCTCTTTATCAAGGCATCGTGCGCGATGAGACAATTCCTAATATGTCATATATATATATATATTAGATAATAAAAAGGCATATTTTGGCAGATAAATTATTTTATTCAATCCAATATATGCCTTTTTATTATCTAAGGATTTAAATATGGATTGCTCTATTTTCAGAACAATATATATATATTGTTATTATATATTACTTCAAGACAAAGAAATATACGAACTGTTAACTATTAATCCTCTACAGAATATGATAAAAGATTCAACAGAAATTTGAATAGAATAAAACGCACGCACAAATTAGACAACAAAGTTGTTGAAAAAATAAAAGCATCAATAATGTGATCTACCAATATTCTATGGTTTACCGAAAATTCATAAACCCAATAACCCACTTCGTCCCATAGTCTCATACACCGGTTCACCAATCTATCCTTTAGCTAAATATCTCTCAACAATAATATCGCCGTTTCAGAAATTTCTCCCCCACACCCTTCAGAACGCCACATCAGTGGTTAGAGATTATGCAAGGAATAGCATACCCCAAAATTACCACATGGTTTCATTTGATGTTGAATCTTTATACACGTCGATCCCACATAAGGAAGCCATCAGTGAATTTTCAAAATTTATAGACAACCAATCCACAACTTAATTTAACAATTTCCAAAGAAGCACTTAAAGAATTACTCGACTTATGTTTATCTTTCAGTTATTTCAGTTACAAAAACCAGCATTATAAACAGATTAAAGGCCTTCCAATGGGCAACCCAATTTCTTCTGCCCTCGCCAATATTTATATGAATCATATTGACAATATTATCATTTCAACCAAACATCTCAAAATAATAGCCTGGAAACGATATATTGATGACATCATTTGCATCAGTCAAAATAGCAACCTCGACAATATTCTAACCTTCCTCAACAGTTTAAAGCCATTTTAAACCTTTACATACGAAATAGAAAATAATAGCTCTTTAGCATTCTTAGACATCAAGCTTACCAGAATAAATAGCAAAATAGAAACCAGTATATATAGAAAACCAACGCATACAGGCAAATATCTCAATTTTAATTCATTTGGCCCCATTAATAATAAAATATCCGTTATAAAAACACTTTTAAAAGAATTTTCACACACTGCTCCTCAAATATTAAAAATAATAAGGCTGAACAAAACATATTTTACAATGAGATGAAAAATAATGAATATCCTTCAAATTTCATCAAGAAACATATATATAAGCCCACCAACAGTCCTACAAACAATAGTGAAGAATCGAATAAATACTGTGCACTGCCATACAATTATGGCATTAAAAGAATAACAAGAATACTTAAAAATTACAATATCAAAACCCGATACAAAACCACAGCAAATCTAAAAGAAATTCTATGCCATCCCAACACTAAGCATAATAGCAAACATCAATTTAAATCAAACATAGTATATCGCATTCCATGCAAATCATGCCCTGCAACATACATAGGAGAAACCGGTAAAACTCTTGAAGAAAGAGTAAATCAACACAAAACAGCTTTTAAAAAACCATAGCCCATTATCACTTTTAGTAGATCACGCACTCAAACAGGACCATATACTAAATTTTGAAAAAACAGAAATTATATATAACAACATTCAAGATAAACATTCAAGACTCTTTTTAGAAAGTTGAACCTCAATGAAAGATACCAACATTATTAATAGAAAAATTGACATACCTCCGTTATATTTACAGTTCAAATCCATTTAAAATTCTTTTATTATACTTATTAGGAATCATATATTATTTTTTAATTTTTATAAATGTACATATATAGTCTAGTCTTATTAATATTTGTTTGTGTGTATATATTTTAAATTTTATCCCCACAGAGTTACAAATATTTATATATCGTCGCGTGAAGGCATCACGTGATGAACCAAAGCTGTTCAAAAACAAGAAAAGCCCTGACGAAGTTAGGCGTATAGCCTATTGAAATATTGGCATTTATATTAAATAAAATGTTTATTTTATTTTTGATCCAAATTATGCTATTCAATTAATATATATGTGTGTGAAAATAATAAAAAAGGTCAGGGGTTGGTATTAAAATCAAAAAGGCATATATATATATGGAATAGAAATAGATTACACTATAATAATTTGCCCAATATTTACATGTTAAATAAGCTCTATTTAAACCACAAGGACAATATAATTTATTATTTGCATATTCCTATCTAAAGACAATTGAAAGGAATTTATTATTCTGGATTCAACCTGAAAATATGTATTATATTTTTAATTATATATATTTTAAATTAGGTATTCTGTTTCTCTCTAAATACAAATATTTATCACACACCTGCCTTCATAAACTAATATATTTGGCTAGCTTTTCTATTTTTCGTTTTGCAGCTGCTATTGGTTAGTGAAACCAGAGCCTCCAAACCAAACCGTTGGTACTTGACCGATATACTTCTATAATGACATTGTGCTTCTCCAAGAATAAACTGATGACCTTGGTTTATAAGGAGGTTAATACAGTTAAACCTGTCTATAGCGTCCCCTCTAAATAGCACCTTCCTCTCTATACCGCCCGATTTTAAATACGTAGTACGATGCGATTTACATTAAAAGTGACCTGTCTATAGCACCCCCTCTCTATTGTACCCTATTTTGGTGAGTCCCAAGAGGGGGCTCTATAGACAGGTTTAACTGTATATATATTTTTTTTATGTCTATTGTTACCTATATATTAGCGCAAAAATTACTTAAATTTCTGAGAGCCAGTCTCAAATAATTGAAAACAGCTTTTATCTTATATAAAAAGCAAAGACTATAATTTTAACTAGATCGTTGATAAAATTACGTATCGAACTATTTATAGCTCGGGGTAATAAACCATTCCCATCTTTTGAGATAGCGCGCCATCTGTATATGAGAATAGAAACTATTTAGCGCGAAATTATATTTTATAAATAGAATAAAAATTGTATTGCTCTCTTAAGACATTTTGACTATGTCTTAGAGTACTTAGTTGATGTTTTACGCTAAGTATCACTTTAAGTAAAAATTCTTCCTTAAGTTAATAAAAGTGAATATTTCTATAAACCAAAGGAAACACCTATCCCGTTGAGATGCACTGAAATATTTTGATTCATTACCTCAGTACAGAACGCTATGGAAGTGATGAAGAACTTTATCAGGAATTTTTCCTCTTTTGGTGCATAAATACCATCTTCCCGCAACTTTATGATATATATAACATAAAAAATATATAATATAAAGTTGAAAGAGGATGGCCTTTATATACCAAAATAGGCACCCCTCTCTTTAAAAATGAATTAAATTCTGCATTTGTTTTATCAATCAAGTACAAAGCGTAATTGTGGAGATAAAAAAAATGAGCCAAAACATCAGTTTGGGCAAATAAGGGCAAATTACCAACCTGTAAATAATCGTTTCGGGCTCTGGCTCTCATCAGTAGAGGACCAGCTTCGATTTCATAACATCCTACGCGGGAAGTTATAGCATCGGGTAAAATCGCCAAGGTGTTTAAGCCGATATAATTCTATATTATTTTAATTCTTTTTAAAAGGGAGAGGTTCCACTTACTAGTTCTAGTTTCCACTAGACTTGAATATAATCCTACCTTAACTTTATGTTGTCTCTAGTCTAAAAATCGGTATTACCACTTCACCAGCTTATACACCTTTTAGGCAAATTTGACCGAAGTTACCCCTCGTAGGATGTTATGAAATCGAAGCCGCTCCAGTACTGATGAGGGACAAAGCCCAAAAACCATGGTATAAAGGTTGACTTTTAGTTAGAAATTTCTAAAACTAGTATTGAGGTGTTTATACTGGGTTGATAAACCTGATACATTGTTTTAATGCATTTTAAAGGAATATTCTATATACAGTTACGAGCGTCATGCGTGGCCTCTGTCACGGTTTGCTTTTTTTTTGGAATGGCGCCCTCCTATTGGTCGGCTACGATCACGCCACCTTTGCCCCCCCCCCCCCCCCCCATCATGCCCGCCCCCCATTTCTGTATCTATTGTGTTGGAGCGGGTCGCTCCTTAAATAAATGCATATATTAGTTAATAACCAAATAGAATCCTCTCTTTCTTTTTCCCAGTAAGAGACGCCTACGGAAGCCAACAGTACATAGACAGATAAAGCACATAGGCTATAGTTATTAACTAAAATATGCATTTATTTAAGGCGTCAATTTATAATTGTAGCAAATAGTATTTGAATCAAAACATTCAATCGGGTAAAACACGGGCGTTGCCCGGGTCATTCGGCTAGTTTATAATAAATGTCACTCCAAGTGACAGCGAGTCATTGAAACGTTAGGAACTAAATAAAAAATTGGTTGATGTAGTCCTATATTTTCCCAACATTTCTGTAAAGAGAATTATAAACTATTATAGACGCGTATGATTTTTTAAAAAATTAAACAATTTTCTGCTGCCCTTACTACAATGAAAAATTAATGGGAGGGCCTGGCTCATCAGTGGTGAAAACTCCCAGCGGTTTCGCCAGTTTATTTCTGTAAAGGTTTATATTACGATAATAGTCTCAATGTGAACTGCACTTTACGTTGTAATATTAAAATCTTCTGGTTGATCAATGTATGATATGATGTCGCTGGAGACCCACTGGCGATTCTCCACCAAACTCTGCAGCGCTGGCAGAGGCGCCATATTCATTGTACATAGTGTTTATAATGCATTTTATATATATTTTTAAATAGTGCTGACGGTGTACTTTGCATGTATTGACAATATGTCAATAAAATTATTTTAATTGTCAATGTATGATTCAGGTTCACAAACTCTCTATAAATGTATGCCTGGGTAGCTTTGTCACCGAATGGAATTAGATCAACTGGTCTGAGGTTGCAATCTACACAAATTGATGCTAACTTTTCTGATGTGACTGTGGATAAATCCGCCCTGATGAAAATTTACAATTCTGAACCTGGAGACTTAAGTCAGACTATCCCATAACATTTGTCGATCAGACATCATTTCTTCAATAAAGTTTTTTTACGGTTGTTTCAACATATTTCATAAACTAATTATTATATTAAATATTATAGAATTTTATAATCAATTTATTTTCACATATTATATACTTTTATATGAAAAAATAATAGAAAAAATAAAAAGGTCAGGTGTTGATATTAAAATAAAAAAAGGCATTTCCTGACCAGGAGCACTTGTGCTTTTCAGAAGGCAGAGCACCATCTGGTGGAACAGAAATCAACTAAACATTGATTTAGCCTGTTCCCTGATATTTGGCCAACACAATTTCTTGATAAATCAATTAACGAGCGCCAACAGCGTGAAACGCGTTCGTGGATGGTTTTTCTTGATTTATCAAAAAATTGTGTTGGCCAAATATCAGGGAACAGGCTAAATCAATGTTTAGTTGATTTATGTTCCACCAGATGGCGCTCTGCCTTCTGAAAAGCACATGTGCTCCTGGTCAGGATATGCCTTTTTTATTTTAATACTTTATATATACATAAATAAATTAAGAATATAAACCCTAGCAATATACGTTTCTTAATTGTAATTTAAAGATTGCTACGGTTTATATTATTATTTTATACTTTATAACAATTTTATCTTCTATAATGGAATCTTCTAATATACGTAAATATATATAATACTATATTTAATTAAAAAGGCATATATTGGATCAAAATATCATTTATTTTACCAATATTTCAGTTGGCTGAATGCCAACCTTTATCAAGGTGTTATAACATTTTAAAGTGTGTCAACAAACTCAGCGCAACATAACGTCAACAGAATTAAGTTTTAAAAATATTTTGTTATGTGGCGCTGAGTTTGTTGTTGACACACTTTAATGTTATAACACCTTGATAAAGGTTGGCGTTCAGCCAACTGAAATATTGGTAAAATAAATGATATTTTGATCCAATATATGCCTTTTTAGTTAAAGATTTATTTATGGATTTCTCTATTTTCAAAATAATACCATATGTGTGCGTGATCAAATATATATAATATATATTTTACTGATTATAATTTTCCTAAAACAAAGATGATGTAATATTCCATGTGTGTACAATAGTTAGAGAACTCCGGACGGAGAGTTGTTCCTCCCATTTTCTGCGTCGCCACAATTATGGTAATCCACGTTGAATGAATATTGTGGACGTCACATCAATTAATCGGCACATAGTGATTTATTTTATCGGTCTATTGTTCTGGAATTTCTCCAGAAGTGACAGCCCTATGTGTCGTGACATAGCTTTGAGATAATTTGTCTAATGTCATTGTGGTAGTTAACAAGCTTCAGTAAACTTTCTCTTACGACATGCTCCTGTATCTCCAGGTTCCGAGTCAATGAAGACAAGAACTGTAGCGAAATATACCACCTACCGTCTTGGCCTTGAGGTGGACAAGGCCACCTACCACATTGACCTGCCCACTCTGTAGGAAAGGAAGCTCGCAGTCCATCAATAGCGGAGTCTTTCCGCGGTGGAAGACACCAATTAAAGCTATATACACATAGACAACATAATGAATTGGCAAGTCTTTGATATCACCGGTCGTCTGTTTTTTTAGGAGACAGAGAAATTTGTTCACACTTGGTTATCTCTTGTGTCTTCAATAAAGGGCACTGTGTATCTCTTTCAGAGTTATTGTATGAATCCCGATATACATGCTATGTGATTCGATGCAGAATATATAAGCAGAATCTTTCAATACAGTATTTGAACACAAAGAAGCGGTCTGTTAGATTGAATTGGCGAAACCGCTGGGAGGGTTCACTACTGATGAGCTAGGCCCTCCCAATATTTTTTCATCGCAGTAAGGACAGTAGAAGTTTGTTTTCTGTGTAAAAGAAACATTTGTGTTTAAATGCTTTTATTTCATTATATATATAGCACGTTATTTCTATATATTAATTTTGTGAAAAATGTAACATGCACTCATTGACAAAACTTAAGAAAGTGGAAAGTCTTTGATGTCGCCGGTCGTCGTTTTTTTTTTAAATAGATAGAGATAATTTTGTTCTTTTTGGTTATCTAGTGTGTCTTCGATAAAGGTCGCTGTGTATCAAATATCATTCAGAGATATTGTCTGATTCCCGATATACTTGCTTTTTTTTGCTTATCCCTAGTACACGTGGTACAGGCCATGATAATCATGATTGGAAAAGGCGACTGCTTTTACTGTAAGTGCACCACATTTCTACACATGTGAAAAGCAGTTCGACTTTGCACTTACAAATATATATGCCAGAGCCCCGTTTGATTACTTTGCACTCGCTGGTGGGGTTGGACTTTTGCAAGAATAGGGGGACATTGGAGTATTTTTTTTAATCAGAAAAAAAAGTGCTCAATGCGGGAATCGAACCCGGGCCGTAGCGGTCGAAAACCAATGGTTTATACCAGCCTTCCACCGACCCCGATATACTTCCTAAAAGGTACAAATTCCTTAAGTTTTGTCAAAAGGTGTATATAAATATATATGGGGAGGGAAATATTACAGTTTGGCTAGAATGAACTCTCTCAGGCGGCAAGATCTCGATTCTGATTTACAACGAAAAATACCGCGGACCGGGAAGTTGAATGACGTCTTGCTTTAATAATATAGAATATATATGAATGTGACGAATGTAATGAAGGTGACGAGTCGTTTGGGAAGAATATATATATATATATTATTTATTAGATGACTTTAAATAGCTAAATAGTTTAAGGGATAAAAAGGAGAAGAGATAAACAAAGTTAAACGGATAAAATAATTATCAATTTACGAAGTAATGTCAAAGACCCAAACATCTGACTATCGGCTAAGCCCCACAAGATGGCGGCTAATGTTCACAAACTTACCGCTTAGAGAGCGCGCCATCTATCGGAGCTAAGGTGCAAAACACTTGCCAAGATGCCGATGTATTATTTCCAGTTACAGGCTATGTACATTTTTGTGGTTATGACAATACATATATATAGTGACAAAACTATATTTAAAACTTGAAATAATAGTAATATTTAGATAAATAGGGAATTGTATTAGATTAGCAAGCTAAATCTAAATTAAACATAGGAGTTAAAAGTTAATACCTTTTTTTTGTTTGAGGTAAATAATTGAACAGTTATTACGATGCACTTGCGCGCCATCTGTTATCAAAATTCGAAACTATTTTAAACGCGTAAGATTCTTTTAAAAATTAAACAATTAAACCGCTGGGGGAGGGGTCACCACTGATGAGCCAGGTCCTCCCTTAAATTTTTCCATTGCAGTAAGGGCAGTAGAAATTGTTTAATTTTAAAAAGAATCTTACGCGTTTAAAATAGTTTCGAATTTTGATAATTAAACAGTTGTTTATATGTATTATATTTCATATATAAATTCATATGAGCTTGCTCTATGATATCATATTAATTTAAGTTATATTTAAGATTTTAATTTTAATTAGATAAACTTTATTATTTACATTTCATATATATATATATGCGTTTTAAAAATAGAGCAATCCATACTAAAATCATTAGATAATAAAAAGGCATATATTGGATTATTATATTGCATTATATTCAATCCAATATATGCCTTTTTATAATCTAATAATATATATATGCTTAATTAAAAAGGCATATATTGGATCAAAATATCATTTATTTCACCAATATTTCAGTTGGCTGAACGCCAACCTTTATCAAGTTATTATAATATACAAGGTGCGTTCATTAATTTCCAGGACTGGTTAAAAAATAAAATAAATAAAAAAGCTAGAGAAAATATTTTTTTACAGAGTTGAATATTGGACATTCGACCACACCTGACTGAAAGCACGAGTCTCGTGGCGCACGTGCCGATCTAAAAATAGAACAAAACAACTTCCTTGTAAGGTTCGCATTTCTAATTTTAAAATGGCCATTTTCGAAGAGCAGAGAATCTGCATTAAGTTTTGTTTTAAATTGAAAAAAAGTGCTACTGAGACGTATGAATTGATTAAAGAAGCTTTTGGCGATGCAGCTTTATCCCTTTAAGAACTTTTGAATGATTTTCACGCTTCCAAAAAGGTCGGGAAAAGGTAAACGATGATCAGCATACTGGGCGTCCAAGATCATTTCGTTGCAAGGAAAACAAGCTCAAAATAAAGGAGTTAATTAAATCTAACAGAAAAATTATCTTCAGAGACTGGACTATCTGTTTATATGGGGATAATGAGGTGCTTAAGGGAGGCAGTGCGCCTTAAAAGACCTGAAAGATGGCAAAACAATGACTGGATACTTCACGTCGGTAATGCGCGGCCGCTCACAGCCCATGTTGTTTTGCAGTTCTTGGCCAAGCATTCAACCATACAGATCCCTCATCCACCCTATTCCCCCGACTTAGCCCCCAATGACTTTTTCCTCTATCCTAAATTGAAAATGAACTTGAAAGGACGGAAATTTGACAACGTTGATATGATACAAGCTGAATCGAAGGCAACCTTGAGGAACCTCTCAAAAAGTGATTTTATCTCCTGCTTCGACAATTGGAAAAAAAGATGGAACGGGTGTATTGAGGCAGGAGGGGCATATTTTGAAAAATATTAAATTAGTTTTTTATTTGTTTTATTTTTTCAAAGATACAGAGCAGTCCTGGAAATTAATGAACGCACCTTGTATTTTAATATATTATAATAATTTGACACAAAGGATTATATATTAATTTGTTATAATAGCTTGATAAAGGTTGGCGTTCAGCCAACTGAAATATTGTAAAATAAATGATATTTTGATCCAATATATGCCTTTTTAATTAAAGTTTTATTTATGGATTGCTCTTTTTCAATATATATATATATATATATATAGATGGAAAAATTGCCGGGAGGAAATTGATCCATAGAAGCATAGGGCGCTTCTATGGATATATATAAAAGCTAATAACTTTATCCCTTATATGAGCCTTATAAACATATATAAGCATATATATATAAACAAGTCTAGCTATTTTCTTCTAAATCAATCACTTTGTCAGATCATGTAACCCTATGGAGCATGAATACATCGTGATAACTCTATGAATATAATATACTATAGAAAATTGTTTATATCTATACATTTTATTGTGTACTCTGAAGAAAGTGTGTAAGCTAATGTAATGGGTAGATTGTAAGACAAAATAGTTTATTTGAGAATAAAATGCTTCTCTAGAGCGAATCATTCTTCAACTGGTAAAAAAAGAGAAGAGTTTCTTTCCTCTGGTCCTTAGCCAGTTGATGAGCGATGTGACTTTCGCCTTTTATTTACTTCACGATCTACTCATTCCGCTAATACCGAGAGATTGCTTCTTGGAACAGCTGTTTAAGTTCTGAAGCCCAACCATCGGCCTTGGGAGAGTAGGGCAGCCGATGGATTAGGTTTCACGTGCGGCGCCAGTCGCAGCTGACACCATGGCGGCGTGGACCACTCCGCTCCTCCTTCTATTCCTTCTACCGGGCGGTAAGACTCTACCATTGATGACAATTTGTACGAGAAGACATTCAATATACGTATCAGATTTTGTAGTCAGTTCAATATTATATGGTATTGTTACGTCTTGTGTCTTCGAGTCTATTCGTTTACTGATGCACTTAACTGAATTACAAAACCAACAATTTGTTCTTAACGAATATATCATTTTCTATTTATAACCTTAATTTCATCAGTGAACGTTAAGTTAAAATTATATTTATCGAGACTTCTAAAAGTTGAAATGATGTGATCATTATATTAAGTAAAATTGTTGTTTGTAAAGAAAACATTCGCGCTAAATATGTATAGATGGCGCGTTATTGCCTTATATTTAATTTCTATATATCTATTAATAATTTTACTTAATAAAATTAAGTAAATATGTGTTAATGAGTGCAGGGGTATTTATGCCATTTCGGCTAGGAAAGCCCAATAGAACATATCCAGATCAAAATTCAAGCAGATAATACAATACTTAGGATGAGATCTCCAGCCGGAGCCGAATGACTCGGTTTGGAATACAAATAGTGTTTCTGAATGTAAAGTAGGCTATTTCAATTCAGAAAACAAAGGTCGGCAACAGCATCGACCTACTGCTGGAAATTTCCATCTCTTCCTTCTAGACATTGGGAGAAACCAAATACCGAAATATTTAATGCAGAGAGAAACATTGAGATTTACTTTTGATATTCTTTCAAAATAAAATGATCATTTATTCAACCACAACACGTAGTATACGGATAAAGTATAAGGATTAAATCTTCAATGAGTTTATCTTTTTGAGTTTTTTAAATAGTTGTAATAAAAGTATACGAGAGATATCTCTCGTATATATATACTCGTATATACTCGAGATATACTCGTATATAGAGAGAAATAAGGATAACCCAGGCCCCTGGAGCGTAAAAAACGCCAACTGCCCGGATATATATATATATATATATATGTTATATAAAAATATTATTTTATTTTAAATTATATTTCATAGATTCAAATATTCTGTTAAGTATACCACCAGAAGTCGCGACTTACCTTTATATAGCCTATTGTTGTTGTTTCCCGATGGCCGGCTCAAACCTTTTGTAAATTATGTAAATAAGTCTTTCATATTTTATTCTAACGCCTCAAATTAGGTTTAGATTCCTTAATTATGTTACATTAGCACAATTAATTAAAATTGTGATATTCAAAGTTAATTTTATTTAATTATTACCACGACTGCAAAACACTATCCCAATCATGAATTCCAATCCTTGAAAACTTTAGCAAACTCAATTCTCTATATCAAACAATTTTATCATTATAATATATATATGTATAATCCTGTCGACTCTTGTCGAATCCTGTCGTTGTGGAATCCAGTCGACTCAATCTATGGGGTGAGTCCCTGTCAACTCTCGCTATACTGTGGTAACCGAGAGAAACAGTAGGATGTGGAGAGTTTCCAGTACCTCTCTGCACTTTGGAATAACTTTAACAGTTCTCACAGAGTACAGACAGTCATGATCGAGGCAGAGTGAAAAGCTTGGGAATGTCCATACACAAAAAACGAAGGGACACAGTTGTACTAGGAAAGTTCCGTGAGCAGATAAAAGTCGAGCTAGAAGCGAAAGGATGGAGATTTGAGAAAAATTCTTACTGGGCTACATGGTCGATGATCAAGGGATGAAGTGACGAGGGCTCCCGCTGATGGTGAAGTGACTCATTATTTCTGCGAATTGACAGCTTTATATATCTTTGCCGAGAGGAAGTATTGGATTTCATCGGATGCTATAAGGGCGTGGATCTGAAGAGATCATTGTACACTGGCAACTCCCTGACATCTTCTAGGCCTCGTTGGACTTCTATCTCAATCTCTTGCTTCAGCTCAACTCTTAATCTATTACAGAGTTTTATTTATTTATCCTCAGTGTGTACAAAGTACATTACATATGGTGATGTAATGACACATGCCAATCATGTGTACAATTATTTACAGAAGTGTTTATTATACAACATGAAAATCTTGTTATATTATGGGGTTGTTGGTTTAAATTACCATATATATATATATATATATATATATATATATATATATATATATATATATATATATATATATATAAATGTTATATAAAAGTATTATTTTATTTAAAATTATTATTTCATAGATATAAATACTCTGTTTAAATCGACCGCCAGAGGTCGCGCTTTCTCTATAAATACTCATTGTTGTTCTTCCCCGATTGGCCGACCCAAAACTTTGTAATTATGTAAATAATCTTTTCATTTTTTTATTCTTACGCCTTAAGACAGGCATTACTTGTACAAAATTATGTTTTTTTAATATGAATTCATTTCTATAGCTCAATTAAAGCAATATCTGATCAAAACTGTTTTTATGATTTTACTTTCAATAATTTTTGCCACGACTGCACCACCATTACCATAATCCTCAACATGATCAAAAATACAAGCAGCAAATCATCTCTTTTTTTTAATATAAGAATAAGCCGACAGGATATTTACCTGTGTGTTCAATATGCCAAAATTTTTCAAATTCAACTATGCAAATTCTTCAACTAAAAATAGTTCATTCACTAATATTCAAATTCTTCTTCAATCAAAAATAGTTCATTTTAATCAAAAATAGTTCATTTTAATCAAAAATAGCTCATTCCAATCAAAAATAGCTTTCTCAAACAAAAATAGCTTATTTTCAATTATGTAATCAAACAATAGCCCAATTCAAGCAAACGATCGACAATAAAAGTCAACATGCCCATCTCCAAGCGGGAATAGCCACTACAATCAAACGCCCATTTCCTACCATATCCAGCAATTTCAAGCAGCCTTCTCCCTTCCAACTCCAGCCATCGCATCTTCCGCCCAGCGTCAGTCATCTCCCGGAAAATCCACTCCAGCCATAACCATCCTTTTCAAGGTACTTTGTATCTACCTTTTTACTTATTTATCTCTTTTTAACTTTTTAATCTTCATCCATTATTTACAATAGTTTCAATCGCCTGTTTATAGTTATTTCCCTTTTGTTAAATCAATCTCAAATATCAATTTTGCCATAGCTCTTTTTGCCATTTTGATTCAATCACACCCTTTAATCCTCGTAAAGCTTATTTTCCTTTGTATAATTAGTTACTATATATTTCTCATTCCATGTTTTACCTTTAAACCTTTGCATTTTAGGCTAAATCAATTTTTAACACAACCCCATATGTAAAACAGTCGGCCGGGAGGACAACAACAACAACAAATTAACATATTTCTCACATTCAATTTCTTTATTAAAAAATTAGCTAAACCTTAATGTTTCTCATATTATCAAATTATTTTTCAATATGTTCCGAATTCCCTATTGCTCATCATATGACCACTATGCCTTATAGCTTCATACACATTTCTATCTTATACTTTAAATCCCTAACTTTAGTAATTTTTATATTTTCTTATTTCATCTCATTTCACGTTGTTATTTTCAAAATTTGCATTTTTGCCCCCATTACTTGTTTCATATGTAATTAATATCTAAAAGCATTTCTGTCAATATGTAAATTTACCGCTACCAACATATGTAAATTTTAGCTTATTTTTATCCACCTTGATTCTTTTTCTTAAAATGACCATTCTTTATTCCTACCATTACTTTTTTTTAATTTTAACATGTTCATTCCTTATTTTCACATTTGCCTTTTGTACATAAACTTTATCCACAATTTAACGCTTTTTCACAAATACCTTTTTTTTCCTACAATAAAATTTTTCCTACAATAACATTACCTATTTCTCACATCTTCAATATTTTTTAAACTAGTCTTAAACCTTGTTAATCATATTCCCACTATATTTTTTCGTTAATGACAACAATACCTTATAGCTTCACATCTCTATCTTATATCTGAAATTCCATAACTTTTAATATTTTGATAGTTTAATTTCATTTCTTAATATGTTATTATTATCAAAAAAAAAATATTTTTTACCCCCTTTTAGATTTATTTTTAAATGCCATAATTTTTTAATGTTTCTCATTTCGCCTAACAAATATGTAAATTTACCGTAGTAGACATATGTAAATTTCAACTTTTGTTTTGTTCACCTTGAATATTTTTCTTCAAATGATCATTCTTTATTCTTACCATTAATTTTTCTCAACATGCTCATTCCTTGTTTTTGCATATTGCCTTTTTTTACCTATTACCCTTGCCTTTTATTACTTTTTCACAAATGCTCTTTTTCTTATAATGATCCAATGTTTTTTCACAATGCTATCATATTAATATTTTTCATTCGTGTACATTTTAATAATTCATGCATTTTATTTTTCCTTCCTCATTTTAATATTATATTTGTGCATTTTTTCTTGTGTCTATTTCCAATCTATTGGTTAATAACAAACCAATATGATTAGGGAATACCACAATTTTCACTCTTTACCACAATTTTCATTCTTTATCACAATTTTCACTCTATACCACATTTTCACTCTATACCACATTTTCACTCTATACCACATTTTCACTCTATGCCACATTTTCACTCTATACCACATTTTCACTCTATGCCACATTTTCACTCTATACCACATTTTCACTCTATACCACATTTTCACTCTATGCCACATTTTCACTCTATGCCACATTTTCACTCTATGCCACATTTTCACTCTATACCACATTTTCACTCTATACCACATTTTCACTCTATACCACATTTTCACTCTATGCCACATTTTCACTCTATGCCACATTTTCACTCTATGCCACATTTTCACTCTATGCCACATTTTCACTCTCCACCAACAATATTTGTAATCATTCACACTTTATATCATTTTGTATTTTCCTGTCTATTGGTTACCATATAAAAAACCAATATAATAAGTGAATATCACCTCTCACCTTTTCTTTCTATCAATCATTTTATCTTTTTTTTTTTTTTTTAACTATAATTTTTATCACTTTTCTCTGAATGAACCCAAATTATTTTCTTCACAGGGGGGAAATGTTATATAAAAGTATTATTTTATTTAAAATTATTATTTCATAGATATAAATACTCTGTTTAAATCGACCGCCAGAGGTCGCGCTTTCTCTATAAATACTCATTGTTGTTCTTCCCCGATTGGCCGACCCAAAACTTTGTAATTATGTAAATAATCTTTTCATTTTTTTATTCTTACGCCTTAAGACAGGCATTACTTTTTCAAAATTATGTTTTTATATATCTCATAAGCTCAATTAAAGCTATTTTTAATATTCATATTTTGATTATTATATTTTCAAGATTTTTGCCACGACTGCACCACCATAGCATAATCATCAATATGATCAAATACAGCAGAAAAGCAATCTTATCTTTTTTTTATATAAATATAATATATATATATATATATATATGTCATTTATATATACTCTTCCAGGACTAATAAAGCAAACCTAGCGCCAGCCCAGAGAGAGACGGGATGTAAAGTCCGGTCACTTGAGACAGCAGCGACATTCCAAGGGGCGGCAAATGGGGCGCGTCCGTTAATATCTTGGTACTTTTAAGACAGTTGGGGGATTGTGTGCGACACGAACGGACGCATGTTAGCCAGACTCTAGACTTGTACTGTTGAAGGCCTTGGCTTGCGAAAGCTTTTTTTATTAACATGATAAAACCAGACACTTCAGCCAGAACAAGTTTTTATTTTCCCGATGTTTCGACAAAAATCTTTTCTCCTTGTCAGGATGAAAAATGAAAGCACTTGGCAAGGCGTTAAAAATGTATCTTAGGTTGCAAGGTCCCCCTTCCCCTTGTGTTGCACCAAGTTGCAGCTTTGCAGGGTCATCGACCTTGGTTTCTTCCTTCTTGGTGTTATACACGTTTCCCGAGCGGGTTTCCATATTCAAAGCAAATAAATAAAAGTAAATAAAAATAAATGACCTTTCAAAGTTATTGTGTTTATTTATTCGTGGTCTTCCTCGTAGGTCGTGATCCGCAGGCTCCCTCTTGGTACTATCTCGCTCCAATAACCAATCAAGATATATGTACAATAAATATTACAAAAGGAATGAAACTATAAAAAAGAATAATGATAATTTAAATATTCTGTTTTGAATAAATATTAAATATCATATAATATTTTGAATAAATGTAAGGCGCATCAAAAAGATGTAACAATATATATAGTTGTTGTTGATAATGTTATTAATGTTGTTGACACACATTAATATGGTATAATACCTTGATAAAGTTCGGCGTTCAGCCAACTGAAATATTGGTAAAATAAATATATTTTGATCCAATATATGCCTTTTTAATTAAAGATTTATTTATGGATTGCTCTATATATTCTCAAAACATATATATATACAGGGTGATCCAAAAGTCCCGCACAACTTTAAAAATTAATAACTCCGCAAATATTTGCGCTAGAGCAATGCGGTAAACACCATTGTGTTCAGGATGCAATGGGATTTTTTATGGCAAATAATGAAAAATGCGAAATTGATTTTAGTTAAAATTTCATTCGCTAGATGGCGCTCTACCAGAATCAGATATTCAGCGGCTAAATTGTTTGATAAATTGAAAAATATAACTGATCGGCACTTATTTTTTCTTTTTGAATACCAGGAAAGAACCCTAATAATATCAAATGATAAATTAATAAAACACCATCTCGCCAAAAGTTAGAAGAAATGGTTAACGATTTTTAAATACAATCTGAGATATGTAAAATAGGCATATGCAAATTTAAACATGTAGCAAAAAAAAAAAAAAAGATATTTTAGATGCGGTTTGCTGGAATCCTCTCAGCTTTTTAAATTTCGAAAATAATAATTTTCTATTTTTTTAATTCAACTTTCTCTCAGTATCGATTATATTTATTTTAATTCATTTGAAAAATATTTATCTATCACTGATGATTTATTTTAATCTGGAATGCCGTTGTTGTTTTTTCGTGTCCAATAAAGAGCCTCAGATGTCTCCATGCATCTCTCTATCACTGCAGCAGCAGCATTGTCCACTATCTTGGGTGTGTAAAGCAGCTGCTCTGGGTCTATGACAATTTTCTGCAAGGCTGCGGGCATGAGAATATGTGGGTAGGTGTTAGTTCCACACCAGGACAGTTGTTGCATGTTCTATAGGTTCTTGTGCCATCTGGATGTATTGTCATCCTTTATAATGTTTTGTTCTAAATCTTGTTATAGTTTTGTCATTTTTCTCTCGGAGTTTATTTCACATTTTGATCTATTCTTATTTTTTGTTTAATTATCTTGTATTTTGCAAAAGCCTTAGCGTCAAATAATGACATTTGTTCTTTCCTTTGGCTCAACTTTCTGGGTCCCTTTGCCAATTCATCTGCCATTTCATTACCCCCGATCCAAACACTGGCAGGAATCCATTGTAGAATGCAGTTATTCTCCAATGATATCAGTTGAGTAAGTAACGAGTGTATTTTCTGTGTGATTATAGTATTGCCCTTCTGAATTGCTTCTAGATCGGATATGAAGTCGTTGTACGGTATATTATAATTCCTTCTGCTTGATGCAGGGATGGTTGGTTCAGGCATACATCAAGAGCTTTCCAGATAGCTGTCAGTTCACAAGTGAAGTTTGACGAAATCTTTCTTGCTCCTTCTTTGATTTTGATGTATGTTCCATCTTGCAGTATTATGTTAATTCCAGCCCCTCCATTACTTATGGTAAGGTCTGAAGATCCATCTGTATATGCTGTTAAATAATTTATCTGATCGCATAAACCAATTGTGTCAAGTCATTTCTTTTTAGGTATGTTTTGTTCTCTTTTTTTTTATTGCAGGGTTCATTCAGGTTAAGATTGATGATTACATTTGATGGCAATGGGGTAGGAAATATTGGTTATTCTCGAATTTGAAATTCATTATGTTTCATTTTTATGCTCTTTCTAATATTGTTGTTGTACTGAAGTGTTGAAGATCTTTTGAGCCTTTCTTTTTGTGTCCAGTTTGAATAGGTTCTATGACATATGTGTTCGGTTTCTTTAGTTTTTAAGCTATTGGTGAATTTTATTGTTTTTAATTGTCTTCTGCTTTCAAGTAGGTCTAGACCACATTCTCTCTGAATTTTCTAATTGTTGGTATTTTTGAAATAGAACCAGTGATTAATTTGGCCGCTTTTGCTTGAACACTGTCTAGTCTTCTTTTTAGTGATGAACTTGAGGGAGCCCAAACAGGTGTTGCATATTCCATTATTGGCCTTATTAAGGTGATATATGTTGTTCTGAGAATTTTGGGTTTTGCCCCCCAATTTGTTCCACATAGCCTTCTCAGAATGTTTAGGTTTCTGGTAGCTCTATTTGAGGTGCTAATTATAAGTTCTGTAAATCGCAATTCCTCATCAAGTATCACACCTAGGTAATTTGCAGATCAAATTTTATCAATTATATGGTTGATTATGCTTATTTTGGAGTTGAATTCATGCCTTTTTTCCTGTCAGTGAAGGAGACCTATAGGCTTGTGTTTATTGGGTTTATTGTCATTTTGAGTTTCATTGCCCACTTCTCCAGTCCTCTCATTGATGTGTTCAGTATTTTTCTGATATTTCTGTACTGCTACTTGTGTGCCATATGTTTATATAATCTACATAACAGGCAACTTTTGTGTCTTCAGTGAGGATGGATGTTGTTAAGGTTGTGTCATAATTAGATGTACAACAACTCAAACTTGACCATGACTCTTTTTTTAGCTCTTATTCTTTTCGTTTGGCCAACACCAAATGTCCGATTTATATACACATATATTTTTACATAATGAGGCTTTAAATAATACAAATAATATTCTTCTATTTACATAAACAATAGTTAATATATAGCGAGATGAGTAGAGGACTGAGCACAGATCCCTGAGGTACACCAGCCCATGTTCTTCGGTCCTTGGAAAATGTTCCATTGACCCGAACCTTCATCCTTCTTCCCCTTAAGAAGTCTGTAATCCAGATTATGGTTTTTCCTCTTACTCCGATGTTGTGCAGCCTTTCAAATAATTTCTACACTCGATAAAAAGCTGAGGTCTTATCCAGGAATACGGCCGTTGTCTTCTTTGGCGGTTTTTCCTAGAAATCTATTATTGATTGACAGAAGTAGAACAGTTTATCAGTTGTACAGTGTCTGGATCTTTAGGCAGTTTGGTAGTAGTTTATTTTATTATTGTTAGTGAGCCAGACTATGAGCCTAGAGTGGATAATTCATTCTGTTATTTTACAAAGTATGCTGGTGAGATCAATTGGCCGATAGTTCTTGTATTCCTTGGCATCTTTGTTTGGTTTCAGTATTTGCACTATAATTGATATCTTCCATTTCTTTGGTAGTTTACCAGTTTGCCATGAAATGTTCAGCATTTGTAGGAGTTGATTTTTAGCTTTGTCTCCAAAGTGCTTAATCATTTAACCAAAAATTAGATTATCTCCTGGTGACCTCTTGGATTTAACTTTTCTATTGATGAGTTTAGCTCATTCAGTGTGAAGTCTCTCGAGTAAATATCTTGTTGATGGTAATTTCTTGCTTGTCTAACTAACCTGTTTATATTATTTTTTAGAGTCCTGCCTTCATTTGTATAGCTGAGTCTGGAAGTGCTTGAAAAATATTCAGCAATTATTTCAGCCATCTGTTTGTTTGTTCTCGCTATTCATATCGGTTAGAGTATTGGAGGATCAGTGTTGGTTTTGATTGTTTTATAACACTAATTATATACCAGTGATGGCTTTCCTTTTTTGAATCCTTTTTTTTTTTTCGCAGAATTCTGCCCATTTATTTTTTCTCTCTCTCTCTCTTGTTTGAATATCCAAATTTCTTGTTCTATTTTGTGACTAATTTCAATGAGTTCCTTTATGATTTCTTCTGTGTGTGTGTTTTATTTGTTTTAAAAGGTTCATTGATATTGTCTCTCTCTGCAATCATTGCCTCGATATTGTGGTCCTTCCAGTAAAGTATTCACAGGTCTTTACGTCTACCTCTAGGTATCGATACTTTTGCAGCTTTGGATATGTTCGAAGAGAATTTTTCCAATTTTTTGTCATCGTTCTGTGATTTAATTCTTCGTTACACAGTTCTTCAAGATTTTCTGTGAATATTTTTCCAGTGTTCTTTTAATCTGTTGGAAATTCTCAATTTTGAATTTTAGGGTTTGTTAAAATTGGTCTGTGGTCACTGATTGCACTTTTCAGAATTTTCCATTGTGTTGTGGGTGCGATGTTGTAATTTAACGCTGTGATGTCTATTGCGGATTCTGTGCGTGTGGACTCGGATAGATAGGTGTTATTTTCGTTATTTAACGGTATAAGGTCGAGGTCTGTTAGTATATCCTCAACCTGCTGACCTTTGTTATCCTGGGGGGACAGGTGATCTTCAAGTTGGTCTTTCAGCGTTAAAATCACCAAGTATGATTGCGATATCCGAAGACACTTCACTTAATGTCTCTATCAGGCCTGTATTGATGCTAGTATTATCGTGGTGATAAACATTTATGATTGGAATTGTTTTATCTGTAAGATAGATTTCTATTGCCTGAGCTTCTGTCGTGCTTTCTCTAGGCTTACTCTGATTATAGGCGATTTCCTTAAATTTAAATTTCTAGAGTTTTAATCAAAACGGCAAGTCCTCCTCCGAATTTTCCCGGTCTGTCCTTTCGTAGTGTTGGATAATCTTTGATATTGAATCTCAGATTCTGATTCAATTTTGTCTCCTGAGGACAAGTAATATGTACATTGTTGTCACAGAGAAGACAAGTCAGCTCTTTATTTTCCTCTGTATACCATTTATATTGGGTTGTAGTAGATTGAATTGTGACCTCGTAGTAGATTTCTCATCATGAGCTCGAGCTGCAGCTCCTGTCGCGGCGGTTACCCCGGACGCGGTAGCATTACTGGAGATATCAGTTTTGCTCCTCATTTGAAAATGGGTGCCGTTGCAACGTTAGTCATCTTGGAAACGAACCAGAATTTGGTCAAATATTCCAAGGGTCCAGGAGGGACCGAAAGGAGGTGTGGTCGGACTTCTCCCCTTCCCCCTGGAATGCCGTTACTACAGGATAAAGCACTCTTGGTGAATTTTTTAAATTGTGATTCAGAATCTGCCACTGAAGCTTTACGAGCGTTTCGTTCCTTTAAAGATATTTGAAGCGGTAAAGGACCAATGAGTTGATACTCTCTAAAGCGATTGATTAAAAGTTTTGAGGAAACTGGATCTCTGGAAGCAAAACCTCGGAGTGGAAGACCATCGACATGCATGTCAGTGGCTGTTACGGTTTTGCAGAATGTTGAAGCTATTGAAGCGTTATCCACGTATGGAGAAGTAAGTGCTAGACAAGTTTCTCGACAAACGGGGATTTCGTATGGAACAGTTTGGAGAAAACACACATTTAGAATTTTTCTATAAAAATACCCTAACAAAATTCAAAGTTTTCACGAGTTGAAAGTCAGCGATTTTGAGAAGCGTCAAGAATTCGCTGCATGGGTTTTCCGGCAAATTGATATTGATGAAAACTGGCTGTCAAATGTTCTAAGAACAGATGATGCTCACTTTTATCTAAAGGGAGAATTTATAATTCAAAACTGACTCATTTTGGCAACAGAAAACCCTAGGATTTTTACAGAAATACCACTTCATCAGCACAGAGTTACAGTTTTGTGTGGGTTCACTTCTTCTTTTATTTTTGGGCCATTTTTCTTTGAAAAAATAAATGGAAGAACATTTAAACCGTTTTTGTAACTGGTGAACGTTATGTTCAACTTTTGAGAGAAAAAGTTATTCCCATATTGCAGGACAGACAAGCACTAAGCGAAATAACATTCATGCAAGATGGAGGACCTCCTCATATCTCCCGCGGTGCCAAACAATTGCTGAAGGATACGTTCGGTGAAATTCGTTGATAAGTCGCCACTTTATATACCAGTGGCCTTCAATATCACCAGACTTGACGCTTTACAATTTCGGTTAGGGGGGTACATTAAGTCGCGTTTTTATCGATGCCGGCCTACCGCATTGGCCATGTTGAAGGCTTCTATCAGATGGCACGTTTTATAAATTTCAACTATTTAATTGTGACCATTCTGTCATCTATCGTCTGCAGGCGGTGTTTGAGAATGAAGGGCGCCACATTGAGCAAGGATTGTGACCTAATACAAGAGAGAAGGCAGTTACCTCATGTGTTATATTTTGCAGCTCTTTGTTTTGGGTTATGGGAATAATAAATGCTGTCCTCACATCTTGACTCTTTTTTTTTCTGTGAACAGTATTTTTTTGTTTGTCATTTGCCCACATCTTATATTATGTCGTGCAGGCCAAAGTGTTATAACTTCTCGAAAAACACTGGTATACACAATTTTATCCCTTATGTTTAGTTTATCGCTTTTCGCTCATTAGAAGAAATAGCATAAGGAATATTCTCTGTATCCCCCCCCCCCCAACCTTAGAAATTTTGCGCAAAAAATAATACAAAATGATTTTACTACCACGTTTTTCAACGCAAAAGGTCGATTTGAAAATAATTTTTTTGAGGGGATACATTTTCAAAATTTTGTACAGTATAATAAAAAATGATAACATTTGACAAACCCATAGGATATTTGGAATAAAGTACGACAAATATATTTATCACTCCCCTCTATATTTCATTCGCTGGATCATGACAAATATCCAGTTAAATAATCAAGTGTCGCCAATTAGTCAAGAAACTACACATTCCTTATAGCAAGAAATCCTATTAGTAGTGCCATCATAATTTTTGGTACTATATTAACATTTTGAAAATCGTGTATTGATATCAGTGGTTATTTTCAAACATTCAATCTATTTCACAAAACCCCATCTAAAATATAAATATTTTTTGCTACATGTTTTAATTTGCATATACCTATTTTACATATCTCGGTTTGTATTTAAAAATCGTTAACCATTTCTTCTAACTTTTGGCGAAATGGTGTTTTATTAATTTATCATTTGATATTATTAGGGTTCTTTCCTGGTATTCAAAAAGGAAAAATACGTGTCGTTCAGTTATATTTTTCAATTTATCAAACAATTTGGCCGCTGAATCTCTGATTCTGGTAGAGCGCCATCTAGCGAATAAAGTTGTAACTAAAATCAATTTCGAATTTTTCATTATTTGCCATAAAAAAATCCCATTGCATCCTGAACACAATGGTGTTTACCGCATTGCTCTAGCGCAAATATTCGCGGAGTTATTAATTTTTAAAGTTGTGCGGGACTTTTGGATCACCCTGTATATATCAAAAACAAAAAAGTATATCTTAACTGCTCACATGAGCATATAATATTATTCGAAAATATAAAATAATAATATTATACTTTTTTTTCTATATAATTATTACTTCTAACCTTTTCTGGCCGAAGTGTCTGTTATTTTAATAATTATGAATCTCGTCAGGCAACCTCTATCTTCAAGATAAAAAAATCCACTTATTATTAATGAATATTTAAACCATTAAAAAAACACCAGACGTTGTGTGTGCCATCTATGTAGAAATGTTAAATTGTCATCATTATCAGCATAGGTATTATTATATCATCTTTACAAGCAAAATGAATATTACTACAATCCTTAAACTGAAAATTAAACGTTTTCTACTTGTGTTTAGTGTGCAGATGTAAACTTTATCTTTAAAAATAAATTTTAAATTACTTTTGATAATAATGATAAATTCGAAACTTTATTCTCTTCATTTCTCACTGGTTTTAAAAGATATCTAGAAGTTATGTATTTTTTAGCTTTATTAGTTTATCGAAAAGTAATTGCGTGTCTTATAAAGACCACACGCAAGGCCTTTTTCTTTCAAATAAAATGATTGATTTTATAAGATTTAGAAAGAAAAATACTGTTAAGAAAGTATTTTCTAAGATATTGTTTTTCTAAATCTTACCACACGTAAGCCATCCTTCTGGAACTCTAAAATATTGCCTCATCTCTGGAGTTCGTGTTTTACTTTTATTGTATTTGGTATTTCTACACATCCTACTTGGAAGTTTAAAGTAGGGTATCTTTAATGGAGTATCAAAATTTCATTCATAAAAATGGAAAAGAGGTAAAAAAAGGGTTAATATCAGATAGACAATTGACAATTATTATAATTTTATTGACATCTTGTCAATACATGCAAAAGTACACAGTCTGCACTATTATTTTTAAATAATAATTAGATATATACACAAACTATATGCGATGAATATGTACACGGCGCCACCGCTGCAGAGTTTGGTGGAGAATCGCCAGCGGGTTTCCAGCGACACCACATATTTCGTGATTTAAGAAGAATACGTAGATCGCGTGCTGAGAAGTTGGCGATGGCGTGGTCCTCGAGACCAACCAGAAAGATCCAGGACTGCAGGTCCCCCCGATGATGGAGAACGCCTTTCGAACATCAGATAGATCTCCAGGCCAAAGATCTAGTGGACCATATCTTCTTGCATGATTTACAGTATTTAGAGAAAGCAGAAGTTGTGGATGAATATACTCGAATATATTACAAAAATATTTTCTTGTGGATTTTTGAATATTAGAGTTATATAGAATTATTACTTGATGCTGATTATTTTGAGAATAGAGAATATTGTTGAGAATTTTCTTGATCTTGGAATCCATGAGTATGTGTTATTGTTTTGCAGTCGTGGTAATAATTAAATAAAATCAACTTTGAATCACAATTTTATTTAATTGTGCTAATGAAACATAATTAAGGAAGAAATATTGCCTGATTTAAAGCGTAAGAATAAAAAAACTTATTTACATAATTTACAAAAGGTTTGAGCCGGCCATCGAGAAACAACAACAATCGGTTATATATAGGAAAAGTCCCGACATCTGGCAGTAGATATAAACAGAGTAATTTGTTCAAACAGAGTATTTATAATTTTAAAATAAAATATAATTTTTATATGACATATAAATATATATTTCAAATTAAAAAGGCATATATTGGATCAAAATATAATTTATCTACCAATATTTTAGTTGGCTGAACGCCAACTTTTTTCAAGGTATTACAACATAGTTAATGTGTCAACAACAAACTTAGCGCCACATAGCGTCAATAGAATTATGCTAAAATATATTTTTGCCTATACTCAATGGAGAGAGAGAAAATATTTTGATATATCAATAGACAAAATAAAATTGGTAAAATAAGAGTGTGCATATTTTGAATATTAACAATATACTTTCTATCTTTCTCTCTAATATATCAATTATATTAATTGCGGCAAACAAACTGTTTTTGGACATCTCCAGTGTACAGTTAAAGGATTAACTGGAAGTTTTTAAGCTTCTATAAACTTTCATTTTTCTTTAAAGCGTTCAAAATAATCCTTTGAAATACAGAAATTAAAAAGTAAATAAAAGAGAAAGAAATTTGAGAACGAGGGAAGGGTGTCGGATTAGGATTCCCGTCTTTTGAGATTTTGACTCAGGTTTTACTTGTCTTCAATTATTTATTTTTAAAATGAAAGAGAGAATAAATAGAAAAAATTATATATATATTATAGGTAATTTTATTCTTTGAAAATATTTTTATTTTTATAACATTTTTTTGCATTATTTTTAAAATAAAAGAATAAATTTATTTCTTTCTCCCGTTTAATTGGATCAAGAATAAAAACGATTTCTATCACTAGTCGTCTTAGAAAGTGTTTGTGTACATTAATGAGAACCAGGTAAATAGGGAAGTTCGATCGGTGGGCCATTATTAAATAGAGCTAGATCTTTCCACTTAGCGGTTCGGTTTCGATTCTTAAAAAAGAATGGTTCTATCCACTACCTGCTAAGACGTGTTCAATGCTCTAGACCTCAATTAGAATATGTTTTAACTGAGAGTCTTATATTAAATCCCTTTAGCACTAAACTATTGTTTGAACATTAAGAACGTATTATACGCTGTGCGTATTGCGATTAGAAGATAAATTTGTATGAGCTGGCTTATCAGTGATGATCCTACCTTGGGCCAGTTTCTCAAGACTTCTCTAAAGTTGTATTCGACTGTTAGGTTTAGACTCATGGATAAAACTTGAGAGAGTAAAAAGCCTTTAATATCTCCTGTTGTCTATTATTTCTTTAAGGACATTTTGTTTACACTTGGTCATATCGTGTGGCTTCAATAAAGGCCACTGTGTATCAAGTGTTTTTCAGACTTATTGTCTGAATCCCGATATACATGCTAAAAGTTACAACTTTCCTAAGTTTGGTCTATGTGCATGAGTGTATAGAGAGTAGTTTAAAAATTATATTTAAAGTTACTTAGAGAGAAACAATGGGCACATAAGCTATGAAAAAATGTATACTTATAAATTGATGTATCGAGCAAGGCAATACAAATAGATAACGGGTGCGATTGGTGTGTACCTTTAGACCAATTCAAATATTCATAGATCAATAATGGGAATCTGCCGCGTAGTTGCAATTCTAAATAAAGAAAACAAAGCAAGTATTTCTTAATTTATTTTCAAACTGAAATGTGCACAATAGATTACCTTTCAAAAATAATATTTTTAATGTTCTAAAAGTGTGAAACTTAGTTGTAACATATAAAAAAAAAACATATCTATCCATCTTAGGTTATTGAAGTAAGGTGAACTATTCCAGAAGTAGATCGATTTAAAAGAATACTGTTAACGCAGAACTGATGGGTGATTCGAACCCAGCGTTTTACAATCTCCGCAAGAAACTCTTGAAAAACTACGACCCTGCACTGCCTCCAGTCAAGGAACACACAACCCAGATGAAGATTGAGACGGACCTTATTATTTTCTATTTCCAAGGCCTGGTGAGTAACGCGCATATTGTTACACTCAGCTGGCTTATTGTACTTATGGCGCAGGATGAAGTGCAGCAAACAATGACCTGCTCGGGGTGGATTCGCCTGGTAAGTTGCCATAAAATTAGTTCAACCTAGGAATTATATATGGACATTAAAATTTTATTTGAGTTAATAAAAATCGATTTTAACTTATAACAAAAATATATCAAAAATTATTATTTATAATTTAAAAAAAAATCATCATACCTATTACTACCTATATTGATATTTTAAAAGAGTGAGGTCCTAACATGAAACAGCCCTGTTTGTACTGAATTTGCTACAAATCTCTCTCTCGATGATAGAGATTCTTTCAAACCTTAATCCTGGTGAAATTTCATCCCTATAGACCAATTATTTCTAAAAGAAAAACAGGGACAACCACATATTTTAATTTAAACATATAGAAAAAAACTGAATTAATTGATATTTCATATCTTTTGGATTTTATTAATCAAAATATGCGAAATATAGTCCATTATTCAGTTAATTTCCATATTTCAGGTCCAATACTATGATAGTGAACCTTACATAACCTACCTTATATTCTTGTACACATGATAATGTGTACTACAGGTAGAGGTCTAACTAGCACGAGCCTCAAAATCCTCTTACATGTGAACATCTTTCTTGTGAAGACTAGCAAGCTATGGCAATGCTCTGCTGTGATTCAGAAATGGGAAGACGAGCATCTAAAATGGGATCCGACACAATACGGAGGAATCAAGAATTTGACCTTGAACATTGACGAAATTTGGCATCCGGACTTTGCCATCTACAACAGGTAGGTTATATATGACGAGAAGTCATGCATGGTCAAGTCCTTTCGGAATAACTGTACAAAATGATCTAAGGGTATATCAAAATAATTCCAGAACAAATATGCAAAAAATACAAATACATATTTCAGTTGATATCACATTGTATGCTAAAGAGAAAAAAAAACAAATGTGAAAAATATTTTTTCCCAGACCTTTACAAAATACTTGCAAAATGCCAGGAAATTTGTTTATTTCTTGAGATTTTAAGGAGTTTTTGAAGAAGTTTAAGATTGATGTAATAAGCCATCACCACCCCTTTTTCTTTGTTGAAAATTGTATTTTTTTCTTTGGGTGATGCGGTTATGGTGATGTGTGTGCGTAGGATATATCAGCTAATATTCGACGACCTATATTATCAGGTTGTATTTAGGATCTGTGTTTTACCTTGGTGAAATAAAACCTTTGACTCTATTCGCATAACCAGGTCTTTTTACCAAAGATTATTTTCCAATTTGAGTAAGAAAAATTAAAATTTCCTGAAATAATAAATTACATATACGATGAAAAGGGGGGGAATGTTCACGATCCCCAAATATGAGAAACTAAGAATGGATTTGGCCCCTTCTCTCCTTTGAATTGTAGAACAGCTATTTAACCATTTTGTTTTCCTTATATTTAAATATTTACTGTTTTCTTTAAATCTCAGAGCATCAATTCTCCTCTGTTTTGCTAGACCTTAAAAGGAAATGGTTAGTGAATCATTTTCACACCACCTCCTTGAATGAACATCTTAAAAATGATCCGATCTTATAGATAACATTAATAACAAGAGAAAGAATGAAAGGCTACGCTTGCCGTTAAAAAGACGCAAAAACTAAGCGCCATTTATTGACCGTCTCTGCAATCTAGAAGACTGGGCTTGGTGTAAAAGTATTATCACCGGCTTTGGGAAATTCTAATCTTGTACCTGGAGATCCTGATTTCAGACTATGACCCTCATCAGTTAAAAAATGCTTCAAAGAGAAATATTATATTGTGATAATAAAAATTGAAATTGGAGGGTGTGTTCACTACTGATCAGCCATTCTATTCAAATTTTCACTATTTCTTTATGAGGTCTGTAGAAATATTTTTTTATTACAAATATGTAGCTTTAAATATTTGTTTGATTTATGAAAGAAAGTAGAGAATTTTTATCAATATCTATACACACAAGGTTAGAACATATACCAATAACAAAACTTAAGGAAATTGTACTTTTTAGCATTTATATCGAGATTCAGACAATAACTATGAAAGATATTTGATACACAGGGACTTTTATTGGAGACACACGAGATAACCAAGTGTAAATAAAATTCCAGGCGACATCAGACACTTTATATTTCCTTAAGTTTGGTCATGAGTGTATAAAGCAGCAGTCTTGCTGGAGGTCGTCGATGGGCGCGTCTTCAACATGGCGTTGCTGGGGAACGTGATGAAGAAATGGCCGCGAGGGAAGAATAAAATTAGAGGCAATCCTTCTTGAAGGCTAATCAATGCTCAGTCTGGGCGGCAGAAGACAGGTGACGATTGATTAGAACAAATATGGGGAGCGGGCAAATAGAGATTTAGAAGGGGAGCAAAATGGAGAGGCGATGTCAAACTTGCAGATGGAAGGATTCAGCCTGATTGGATTACTCCTTTTTTTGTAAGAAGCATTTTACGCGTTTTATAAAATATTTTTAAAAATATATTTTCATAATCGTCTTAAAAAAAAAGCTTCATAACATATTCCAAAAAGAATTTATTATTGATTAACGCACAAAATTCACGAAGGTAAATTATAAATTTACATTAGGTGTTAGTTAAAAACTGGTAGATGTTAAATGAATGTGTGTTACTACTGCACTTGGGGTAGGAAGAAGTTGTTTACAGTAAATTTATGAAAAGTGGTTATATTTAGGCTTAACAGCTGGTATTGGTATATAATAGTTTTATTATCATATATATAGTTACTAATATTTCCAAAATTTTTCAAAATGTTATATATCGTGAAGTTTATAAAAATTAAAATATACTTTTAAATATAATAATGATAATCTATATAAATTGCTATCTCAAAAAAGGCTTTTCTCTCCTTTCTCTATTTGTATATCATTATGGCTCTTCAATATAGACTTTTATAAGTGTTATATAAACAAAAATACATACAATTTTCATCTTGAACTAAATTTTTAAATTCCTGTTGAAACAAAGTTATGGCGTATTTTAGATAAAGCGGTTTCCTTTTTTGATATTAAAACTCATAAAAATAAAAGAAACTCATTGCGAAAGGTTGTATTTTTATTTTTATAGTAAAACTCAAGTGATTTATATTGCTTCATATTTGGAGATTTGGATATACATCAATGGAATAGAAAGTGTCACATCAGAAGGCGTAAAGAAAAATAAGGAATTTTCTTTAGATAAGCTTCCTGTGTCATGTAAGGCTTGATCAAATTTTGAATGCAAAACGTCTAAAATATTTAATTTTGGGCAATGTTTCATTTATTTACTGCTCTGTAGATTTATTGCCTAAGTTTGATGGTGTTCCATCTGGATGTAAAATATTCTATTTCCATTATTTTACACCATAAATGTAAAAGTTGTCATCTGAATGTTAACTCTTGATATTGTTCTCTCCGCGTATAGAAATAATTATTTATCTATCCTGATATTAGATCTAGAGCGCGTGTGTGTCTAGCTGGCCCATCAAGGACGTGGACCAAATGACAATGTCGTACATCGGCGTCTACCCAGAAGGAAGAGTGTGGTGGACGCTGTCCGGCACCTTCAGGACCATCTGCGAGCTGGACCTGACCTCCGACTTCCAGGTGAGCTGAGGCCGTGACCTTCATCTCCTCATCACTCTGATCGTTTCAGGAGTGCAACATCACTATGGGGTCTTGGGACTACGACACGGAACAGCTTGTGTTTACCACTGCAAGTGGCGAGGAAAACCAAATTATCATTTGGTAAGAGTGATGTTAAACACTGTAATTCAGGTAGCAACATGCTTGGGGGGTTTACTGAAATTTAAAATTTTAAAGTTTTACATTTAATATTATATATATAAATTAAACTACTTCTTCAGTCCTTACTCTGCAATTGAGGAAAAAATAAAATTAATGTTTACCAATCTCAATTATAATAAAATGATTATTGGTTTTGTTAGGTGAAAATTATCGGTAAGACCTAACGTTTACAATTATTTTGCAAATAGGGCAATCCATAAATAAATCTTTAATTAAAAAGGCATATATTGGATCCAAAAATAATTTATTTCGGCAATATTTCAGTTGGCTGAACGCCAACCTTTATCAAGGTGTTATAACATATTTAATGTGTGACTAATATGTTATATTACACCTTGATAAAGGTTGGCGTTCAGCCAACTGAAATATTGGTAAAATAAATTATTTTTTGATCCAATATATGCATTTTTAATTAAGTTTACAATTATATATTAGACATCTTAAACGATCTCACAACGTTCAAGATATTGATTGTACAAAATATAATTATTTAGAATTTTGTCAGACGTTTCATTCCTAGTTTATTTAGGTGGAAGCGATCGGTTAGACGCCTAACGTTTACAGTTATACATATTTATACGATATCTTAGCATTCAACGTATTGATTGTGCAAAAAATGATTAGGTGAAATTTTGTCATACGTTTCTTAGAATATAGGAGATTGAACCGATTTAATTTCATGCCAAGGAACACACTTATCCCAAACCTAACTTTAATTTAATTTATATAAACACATTATACATGGTAGGATCAAAAAGTTCCCGAACCTTTAAAAAATAAAATATAAAACAACTTTTGAAAAATGTAAAATCAATTTTACTGTAAAGAACAAAGCCTGAACTATAATTTAATTTAGCAACGCCAGTGAATGCGCATGCATTGTTTTCATTTCAGGCATATTTTTGTTGTAAGTACGAGTATTTAGCTCGCGTCGGTTTCTACAATGTCATCATTTGAGCAAAGGGTAAATATTAAATTTTGTGTAAAATTAAAATTCTTTCACAGAGACATTAGCATTAATGAATGAAGCTTATGAAGACGAAATATTGTCACTAACGCAAGTTTATTTCTGGTATAAACGTTTTAAAGATGGCCGAAAGAGCATCGCAGATGATTCAAGGTCAGGTCGGCCATTGACGTCAACAACGGATCGCAATATTGGACAGGTACGTGATTTAATTGTTGCTGATAGAAAAAATTACTATTGATAATATATCAGAGATACTTGGAATTTCGTATGGTAGTTGCCAAAAAATATTGGTGAATATTTTGTTAATATAATACTGCGTAATTTTGACACACCAACACTTTTAAAATATAAATTTATTCCTCTAAGAAAATCAAAATTTCACATGTGTATTCACATTGAACACTGGTTGGATGAATGTGTACTCTGCTCTTTGTTGTTGACGTTGTTGTTGAAGTTGGTATTCTTTAAACGCCGAAATTTCGCATCGATGTAGCAAAACTACTACTTGTATCCTAAAGAGGTGAAATTCAAACACCTGGTTTTTGATTTGCACAAAAATTCACTTTTAATTGTAAATGTTAACTAAAACTCACATAATACTGTAGTTTCTATAGGAAATTATAAAAATTAAGTTTATAATTAATAGGCTAATCCCTTAATAGAATGTTCAATTTCAGATTTGAACAAAAAGTAAGTTTGTTTTTGAAATAAGGAATATAAAACCTTATATATATAAAAGAGACAAATCCTTTCGTAATAATTTTCTTTTATTAACTTTAACCACGAGCTCTCGCGCTCTGCTAGTATATAATATGTATTGCAATTTCTGACTTTTTGAATATAGAACTTGTTTAAATGTGTTAACCTTTTTTCATGCAAGATATTTTAGATATATTCGAGAGCCATATAAATAATACAGATGGAATACATTTTCTAAAATGTTCCAGCAGTACTAATTTCATATGACAGAAGGAAATCTGGTATTAGTTTACTAGAGGGTTTGATTAATACTAAATTACACGTTACTGGGAAACCCAGCATTCATTACTATAATGTTTCAGCAGTACTAATTCATGTGACAGAAGGAAATCTGGTATTCGTTTACTAGAGGGTTTGATCAATACTAAATTACACGTTACAGGGGAAACCCATTACTATAATGTTTCAGCAGTACTAATTCATGTGACAGAAGGAAATCTGGTATTCGTTTACTAGAGGGTTTGATCAATACTAAATTACACGTTACAGGGGAAACCCATTACTATAATGTTTCAGCAGTACTAATTCATGTGACAGAAGGAAATCTGGTATTCGTTTACTAGAGGGTTTGATCAATACTAAATTACACGTTACAGGGGAAACCCATTACTATAATGTTTGAGCAGTACTAATTCATGTGACAGAAGGAAATCTGGTATTCGTTTACTAGAGGGTTTGATCAATACTAAATTACACGTTACTGGGAAAACCCAGCATTCATTACTATAATTCTCCAGCAGTACTAATTTCATGTGACAGAAGGAAATCTGGTATTCGTTTACTAGAGGGTTTGATCAATACTAAATTACACGTTACTGGGAAAACCCAGCATTCATTACTATAATGTTTCAGCAGTACTAATATCATGTGACAGAAAGAAACCTGGTATTCTTTTACTAGAGGGTTTGATCAATACTAAATTACACGTTACAGGGGAAACCCATAACTATAATGTTTCATCAGTACTAATTTCATGTGACAGAAGGAAATCTGGTATTCGTTTACTAGAGGGTTTGATCAATACTAAATTACACGTTACTGGAAAAACCCAGCATTCATTACTATAATGTTTCATCAGTACTAATTCCATATGACAGAAGGAAATCTGGTATTCGTTTACTAGAGGGTTTGATCAATACTAAATTACACGTTACTGGAAAAACCCATTACTATAATGTTTCAGCAGTACTAAATTACATCTGATAGGAGAAATTTCAATATTCATTTACCTGAAAATTTCGGGAATACTGAATTACATGCAACAGGAGGAACCTTAATCGAGAATGGTACCTCAAAAGGGGACGCTTGGTGCCCTCGTATGTCAACATCGACGGCGACCAGTTCCCCGAGGTGACGGCAGTATTGACGATACATCGCAAGCCTTGGATATCGAGCCTAGGCTCCATTCCACTCGCCCTGGCCATGCTGACAGTTTGTCCCTTCGTCTTTCCGCCCCGGAACGTGATGCGCCCACTGCCCGGGCTGCTGGCCCTGGTCGCCGTGCTCTTCTTCACCCTGCGTGCCGCTGGGAGTACCCCAGGCACCTCCGGCCACGTCGCCCGTGCAGGTCAGGCTCTGGTATCAAATATCGCCTTTATTGTCTCAACCTTTTATTCACATTCTATATTTACTATTTTGTAAAAATATATGTATCGTAAGGTTATCATTTAACATTAAGAAAATGGCTGAACCCTTGATTGTGTACACATATCAATTAATTACAACTTTAAAACCCAAACTGGTCAAAGCACATAAAAGCGATGCATTAATATGATAAAAGTTAAACCTTTCTTTTTTTATTACATGAATCTTTTAACACCGAATTTTTGGGATATTTGTCGCGGAGGTATACCCCGATATGGCTGTACCACGAGAAAACTTGCCCTGCAAGAAGAAGTTGAAGACTGCAGAAATAACTTTGACGAGTTTTTCAAAGCCTTGTAAAAGAGACATGTTTATTTTATCAGCTAGTAGCGTGCTCTCCTCTAGCCACGAGCTCTTCTTTTATAAAGGCACAAATACAAACAAAAGAAAATATACAAAATATCTATTTACATAAGGCAAAGTATATTTTTATGTATAGGGGTATTATTTTCGAAAATATTAATACCAATTAAACAACTCTCTAGGGAGAGCAAACTCAAATGTGTTTCAGAAAAACTCCTTCTTATGAAAAAACAATGGATTGTTCAATACGAATATCTTAATTCAATCGAAGAGAAAATGTGAGATTTTCAAAGTAAAAAAATGTATGTGTATTATGCTTCATTTTTTAGGTTGTAAATATAGAGAAATATGCGAAGATATAATAGTTATGAACAAATTATAAGTATAAATATATATATAATTTTTAAAATATTGAGAGAAAAAAGAAACTCACAAAGAAGAAGCAAAAAAAGAAAAAATATATATATGTCATAATTTGTATAATATACTAGATGTATAATTTCTTTTCGCCAAAATAAGTATGTAAATAAGTTAAGCTTATTTCTTGAAAATAAAGATACTTCGGGCAGTAAATCTTTTTATTACCTCGACGTTTCGATAAAAATATTTTGTCCTCGTCAGGAGCAAACAAAAATTAAAACATTTAGCAAAAAAAGGCGTTGAAATTCATTCTTTATTTTCAAGAAATATGAATGCCGGCCAGGCAGCCTCTATCTTTACGATGTTAAGCTTGTGTTAGAATGTAAAATGCAAATTCATTCATCTATAAAACCTGTACAAAAATAAACGTGGCAGACATCGCGGGCGAATGCTACGGAACGTCACGGGTGCGCTGCTCACTTGGCTGGAACTAATTCTGGGGGATTGTAAGCATAACGGTTGCACCCTTCCATCCGATCACGACACATATATATTTAATTTTTAAGATGAACTTTGCTAAGATAAATACCTATTTGAAATTTATAAAAGTAAGAGTTAACAGCAGAACGAAGCTTATACATTGAATTTTAGGGCGCAGTAGAGCTGTTTAGAATACAAAAAACAATTGGGGTGTGTATAACGAATCTGATATTCTTCTATCAAAATTTTAAAAAAGAAATCGAGAGAAAACAGACAGATAAAATAAGTATAAACTACAGTTTTTCATTCTATATTGTGATTATATAATGTTTTTCTTTATTTTATAAAAAATTACTGTCTCTCTCTCTATATATATATATATTTATAATATATAAATATGTGAAAAAATGATAGAAAAAATAAAAAGGTCAGGTGTTGATATTAAAAATTAAAAAGGCATATCCTGACCATGATCACATGTGCTTTTTAGATGGCAGAGCGCCATCTAGTGGAACAGTAATCAACTAAACATTGATTTAGCCTGTTCCCTGATATTTGGCCAACCCCATTTCTTGATAAATCAAGAAAAGCCATCCACGAACGCGTTTCGCGCTGTTGGCGCTCGTCAGCGTGGAGTAGGCTGTACCACTGAGAACAAAAAGAATTTTGGTACCAGAGGCTTCTTGAGAAACCAAGAAATGGGCATTTAAGGCCAAACTTGCATAAATACGCTTAACACATGAAAAAAATGATAGAAAAAAAGTGGTACGGCCTACTCAACGCTGACGAGCGTCAACAGCGCGAAACGCGTTCGTGGATGGCTTTTCTTGATTTATAAAGAAAATGGTTTGACCAAATATCAGGGAACAGGTTAATCCAATGTTTAGTTGATTTCTGTTCCACTAGATGGCGCTCCCCCATCTAAAAAGCACATGTGCTCCTGGTCAGGATATGCCTTTTCTATTTTTAACATAAATATATATTATTTGAAGATGCTCATTTTTGGATAGATATTTTTATTATTTCCAATATTTCCTATGACTTCCCGCCAAACTTAGTCGGGAACACAACTCTTTTGAGAGGCTTCGCGTATCGCTTTGCGTGTTTATAAAAGTGATATAAAATTTGAAATATGTAAAACCTACAAGATAAATATATTAGAGAAACGAATATAAATATAAGAAATATATTAATAAATATAAGAATAAATAATATAAAAACACACAATTTTAGAATCTAGGAATTGAATTAAATCAGTATATAAAATGATATATACAGGAATGGAAGTTTAATTAAGATGTGGTGTCAAGTTATGAAGAGATATGATTGAATTCCCGAAGGGTATTGTGGTGGGCTAGGAAGATTTAAATTACAGATACATTTGGGTGATGTCTATTTTTCTATTTATGTTATTGTCATTGTCATTGAAATATATAAATGAGGTTCGATTTTTGGCTATTTTTAAATTCATGTTTGGTATCGGGATGAGGAAAGTGTTCTTAAATTTGATGGTGTATTTATATTATATTTCTTGAAGGCTCTACTAACCTCTCCCCTCTCTCAATACCGCATCTGTAGGTGAAGTGTTATTGCTGAGATTGGCTATTGGTAGGAAGGATGAATTAACTTCTATTTTGAATGAGCATATCAGGTTTGTGTTACCTTAGTTATCTTTTTATTGTAGAACGACATTTGAAAATTATCCCGCATGTATTTTTCGTTTAAAAGAAACACATGCGGGATAATTTTCAAATGTCGTTCTACAATAAAAAGCCGCATTATATTGTATTATAAATTATATTTTTCTTTTACTGTTGCTTTCTTGACAAGTATATGACGCCCTAAAACCCTATGTATAAGCATGGTTATATACTGTTATATATTGTTACGATGATGTCAGAGAGATTTGGCATGGTCATGGTGACAAGCTGTCAAGGCAGTTCGAGGACACGTGTCCGCTAGGAATAGCTAGAGTTGAGGGCGCGCGTGTGTGATGCTATGCTGCCACATTTATTCAAATTTAGGACGAGATTTTATAAAATCCTTTAAGCGTGCATAATATTTACTTTCAGAAAAAAATGATGCCTTACTCCCATACACAATAAAAAAAAAACCTTTACAATACATTCTAATAATTTACCACACATATAAAAAATACTTTTACTTTAAAATATACTATATCTACTTATAGCCTTTTCAAAACAAAAACATTGTTGATAAACAATATGTATTTTTTATTTTGACAAATATATTTTATCGTTTGGTGTCTGGTATATTAGCAATTCTCCCGCCTTGTTTACTTCTCTAAATATAAAATGAAACGTATAATCAATTGATATTTAGATTAAATACATATTTTTTACGATTCTCAGAGTTTGTTTATAATGATATTTTTTATTGCGAAATACAAAAACAAATTAGGTACAATAAAAAAGCAACCGCCTTGAATGTTTTCATACACTATATACAGAGTGGAAATGTATATTGTTCAGTTGAATACAATTTGTTTAAAAATTGAAATGAATTTTTTGTGTTTCTTAGTTTCTAAAGTCAACCCGCCATTAGAATTGGTTCTTTTCGCTTTCCTCTACAGCCTTGTTCCCTCAGCCCTGTCGGTCTACAAAGGTGATCTGGAGATGCCGCGGTTTCTCGCCTCCCTCCTGCGCTTCTACCCCTGCCCCGGGGCCGGTGACTGGCCACACATGGGCGCCCTGCTCAACCACGCGGGCCTGGTGGTGTTCGGCGTGGCCGTGACAGTGCAGATGCTGCTGACCTGAGGCCTTCCCATTCTTGAAACATCTGTGTGGCACCAATAAAAATGGAATACTTAACTCTATAATTCGACTAATCTAATTCGGCTAATTCATATGGCTTTAGATATAGACGCATCAACAATCAATTATATACCTCCTAATTCTTCCTCATGTTTACAATCTTTTAATCAGCAAATCATCCTAAATTTAAAGGGAATATAAAATTTTTTTTTTTTTTAAATAAAAAAAAGTTGTTGGGTAAAGACTTTTTTGAAAAAAAAGTTTTAAGTGATAAAGGCACAAGATTTTGAGAAAATTTGCATTTTTACTAGATTATAATGATACATATGATAACAATTGCCCGTAGAAGAGCAAATTTCTTCGAAAGACTATATCACTTCAAACAATAAATGAAGGAACGCTTTACCAAACGAACAAAATTTCATAATTCAAGTAAATTCTGGGTAACTATTTCTATAGAAGTATTTGATAGCTGATAATATCAAATCTATTGATGAGTGTCTAGAGCTGGAAGTAATTCTGATGGATTCAGCTGTCTAGAGCTTTGGTCCAGGTTAGTAACGACAATATGATTGGAATATTGTTCTGAAGCTGCTCACTTCCACTCACACACAGGGAGAGGGAGATTCGATCACAATGTTGTTGTTGTCGTGTCCAATGAAGAGCCTCAGATGTCTCCATGCATCTCTATCACAGCAGCAGCAATGTCCACTATCTTGGGTGTGTAAAGCTGCTGCTCTGGGTCTATGTCAATTTTTCTGCAAGGCTGCGGCCGTTGCTGGGCATGATAATATGTGAGTAGGTGTTAGTTCCACACCAGGACAGTTGTTGCATGTCCTATAGGTTCTTGTGCCATCACAATACATTGTCATTCCTTTATAATTAGATCACAATATTAACTACATATTCAGGATACCTTGTAGGAAAATAAATTCTTAAATAAAATCACACTAATGGAGAAAACTTAAGGAAGTTGTACCTTTTATCATGTATATCGGTATTTAGACAATAACTGAAGATATCTGATATGTTGTGACCTTTATTGAAGACACACGAGATAACCAAGTGTAACGAAATTTCCTCCGTCTCTTTAAAAAATCAAAATACAAACGGCGAAATCAAAGACTTTCTACTCCCCTAAGTTTTCTCTATGAGTGTACACTCATATAATCAGCCACATTAATTCACTTCAGGAAATTTATAAATATTCGCGACAATTTACATATTTAATTTTTAAGTAAATAGCTAATTTTAAAACGAAGCCTTCTTTTTATTTTTGAAAATAGCGCACACATGTAGCTTGGTGTTTTCGTCAAATTATTCTTTGAAAAGTTACATTTTTCTATGGAATTATCTGCACTCGGTCAAAACCTTTTTTTGTTATCTTCGGTCAAGATAATCTTAATAATATATATAATGGATTAGCGCGCCATCTGTTATTAGAAATTTTAACTCTTTCTGACGTGTATGATTCTTTTAAAAATAAATCAATATATTCTACTGCCCTTACTGCAATGATAAAATAATGGAAGGGCCTGGATCATCAGTGATGAACCTTCTCAGCGGTTTCGCCAGTTCAATTTCAAGCCATCTGATTGGGTGAACACTGCTGTGTTTATAAATATAAAGATGCTCAAAGAACATTTCTTGTGTATTTTTGAGGTTTTGAAGACACTTGGAACGTTTGTTGAGATGATTTTCCTGAGTTGCGACCTTGTCTTACTTCCATGAGTTCCTGCCGCTCTAGTTTAGCAATCTGGAAATATATGTTTATTTAGTCTTCATTTAATCATTGCGATTGTATTTTTAACATTTTTCACAATTAGTTGTAGTGACTCTGTTTTTTTTTTTGTCAACATTTGTTTAGAGAGTAACGCCGAAATTGGTTATAGCAAATAGACTGCAACATTTGTCCTTCAAAACTTTACAATATTGTCGCAAGCATCGCCTGAAAACAGCTACAACCTCCGCCAATAGATGGCGCTTTGGCCTATTTCTGGTCTGAGACTGGTGTGGGAGTCACCTACTGCTGTGGTCCTGTTTCCTGGGGCTAAAAATTGTAAATATCCGTATTGGCTCGGGGATTTAAATTACTGTAAATACCCGTTAATACCCGTCGAGTTCTTATGTAATGTGGATCAAAGATGACAATAAAAGAGGAGTGTTAGAAGATTTTTTCTGGTTGCTGTTGTGACTCTCTCTCCAACATCACAGTAGCTACTCTTCTGGTAAGTCTCTCGTGTCCCTCCACCAGCGGTAAGGCCGAGATTTATTGCCAGAGGGAAAGGAGATCCACGTCAGTAGTGGTTCTCAGATGGTCTTTGGGCTGTCTGCAGGGTAGAGTTTCAGAGGTGAAGCAACAGGCTAGGTGATCCAAAGTGGAGGAAGAGGCGTCGTCGCGAAGAACCAGAGGGGAAAGGCGCGACAATATTGAACATTTTAAGTTAAACTATTATTTTAAAATATAGAAAGTATATTTAGAGAACACTTCACACACAATATACAATGAATTATATACTATCCTCAGTCAATATATCTATTAAATATATAAAGTTGTAAAATGTATTTCAAAAACTATTATTAAATATGAAATAATCCTTTGTACCTTCTGAATTTAGCGGTGTAAATTGTTTAACACCAAACCGTTGTTGAAGTAAATCGATTGGGCTTAAATTGAAGTGATGTCCGCGGCGGCCCCTTTCAATTTTCTTGTGTTAAAGATAGTTTTGTTTTCTTAAGACGAAGGCAGGTGTCTGAAATAAGTTTTCTATTTTGTAAGAATTATTTTCTTTCCATTTTGAGAACACCCGGGTTGCGGAAATATTTATATATATATTGTTTTTTTTACCAAAAGTGAAAAGATATTTATAATTTGGTTTTCACATCTTTCATTTTTTTGCCCTTTTAGTGTGAAAATCGTATAGTGTAGTTATACACACATTTTTACCTATTTATTATCGACTACAAAAGAATGAAATCTCGCGAAAGACAATTGTTCCAAATACACAATTATTTATCAGCCGAATATTCACAAACCTAATTATAGAAATAGTTATTAAAATAAAAAAGGCATATCCTGATCAGGAGCAACATGTGTTTTACAGAAGGCAGAGCGCCATCTGGTGGATCAGAAATCAACTAAACATTGATTTAGACTGTTCCCTGATATTTGGCCAACCCAATTTCTTGATAAATCAAGAAAAGCCACCCACGAACGCGTTTTGCGCTTTTGGCGCTCGTCAGCGCGGAGTAGACTGTACCACTGCGACCAAAAGATTTTTGGTCCCAGTGGCTTCTTGAAAAACCAAGAAATGGGTATTTAAGGCCAAACTTGCGTATATACGCTTAACACATGAAAAATGATAGAAAAAAAAAGAGTTATGTGTGGTGGAATGTTATATAGATAATAATAGGATGTGTATTCATACACATTATATTTTATTGATGGATTATTGTGTGAAAAATATACAATAAGTATTCTATAAATGAATTTCTTCTATTATGATGCATTAGCGCGCCATCTGTTATGAAAATTCGAAACTATAATAGACGCGTATGATTCTTTTAAAAATTACACAATTTCTACTGCCCTTACTGCAATGGGAAATTAATGGGTAGACCTGGCTCATTAGTGCTGAACCCTCCCAGCGTATTATGGTAGATTAAACTGGCGGAACCGCTGGAAAGGTTCACCACTGATGAGCCAGGCCCTCCCATTCATTTTTCCATTTCAGTAAGGGCAGTAGATATTGTTTAATTTTTAAATTAATCATACGCATCTATAATAGTTTCGAACTTCCTTCTATACTTATCAAAGGCCATTCGATATGAAGATGCTTTGCATCAATTCACCGTCCATTCGGTTATATTTCCATGTCGTACGACTAGATTGACAAATTGATCATTCCAAAGGTTAGTATACGTTCGGATGACAGCGAATGTACATTCCTGTGCTTAACACAAACAGGTAGTTATACTGATTACTAGTATAGATAATAGGTCATTCACATTAAATGTATATAAATTTACATGAAGGCTTTGAAAATCAAAGACAAATGTCTAATTAACCGGATCTTTCTTAAATTTCTTTTTGTTTTCACTTATATAATACCCCTACTCATATAATGGAGAATCTGTATGAGACCAGAGAGTCTCAATAAAGGCTTTGTATGTGTGTGTACTGATTACTAATAGTATATCCAGACAAATATGACTTAGTGCTAGATAAAATATCGTTTAGGTTCAATCTTGGAAATTAAATCATTGACCTAAAACCTTGAAAAAACCGAGAAGAAAATCTAGACTGTTCAAAATGAGCAAGATCCAAAGTAGATCCAAAATCTATAGCTGGAGATGATAAGGAAATAGTGGAGAGTTTATGTATTTTTAAAGAGTTCTCTTCGCTCACTGAGCTCGTTTATTTTCTTTTTATAGTGAAAATTGATACAAACGGCTATAAAATCTAATTGTTCTATAAACCTAACACTCCAAATTTTATAAATCTTCTCGTAAACTCCTAATATTATGAAATGGTCTTCAAAGTTGTCCTTGTGATTTTCATCATCGATATCCACCCATGTCCTAATACTACATATATATATATATATACTAGCCGAATGACCCGGGCAACGCCCGTGTTTTACCCGATTGAATGTTTTCATTTAAATACTATTTGTTACAATTATAAATTGGCGCCTTAAATAAATGCATATATTAGTTAATAACTATAGCCTATGTGCTTTATCTGCCTATGTACTGTTGGCTTCCGTAGGTAAGACGCTCGTAACTGCCGCCCGCCATGCGCGCGCACAGGGAGGTCACGTGCTCGCCGGCAGCCAACGGGCGCGCACCGCCGGCAGGGGGGGGGGCATTACGTCACTCAAGGTCACCGTCGCGCCAACGATGACAAGTGATCGTAGCTGTCCAATAGGAGGGCGCCGGCCATCCATGACAGAGGCGGCCAATGACTGACTGATTAGGAAAGACGCTCGTGACTATATATAGGATACTTATGGACACAGCTTAAGGAAGTTGTATCTTTTAGCATGTATATCGGGATTCAGACAATAACTCTGAAAGATATTTGATACACAATAACCTTTATTGAAGACACGCGAGATAACCAAGTGTGACCGAAATTGCCTCTGTCTTCTTAAAAAAACAGACGACCATCGACATCAAAGAATTTCTTCTTCCATTAAGTTTTGTCTATGAGTGTATAATTATGGAAAATTAGCTAATCAATCAATTTACATGAAAAAGATAGTAAGAAAATAAGAAATGGGTATATATATATTGTTATATAAAAATATGTTTTTCAAATATATTTCATAGATAAAATACTCTGCTAAATTGACCACCAGAGGTCGCCGTTTTCACTAAACTCGTTGTTGTCGTTCCCCGTTGGCCGGCTCAAATCATTTGTACATTATGTAAATAAGTTTTTTCATTTTTTTTTAAATTCTTACGCCTTAAGCCAGGCAGTACTTTTACCAAATTATGTTTTTTATATTCCTTTAGTTCAATTGAAGCTATTTTTGATATATCTAATTTTATTATAAACCTTTCCACGACTGCATACCAAATTCAAGCTACAGCTAATAATTATATATAAATTACAATAAAAAAATACAACAGAAATCTCATTTTTTATTTTATATAATATATATATATATTATTTTTATCTGCGTAATGTGTTATTGGTGCAATTTTTTACTATATGTTTTCGTGTGCTCTGGAAAAAATATATATATAATTCGGGCGGAGTGGTTAGTTTCTTAAAATTAATTATGAATGTTACTGTGCGTTCATACCCTCATACTTTCACACAAAACTGAAATTTGAAAAGCGTAAAACTAAGGATAAATTGATTCATTATTTTATTTGATTTTATATGTAAAAAGGAATACCTGAAGATCCCCGTTCACTAACCCGAATATAACAAGCTGACACTGGTTTTAAGAATCTTTCAATATTTAGGTTTAAAAAATATTTAAATTACAAGAGAAAATTTTTAACTATCTGACAATATTTCTTAAATATAAATTTATTTTTCTTTCTAATTCTTAAAGTTACGAAATAAAATTTTTCTAAATATTATAAATTGCGCAATTTAGTTAAGAACTATCTTCAATAAATAGAAAATCTTTCTATGAAGTTATTCAGGTTATATATATAAATTGTGAATTACCGTTACACAAAAAATGTTTGAGGAAATCTTTTTATCTCTCTCTCCTCTCATGTGTAAATAATTAATTCTATTCATCAAAGAATTTATCCAAAAATATTAAATTTCCTGAATTATTACAAAAATATTTTTAAGATTCGAAATATAATAAGTCTAGAATGAATATACTGATTGAGATGCTTTATAGAATTAGATTTCAAATTTTGAAAATTAAAAAGAAAATTAATAATATTTTACCATTTTTGCAATGTAGAAGAAATTTTACATATTTTTTGGCTGGCAGAATTCAGCAAACTTAGTCAATTTTTAATTATTTTAGGAAAAAGTGTCTGTTTACGCATCAAAGCACACACAATGCTTATTAAATTATATTTGCTTGGTAAAAAAAAGGCCGTGGGTTTTTCTAAGCAGTCAGTATTATGAGCTGACTTTCAATTTTGTACAAAAGATAGTTTTATACCCAGGATTTCCCGTCTTTTCTACAGGTGCTCAGATTTAGGCCTTATTTATACTTTATTTGATTGCTTCCATAATATCCTTTTTCGATATAAAACGTTCTTGGTTAAAATTAAAGTCTATATCGAGACGCGGTATTATATTTATGTTTTTATATAGTTTAAAATTTTCGTTTCATTGGCTTTACTTATATCGCGGTAAAAATTATAGACGTGTTCCAGTACGTTATTTGAGAAATGTTTAAATTCAGCGGAACAGGTATTATATCCTCGATGGCATGTAGGATCTAGGAGAGGCAAGCAGATGACACAAGATTATAGTTCTTTATTTGGTGTCGTTTATATACACGTATGATGATGATAAATAAATAAACAATAAGTCAATGACAACAATACTCTGCTTTCAATATACAATAACAGGTTAGAACTTTACTTATCTTCAGATATTTATAGGTCAAAACTAAAAGGACGATTGTCGAAGATAGTTAATCCACTGGCTTTATTTTATACAATTTTATACAATCCTTATTTGGGACCTTAATTAGGACTTATCCTTAATTAGGACTTAATTAGGACCTTGTTTGGGAGCTGGTTATATTAAGTGAAATAGTTCTACTACCCTTAGTTGTTTTTAGGGACAAACTATTGATGAGTAACGAAGATAGTTTATTTTCGAGCTTTATATAATTTTATTCAGTTGCGCTGAATTAGGATCTTATTTGGGAGCTGGTTATATTAAGTGAGATAGTGTTCTACTATTCTTAATTTTTAGGTGGTAAACTATTGATGAGTAACCAAGATAGTTTATTTTCGAGCTATATATAATTTTATTCAGTTGCGCTGAATTAGGATCTTATTTGGGAGCTGGTTATATTAAGTAAGATAGTTCTACTACCTCTTAGGTTTTAGGGTGAAAACTATTGATGAGTAATGAAGATAGTCAATTTTTGAGCTTTATACTCTTTTATTCAGTTGCGCAGAATTAGGACCTTATTTGGGAGCTGGTTATATTAAGTGAGATAGTTCTACTACCTCTTAAGTTTTAGGGTGAAAACTATTGATGAGTAACGAAGATAGTCTATTTTTGAGCTTTATACCCTTTTATTCAGTAGCGCATAAATAAGACATTATTTGGAAGCTGGTTATATTAAGTGAGATAGTTCTACTACCTCTTAGGTTTTAGGGTGAAAACTATTGATGAGTAACGAAGATAGTCTATTTTCGAGCTTTACACCCTTTTATTCAGTAGCGCATAAATAAGATATTATTTGGAAGCTGGTTATATTAAGTGAGATAGTTCTACTACCCTTAGTTGTTTTTAGGGTGAAAACTATTGATGAGTAACGAAGATAGTCTATTTTTGAGCTTTATACCCTTTTATTCAGTAGCGCATAAATAAGATATTATTTGGAAGCTGGTTATATTAAGTGAGATAGTTCTACTACCTCTTAGGTTTTAGGGTGAAAACTATTGATGAGTAACAAAGATAGTCTATTTTTTTTTAGCTTCATACCCTTTTATTCAGTAGCGCATAAATAAGATATTATTTGGAAACTGGTTATATTAAGTGAGATAGTTCTACTATATCTTAGGTTTTAGGGTGAAAACTATTGATGAGTAACGAAGATAGTCTATTTTTGAGCTTTATACCCTTTTATTCAGTAGCGCATAAATAAGACATTATTTGGGAGCTGGTTATATTAAGTGAGATAGTTCTACTACCCTTAGTTGTTTTTAGGGTGAAAACTATTGATGAGTAACAAAGATAGTTTATTTTCGAGTTTTATACCCTTTTATTCAGTTGCGCAGAGTTAGGACCTTATTTGGAAGCTGGTTATATTAAGTGAGATACTTTTACTACTATTAGTTTTTTTAGGATGAAAACTATTGATGAGTAACGAAGATAGTCTATTTTTGAGCTTTATACCCTTTAATTCAGTGCGCAGAATTAGGACCTTATTTGGGAGCTGGGTATATTAAGTATGAGATAGTGTTATACTATTCTTAATATATAGGTCGTAAACTATTGATGAGTAACCAAGATAGTCTATTTTTGAGCTTTATACTCTTTTATTCAGTTGCGCAGAATTAGGACCTTATTTGGGAGCTGGTTATATTAAGTGTGAGATAGTTCTACTACCCTTAGGTTTTCAGGGTCAAAACTATTTATGATTAACGAAGATTGTGTTTATTTTCGAGAATTATACCCTTTTATTCTATTGCACAGAATTAAAGCTTTATTTGAAACTTTGAAATTAAACGAAACGGATTTAAGAGTTTTACCCTTAGTTCATTGCGCGATAATTATTAACGCGTATCATGTTTATGTTATATCTAGTATGATATCCGTGATATAACACATTTCTATATATTCGAATTTAATAATTAAGAATATTACCTATATAGAGAGGAATATTATCTACTAGAATATATATGTTTTCCTCTATTTTTCATCTTCTCCATCTATTATCAACCTTTTGAAATATAAGACAAATTTTCATGATTTATATTTATATGCAAATATTATTCTTGATAAAATATATTTAATTATCTGTGAATAATAATATATTGTGACACAATTATTATTTTTATCATATTATACTTATTACATTCATGAGATCCCAGAATTTTATACATTTCATCGATCCAGGAATCAGATGAAGTTTAAATTCTGACTAACATCAGATAATCAGAAAGTTGTATTTTCACTAACATTAACACATTAATATGTATTTATTGTTAAATCCTATATCTATATACAAAAGAGTATAGTGAGAGAGACGAAGTTAGGCCTATTCGCAAACCTTCAAATAAATAACTTATAAATAAACCAATAAATGAGAATGTTGAAATTTTCGTGGAATTTTGACCATCGCATTTCCAATTAGGATTATCATTTCAATTAAACACGTCTCTTGCCGCCAATTAAAGAGCTCACATCTATTTACTCTCCCTAGCAATAGATTAGATGAGGTTGTTGTGTTCAACTTGGCTTTCAAATTGCCTGGTTAATTCAGTCTTCAAAGTAGAATTTTCTATTAAATATATTGCAATATGCCAGACACATTTTTAGTGTATAGAAGAAATACTTTGTATATGTACACTACTTAGTGATGACGTATTAAGTCGAAAATCCAAATTGCGTCTTTTATAACAAAATAAATTTAAATCGTTGTAACTTATAAACATATTTTAATGCTCTATATTTAAATATAAATATTATGATGCATAGCGCGCCATTTGTTATGAAATTTCGAAACTATTTAAGACGCGTAAGATTCTTTTTAAAATTAAACAATTTCTACTGCCCTTACTGCAATGGAATAATTAATGGGAGGGCCTGGCTCATCAATGGTGAAACCTCCCAGCGGTTCACCACTGATGAGTCAGGCCCTCCCATTAATTTCTCCATATTGCAGTAAGGGCAGTAGAAATTGTTTAATTTCAAAACGAATCTTACGCGTCTAAAATAGTTTCGAATTTTAATTTACTCTCTATACATCTCGCAATTTATTGCTCTTAGAGTAGAAGTACGTGCAATATTATTGCTATAGTGGTATACCATGTATTCCTTGAAATAAAAGGTTTCTATCGGACTAAGCGCTTTCATAAGACCTCGAGTTCTTATTCACTTTTTTAACATCAAGTAATTTGAATATACTTTGAAGATATCGCACATTATATAGACTAAAATCTATTTTTATATATAACTTTTATTTACGTATATAAATACACCTATCCCCCGATTTACACGGTAGATACGTTCCTGAGAAAAACGTGTAAATCGAAAATTAAAGTTTTTAAAATTAGAAATACAGACACAGTGTGCGTGTGCAGCAAGTCAGCACATAAGCTCGGGATTCCTCGTGAGATGTGTACACAGCGCATGTGTTCAATCACAGTAGCATTTAGTATAGTGCGATAAAAACAAAAACAAAAAAACTTATTTGGAAAACCGTGTAAAAGCGAAAACGTGTTAAACAAGTACCGTGTAAATCGGGGGATAGGTGTACATATTACTTTATAAGACTTTCACTCATTAATAATTTATCATTTCAGAATAACAGCTCTTTATAAAATTCAAATTACTAATTAGAAACAAAGAGAATCCATAATTAGTTATTATATTGGAGGATTTAAATAATTAACTTGTGAGAAAGAGAAGATAGGTTATAAATTATTTAGTATATTGTTCTATTTCGCCCCGTTATTAAAAAATGTATATGGATGAATGGAGTAAATAAAATGTTTGTGTGTTTTTCACACACATACCTATCTATTGTTTACTCCAATTATCTGTGTACATTTTTTAATAATGTAGAAATTAATGTGAGAACTCTTTTTGTTCATTTTACTTATAGATGTGAGGTAAAAATATATATTTTATATACACACACTCTCTCTTATATTTTAAATAATCTATCAGATATTTATATATACAGGGTGATCCAAAAGTCCCGCACAACTTTAAAAATTAATAACTCCGCGAATATTTGCGCTAGAACAATGCGGTAAACACCATTGTGTTCAGGATGCAATGGGATTTTTTATGGCAAATAATGAAAAATTCGAAATTGATTTTAGTTACAACTTTATTCGCTAGATGGCGCTCTACCAGAATCAGCGATTCAGCGGCCAAATTGTTTGATAAATTGAAAAATATAACTGAACGACAGGTATTTTTCCTTTTTGAATACCAGGAAAGAACCCAAATAATATCAAATGATAAATTAATAAAACACCATTTCGCCAAAAGTTAGAAGAAATGGTTGACTATTTTAAAATACAATCTGAGATATGTAAAATAGGTATATGCAAATTAAAACATGTAGCAAAAAAAAAAAACTGATATTTTAGATGCGGTTTGCTGGAATCATCTCAGCTATTTAAATTTCGAAAATAATAATTTTATAATTTTTTAAATTCAACTCTCTCTCAGTATCGATTATATTTATTTTAATTCATTTGAAAAATATTTATCTATCTCTGATGATTTATTTACTCTGGAATGCCGTTGTTGTTTTTGTCGTGTCCAATAAAGAGCCTCAGATGTCTCCATGCATCTCTATCACAGCAGTAGCAGCATTGTCCACTATCTTGGGTGTGTAAAGCAGCTGCTCTGGGTCTAAATCAATTTTATGCAAGGCTGCGGGCATGAGAATATGTGGGTAGGTGTTAGTTCCACACCAGGACAGTTGTTGCATGTTCTATAGGTTCTTGTGCCATCTAGATGTATTGTCATCTTTTATAATGTTTTGTTCTAAATCTTGTTATAGTTTTGTCATTTTTCTTTCGGAGTTTATTTCACATTTTGATCTTTTCTTATTTTTTGTTCAATTATCTTGTATTTTGCAAAAGCATTAGTGTTAAATAATGACATTTGTTCTTTCCTTTGGTTCAACTTTCTGGCTTCCTTTGCAAATTCAACTGCCATTTCATTACCCCCGATCCAAACACTGGCAGGAATCCATTGTAGAATGCAGTTATTCTCCAATGATATCAGTTGAGTAAGTAACGAGTGTATTTTCTGTGTGATTATAGTATTGCCCTTCTGAATTGCTTCTAGATCTGATATGAAGTCGTTGTACGGTATATTATAATTCCTTCTTCTTGATGCAGGGATGGTTGGTTAAGGCATACATCAAGAGATTTCCAGATAGCTGTCAGTTCATAAGTGAAGTTTGACGAAATCTTTCTTGCTACTTCTTTGATTTTGATGTATGTTCCATTTTGCAGTATTATGTTAATTCCAGCTCCTCCATTACTTATGGTAAGGTCTGATGATCCATCTGTATATGCTGTTAAATAATTTATCTGATCGCATAAACCAATTGTGTCAAGTCCTTTCTTCTTAAGTATGTTTTTGTTCTCTTTTTTTATTGCAGGGTTCATTCAGGTTAAGATTGATGATTACATTTGATGGCAATGGGGTAGGAAATATTGGTTATTCTCGAATTTGAAATTCATTATGTTTCATATTTATGCTCTTTCTAATATTGTTGTCGTACTGAAGTGTTGAAGATCTTTTGAGCCTTTTTTTGTGTCCAGTTTAAATAGGTTCTATGGGATATGTGTTCGGTTTCTTTAGTTTTTAAGCTATTGGTGAATTTTATTGTTTTTAATTGTCTTCTGCTTTCAAGTAGGTCTAGACCACATTCTCTCTAAATTTTCTAATTGTTGGTATTTGAAACAGAACCAGTGATTAATTTGGCCGCTTTTGCTTGAACACTGTCTAGTCTTCATTTTAGTGATGAACTTGAGGGAGCCCAAACAGGTGTTGCATATTCCATTATTGGCCTTATTAAGGTGATATATGCTGTTCTGAGAATTTTGGGTTTTGCTCCTTAATTTGTTCCACATAGCCTTCTCAGAATGTTTAGGTTTCTGGTAGCTCTATTTGAGGTGCTAATTATGTGTTCTATAAATCGCAATTCCTCATCAAGTATCACACCTAGGTAATTTGGAGATCTAATTATATAATTATATGGTTGTTATGCTTATTTTGGAGTTAAATTCATGCCTTTTTTACTGTCAGTGAAGGAGACCTATAGGTTTGTGTTTATTGTTTTTTTTTTTGTCATTTTGAGTTTCATTGCCCACTTCTCATTGATGTGTTCAGTATTTTTCTGATATTTCTATACTGCTACTTGTGTGCCATATGGCTATATAATCTGCATAACAGGCAACTTTTGTGTCTTCAGTGAGGTAAGGATGGATGATGTTAAGGTTGTGTCGTAATTAGATATACAACAACTCAAACTTGACCATGACTCTTTTTTTAGCTCTTATTCCTTTCGTTTGGTCAACAAAAAAATGTTCAATTTATATACACATATATTCATACATAATGTGGCTACAAAGAATGCAAATAATCTTCATCTATTTACATACACAACACATCTCCCCCCTTAATAATACTTCAGTCGGTCTGGGGGTTTCCTGGCACTCTGAGGTCTAGGACTGCGGACGGGCACTTGCACAGCGGCAGGCTCCGGTTTAGGAGTGCAAGAGGGCACGTGCACAGCAGCAGGCCCTGGTATAGGAGTGCAAGAGGGTACGTGCACAGAAGCAGTCTCCTCCTTGTTTCCTGATGTAACCACTGGAACCTCCTCTTCACTTTATTTCTGACTTCCACCTACAGGCTTCTCTCCTGATGTTCGAGGAAGTATCAAATGTCTTGTCTCCACTTGTTTCTTTCTCACAGGTCGCAATTGAATGATATGCCTCTTATTCACGACGCCCTCGCAACTTATAAGTTAGTCACGGTAGCTCAATAATTTCAAAATGGTACCTTTTTCTATTTAGGTCCAGTTGCATAGTTGCGGAAATAAACCTCGCAACCTGTAGTAAACTGCTCCTGCCTTCTTACGGCCTCATGGAATACCTCTCGCGGATTTCCCATCTTGGTATTAAATTCGAGAATCTTGATCTTAAACTTCTCTTTATTAGCAGTTCCGCGGGGGAATTCCTTTATTACAGTTTGGGGGAATGCTCTATGAGCAAATAGGAATCTTTGTAGATTCGTCTTTAAATCATCCTTCCCATTATTCTTTCTCAAAAGGTTTTTAAACTCTCTTACATATCTCTCAGCTAAACCATTTGTACTAGGATTATACGGACTGGTCTTAGTCTGCCGTATACCATTCATTTTGGTAAATTGCTCGAATTCACCGGAGACAAACTGTCTTCCGTTATCTGTAACCAAAAATTAGGGCAATCTAAATCTGAAAAAAAAAATTCTCTAAGATGATTTATAATCGTTTTTCTGGTAATATCTTTGATGATAAAAAATTCTATCCACTTTGAGTATGCGTCAACGAGAACCAAAAACATTCTTCCTATGAACGGACCCGCTAGATCAAAATGAAGTTGATGCCATGGTTTTTCGGGCCAAGTCCATTCCGAGATGGTAGCCGGGGGCATGCTTCTCGATTCTTGGCATACTCTACATTCTCTAGATAATTCCTCGATGTTACTGTCAATGCCTGGCCACCAGAAAATACCGTCTGGCAATCATCTCCATTTTAACAATCCCCATGTGTATTTCATGCAAGTCATTTAAAATTAAAGGTCTTAATTTTTGGGAAATTACCACTCTTTCACGCCATTGAAGACAACCAAACTCCAAACACAATTGCTTATTGATATTATAATAAGGAGCTAGTGGGTTTTCTCTCAGTACACCCTTGTGAATTTCCAGTTGCCTTCTATAACATTCCTTAATACTTGGGGCGTCTCATATGCCACCTCCATAAAAGAGAACGGTACCTCATTCAACTTCCTGAGAAGTACCTGGTCTTCATCAAGAGACTCCCTGACACTCGATTCTAAAGGAAGACGTGACAATGCGTCAACATTGGAATTATCACTAGTTTTTCGAAATTCCACAGTATAATTAAATGCAGCTAATTTTAAGGACCATCTTTTAAATCTGGATGATCCACATATGCGAATTGGTTTATGAGGTGAAAATATATGAATTAAGGGTCGATTGTCTGTGACCAATACAAATTTTCGTCCCAGTAAGTATTGTCTGAATTTCTCAACGCCAAAAGTTATGCTCAACGCTTTCTTTTCTAGTTGAGAGAAACGTTTTTCCGCTTTAGTTAATGTTCTAGAAGCAAAAGCTATAGGGCATTCTTCCTTTCTATCATGTCTATGACTCAGAATTACGCCTAGTCCATAGTTCATTAATAATGATTTACATTTTTAAAATAACATTTGATATTCTTTCGTCCAATTCCATCTACAAATTTTATTCAAAAGTTGATAGAATAGGCTAAAATGTTTGCTATATTCTTTATGAATCTATAATAATAAATTGAGAGTCCTATGAAAGATCTTTATCGCGAAACATTCTTTAGGTTCAGGCGCCTCTATCACTGCTTTAATTTTATTTTCTAAGGGATGCAGTCCATATTTATCCATTTTAAACCCTAAATATTCCACCGATTTCTTTTTAAATTTACATTTATATCTGTTTAACTTTAAACCTTTTTCTAGCAATCATCTAAACACTAGATCCAACTTTTGTTCATGATCTTCAAAGTCTTTTCCTGCAACCAAAATATCATCTATGTAGCAGGCCACAAAGAATATTCATCTACTGTTAAATATATTGTGGCATCAGTTTCGCCCTGTACAGAATATATAGAGTCCTCTTGTACATATTTACATCCCCACATTTTTTACTAGCTTTGCAGACCCTACTTAAATGACCCAGTTTTTTACATTTTAAAACAAGTCTTTGTTCTATGAGGGCAAACAGAGGCCACGTGTGAATGTCTTTCACCACATCTATAACACATTATTTCTCCCCTTTGCCTGAAAGACCTTTGCTGCCCCATACTATTATTGTACTCACCCTTTTTATCTTTTCCATTCACAGGGGATATCTTGGCCACTAATTTATCTTGTAATTCTCTTGTATTTATCTCCGCCAGTTCGAACGAGATCGCCACTGCAAAACTTTATCCAGGGTGACATCGTCGTTTTCTTGTAGTAGCTTCTTTTGCAGGCTTTCCAACTTTATTCCATCCACAAAACGGTCTCGCATCATGGTTCCCAGCATATCGCCGAAATTACAATTTATTGCTAAACGTTTCAATTCTCTAAGATATTCCGAAATTGATTCTCCTTCCTGTTGAATTCTCTTTAAAATTCTGCATCGCTGTGGTATCACTTTCTTCTTTGGATCCAAATGCAGCTTAATTCTTTGAATGATAGTATCATAGGGTTGATCTTTCATTAGACCAGGAAGAAAATGTCGTTTCCCTTCTTCAAAGTTTCAGAATCTGGTAGCGAGGTAAAAATCAGCACTTTAATCTCCTTCTTCAGATGCCAAAAAGAAAGCCTCAAATTTTTGTACAAAAAGATCGAAGTGTCCTCACTGGGCTATAGCATCTAAAAGGTATTATTAACTTTGAACTTGTCATGCTGATCTTTTCTACTCCTTTGTTTTCTTGATTCAGATAGTTTAAAATATGTAATATTAACCCATTTTCTTATTTTTCCTCTCCATAATCCGAGAGTCAGATTTGTTTAAAAGATGTAGTTGTTATACTTGCATAGACACCATTTTCCTCAGCTTTTTACTGGCTCTGTAGATCGCGCATCCTCGTCGCCATTTTTGTTGTGTCGTAATTAGACGTACAAGAGCTCAAACTTGACCATGGCCAACAACAAATGTCCAATTTATATATACATATATTTTTACATAATGAGGCTTTAAATAATACAAATAATATTCATCTATTTACATAAACAACAGTTAATATATAGCGAGAAGAGTAGAGGACTGAGCACAGATCCCTGAGGTACACCAGCCCATATTCTTCGGTCCTTGGAAAATGTTCCATTGACCCGAACCTTTATCCTTCTTCCCCTTAAGAAGTCTGCAATCCAGATTAAGGTGTTTCCTCTTACTCCGATGTTGTGCAGCCTTTCAAATAATTTCTACACTCGATCAAAAGCTGAGGTCATATCCAGGAATACGGCCGTTGTCTTCTTTGGCGGTTTTTCCTAGAAATCTATTATTGATTGACACAAGTAGAACAGTTTATCAGTTGTACAGTGTCTGAATCTTTAGGCAGTCTGGTAGAAGTTTATTTTATTATTGTTAGTGAGCCAGACTATGAGCCTAGAGTGGATAATTCATTCTGTTATTTTACAAAGTATGCTGGTAAGAGCTATTGGCCGATAGTTCTTGCATTCCTTGGCATCTTTGTTTGGTTTCAGTATTGGCACTATAATTGATATCTTCCAATTCTTTGGTAGTTTACCAGTTTGCTATGACATCTTCAGTATTCTTAGGAGTTGAATTTTAGCTTCGACTCCAAAGTGTTTAATCATTTGACCAAAGATTAGATCATCTCCTGGTGACCTCTTGTATCTAACTTTTCTATTGATGAGTTTAGCTCATTCAGTGTGAAGTCTCTCGAGTAAATATCTTGTTGATGGTAATTTCTTGTTTGTTTAAATAACCTGTTTACATTATTTTTTAGAGCCCTGCCTTCATTCGTATAGCTGAGTCTGGAAGTGCTTGAAAGATATTCATCAATTATTTCAGCCATCTGTTTGTTCGTTCTCGCATTTCATATCGGTTAAAGTATTGGAGGATTAGTGTTGGTTTTGATGGTTTTATAACACTAATTATATTCCAATGATGGCTTTCCTTTTTTGGATCCATTTTTTTTCGCAGAATTCTGCCCATTTTTCTTGTTTGAATATCCAAATTTCTTGTTCTATTTTGTGTCTAATTTCAATGAGTTCCTTTATGATTTTCTCCTGTTTTATTTGTTTTAGGAGTTCATTGATATTGTCTCTCTCTGCAATCATTGCCTCGATATTGTGGTCCTTCCAGTAAAGTATTCACAGGTCTTTACGTCTACCTCTAGGTATCGATACTTTTGCAGCTTTGGATATGTTCGAAGAGAATTTTTCCATTTTTTTGTCAATCGTTCTGTGATTTAATTCTTCGTTGCACAGTTCTTCAAGATTTTCTGTGAATATTTTTTCAGTGTTCTTTTAATCTGTTGGAAAATCTCAATTTTGAATTTTAGGGTTTGTTAAAATTGGTCTGTGGTCACTGATTGCACTTTTCAGAATTTTCCATTGTGTTGTGGGTGCGATGTTGTAATTTAACGCTGTGATGTCTATTGCGGATTCTGTGCCTGTGGACTCGGATAGATAGGTGTTCTTTTCGTTATTTAACGGTGTAAGGTCGAGGTCTGTTAGCATATCCTCAACCTGCTGACCTTTGTTATCCTGGACAGGTGATCTTCAAGTTGGTCTTTCAGCGTTAAAATCACCAAGTATGATTGCGATATCCGAAGACACTTCACTTAATGTCTCTATCAGGCCTGTATTGATGCTAGTATTATCGTGGTGATAAACATTTATGATTGGAATTGTTTTATCTGTAAGATAGATTTCTATTGCCTGAGCTTCTGTCGTGCTTTCTCTAGGCTTACTCTGATTATAGGCGATTTCCTTAAATTTAAATTTCTAGAGTTTTAATCAAAACGGCAAGTCCTCCTCCGAATTTTCCCGGTCTGTCCTTTCGTAGTGTTGTATAATCTTTGATATTGAATCTCAGATTCTGATTCAATTTTGTCTCCTGAGGACAAGTAATATGACATTGTTGTAACAGAGAAGACAAGTCAGCTCTTTATTTTCCTCTGTATACAATTTATATTGAGTTGTAGTAGATTGAATTGTGTCCTCGTAGTAGATTTCTCATCATGAGCTCGAGCTGCAGCTCCTGACGCGGCGGTTACCCCGGACGCGGTAGCATTACTGGAGATATCAGTTTTGCTCCTCATTTGAAAATGGGTGCCGTTGCAACGTTAGTCATCTTGGAAACGAACCAGAATTTGGTCAAATATTCCAAGGGTCCAGGGGGGACCGAAAGGAGGTGTGGTCGGACTTCTCCCCTTCCCCCTGGAATGCCGTCACTACAGGATAAAGCACTATTGGTGAATTTTTTAAATTGTGATTCAGAATCTGCCCCTGAAGCTTTACGAGCGTTTCGTTCCTTTAAAGATATTCGAAGCGGTAAAGGACCAATGAATTGATACTCTCTAAAGCGATTGATTAAAAGTTTTGAGGAAACTGGATCTCTGGAAGCAAAACCTCCGAGTGGAAGACCATCGACATGCATGTCAGTGGCTGTTACGGTTTTGCAGAATGTTGAAGCTATTGACACGTTATCCACGTATGGAGAAGTAAGTGCTAGACAAGTTTCTCGACAAACGGGGATTTCGTATGGAACAGTTTGGAGAGAACACACATTTAGAATTTTTCTATGAAAATACCCTAACAAAATTCAAAGTTTTCACGAGTTGAAAGTCAGCGATTTTGAGAAGCGTCAAGAATTCGCTGCATGGGTTTTCCGGCAAATTGATATTGATGAAAACTGGCTGTCAAATGTTCTAAGAACAGATGATGCTCACTTTTATCTAAAGGGAGAATTTATAATTCAAAACTGACTCATTTTGGCAACAGAAAACCCTAGGATTTTTACAGAAATACCACTTCATCAGCACAGAGTTACAGTTTTGTGTGGGTTCACTTCTTCTTTTATTTTTGGGCCATTTTTCTTTGAAAAAATAAATGGAAGAACTTTTAAACCGTTTTTGTAACTGGTGAACGTTATGTTCAACTTTTGAGAGAAAAAGTTATTCCCATATTGCAGGACTGACAAGCACTAAGCGAAATAACATTCATGCAAGATGGAGGACCTCCTCATATCTCCCGCGGTGCCAAACAATTGCTGAACGATACGTTCGGTGAAATTCGTTGATAAGTCGCCACTTTATATACCAGTGGCCTCCAATATCACCAGACTTGACGCCTTACAATTTCGGTTATGGGGGTACATTAAGTCGCGTTTTTATCGATGCCTGCCTACCACATTGGCCATGTTGAAGGCTTTTATCAGATGGCACGTTTTATAAATTTCAACTATTTAATTGTGACCATTCTGTCATCTATCGTCTGCAGGCGGTGTTTGAGAATGAAGGGCGCCACATTGAGCAAGGATTGTGACCTAATACAAGAGAGAAGGCAGTTACCTCATGTGTTAAATTTTGCAGCTCTTTGTTTTGGGTTATGGGAATAATAAATGCTGTCCTCACATCTTGACTCTTTTTTTTATTTGTCATTTGCCCACATCTTATATTATGTCGTGCAGGCCAAAGTGTTATAACTTCTCGAAAAACACTGGTATACACAATTTTATCTCTTATGTTTAGTTTATCGCTTTTCGCTCATTAGAAGAAATAGCATGAGGAATATTCTCATTCTCTGTATCTCCCCAACTTTAGAAATTTTGCGCAAAAACTAATACAAAATGATTTTACTACCACGTTTTTCAACGCAAAAGGTCGATTTGAACATGATTTTTTTGAGGGGATACATTTTCAAAATTTTGTACAGTATAATAAAAAATGATAACATTTGACAAACCCATAGGATATTTGGAATAAAGTACGACAAATATATTTATCACTCCCCTCTATATTTCATTTGCTGGATCATGACAAATATCCAGTTAAATAATCAAGTGTCGCCAATTAGTCAAGAAACTACACATTCCTTATAGCAAGAAATCCTATTAGTAGTGCCATCATAATTTTTGGTACTATATTTACATTTTAAAAATCGTGTATTGATATCAGTGGTTATTTTCAAACATTCAATCTATTTCACAAAACCCCATCTAAAATATAAATATTTTTTGCTACATGTTTAAATTTGCATATACCTATTTTACATATCTCAGATTGTATTTAAAAATCGTTAACCATTTCTTCTAACTTTTGGCGAAATGGTGTTTTATTAATTTATCATTTGATATTATTAGGGTTCTTTCCTGGTATTCAAAAAGGAAAAATACGTGTCGTTCAGTTATATTTTTCAATTTATCAAACAATTTGGCCGCTGAATCTCTGATTCTGGTAGAGCGCCATCTAGCGAATAAAGTTGTAACTAAAATCAATTTCGAATTTTTCATTATTTGCCATAAATAATCCCATTGCATCCTGAACACAATGGTGTTTACCGCATTGCTCTAGCGCAAATATTCGCGGAGTTATTAATTTTTAAAGTTGTGCGGGACTTTTGGATCACCCTGTATATTAAAAACAAACAAACAATTGTTTTTAATATCAAAACCTGAGCCACTTATCTTATTTTTTTTCTATTGTTTTTTCATATATATATACATTTTGAAAATAGAGCAATCCATAATTAAATATATATATATATATATATATATATATATATATATATATGAAAAACAATAGAGAAAAAAATAAAATATAAGTGGGTCAGGTGTTGATATTAAAAATAAAGAAGGCATCTCCTGACCACGAGCACATGTGCTTTTTAGATGGCAGAGCGCCATCTAGTGGAGCAAAAATAAACTAATCAGGCGCTCTGCCATCTAAAAAGCACATGTGCTCGTGGTCAGGAGATGCCTTCTTTATTTTTAATATATATATGTATATTTAAAATACAATATAACGCGTATATTTATCAATTATTTTATATATTCATATCTATTTATTCATATATTTATCATTATATAATCCTATTTATTCATATTTATATTTATTCTCTATTTAACCTTATATAATCTTATATGGGTATTGTAATAAATCAGTTTCAATCTCTTATATTTTAAAAAGATGCCATGCCATGAAGGAAAATACAGAAAATTATTTGATACTTACAGGATATACGGAGTTAAGTCAAATACTATCCGTAATATGGTTATATTTTTCTTTATGTTGATAGTAATATCGTGAAAATCGAATAGACAATTGACAATTAAAATAATTTATTGACATCTTGTCAATACATGCAAAAGTGCACAGTCTGCACTATTTAAAAAAGATAATTACTATGTACAATGAATATGGCGCCTCTGCCACCGTAGTTTAGAGGACTCTGAGTAACTCGTAGAACGGGTTAATATTTGTAGTATTATCATAAAATGCATTATTTTTATCAATCATGACACAATAATATTACCATCACATTTTCTACAATTGTATAAAAACATTTAAATTCTTTAATATTTTTTTATCTTAATTTTATTATATATATGTTATGAATAATTTGTTTGTTGTTAGATAAAGGGTTGATAAGACAAAGGATCGATAAGATAAAGGGTTGAAGGTGCAGTCGTGATAAGAAAAATATAATTATTTACCGTCAAGTAGCTTTTATTTTTAATTACTTGAGGAAATATTACACATTAGTTATTTTCACATTATATAGAATTTACAAAGTTAATCCTATATTAGTGATTTAAAAGGATAGATATGTCAACTACGCATATTTACAGCAAAACTATACGACAAAACTGAAAGTCTTTCTAAAAACGATGATAACCAAAAGTAAAAATATCAATAAATAAAAATAAAATATATATTTTTAAAATATAGAAATATTTAAGTTTTTAGATTATATATAATATATACAAATTTAAGATGCGAGAATCTAAACCAACTGATATTTATTTATTATTGAAATTCAGGCCTCAATGTAATCATTGAACTAAAAATATCATTGCACGCTGATTGGCTAGTAATTAATTGGTGATTCGCTAATCAAGGTCATATGATAATAGAGAATCAACCATGAACGAATAAACTGGACACACACAACACACACATCTACAACTATATACAAATACATATGAACCTATTAAAATTATATATATTATATAATAGATTATAACACACAAAAGAGAGATAGAGAAGAGAGAAGTCGAAACAACAAAAATGATTTGAATATGATCCTCTGCTTACTAATTTGCCATTGGCTATTCCAATTATCTGAAGGGCGCCCTTTTAAAATAACTATTTTCAAGGCCAAGGAAAAACTACAGAGAACAATTCATCTAATTTGTTTAGGTTGCTCTTGTAAATTTATTGTCAATACAAAGGAAAAACGCATTGCCCCAAAAGAAAAAAAAACTTTATATTAGATTACCCTTGAGGAAGTTTGGCCGACGTTGAATAAATATAGAAAAATTTTGCTTCCTAAACAAATTCCCATGAAATTCGTAAAATGCTAAGCTAACTCAATTTAGAATTCCGCTAAAAGCCATATAAATAAATCCAACCGCGTCATAAATGAGTTTAATGGCGAAATAAAAGAAACCCAAAGTTGTTGTTTGACCTTCAAACTCTCTTTAACCTTTTTACTCGAAATATTCGGAGCCTTGACATTGAAGACTTGTCATTGGCTGCTCGTGGCATTATAATATAGGAAGGACACGTCATACATTATATCTCGTTGATTAATAAACTCTCGATCTCTCTGTGTGAGACTTTATTGAATCTACACACGGTGCTTCTGTCCTTATTCTACAGGGAAGGGCGTCATACATTCTGCTTCTTTGAATGAATTATAATTCTATATAAAATGATAATTATTAGTTAATCTATAATCGGTCTCTCTGTGGTGACATTGGTGAATTGTTATATGTCGCTCGTCACATAATAATGCAGATATGTCACCTCACACATTCTCTTTCTCTTGTACCATTTTGTTCTTGAGTTAGATAACGCCAGCCAACACCTCAACCTGCCCATTCTCACAGTCAATCGGTTGCGAAGTCTTTACCGCGGTGGGCGCCACCAATGACGACATTCTATATATTTTATATATATGTATATTTATCAATTATTTTATATATTTACACATCTATTTATATTCATATATTTATATCATTATATAATCTTATTTATTCATATTTATTCATTTATATATTTTGTATATTTAACCTTATATGAACATTGAAATAAAGTAGTTCCAATCTTTCAAATCTCTCTCTCTTTCTCTCTGAAACACTGAATAAACTATTAGTAACTAGACACTCAGTCTTTATGCGGTGAGAGAGACATTTTTATAATGATCCTCAGTGTACATACACACGTGGTACAATTCATGATAATCATGGTGGGTGGAAGTTAGCGACTGTTTATACTACAAGTGCACTACATACACATGTGGAAAGAAGTTCGAATTTTACACTTGCAAGTGTTCCAGAGCCTAGTTTTGTTACTTGCATTCTCTGGTGGGGTTAGACTTATATAAACATTTTCAGATAAAAAATGCCCAATGAGGTATTCAATCCCTGGCCGTGACTGTCGAAAATGGCGTCAACCGACCCCATGAGAGAGACCCGTATGCGATGACAGAGGTTGCTAATGCCGATATAGCACAAGAAAGGGACACGTGACACTTTCTAGCTCACTACACAAACAATAAAAAAAGCTTGTTTTAGCTGCCCAAAACGTTCGAAAATCTATCATTTGTTTTGTCTATTGATATGTTTCAGAGAAGGACATTCCATGCAGCCCAATTTGGAAACTCTGAGTAAACGATTAAATATAATATTTTAAAGATAATGGAATTATTTCAATGAAACATATACGTAATAAACGATACGATAATTTGCAAAATTTATATTTTTGGATTAAAAACAGCGAGTTTTCAAGCGTATACCTTTTATTAGGCCAAAGTTTCTATAAAGATTGGTCTTTAAGGGTCCATTGACTTGAAAAGCTGAGGCTTTAAAATTCACTCTTTTTAACTAATTAAAAGTAGCACACATTTTTACATTTATCACCAAAATTTGTCTATATTGTAAAATATTAAGATCGTTATATTGTGTGTGTGTTGTTGTTGTGTGAAGAGAGGGATAGAATTATATATTTGAAATAAATGAGTTCCAAATGAGTGTATGTACAAACATGGCTTATTTCCATGATTAATTCCATTTTTATGTTCAAAAACAAGGAAGAACCTATCATGATTCCGGACAGATTGATTGAATAACGAGTAAATAAATTTACTGTCTCAATACGAGTAAATGCCAATACAATGAATGGGTGCCGTCACAATTCTAAAAACTCAACCAATGAGTAAATGAAGGTAAATAATTTCCACGCCATTAAATATCTATTTACGTAGCTTAGATAATAATAGATATCATTTACTTCTGATATATTGACATTTTTACCAGAACAAATGTGCAAATTTCAGAGAGCTTGGTTTAAATAAGGGCTGTGGAGGGTCAATTTTAAGAATTTTCTCTTTGCTACTCTTCTTATCATCTTATTGTTCAATTTTATTCAAATATTCCATCATATATGATATACTTGTGTGATGTCTGTGTGTCATAATGTCTTATCATTTATTTTAAAACTAGCGAATGTACCCGGCTTCGCTCGGTCTTTTACCGTGAAGGTTTGCCTGAAGAACATGTGTTATAACGATATTTTCGGGGCAAACATCCAATCCCTAGCGTATCTATTCTTTTCAAAACATATAAATTTTCATAGACAAAACTTATGGAAGTTTTATTTTAGCTTGTATATTAGGATTTAGACAATAACTATAAAATATATTTGATATACAGTGACCTTCTTTATTGGAGACACACGAGATAACCAACGGTGAACAAATTGCCTCTGTCTCTTAAAAAAGAGACTTTCTACTCCCTTTAGTTTTGTACATGAGTGAAAGCTATTCAAAGACTAAAATTAGACAAATTACAATCCATTTAGTATATTTTAGAGAGTTAAATAAAATTATAATAATTAATATATTCTAACAACAAATAAATATTAATTTTGCCCGGCTTATTTCTAGTGAATGTTTGTCAGGTAAATATTGGTTTAACAAAGGATATTACAAAGTAATTTAAAAAATACAGCATTTTAATTTATGCATATACACTCGAGGTAAAATATACTCGAGTAAATTCCGGAAATTTCTAAGCTAATTGGCTAGTTAAGGATAATTATTAGAAAGAAAATAATATTAACATTTGTTAAAAAGGTCTTTTTTTTTGCCAAACATAATCCGATATCATCAAACAGAACCCTAACGAAGTTTTAAAATTTCTTCAAAACATTAAAACGATGCCTAAATATAATGAATTAATTCTATCATTATTATGATGTATTAGCGCGCCATCTATTATGAAAATTCGAAACTATTATAGACGCGTATTATATATTTATACACACACACAAGCCTTTTTATTGGGGCATCCAGCCCTATACATGATTCCCCTCTACGGGATTTAGCAAAGGAAGATATTTCAAAAGTAAAAACTGAATACAAGAAGTAATAAGGAAAAAATGGTTGCCTGTAAAGTCGGTTTTACGGGCGAAGATTTTACGTGGCAACGGTAGAATATTTATTGATATGAATATATTTAAATTGCACAATAGGAACAAGGAATTGAATGAAAATAAGAATTGCACAAATTTTAACTATAGAAATATATTTTGTTTACTAAAACATTGTACATGTAAACTTAAACTTAACTAATTCCTATTTGAGTGATTTTGTTGAGGATAGGACGATGATAGGAGAAATATGAAATGAAAGGAAGTGTTTCTGCTGTAATGTGTCTTGCGAAAGTCAAGTCGATAGTTGTTCCTTTTAACGTAGTTGACTTAGAAACGTTTGATACGCAATCAAGATTATACGTATTTTTCATGAAATTAAGAAACGAGTTGTCAGGCTTTACGTTTTTGTTAAAATCACCACACAGAAGAATCGGTATACTAGAATCAACTTGCACGAACGGTGGCACGTACTGGCTGTTGTGAATGTACGGACCGAGTCCTTGCCATAGTAACATTCCAATATCCTGCATACTAGCTCCTGGATGAATATATACAGCACCGAGTATAAACTTGAAGCTAGTATTAGCGGCGAAGCAAGTAACTTCAGTCATGCACATGTCACCCTTGGTTTTAATGACACGAGTTACGTCTGTAATCGCAACTTGGAACACTTCCGCCGTAGATGTCGATGATAATTTACGATAGATCGCCACTCCACCAGCCGCGTTGGTATTTAAAATTCAAAACACTTATTCAGATCGAAGGTTCAAATTTTTGCTAAATAAATTTGAAATTAAATTAAATTTGTAATTGTAAATGATGAAGTTGAAAATTAAAACATTTACTTAAATTAGATGTTAAAATTCTTGCTCAACACAGTTTAAATAAAGTTTTCTTATATCTGCCACTTTTTCTTAATATTTGTAATTTTAAAGAATCAATTCGAAAATCAAAACATTTATTCAGATCGAAGGTTCAAATATTTGCTAAATAAATTTGAAACTATTTAAAATTTGTAAAATAATAATTAATTAATTATTTAATTTTAAACTAATAATTTACTTAACACTATCAACATTTATCAATAGTATGACATACCCTATAAACTCAGTTTCTCAACTTTTGTGTCAATCTAACAATTAATCAATCAATCATAGTTTACGATAATGAAATATCAGTGTACAATTATTTACCTTTATTGTTGTAGTTGTTGTAAATGACGAATCTAAGCACTCCACATTTTCACTACAGACACAGCTGACGATACTTTAACCACACGTGTGAACTTGTATTATGACGCTTTCTTGTTTTTCCAACGCCAAGAACGTTCGAGAAAGACAAAGACAGAGACAAGCATGCGCCGATTCAATGCGCCTAATTCTCTAGCGCTGCGCGCGCAGCACTCTCGTTCGGTGACTCATCGTAACGTTACCGGGCGTTACACTTTTTCATAAGTGACTCCCAGCCGCAACCTAATTTAAGACGTTGTCACGTCAAAAGAAAAGAGAGAAGAAATAAAAAACAACAAAAATAAATATAACCATATATACAAAAAAAAAAAACATACAGAGCAAAATGAACCGTACATGATTAAATATTTAAATTAAAGTACCAATGTTTAGAATATGTCAAGGTTAGGATATCATTGAGAGGGCTAGTGTGGAGTATATTTATAATTGTATGTAATTCTGGTGTCCTCAAAGCTTATCTCCATAGTTCATCTGAAATACCTATTCCAAGAGTCTAGCATCAGTATCACTATAAAAGGATGATCGAAAAATGCAATATAACAGCGGTATGGTAGATTAAACTGGCGAAACTGCTGAGAGGGTTCACCACTGATGAGCCAGGCCCTCCCATTAATTTTTTCCATTGCAGTAAGGACAGTAGAAATTGTTTTTTTTTAAGATACATACGCGTCTATAATAGTTTCAAATTTTCACTATCATTATTATTTATTAGAAATTTCTCTTTTTTTCAACGCAAAATAAGTACATAATACAATATAATGCGGCTTATACTTGTAGAACGACATTTGAAAAATATCCCGCATGTGTTTCTTTTGAACGAAAAATCGAAATTTATTTTTAAGGAGAAATAACGATTATTTCTAACCTAAGGGATGAAGTATGAAAGGATGAATTGTGAAGAGTAATGATAAACGGAAATATAAAAGTGTCCAGAGATGATAAGTACCAAAACTACTGATTTTATTCTTCTCAATATATATTGATGTTTGGTACTACACCAAAACTAAAGAAAATTAACCATTGGAAAATTTATCATGTAAAAAACTTAATATATAGATTAAAAAACATATAATCTATTTAAACGCCTATAAATAGACTAACAAACATTTTGCATATTTTGGAGATATAAAAATTGATCATAATATTATTATACACTAACTGAATTACCTAGCTTCCTCCAGCTCCTCCCTGAGAACAAATGTAAATATGTTATCACCAAATACCATCATTTATTCTAAAATAAATAAAGCTTCCAGGGTTAAGTTTCTTGTTCAACATTTTATTTTCAAGCTTTCGGACTTGTCAGTCCTTCAACAGGAGTATCACGTTAATAAATTGATGATAAATACTATTTTTATAAACAAATTATTATTTACATATTTTAAATATTTAGGATATTGAAAGGGAGAGAAAGCATATATCATATTCATGGTAAACGTTTTGCGGATTTCGACAAATTAGAAAGAAGGAATCATATAATTAGCTGAAGAAGGGCTTGCCCGAAAGCTTTTAATCGCGTTAATAATAAAAAAGAGTTGCGGCGATATATGATTCCTTCTTTCTAATATATCACATTCTTTGTGTGTTAAAAACAAATTTTTGAAATCAGGGAAAAAACGTTTTTTTTTTTCTAATCAAGAATTAAATGATGAATATCATTTATCTTTGTTTAATTTATCATTATTTTTGTGAAATTTGACTAAGTGTCAATAAGATATTTTGAATTGTCAATTGTCCACTTTCCGAGTGAATGTTTTCTAGATGAATATTATTTTAACAAATTCTATTATGATTATACTAGACGAATGGCCCGGGCAACGCCCGGGGTTTACCCGAGTGCGAATATATTTTAAAAACGTTGTCTTGGGTGGTCGCTATAGACAGGGTGGTCTGTATAGACAGGTGTATGTATCACACAGCCGATAACAGGGTTGTCTAGGGTGGCCGCTATAGACAGGGTGGTCTGTATAGACAGGTGTATGTGTCACACTGCTGTTAACAGGGTTGTCTAGAGTGGTCGCTATAGACACGGTGGTCTGTATAGACAGGTGGATGTATCACACAGCTGATAACAGAGTTGTCTAGGGTGGCCGCTATAGCCAGGGTGGTCTGTATAGACAGGTGGATGTATCACACAGCTGATAACAGGGTTGTCTAGAGTGGCCGCTATAGACAGAGTGGTCTGTATAGACAGGTGGATGTAACACACTGCTGATAACAGGGTTGTCTAGAGTGGCCGCTATAGACAGGGTGGTCTGTATAGACAGGTGGATGTATCACACAGCTGATAACAGGGTTGTCTAGAGTGGCCGCTATAGGCAGGGTGGTCTGTATAGACAGGTGGATGTATCACACAGCTGATAACAGGGTTGCCTAAAGTGACCGCTATAGACAGGGTGGTCTGTATAGACAGGTGGATGTAACACACTGCTGATAACAGGGTTGTCTAGAGTGGTCGCTATAGACAGGGTGGTCTGTATAGACAGGTGTATGTATCACACTGCTGATAACAGGGTTGCCTGTATAGACAGGTGAATGTAACACACTGACGATAACAGGGTTGCCTAAAGTGACCGCTATAGACAGGGTGGTCTGTATAGACAGGTGGATTTATCACACAGCTGATAACAGGGTTGTCTAGAGTGGTCGCTATAGACAGGGTGGTCTGTATAGACAGGTGTATGTATCACACTGCTGATAACAGGGTTGCTTAAGTGACCGCTATAGACAGGGTGGTCTGTATAGACAGGTGAATGTAACACACTGATGATAACAGGGTTGCCTAGAGTGACCGCTATAGACAGGGTGGTCTGTATAGACAGGTGGATGTAGCACACTGCTGATAACAGGGGTGTCTAGAGTGGCCGCTATAGACAGGGTGGTCTGTATAGACAGGTGGATGTAACACACTGCTGATAACAGGGTTGTCTAGAATGGCCGCTATAGACAGGTGTATGTATCACACAGCTGATAACAGGGTTGTCTAGAGGGGGGCAGGGAGGTCACGTGTTCATCCGGCAGCCAATGGGCGCGCATTCTATCCGTGAGCTTCAGACAGACAGCAGAATAAGGCAATTATATAAGTAGATAATGTTAACCCTAAAAAGTTTTTTTTGCTCATCCCTAGTACACGTGGTACAAGCCATGATAATCATGGTGGGTAGTTATATATATAACGACTGCTTTTACTGTAAGTGCACCACATGTCTACACATATGAAAAGCAGTTCGAATTTGCACTTACAAATGTGCCAGAGCCCCGTTTGGTTACTTGCACTCGCTGGTGGGGTTGGACTTTTGCAAGAATCGGGGCCATTGGAGTATTTTTTTAAAAACATAAACCCTATCAACCCTAAAAAGTAATCATTAGGATTACAATAATTTATTTATTATCATCATTTCGCGTTTCATTTTGAATATTTATTTTCAAAATTTTTAACTTTAAAATGATGAGATATATTCATAATAAATAATGTTTGTTAAAGCATCATTCAGTGGGAAAATATTCACTCTAGGATAACCCGGGAGAGAGAGAGAAACGGTCAAAATATAATTGTAGCGGTGGTGCTTATCTCCATTGTTAAACCAATTCCTGAAGTCCACTCCTCTCCAATTTTGCGATGGTAGTTATAGGCCTGGAAAATAGGTCCTCTATTGTCAGTTCTGAGCATGATATGTTCCGGAGAAGCTTCCGCACTATTGAATTTAAATCAGTTATTGTAACACACACGAATATTATTTAGCTTAAAACATCATTTAAATTTTACATGCAAGCTCAGGTAGACATTCACTCGGTTAAAACCTGGGCGTTGCCCTGTTCATTCGGCTAGGTAAACTTTGTTTAATCAAACGGATCATGGTTCCATTATTTTAATGGGGAAACATTTTTAAAATATTCGCAAATAATGGAATTATCATCGCGAGTAAGTAAGTTGAAGAAATGCTAAAAAGGTCACAAATATATAAATCGCTTTATATAGCTTGAATAAAAATTAGGATATTGAATGTGATAAATGTCAATATATATATATTGTAGAACGACGTTTGACAATTTTACCGCAAATGTTTCTTTTGAACGAAAAATCGTAATTTATTTTAAGGAGAAATAACGACTATTTCTATCCTTAGGGATGAAGTATGAAAGGATGAATTGTTAAGAGTAATGATAAATGGAAAAATAAAGTGTCCAGGGATTATCCGTTTATCATTACTCTTCACAATTCATTCTTTCATACTTCATCCCTAAGGATAGAAATAGTCGTTATTTATCCTTAAAATAAATTACGATTTTTCGTTCAAAATAAACATTTGCCGTAAAATTGTCAAACGTCGTACTACAATCATAAGCCGCATTATATTGTATTAGAAATTATCTATATATTTATTATATTTAATAAAGAATTTTTGCTGTTTTGAGATTAATTACTTGTATAGGAATTATTGGACATTTTCTTGATTTTGGTTATCTTAAGGATTAAGCTCTGGTGATGCAGTCGTGATTAATAATTTTGAAAGAATAATAATAATATTGAATATTAGAGATTTTTATTTATTTGAGCTAAGGGAAATGCATAAAAACAATTTGATAAAAGTACTGCCTGGATTAAGGCGAGTAGAACGAGGAAAACAAAATATTATTTACATAATGTACAAAGGTTTTGAGCTGGCCAACGGGGAACGACAACAATGAGTATTTATGGGGAAAGCGTGACTTCTGGCGGTCGATATAACAGAGTATTTGAATCGATGAAATATAATTTTAAATAAAATAATACTTTAATATAACATAATTTTAAATAAAATATTTTAATATAACGATATATTTTAATATAATAATACGAGTATATATATTGGGAGAATAGATAAAAGAATTTTGTTAAATATTATATCGTGTTAATTAGATTTTCCCGTCAATTTAAATTTGGTAAATAAAAGTTTATTTTTCAGAGCTTTTTAAAGGGAAAAATTAATATAGGCATAGAACTGGCTGTCGTTCAAAACATGTTCGTAGAATAGGACAACATTAGAGTATTATTATAAAAGTGCATTATATTAGCAAACCTAATTCAGCTATACATATATTAGTATCACATTTTATGATAGAAAAATAATCAATTTAATTTGAATTTTGTCTATTTTTCAAATTATAGAATCTAATTACTTCAAGATCTAGCTATCGAATTTTTCTCAAAAAAGTATTTTTTAATCCCTAGTACACGTGGTATAGGCCATGATAATAATGGTAGGTAGAAGTTGGCGACTGCTTTAACTCAAAGTGCACCACATGTCTACACATCTAAAAAGGAGTTCGATTTTAAAAAAGTATAAATTATTAATAGTTTGTGATTTATTAGGCTTTTAATAGCTCATATTTCAAACTGAATTTTCAACTATACACATATACTTGAGTACATCTTTACAAGTTTCATCTATACACATATACTCATTAAGAGTTTTAATTGAAAAAGGCTAAATTGGACTTTGAATTTTCATTTTATAGATATTAACACAAAGCAATAACGCGCCATCTATATATATAATAAAAGGATTTAAAAGCGCGAATGTTTCTTTTATACATTCATTTTATAGATATGACTTGGCTTCATCCAAGTGAATGATCCGCGAAAAAAAATTGTGGCCATGAAATATGATACAGCAATATTTCATTTTCATTTATTGATTCAAAATAGGTAAATCCAGTACCTGGTTAATTTGATTTTTTTTTAAATGAAAATCTGACAAAACACTTCCCGACTCAACTCTATATACGTTGAAATTCCAGCCAGATTGGGTAAATATTGAGAAAACGTATGAGGAACAAATAAACAAATATAAATATGCGTTTACTATATATTTATAAAGATATAACGGGATTTCAAAAACAAATTATCTGGGTTTATAAATATTTATAAAGCTATTTCGTGTAAATTTCATAGTAGTACGACAATACGAAAGTATTTACACAGTAAATATTGTTTCTTATTTATTTTTAACCTATTTGCGGCAGAAAATATCAATGTGCGCATATTGAAATGTAATAAATGGAAACGCTTAGCGTAAGTAAATTATGCATGAGGTAAACAATCCTGTTAGCCTTTTATTTAGATGAGATTTCAAAGTTCACTGAATAGAGCCGTTGTGAGGACTAACTTTAGACTGCCGATGAACAGCTGCTAACAATCCTATTAGTCACATTTTTATTGTGGGCTCGAAATAACATTAATTTACCAACAATTTCACTGAATTTTGTATTAGTTGACTCTATTTCTCATTATATATAATACTTAATATATAAAATTAAAGGACACATCTCTGTGTCAAAATGGACGTCAAAACTAGATGCAATCTATTGACCGTCTCCGCAAACTAGCGGACTCGAAACGGTGACAAAGCCACAACACCAGTTCAGCAACTCCGCCTTTGCCGGTCCCAAGCCCGGATGAAAAAGGAGGAGGGGGAGCAGTAACAAGCTCACTAAAATAACTGGGCTCAGCTGGCCCTGCTGATAGTACCCCGTAAGGGCTCCTAATCCAGGGATACAGAATGAGCAGCGTTTGTACTCCATGTTAGGAGCGGCTGCACATGGTGTCAGTTCCTCATGTCAGAGGCGGCCATTTCTTCTGGAACTAAGTCGGGCTGCCACTGAGTAGTGATTCCAGTCTTAATGGCAAAGGCAGACGCATTCTACTCCACCCAGTCATGATGGTTGTAATAACAGACACCATAAATTGTCACAACTTGATACTCTAATATGATTGAGTCGAGATAAGAAAGAAGAAGACCAGTTTAGCAAACTGAGAAGCGTCCACATGGTGACGATGGTCTCGAGATAATGGCTCTCGTCTGTCTAGGGCGGGTTTTATCCACAAGGGATCAAATGAAATCTTCACAATCTGTCATAGTGGTTAGGCCATATCTTTAGCCAAAACATAAATGGAAAATATATACCGAGAGATTATTGATCTATAAAAATAAAGGTAATTTCTAACGTCAAAATAGCCGTCAAACTAGACGTTATCGATTGACAGTCTCCGCAAACTAGCAGACTCGGGTCGGTGACAAAGCTATAACACTAGCTCTCTGTCAAACTGTGATGGCGTCTAGTTTTTGCATCTATTTTGACGGGATAGGTGACCTTTTTTTATAGATTAATATCATCCTGGTAAAATTTCCATCTCTATTGCGACGTCTTAACGTAGCTCTTAATTTACTTATTATTTTTAAAGTTTTAATGTAAATGTTTTAACAGAATTGACATTCTTTTGTGTAATCTCGTTTATTGCTCATTTATTTTACTAGCGGTTTGTTGTTTTTTTTTTTCACATATTAAATTTTATTGAGTTTTTAATAAATTATTATATAATATATAATTGACTTCACAATGAATTAAAATAATTAAATTTTGATTGACAAATGCTCCTTGATATTTCTGTGAGGTCTTGATAAGACGGGGGTCTTTGTAGCCAATTTTTCTTATAAATCTCCTTTTTTTAAAGACATACTTGGGTGATGTCTATTTCGAAATTGTTCTGTGCACAGGCTGGCTTCCTTCTTGGCTTCTTCAATTTCAGATGAAGTTGGGTCGTGGAAAAATTGGGTACATTGCCGTTTCCATATATTAAGAAGAGCGGTCAAAATTCAGTCACATTAACGATTTGATTTCCGATTAAAAATCATATTTAAAGTTCAATTTATTTTGTAAATACATTCTAAACTTTCTACAAAATCTGGATCTCTAATGTTTTCATGCGTTGAATAATGTAAATAACTTATGTAAATAAACTTTTCTCCATGTTTGGCGCAAGTATCCTTGCGGGATATAGCGCTTTGGAAATAAAATAATTGTAATTGTAATATGGTATGGAATTTTAATTTTTGACAACTTGCGGGGACAATGCTCTCCATCTATATAGAATTCTCTAAAACAGCTATTCTCAATTTTGTCATTAACGTATCATTTAACATCTCACAAACGCCGTTGCATTGAGGATAATAATGTAAAGTATTTAGACATGTTTAATTCCTCCTAAATTAAGAAAATCTTTGAACTATTTTGATCTACAATTTTTGCTATTATCTGTTGAAATAATATGTGATCGAATTTACAGAATTGATTATTTTATCTATACATTGAATGACAGGTTGGCAACTATTGGTTATTATGATGCATAGCACGCCATCTGTTATGAATATTCGAAACTATTATAGACGCGTATGATTCTTTTTAAAATTAAACAATTTCTACTGTCCTTACTGCAATGGAAAAAGGACAGTAGAAATTGTTTAATTTTAAAAAGAATCATACGCGTATAATAGTTTCGAATATTCATTATGGGATATGTCCAGAGATAATGAGTTGCGTTGTCTTGAATAAATTTGTGTTTTGTGTCAGCTTCCGCTGTTCTCGGTACAATAGTGTCACAACCGATCATTTGTAAATGTTGGATATTTGACAAAGGATTGATCATTTCTCCTAAAGTTGACAGTTGACAAGATTCACATGATATAGAACAAAATTCTTGATATCAGTTATTATATATTACCACTATTAACATTGAGTTATAATTTGGCATGTTTTGGTAATTGATGAGTGAATTAATGAAACATGATATTCACCTAATATCCTTTTGTTGAGTGAGAGAGTTTGGGACAATTGCTTAAAAACTTATTTTTATCATTATCAAACCGTTTCGAGCATTGAAATAAAAAACCGAAAATATAATTTTTGTTAGTGTTCTTGAAGTTCTTGAGTTAAAATATTCACTTATGGGAGTATTGATAAAGTGTCAACAAAAGTTTGTTGCTTACTGCTTACGAGAACGTTGAACAATGTTTTAAGATTACGATGCTAGTCTAAGAATTAATCTGAAGTACTCTGGGTTTGGTTTCTTCACATGTGAAAAACCATTGAAGTGCCGAATAATTAGTGATTATTTTAAACGGTTGGTTTTCTAATTATACATGAGATGATCAGTTGCTTGTATTATGGCTAGGTATTATATCTCATAAGTCGGATAAATTTTCTGGTGTGGTTACATTGTTTGGAGTAATAAGCAAAATAGTTGATTCACACATTCACATGTGTAGACATGTGGTGCACTTACAGTAAAAGCAGTCGTCAACCTCTACCCACCATGATTATCATGGCCTGTACCACGTGTTCTAGGAATAAGTAAAAAAAGCAATAGGGCTGAAATGTGAGAGTATCATTCCAATAGCATCACTGGCGACTCAAGCACGATTTGTTTATATTGGGTGCGATGCGGCCTTTTGGATCTGCTCCCCACGGGAAGGATATATTTGTCTTTACATATTGTTAGGCCTAGAGAGTCTAAATGTTTGACTCAGTTTGGCTGTATCTTCAGATGTTTTTCTCTCATATTCCACACGCTAACACAAAACGTTACCTTTAGGCCATGTAATTGTTTTTCACAAAAATATGGAAAAAGTTTAATTACTTTTGTACACCAATTTACTCCAATATTTCAAAAAAAAGTATTTAACAAATTTTAAAAAAGGTCGTTGTTAAACTTATTAATTACAAAGTTTAGGGAAAAAATTAGGCGCGTGTTCTCCAATCCTTTGTTTTTGTTGGTAATTAAATTCTTGCCGTCGAGATCAATATCAGGTAATCAAACAAATTCTATCAAATTATTTTGGAAGTTATTTTTAACTTTTTAATTGCATCTGCGCGCGGTAAATAATACGGAAATACTTAATTTGAACGCTAATGAGTAACAAATTATTTTCCTTGTGAGTACCAATAATTTAAAGATATCATTGATAATTAATCCGATTTTTAAAAAATAATAAAAAATAATGGCCCTAAATTCCAAACTAATTTAGTTTAATAAATAGGAATTTATAAAAGCAAATGTTTTTTTAAATGAGAGAATCGATTTAAAATCATTTGTCTTTACTAGAAGTTATTGTTCCGTGATGTGGCTTTTGTGTAAAATTGTGCAGCGGTACGATTCAAGATAAAAAAAAAAAAACGTTACTATTTGATTTGAAACGGCAATATAGTTGAAGATTGTTATTAATTTAAAACTGAATCAATGTCATTTATCGTTCGAAATGTCCTTTCTATTATATACTATTAAAAAGAAAAAAAAAGCATTTCCTGATTGTGCAACTGAAAGTTGCTGATGGCTTGCGCCATCTTTCGGAATAAATATCAATTAATCATTGATTTTTAATTAATCCAGAATTGGCCAAATACCGTTTCTTGATTAATCAAGAATAGCTAGCCACGTACGCGTTTCGAGCTCTTGGCCCTGGTACAAGCTGTACCTCAACGACCAACACATTATGTACTGTGTGGCAGTAAATTGTTACACCGAAGATAATTATCCAAAAAGTTATCAAACGGGGAATTTCACATCATTTTCGTTACTCAATGAGGTGCGTTTACTATGAGATTTACATAAAAACTGGTATTCAATGTTCCCCTAGAAAGGCTTCAAGGTTTGAAATCTTGAGTTAATTAAAAATTTATTATAAAGAAACTTTCCCCTAGATATCTTTTTCCCTCTCAAGTGAAACCACTATATAAAATTATTTGAGGGATATCTTCCTCTTTTTCAGATTATTATTTAATTTTAAAATTGTTTACAAACTAAAAATCTGGGTAAAAAAAGATAATTCATTAATGATAACGATAACTTATTAATGATAAAGATAACTTATTAATGATAAAGATAATTTATAATAAGATATCAATAATTAAAATATGTGTGCTTATAAATACGAAAATTGCATTGTTTTCAATAAGTAATGCACAATCATCAATAATATTTTTATTTGACAAACCATACAGATGAAACTTCCTATATATGAATACCTAACTATTAGCTATATATCAGCATCATTCAATATATCCACCTTCCCTCTGTAAACATTTGGTCCAGCGTTCTTTCCAACTCACAACAACACTTCGATAAAATACTACATCTTGTTTTCTGAACCACCCTCTAACCTCATGGAGTAACATTTCATCGCTTTCAAATGTTCTACCGAGTAGAGAATTCTTTAATTTACCAAACAGGTAGAAATCGGAAGGAGCCAGGTCAGGATTTGTATATAAAATTTACCTTTTCCCTATTGCTTTGTTTGCATCGAATTCAGCGTCTTAAATGCTAGCTATTCATATGCCATACTTGATATAAAGGTTTGTGTGTATTTTTATTTCAAGCTCTTTATATGTCTACTTTTGTGTCTAGAAATCCCCGTATGCGAGAAACTTTGCTCTTTATATCATTAATGTCAAAAAAGTGCAACAGAAGCTCATCAGATACTCTATAGCTCCAATGACAACAATTCCCCTTCTTTAGAAACCTCTCAAAAGTAGTTTAAGGAATCAAGAAGAAAAATTGGAAAGCTGCCAAGAAAATTTGAAGATAAAAAAATTTCAAGCATTATTGTATGAAAACGGTTTTCAAACATAAAAACAGTTACTGCTTTCATTGACGTCCCTCGATAGGATGTTTCATTTTGTTTGATTTCTATGGAAAATATCCAATAGGAAGGAAAATGGTTACCTTACGAATTGAGTTTCCAGCATGATTCGTCCGCTAAATGGATAAGAAAACAAATACAAAACCTATGAGTAAACAATACATCTAGCACAATCTGTCTGTTGAGTATGAATTATATGAATGCTATTTTTTAAGAGATAGCTCTAAACATTTCTTCCTCTATTCTCTAAAATATATACAGTTTAATATAGAGAGCGCTATTTCAATTGTTTATTTCAAAATTCTAATAAAATTTAACATCTATATTTTTTTATTGGATAAGCGAGCTTTCAAGCAACGACGCTTATCTATCGGCTTAACAATGTCAAGTGAGAAAAACATACTCTTTAAAAAAACAAATCAATTACAAATTTATATTTTACAAATAGAGTTTGTATTTCTACATTTTATATTGTTAAGCCAGTAGAAGAGCGCAGTTACTCGAAAGTTCGTTTATCCATTAAAAACGACATGTATTATTATATTTTTAAATAATCTTTATAACAAATTCACTCAGAGTATTGGAATTGTTTATTTGTTAACACAAAGCAATAACGCGCCATCTATACATATAAAATGAGATAATTTAAAAGCACGAATGTTTCTTTTAAATATAATACAAACCTCTACTGCCCTTACTGCGATGAAAAAATATGTATTGGGAGGGCTTGGCTCATCAGTGGTGAACCCTCCCAGCGGTTTCGCCAATTTAATCCACCAGACCGCTTCTCGGAGCTCTAATACTGTATTGTACGATTTTCCTTATATACGCAGCACTGAAAGGTGAAATCTCTAAAATGGTTTTCAAGAAAACTATTACTTGTATCGTGATATCTTACTTTCTGTTAATAGGTAAATTGGAAGTTGTGATCATTCTTATAAAAAACTTACGATATGGGTATCTTCATAAAGTAAAGAAAGACCATCGAGAGTGTGTTTATTCCTCAACAAAATATTGTATAGAGGTTATTTAGCAACCAGAATGAAAGAATATTGTTAAAACAGTAGAAGACCGACATTATTCGAAAGCTCGTTTATCCAATAAAAAAGACAGGTATCATTAATTTTTTAAAATAAATTTATAAATAGTTTTTATAACAAATTTAATCAGAGAATTGGAATTGTTTACTTGTATCGTGATATATTACTCTCTTTCAATAGGTAAATTGGAAGTTGTGATCATTCTTTTAAAAAACCTTACGGTATCTTTATAAAGTAAAAATCATCGATTGGTTATTCTTCAATAGAATATTGTATATAGGTTATTTAACAACTAGAATGAAGGAATATTGTTAAAACAGTAGAAGAGATACATTATTCGAAAGCTCGTTTATCCAATAAAAAGACACGTATTTTTAAGTTTTAAATAACTTTTATGATAGATTTACTCAGAGCATTGTAATTGTTTACTTGTATCGTAAAATCTTACTCACTCTCTGTCAATAGGTAATTAGGAGTTGTGATCATTCTTTTAAAAAAACTTACGATATCTTTATAAAGTAAAAATCATCGATTGTTTATTCTTCAACAGAATATTGTAGAGAGGTTATTGAACTGCCAGAATGGAAGAATATTGTAAAACCAGTAGAAAAGCGACATTATTCGAAAGCTCGTTTATTCAATAGAAAGACACGCATTTTAAAGTTTTTAAGTGACAAATTTACTCAGAGCATTGTAATTGTTTACTTCTATCGTGATATCTTACACACTCTCTTGTCAATAGGTATATTGGAAGTTGTGATCATTCTTTTAAAAAGACTTACGATATCTTTATAAAGTAAAGAAAATATCGTCGAGTGTTTTATCTTCAACAAAATATTGTAGAGAGGTTATTGAACAGCCAGAATGGAAGAATATTTTTAGAGAATTAATTATTAACTATTTTAATCCCTATAATAATAAATTACTTTCTATAAACCCCCTCTTATCAAGGAGATTAATTCAAAGAAAGGAAAACAATAAAAGTCTTAATTTAAAACTACTTTGTGAATTTTAAGAGCTTTTCTAGGAGATATTTATTTTTATATCAATACAAAAACCTTTTTAAGAATCCTCTCCTCTGTTTTGAATACCATTTTTATATTTAATTAATATATACAGTGGAGAATATACAACACGCCGTGGTGTGTGTATTATATATTCTTTGTTATAAATATTTGAAATCTGAGAGAGTGTTTATAAATAAGATAAAGAATATTTTAACATTTTTGTAATTTTAAAGATAATAAGAGAAAATATGTTTATAAATTTTAATACTTGAATATTAATTTGAAAAGCAATGCCTTTTGAAATATTTTATAAAGTTTTATATATTTAATTTATTTGTGTTTATATTATATATATAAATTTAAAAATATATATTTCATATAGTTATAATGAAATATTTAAAACATAATAAATTTTGTGAAAAAAGTACAAATGTGATAATGTACTGGGATAAGGTTCATAAATAAAGAAAAAAAGGGAATCTCCTTATCGTACAACTGAAATTTACTGATGGCTTGCGCCATCTATCGGAATAATGATAGATGGCTCAAGCCATCAGCAACTTTCAGTTGCACGATAAGAAGATGCCCTTTTTTATTTTCATAATTAACATTATAGTAATATATAAAGTATGAAAATTTCATATAACACCAGCAATATTTCATGTTAAATACGCGGATTGCATTTTTGAAATTATAATTTCATTCATATTTATGATATCATTCTAAAACATAATTATATATATATATAGCTTCAATATTTTTCCTGATAAAATATTCTTTGGACAATTTATAGTTTTTTTTAATTACATTTTTCTTCACACACAATTTGTAAACTATAAATTTTAGATATTTTAGGAATATGTAATTGAGAATTATAAATTATTTGAAAAAATAGACCGTTCAAAGTCTATAAATAAAGTCAGTATTGAACTGAATTGAAGCTTAATAAAGCTAAATGATAGTGCGGGCTGTAAGATGACACCTATTATATGAAATACCCCTTATAATATTTAAAATATATTAGTCTGTCACACATGCGACGCAATATTTCAAGAATAATTGAATCTTGAAATAATAAAAGTCCTAATATCAATATGATTCTCAAATAAAATCCTGAAATAAATTTATTCACAAAAATGTATAAAAAAGATTTAAAATATTGTCAAGAAGCTCCATTCAGATGGGACACCTGTCAATCATCCCTGGACCCCGGGGGGGGGGACCACAGGTGTGAGGAGTTCTCGGAATCTAATCTGCAAATAAGGAAAACGGGACGGTGGCTGACGCCGCTCATTATTATTATCTTCACCTGGGGATAATTTGTTTTATCATCTGACTCTCTCTCCCTTAAATAGCTCTTGTAAATAATTTTATTGGAGAACTAAAAGGTAAATATTCTTCATAATAAATTAAGTATCCCCAAATTTGCCCTTGCTTTATTTATCTCCGCGACAATATTTCAATGCTCGAAGCATGCTACAGTTAAACCTGTCTATAGCGCCAGATTTTAAATAAGTAGTACGATGCGATTTACATTAAAAGTGATCTGTCTATAGCACCCCCTTTCTATAGCACATTCAGAGTCCCAAGAGGGGGCGCCATAGACAGGTTTAACCGAATATATTTATTATTATATGTATTTTTACTGTCCTCAAAGCTAATTCCATAGTTCATTTAAAATACTCATTTCAAGAGTCTAGCATCAATATCGATATGAATGGAAAACCGAAAAATGCAATATAACAGCGGTACGGTAGATTAAACTGGCGAAACCGCTGGGAGGGTTCACCACTGATGAGCAAGGCCCTTCCATTACTTTATCCTTACAGTATGGGCAGTAGTGAATTAATTTATTTTAAAAGAATCGTACACGTCAAAAACAATTCAAATTTCTTATAAATCTAATTGGCGGAAGCTGAAATATTTAGTTGCTTCTTTTCATATAAGTGCATTTTAATTAATATTTTTTAACATAAAACTATTTCATAAATTAATTAAATGATTAATTTTGAGCCAATATAATTATAAATATATAAATTATCGTTTCGTTATTTATCGTTTCGGGGCTCAGAAATCATCCATTCGGTTTAGCAGCCCCGTAAATAAAGATATTTCCGTATATAAATATTTATATTTCTATAATAACGAAAAGATTCAAGAAGAATAAGTTTCTTTATTTGAAAAATAAATTCGAGCTTTCGGGCGTAAGCTGCCCTTCTACAGGAATAATGGATATAATTTTAAGTAGTCGTGTATTTACAGTTATAAATATTTTCTTTAAATGGTTTCTCGCTTTGGTCTTGTATAGCGTGAGTGGATCGCATACCCACGTGATTTAGTTTAAATCTATATTTAAATTTATATTTCTATATCAATTATCAATTATTTTATTTCCAAAGCGCTATATACCGCAAGAGATACTTGCGCCAAACAAGGAGAATAGTTTATTTACATAAGTTATTTACATTATTCAACTCATGAAAACATTAGAGATCTAGATTTTGTAGAAAGTTTAGAATGTATTTACAAAATGAATTGAACTTCAAATATGATTTTTATCGGAAATCAAATCGTTAAGTTCACAAACAACTAGTTCATTCTTCATTCTATAATCTTGAAATGCTGGGCAATCGATCAGTAGATGTCTTGAGGTTTGTTCCTCAATACCACAAAAGCAACTTGAATCATCCACTGCCTTTATTCTATTTAAAAAACTTTTGAAATTTCCGTGGTTTGTAAAAAATTGAGTATTATAAAAATTATTGTTAGAAAATATAAAAAACCTTTCGCAATAAGTTTATTTTTTAAACGCTTTGTTTAATAAAGAAACTTATTGCGAAAGGTTTTTGATATTTTATAATAAAATATAACAATTTTGCCATATTTAAATTATTGTATTTACGCATATAATGTTATATTTATAAAATAAATGAAACTTCCAGGGTTAAGTTTCTTGTGCAACTTTTTATTTTCAAGCTTTCGGTCTTGTCAGTTAAGTTAAAACTTAATAATAAATACACTTTTTATATACATATTATTTTATACATATTTTAAATACTTATTATATATATATTGATATATTATATATATTGGGTAAGCTCTTAATTCTCTAAATAGATGGATATAGAAGGTTACTGTGCTGAAAATGTCTATTTTGTAAAATAGAGCAAATTAATTCTAAAATAATTTTCAAAAAATACTATACTGTTGTATTCGTAGGGGTTATGTTTTGCTAACAAATAAAGTTTCTATTGGCTTATTTAAATAACTTATTACTTGGGGGTGGGTGTAAGGTTGGTCTAAACCGTTGGTTTTCGACCCTACGACCCGGGATCGAATCCCGCATTGGGCACTTTTTTATAATAAAAAAAATGCTCCAATGGCTCCCGATTCTAGAAAAAGTCCAACCCCTCCAGCGAGTGAAAGTAATCAAACGGTGCTCTGGCACATTTGTAAGTGCAAAAGTCGAATTGCTTTTCACATGTGTAGACATGTGGTGCACTTACAGTAAAAAACAGTCTCTAACTATCCACCATGATTATCATGGCTTGTACCACGTGTAATAGGGATAATAATAATAAAAATAATAATAAAACTTATTGCTCTGAATGATATCTACGAGAGAGCAAGTCGTTGCAAACAGATTGAACAGGAATGAAGAGAAATTCCCATATCAGGATTAACTAGATGTCGGTGTCTATCGAAAACTTAAGCCTAATAAAAATTCCATGTAGATTTAGGAAGTCTATAATAAAATAAAATTTAATTGGCCCCGAGAGGTGCTTTTATATATAAATTGTCTCGGAATATTCATTTATTATTGGAGACAAATTTAATTAAATTCTAATCCGAGACTTCCTGAGAGAACATCTTCTCTCTCCTCCAGCTTTAATGGAGTTTCTCGCCGGGGGAAGATTCTTTCTACATAGTCACACAATATAAACATCAGGTATAATAGCAAATAAATTTCATTATTTCTATTTTTTATCTATTAATATTTTCATCAAATTTTCTATTATATTCGGTATATGGGCTCTCTATATAGACTTCGTTCATATATATTTATTAAATTTTATTTGGGAATATATTATATATATATATTAGATAATAAAAAGGCATATATTGGATTTAATAAAATATTTATTTTGCCAATATTTCGGCTGGCTGAACGCCAACCTTTATCGAGGCATTGCATTTTTGTATACATAAACTGCCAGCCAGCCTAAATATTGGCAAAATAAATCTTTTATTAAATCAAATATATGCCTATTTATTATCTAATGAAAAAAATATGGATTGCTCTATTTTCAAAACGATATATATATATGAAAAAATAATATAAAAAAATATATAATAAGTGGGTCAGGTGTATATATTAAAAATAAAAAAGGCTCATCCTGACCAGGAGCACATGTGTTTTTCAGAAGGCAGAGCGCCATCTGGTGGAACAGAAATCAACTAAACATTGATTTAGACTATACTATAGTATAAAGCGATAGGAGAAAATAATTTTCTCCTATCGCTTTATACTATAGTATTTATAATCCAAGGAGAAAGTTTCCATGTTTAAAAAAATTGATTTAGCCTGTTCCCTGATAATTTTATTGATTTATCAAGAAATTGTGGGTTGGCCAAATATCAGGGATCAGGCTAAATCAATGTATAGTTGATTTCTGTTCCATTCGATGGCGCTCTGCCTTCTGAAAAGCACATCTGCTCCTTGTCAGGATATGCCTTTTTCATTTTTAATATATATATATTTCAAAAAGAATCTTAAGCCTTTAAAATAGTTTCGAATTTTGATAACAGATGGCGCGCTAGTGCATCATATATATATTTAATTAAAAAGGCATATAATGCATCAAACTTTAATTTATTTTGCCAATATTTCAGTTGGCTGAACGCCAACCTTTATCAAGGTATTATAACATATTAATCCCAAAGGTCTCCTGAGAAATCAAGAAATAGGTATTTAAGGCCAAACCTGCGTTGTGTTATAATACCTTGATTAAGGTTGGCAGTCAGCCAACTAAAATATTGGAAAAAATAAATGATATTTTGATCCAATATATGCCTTTTTAATTAAAGATTTATTTATGGATTGCTCTATTTTCAATATAAATACAAGGTATGTCCCATAAGTTCCCGGACTGGGTCCATAAAAAAATAAATAAATGAAAAATGTAAATGAATTTGACTGTTTATTATAGAAGAAATATCTGGCTACACGGTGGTACCAATATCGAGGCGGTACGTGCACGCGCCCCAAAGTTATTCTAATTTATTTAAAGGTTACACATAGCGCTGCGGCGATTTTACGATGGGACGAAAATTGAAGCAGAGGATTTGCATAGAATTTTGTGTGAAACTTCAAATATCAGCAACCGAAACTTTTTAAATGCTTAATAAAGCATTCCCCAAAGAGAACAATTGTTTTTGAATGGCATTCTAGATTTAAAGCTGGCAGAATTTCCATTGAAGATGATCTTCGTCAAGGACGCCCAAAAATTTCAAAGGACTGATGAAAATGTGCAAAAAATCACCGATTTGATAAAAGAAAATCCTCGAACCACTTTGCTGGAGCTAGAGCAAGACACAGGCATCTCTAAAACAACGATTGGAAGGATCGTAACCAAATCAAAAAGACTCCTGCAAAATTCATCCCAAGATTCCTCACTAATGAGCAAAAACTGTGTCGGCTTGCAACCTGTGAGGACATGTTGGAAATGACAAGAACGGATCCGGAATGGAAAGAGAAGATAATCACAGGCTACGAGACATGGGTCTATGGCTATGATCCTGAAACCAAGCATCAATCTGCCGAGGGGAGATATCAGGGTGAGCTTAGACCCAAAAAAACAGATTATTGAAATCCAGAAACAAGGTGTTGCTGGTCGCTTTTTTTTTTTTTTTTGATAAAAAGGGCATTTTTCATCACGAGTATCTTCCTGCAGGCCAAACAGTTATCATGGATATGTATTTGGGCATTCTTCGCCGTCTAAGGGAAGCGATTCGAAAAAAAAAAGGCCAGAAAAATGGACTAATGGTGGCTGGATCCTACACCATGACAATGCTCGCCCTCACACAGCGCACTTGATGACTAGCTTTTTGGCGAAAAAACGGGACACAAATCCTACTTCAACCACCCTATTTCCCAGACATCGCACCAAATGACTTTTCCCTGTTCCCCAAACTTAAAGCAGTTCTAAAAGGAAGACATTTTGACACCAGGGATGACATAATAGAAAAATCGCCGTTAGCATTGAAGAGCATTCCAAAAGAGGCTTATAAAACTGTTTCGACAATTGGGAGAAACGATGGCGCTGGGGCGTTGAAGCAAGGGGGGATTACTTTGAAAAGTTTTAATAAAAAAAATTTAAAAAAATTGTACCTTTTTTTTTTATGGACCCAGTCCGGGAACTTATGGGACATACCTTGTATATATTGATATTGATTTCCACAGCGCCTCAATCGATATAAATATGAAATACATTCATAATTAAATATCCTTTTCTGTATAATATAAACTATTTCAATACAAAAATGATTTAATTATAAAATAGAATATTTGCCTATAATGATGCTCTCTTTCTGATTCCTTTTTCTCCTTCACTTAACTCTCTACATATATGTGAAATAATTCCTTTGCATTCAGACAAGTATTTTAAATATAGTGATGGTTTTTTCTCATGTTTAATATATTATTAAAATCAAAAAAGACATATCCTGACCACGTTCACAAGAACCTTTAGATGGCAGAGCGCCATTTAATGGAACAGAAATCAACTAAACGTTGATTTAACCTGTTCCCTGATATTTTGCCAACCTATTTAGTTGATAAATCAAGAAAAGTCAACCACGAACGCGTTTCGGGCTGTTGACCCTTGTCAGCGTGGTGCAGACTGTACCTCTATGACAAAAATATTTTTGGTCCCAGAGGCTTCCTGAGAAATCAATAAATAGGCATTTAAGGCCAAACTTGCATAAATAAGCTAAACATGTAGAAAAATAAGAAATAAATAAAATAATAAACAATAAAAAAAGATCAGGTGTTTATTATTAAAATCAAAAAGGCATATCCTGATATGTTTACATGAACCTTTAGATGGCAGAGCGCCATTAATATATTATATATATTAATTAGATTTTGAAATTGCAAACCTAATTCAATCAGAATATATAAACCTCGCACATTTATGAGAATATACCAGCAAATATACCGCCCGGCTTTACCTGAGTAAATATTCGCCAAACGAATATTTCTTAAAACAATATTTTTGGAGAAAAACTTCCACTCCCTTCTGAATATATTCTTGCCAAGATAAATTGACGCGTTTTACTCTTCTTCATCACAAAAGTATTGGAAAAAAACTATTTAAAAACTTAAATATAGGTAACTGAATATATAGAATAACATATTAAGTATAAAAAAGACTAAAATTAGATAATAAAAACTATTTTATAATACAATATAATATAATGTGGCTTGTGATGGTAAAACGACATTTTAAAATAATACCGCATTCATGGGAATATAAAATTTAAAAAGGTAAGATTATTTTTAGAGGGATGGGTTTCACGAGAATTTGGGAAAAGAACTATAAATACTTTTGAAAGTATTCCGCAACAATATGCTTCATTTTTAAATTTAAAAGTAGTTAATAAAATAGATAAAAATTGGAAATGATAGTTAGAAATCTATATAATAATCTTTGTGATTATTATTATTATATTACTTTATTTATTTCTTTTTACTTAATTTATATTATAATTTTATTAATATATATTTTTATTTCCAAGATCATAGTCTTCGAGTTTATTATTTGTTCTTGACACGCGCTTTAGATGTTGTACTAAATTCTAAAAATCACGTGAGAACGCCCTTGCCAAATGCTTTATTCTTATTTACTTCTCCTGACGAAGACAAAAGATTTTTGTCGAAACGTTGAGAAAAAAAAACTCCAACTGGCCGAAGTGTCTATTTTTTATATAAATACCGCATGTGTTTCTTTTCAACGAAAAATCCAAATTTATTTAAAGGATAAATAATGATTATTTCTAACCTTAGAGATGAGGTATGAAATGTCGTTTTAAAAACTATTTTATTATGCATTAGCGCTCCATCTGTTATTAAAATTCGAAGCTATTATAGACGCGTATGATTCTTTTTAAAAATAAAACAATTTTGCATATTTTTTGAGTTTCAAAATAATAATAAAATATTATTATATACTGACTCTGAATGACCCAGATTTGTCCGGCTTCTCCGTTAGCATATATTTGTCAGGTGAATACTGTTTATAAATAAACTAAATTGGAAGCTCCCTTGAAGGATTGCACCACGCTTGAACAACGTGCAGTTATTCGTTTCTTGAATGCAGAAGGTATTCAAACATCTCAAATATGCCAAAGAATGAAAAGTATCTATGGTGAGTCTTGTTTGTCTCAAAAAAAACAATTATAAATGGGTTAACGAGTTCAAAAATGGCGACTCTCCAAGACCAAAAAAAATCAGGTCTCAACGTTCGGCCGGTATTTTTCTCCTGGAGAAGGTGATATGCTCGAAAGCTCGGCAAAATAATAAGACCTTTAAAGAAACCTTTCATCTCACGATTTCGCGTTATATATATAAATGGAAATTTTGCCGGGAAGAAATTGATCTAAAGAGACAAGGGTCGCCTCTCCCGTCAAAATAGACGTCTAAAAACAGACGCCATCTATTGACCGTCGCCGCAACTATCGGCCTCGGGTCGGTGACAAAGCCACAACACCAGCTTTAGTAAATTGAAAAGCGTCCATCTAGAGACCATTGTTTCGGGCTAATGGCCCTCGTCAGTCTAGGGCGGACTTTATTCCATGAGATCCACACGGGATCTTGACAATCTGCCAAAGAGGTGTTTAGCTTCCATCTATTTCCATCATTTCCATCTATATTTTAGCCATAGATATAGCCCAGCCACTTTGCCAGCTAAACACCTCTTTGGCAGATTGTCAAGATTCCATTAGATCCCGTGTGGATCTCATGGAACCTTGACTTTTTTTTCTATTATTTTTTTATTATATAATAATTATATTATTATAACACTCTAAAATTAGTACTCATGAGGTTTTCAATTACTGCACCATTAGTATAATCATCATTTGTGTTTTTTATTTCCAAATTTTTATATTTCAAATTATTTTACTTTAGAGTATAATATTAAGATACACACGCAATCATAATAAAAATAACATTTATTAAAGCCTTTTTCTTTGGGCAAACATTTACTTGGGGAAGACCTGAGCGCAAATTCGGATCATAATATATAATTATAATTTATTTTATTCAGAAATAGATTTTATAACAATTCTACTCGAGTGCCTTTTAACCTTACTGTATATATATATATACACCGAGTATATTTTTAAAATTGTAAAATATTTTATAAAATTATAAATCATGACCCAGCTTTATCAAAGTTCCACCCGAGTGAATGTTGCAAACGGATATAATGCTTTAACAATTATAATATATTGCAATTATATCTTATTATCACTATATGAAGTAAAATATGTAATTTAAAATGAAAATTTGAAATCAAACACGAAATTAAAATAGTAATAATGGTATATTAATTGAAACTCTCATTTCCACCAATTAGAGAGATTGCTATTGATATAATTATAATTAGTAATATTTGTTAGATATTATTCTTCTGGCACACATTACTTCGGGAAGAAGCAGAGTGAAGCTGCCTTATTCAGTCAGTATATAATAACCAAGATCATTTTATATAACTTCATATTATGCCACACACACACAAATATTGTATTATATTTCTCCCAAAATCATAATTATTGAAAATGAGCAATCCATAAATAAATCTTTAATTAAAAAGGCATATATTGGATCAAAGTATAATTTATTTTACCAATATTTCAGTTGGCTGAACGCCAACCTTTATCAAGGTTGTAGTGTATTTGTGTGTGTGTGTGTGCATATTGAATTATGGATATGCAAATATCCTGTTTTGCATAATGGTTTTCATAGAATTTTGTATATAAATAGCGACAGTTTTTAGCTACCGGCGGTCAGTCAATTTATGTTAATAAACGAGATTACTGGAGTCCGTTTGCCTTAGTGAAGCGACACTTCACTCTCGGCTACCTCCCAACCTTATAGAATAAAACAAAGGTGTTATAATGTTATAACACCTTGATAAAGGTTGGCGTTCAGCCAACTGAAATATTGGTAAAATAAAATGTTATAACACCTTGATAAAGGTTGGCGTTCAGCCAATTGAAATATTGGTAAAATAAATTATATTTTGATCCAATATATGCCTTTTAATTAAAAATCATAAGTATTTTAAAAACAATAATACTTTGTGAAAACTATATTTATCATTAATTTGTGAATGTGATACTCCTGTTGAAGGACTGACAAGTCCGAAAGCTTGAAAATAAAAGGTAGCACAAGAAACTTAGCTATTGAAAGCTTTATTTATTTTATTATATTATGCAAATAATTTTATATTTTCTAATTTTAAGCTCTGAATGTCTAATATGCTAATATATTCAGATTTCTACATGTAAACATGTTAACATATTTTTTCAATATTTTGATAGAAAAGGTCATTCATTGAATTTAATTATATAGAAAAGAGCTAACTATCTCTGAAAGAAAAGCAATTTATAAAAGTTATTTGAAGGGATTCCAATTTATCAATTTATTACACAAACATTATGAGTTATTTACAAATTATTGTAGATCACATTGAAAGAAATTTGTCATTGTCAATTTTTAATTAAATTTTGACCAATGACAAAGTTGTTTTCATGTGATCTACCAGAATTTTCAAATTACTTTTAGGTTTTTGTACAATAGATTGATAGATTGATAAAGAGGAGAAGCCCCCCTCCCTCAAAATATTACGAAAAATGTTTTCTTTTCCAAGATATCCAGGTATTTCCTTTTTATATAATAAATTTAATAGTTTTGGTGGAAATTATTGGCAAATTTTAAGTTATATTGAAAAGAATAGATTCTGTAGTGTGGAAAAACTACTAGTGTGAAAAACTCAGTTTACCAAAGCTGGTGGTGTGGCTTTGTCACCGACCTAGGGTCGCTAGTTTGCTGCGACGGTCAATAGAGGGAGTCTAGTTCGGATGTTTATTTTGACGGGAGAGGTACCCTATGCTTTTATAGATCAATTTCCTCCCGGCAAAATCTACATTATATACATAGTATGCTTATTAGAAACTTATTTCAAGCATATTGTAATTTCCTGTATATATATTCAGATATATAAATATACGAATACAGTAGAACTTGGATAATTCGAACTTCTTTAATTCGAAAACCTCTTTAATTCGAATATTTATCTTGGTCCCTAGAACCTTGGTTCCTTTATTCAAAACATCTTTAATTCGAATTTTTGGATAATTCGAATTTTTTTATGGTCCCTTGGGGTTCGAATTATCCAAGTTCGACTGTATATATTTTCTCTCTTCACTTGCTTTTCTTTTTTATCGGCACCTCTCCCGATGCAGAACATCGCGCTTTGTTGTTGTGGATTAGTGAGGTTGAATATAGATATATGCGCTTTGAAACTATACTCATATAATATATTAGTTAAAATATATTTGTAAAAAAGGTACAGAAGTTGAATATTGTACTAATATCAGGTTAATATATATATTAAGATGAAGCCTATCCATTCGTGAAACTGAAAGTTGCTAATTAAAAATCAATGTTAGTTTATATTTACTCCGACAGATGGCACAAGTCAGTTACAAATTTCAGCAGCACTATCAGGAGATGCCTTTTTCTTTATATATACATGTATGTGTGTGTGTGTGTAATGTGTGTATATATATGTGTGTGTATGTTTGTATGCGTGTGCGTATATAACTGTCACCAATGTAATATATATTAAATGATTTGCTCGATTCTATGTTAAAGCTGAACATTTATTCCAGGATCCAAAGAAGATTTATCAGCAACAAGGGGAGATCCCACTCGAGAGAGCGGTCCATTTACCCAGATTAGAGGCGGTGATGTAGAGTGGCGAAGTTGTGGCGCCGACTGTGGACAATAAACGGATGCCATAAATACTCCTACTAATGGGCCGAGTCAAAAGATCAACATGCTCTCTCGTATTTATCACACTTAGCACACATGTGATATACGCCTGGTATTAACATAACGGAAGGCTGGCGTCAAACAACGGCTGAAGGAGAAATAAACAAATAGAAAGATGGGTATAGAGGGAAGGCTTTCATTTAGAGTGGTCCTGAGGATTAGAAATTCCAGGGATTTAGGTGCGTACGCCATTTAAATAACATTTTATAAATGACATATTTATCGGCTTTGATCCTAGATAGTGCGGGTTGAAACATCCGTCTTGTCCTCACTGCATCCACATATATTTCGTACATCTCCTATATAAACCTGTATATATATAAGCTGTATAAAGCCGTATATACGCAGTATATATATATAAGCTGTGTAAACTATGCTGAGCATCAATCAATGTCAGAAATTGTACGATACATGGATCATCAAAACGTCAGTAGATATGTGATATATTCATCATCGAACAATGTAAACTAGTGTGAACTATGCTGAGCATCAATGTCAGAAATTGCACGATACATTGTATATCAAAGCGTCAGTAGATATGTGATATATCCATCATCGAACAATGTAAACTAGTGTGAACTATGCTGAGCATCAATGTCAGAAATTGTACGATACATTGTGATCATCAAAACGTCAGTAGATATGTGATATATTTATCATCGAACAATGTAAACTAGTGTGAACTATGCTGAGCATCAATATCATAAAACATACCCTCGTTGATTTTCAATCAGGCCTTGAGCAAATACTCGGATAGTTGTTTCTTATTCCGAATAAACACGAACTCTTTAATTTTGTTCATTTAAAAATATATACATTTATATTAACAATATTTCTAGAGTATTTCAAAAATTTATTCCTATAACAATGAAAGGATTAACACAATACAAAAAATAGAAGCTATTCCTTGTTATAATGCTCTCTAAAATATTGTAACTAAAATGTTAATCCGGTCATTCTCGGAATAAAACGGAAGCTTTTTAAAATTCTAAAAACATTCTAAAATTAGTTTCAAAATAGGGTTTTAATTATAAATATATATTTGTACTGCCGCTATATTAAAAATTTCTTTTCTTTTCTTCAAAATAAAAACAGGTAAATAAGGTTATTACTAAGAAATTACTGGAAGGTTGGAGAATTAAAGTGGGGTAATTGGTATTTTGTAGAAAAACATCACGAAGCACCCATTCAATAGACCCTCATTTTTGTTTAAGTAGATCACTTATCTGCGAAGCAATTAGAATTCAGTGTTTAATGACTGAGGATTGGAGATTACTAATTAGCTTTTTATAATAATGATGCTTTTATGGTATTCAGAATTGAAAAAAAAAAACTTTTAGGTTTTTGGATTTTGTCTATCACTCCTCTCAAGACTACTCGCAACTCGAAAATTCTTTTCAACTTGAAGGTAATTCAATTAAAATCTAATTAGTATTTCAACACACTCCATTTAATTTCTAAAATTCTCGTAGTTAATTATCGTTAAAAAATACTCTTCAATCTAAATTGTTTCGGTCGCCTAATCAATATTGAGATAATTATTTAGAAAATATAAAAAGATGGTTCTCCATGTCGTATTAAGAGTGGTACAAGATGAATACTTAAATAACGCAAAATGAATTTTTTACAGTCGTTTTTTCTAAAATCCTACTTCAATTTGTAATTTAATTATCATTTCACACAAGGCTCATTTTTATTAATTAATTTGCGAGAGAAGAGGTGAAGTTAATGAAACAGTTTGGATTCTCCAACCTGCACAGAATCAATCGATTATCTCTCCCTTCGTAATTACAACTCCGGTAGAAATTACAACCCACCAAATAAATTTATCGTTTCTATAAATAGACATTTGTAGAAGTTAACTTTTTTACGGATAATTATGGATTTATATATATTTCACACACACCACACAAATTTTAAAATCCATATTAATTATTGATATAAATAAAGCAGAAGATTCAAATTCGTAATTTTAATTAATGTTCAATTTCTTTTTTTTTTTACGTTCAGAGATGCACGCGTTGTGGATTATGGAGAAATTTCTTTTTTAAAACAAATTTCTAGAATACCTTGAATAAGAATTTCGTATTTCAATATTAAGTTTTTAAGTTTACACAGAATTTTATTTAATAATCGAGTTACTATAGCCAATTTATATTTTACATATTGTTATCAAACAAAACCGCGTCAAAATAATTTCCGTCAAGCATGACCATTTTTTGTAATATCAAAGTAAAGAAACTGGTTAGGATAGAATTATTATAATATCTCTATATTAATTTCGAACTGTTATATTATGATGCATTAGCGCGCCATCTGTTATGAAAATTCGAAACTATTTTAGACGTGTAAGATTCTTTTTGAAATTAAACAATTTCTACTGCCCTTACTGCAATGGAAAAATAAAATTTCGGCTACATGAACTCAGTAGATTTCGTTTAAATATATACGAATAAAATATTACATGAGGAGCTTCTTTTTCGATTTATTGCGAGCTTTCGAACCTTTCGGTTCTTTTACAGGCATGGATAGCATGAATATACTAACAAAATTTATACGCGTTTGAGCCATTATATACAACATACACATTTACATACGAAGCAATATTTCAAAAATAGAAATAAGAATTATGACTATAAAAACATAAAATTTAAACATTTTTAAAATTTGATAAAATTCGGGAACTACATTTAATCACTGATCATTCAGGCCCTCCCATTTATTTTTCCATTGCAGTAATTTCAAAAAGAATCTTACGCGTCAAAAATAGTTTCGAATTTTCAATTTCGAACTTATAAATTAATCATATGGAAAAACAATATTTTGCATGATATCCTTAAAAGAGGAGTTGAGCATCATAATGAAGGTTTGCACATGCCAGGATTCAAATTGAGTGTTTGACATATTCGATTCCTGTTTCATAGATACATTTTCACTAGATGCCCTAGTTCTTATATACGTATATTCTTCTTGTTTTTTCTCTCAGTCATTAGAGATAAGTGTACATCCATAAATACTACAGGAGTTGATAATTCACATTAAAAATCTCTCTAGAGAAATTATAAATATCAGAGAAGAGAGAAATTATCGACTAAAATTTATTTATTTACCAGTTGCAAACAAGACACGCTATATCCGATCTGGATAATTGCGTGTGAAACTATTTACAATAATTCATATTGTAGTAGAGTAGGTAACAGAATTATCAAAAATAAAATAAACAATTAAGAAAATGATCATTGAATAAACATATCCATTAAACAAATAAGCAACAACATAAGCAGATAGAAGAAACCACAAGGTAGTTATTTACAGTATGTTAAACAATGATGGAAGTTGATTTAATGAAGTTATCTGTAATAATTAGTATCGTGGAAAGAGAAAGTTGATCAAGTTGAGCTATCTACAATGAGTTATATTCTAAAGTAACTTATTAATTATTTACGTTGATGTAAATCAAGATCGACTAAAATAGAAACGTTGGATTTATTTAAACTTATTTTATATAACATAATTTAATCAGCTGTGATGATAAGGAATTTAAATAATGGTTTATGTGTGTGTGAGTTTGGAGGAAGGATATTTTAATTAAAGAGGCCTTAGTCGTTATTTTTAAAATTTTCAACCTTTCGAAACTCATCTTTTCCTTTCAAAATTCATGAAACAGTACACTTTGAAAAATGATATTAGATATTTTAAAGAATCTTATTATTAAATCTCACATTTTGAAGTCGAAATTTCCGTTTTTTAATGAATAAATTTTAAAAAAGGCATCTCTCCTGATTGTAAAACTAAAGATTACTGAGGGCTTACGCCATCTGTCGGTATAAATATCAACTAATTGTTGATTTTAAATTATTCCAGAATTGGCCTAATACCCTTTCTAGATTAACAATTTATTATTTACTATTTATACAGGTCTATGATATTAATTTTCCAATTATTAAATACAAGATAAGGTGAAAAAAGAATAAACATATTTTCTTATCTTCTTTCTTAAAGAGAGATGATGACTAATATTTATATGGTGTTTGTTTAATTATCCCAGTATTGGCTTTTTTTTTTATTTCCAGCGTCTTTAATGTGACCCATATGCAGTTATAATATCATTCCTGCCACTGTTCCTGCGGACAATCAGGCTATGATATAATACGGGGGCGCCAACTATCGTTATAGTACACCTTCTTCTGTTGATTGGACACCAGGACACCAGCTAGTATTAAAAATCAGAAATAGCGGAAATATTTAAATGAATATGAAAACTAAATATTTAATCCAAACTAAATAATGACGTTACATTTGAATACACATCACTATAATCAATATTTTAAAATTTATATTATGATGCACTAGCGCGCCATCTGTTATGAAAATTCGAAACTATTTTAGACGCGTAAGATTCTTTTTGAAAATAAACAATTTATACTGCCCTAACTGCAATGGAAAATTAAATGGGAGGGCCTGGCTCATCAGTGGTGAACCCTCCCAGCGTTTTCGCCAGTTTAATCTACCATACCGCTGTTATATTGCATTTTTGGAAATTCTTTTTATAGTGATAATTATGCTAGACTCTTAGAATGGGTATTTTAGATGAACTATGGACATAAGCTTTGAGGACAGTATAATTACATACAATTATAAATATATAAATTTTCAAAAAGAATCTTACGCGCCTAAAATAGTTTCGAAATTTCATTTCAAAATTTAAGTTAAACGTAAGTATTACAGTTCAAATAAACTCTAAATTCTCCGCATGTGCATCACGGGCTCATGTTTTAAATCCACTTCAGAACTGGCTAAACGCGCCAAATTCATTGTTTACCTTAGAACGGCTGGTGATTGGTTCACGAAATAACATTCAAAAGATGTATTAAAATCTATAAAGGAAAACTCCAAGAAATTCTGAGATATCTGTTGAAAATAGGGCCAAAAGGTAAGTTTTAAAGTATTTTTTATATAGTAGGCTTTTATGAGAACTAACAAATTGAATTTAAAATATTCTTTTTAATTGTTTTGCTTATTCAAAGTACACGTGGGACAGGCCATGATAATCATGGTGGGTAGAAGTAGGCGGCTGCTCTAACTGTAAGTGCATCGCATGTCTAAACACGTGAAAAACAGTTCGGCTTGCATTTACAAATGTGCCAGATTCCCGTTTAGTTACTTGCACTCGCTGGTAGGGTTGGACCTTTGCAAGAATCGGGGGCCATTGGAGCATTTTTTTTTAATCAGAAAAAAAAGTGCCCAATGCGGGAATCGAACCCGGGTCGTAGCGGTAGAAAACCAACGGTTTAGACCATCCTTCCACCGAACCCCTTAATAAAAAAAATATTTAAATAATATATATTTTGTTTGTGTTTGTTACATTTGGCTCCTAATTAATTGCTTCAAAATTAATTTAAAATTGAATTTTAAAATAAAAGTCCTCTTTCTCTTTATTTATACTCGGGTAAAAATGCATTCACAATAAAAAACCGCGGGCTTTGCCCTGAGATTCGTCTAATATTTCACAAAAACGATGTCTATGAACTTCTAAATTACATAACCTTTTATTAAGTGCAACATTTTTAAAGGAAAGATTTCCATTTTTAAAATATAAAACCTCTTTATTGATTTTTACCTGGGAAGTCGATCCTTGTAAAGAAACCTTGACGTTTGTAGGAGGTATAATTAACTTGAATTAAATATTTGTTTTGAGGGTGTGTGGTGAATTCTCACAAAACAAATACATTTTTAATTAGATGACGCAATTTGTGTGAATAGACAGAACAAATATTTATATTAAAATGTAACACCATCTATAATTAGATAGCTATGTTTATCTTGATATTTCAGAGAGGCAGCCCGTAAAATACAAGAAGCCACACAAATGTGAAATATCCTATTTCGTAAGATAAACCAAATATTTTTTCTCAAAATATTTTTACTTAGAATGATGAAAATATTTTTATTTAGTAAGGAGGGTTCACAATTTTTAACATGCGTTGTTTTTAGTTGATTTTTAAAGAGATAGGTGCACCTTTTTTAGTAAATCATTACCATTCTCACAAAACACAAAAACATGAAACAAAAACAATAACACAAATAAACACAAAACACAGAAAACCAACAACACACAAAAAAAACACAAAACGAAAAAACGACAACAAACAAAAAAAAACACAACTAAGCACAACACAAAACAAAATAAAAACAACAACTAACATACACAAAAACACACAGCAAAACACAAAACAAAACACAACACAAAAACAAAACAAAAACAACAACAAAAATACACAAAAACACACAACAAAACATAACACAAAAACAACAACAAAAATACATAAAAACAAACAACAAAACACAACACAAAAACAACAACAAACATACACAAAAACACACAGCAATAAACAACACAACACTTTCTTGAATTTTGTTCTGATCTAAAATTTGATTATATTGATATCATAACTACTTTGATAGAATGTTAAGTAAACGAAGCCGTCCCTGTACTGATAAGATCCAGAAATCATAGTATACAGGTCGTTGACTGTTGTCTGAATTTACCAAAGCTGATATTGTAGCATATTCAACTATCTAAATCTCCGCTCTTTCCGCAAAGAATATGAAGAAATGCAATGTTTAAATAATTGAATTCCTATTTTTAAAATCCGTTAAAACAATGCGGTTTATAGATTAATAAATTAATAATGCTTCCAAGGGTAAGTTTCTTGAAAACCTTTTATTTTTAAGCTTTATGACTTATCAGCTCTTTAACAGGAGTATCATATTAACGAAATGCCGTTTATATATTTATTGGATAAATATTATTGCGCTAATTTATGAATTTGATTAGTGATAATTTTAAAATAATATTTATTGCAAATATTCATATTTTTGGTTTCTAAGCTTTAATAATCGCTAGTTATGAGGGCCGTAAAATTAAATTTGACCACCTGATCCGTCCAGGCGATATAATAAAATATCAGATGACCCCTTTAATTCCTTTACATGCCTTCATAATATTTTAAATATTTTTCTACCCTCTAACATACAGTCTTTCTTATATTTATAACTTACCTTAACATTCCCTAGAAGCTATAAATTACACAAACCCTCTACAACTTATTTTACCCACAAAGGTCATTTACCTTTTAATAAACACAATATTCATAACAAATAGCGCGCTATGCATCATAATATATTTGTTCAAATAAAAGACTCAATTTAAAGTTTGCGGAAGAGCGATTGCTCGATGCATATTATATATTTATAATTATATGTAATTCTACTGTCCTCAAAGCTTATGTCCATAGTTCTTCTAAAATACCCATTCCAAGAGTCTAGAATCATTATCACTATAAAAGGCAGTTCCAAAAATGCGATATAACAGCGGTATGGTAGATTAAATTGGCGAAACCGCTGTGGGGTTCACCACTGATGAGCCAGGCTCTCCCTTCAAGTTTTCCATTGCAGTAAGGGCAGTAGAAATTGTTTAATTTTCAAAAGAATCATACGCGTCTATAATAGTTTCGAATATTCATAACAGATGGCGCGTTATGCATCATATTACAATATACATGATCTACAATAACAAAATACTTTAAATATATTATATATAACAAAAAATCTTTAATATTATATTTCTTAATAAAGATTCTTCCTGCTTTTACTCTTTGATTTATTCAATATGGAATCAGGGTTTCGTTTCTTATTTATTTTATTTCTCGAGCTTTCGGGCCAACATGCCTTTCAACACTGAGATCCAGAAGTACAACTTGGATCTCCGTGTTAAAGGACACGTTGACCCGAAAGCTCGAGAAATAAAAGAAATAAGAAACCCTCGATTCCTTATTGATTAAATCAAACTCTATTTATTGTTTGATATATCTCTTCAATCAATGAAAATACCGAAGATGCTATGGAAAATTCGTTTATTAAATAATTTATAAAATGAATATGATGTTCAAATCAATAAGCTTGAGGGATGAGTTTCTTTTGCAAATAAATTTATTTCGAGCTTTCGGGCAACGCCCTTCTACAGGAAAATTAAAAATAAAGTTTTTAATTTTCCTGTAGAAGGGCGTTGCCCGAAAGCTCGAAATAAATTTATTTGCAAAAGAAACTCATCCCTCAAGCTTATTGATTTGAACATTCTTTTAAGGGATTATCCTATTAATTAAAATGAATATGAATTTAAAAATGCCAATATGAATAAATTTGAGCAATAGAGCTTCCAATTTAGGCAAATTTATTCCATTGGAATAGAGTTTACAATGAAGCCATTGCAATTTTCATTGCATTCCATTTGCAATGAAATCTCACGATTCCCATTACGCCTTATTTATTACTTCATGTTGGAGTTCATGACGAGTGGTCTAAACCGTTGGTTTTCGACCGCACGACTCAGGATCGAATCCCTCATTGGGAACTTTTTTACTGATTGGAAAATGCTCCAATGGCCCCTACCCATAGCAAAGGTGCAACCCCTACCAAGTGCACATATCCAGACGGGTTCTTACACTTGTAAGTGCAAAAGTAGAACTGATTTTCACATGTGTAGGTAGACATGTGTTGCACTTGCAGTAAAAGCAGCCGCCAACTTCTACAAAACATGATTATCATGGCCTGTACCACGTATACTAGGAATAATAAAAATATCATTGCTGTACGAATTTAAATAGTCAGAAATCAATTATTTTAAATGAAAATATTTAAAACGGTTGAATGAAATTTGAATCGGTCAGATTTAGTTTTCAGAAAAAAGATCAAATTCCTTTATACCGATCGGATCTGGCCCAAAACCCTATGAATATTAATCACACACTCAGAGAAATAAAAAATCCACTCATATTTCCCTGATATTCTCTAAAGTGGCTCAATCTCTACGTGTCAGCATATTTATCCAAGAGGCCGAGAGATTTCAGTTAACTGCGGGGTTTATTTAAGTGGCGGTTTGTTTAAACTATTTACTTAACCGGGGGATCAATTAAGTGGCGCCCTCCATTTATTTAACTGGTTTACCTAGCATCAACAACAAATATGAATTTATCTAATTGCGGTGTGTTTGTTTATCGCCAGAAACTCCAGCTTCTGATCCATAAATTTAGTCGTCTGTATATTGAACACACGTATATATATAGATGGGAATTTTGCCGAGAGGATATTGATCTAAAGAGACAAAGGTCGCCTCTCCCGTCAAAATAAACGTCAAAACTAGACGCCATCTATTGACCTTCGCCGCAAACAAGCGGCTTCGGGTCGGCGACAAAGCCACAACACCAGCTTTGCCAAACTGAAAAGCGTTCACCTAGCTGGTGTTTTGGCTTTTTCACCGACCCGAGGCCGCTTGTTCGCGGCGACGGTCAATAGATGGCGTCTAGTTTTGACGTCTATTTTGACGGGAGAGACGACCTTTGTCTCACGTATATATATATATTTATCGCCAGGAGCTACAGCTTCTGATCCATGAATTTAGTCGTCTATATAGTGAAGATACACGTATATATATGAATATATATACGTGTGTATGTTCAAAATATACTGGCGACTAAATATATGAATATATACTCGTATATGAATAAAAAGCGCGAGATCAAAAGGCTTTCGCCTTAATAAGGTTTCTTTGAATTTTTTATTATTTTTTTTCCGAGCTTTCGGACATTACTGTCCTTCCACTTCATCTGTGGAAGGGCAGTAATGTTTGAAAGCTCAGCAAAATAATAAAAACCTTTCAAAGAAACCTTTCGCCTTATGATCTCGCGCTTTTTAAAAAATTTTCTCCAGACGAATATATAACTTAATATAAATATATGGATATATGCTGTTTTGATTATCTTGAGGATTATGCTATGTCAATTGCAGTCGTGGTTAAAATCTTAAAACTATAATAATAAAAATAATGAAGATTAGAAATAGCTTTAATTGAGCTAATGGGATATATAAAAAACATAATTTAATAAAAGTATTGTCTGGCTTAAGGTGTAAGAATAAAAAAAAAAAATATTTCCATAATGTACAAACGATTTGAGCGGGCCAACAGGAAACAACAACAATGAGTTTTTATAGGTAAAGCGTGACCTCTGGCGGTCGATTTAACAGAGTGTTTGAATCTATGAAATATAATTTTAAATAAAATAATATTTTAATATAACGTATATATTATAATTACAATTATATTCTCACAATGAGTATCTTTTTTATTTAAAAATGCTAGCTTTCAAGCGTTATTCGCTCTTCAACGGGCTTTCAAAAATATCGACTTAATCCCACTAGAAATATTTACATAAACAAAAACAAACGAACGCGCGCCGCGTGGATATTTATAACTGAAAATTTTGAATTGGTTTGTAATTGAACTATTTTAAATATTTTATGGAATATATCTATTTCAATTTTTAGGGCACCCAGAATATTAAATTAATCTATTGATTTCTTCTGAGATATCGGTATTGTGATGGTAAATCTATTTTTCTGTTTATGCTGTTGTATTCATTGGAAACAAGAGATTCTAATAGTAATCGTTGAAATTTGCTCTTAACGTCTTTGAAGTGGCATTTCGTTTGTGTTATGTTAAATTGGTGACCGGTTTGTGCAATATGTTGATAGATCATAGAACGTTGGTCTTTTGTTCTGATATTTCTGTTATGTTCGTTTAGTCTAACTTGTATCGATCTTCCTGTCTCACCTATGTATATATATAAATAGGTTTTATAATTATTTTGAAGATAGCCTTAGAATAAATTGATATTGAATTGAAGGTATAACCTTAGAGTATTAGCAAGCTATCAGCCGAGGCTACAGCATGAACCTGTTATAGCTCTACTGTGTTAAATAAATTTACAAAAACCTTTTTGATACCTATAAAATATCATTTTTATCTACCTATCTTTTTTTATCCTCAACATAATTTTTTTTTTCAAAGATAAATCGAAAAATTCTAATAGATTTTAAAACGAATATATATTAGACATATAGTAAATATTCATAAAAATATATGAAATCATTATATATAGAGGGATATTTATTCAAATAACACTCGAAATATATTGAAAAAAAAGGTTAAGCTATAAAAAGTAAGTACTTTAAAATTAAATATATATATATGTTATAATAAATTTTCGGCTTACTTTTATGATATTTTTTTGTTGTAAAATAATGATTTGAAGTTGCACGCGTTAAAAGAAAAGCAGAAGAATAATTATTTACTATCAAGTAGTTTTATTTTCAATTACTTAAAAATATTTTTTTCACAATTATATAGAATTTATAAATTAATTCTATAGATTAATTAAATATAAATATAATTGATACAGAGGATTATAATTCTTATTAATTAATTCAATATTAGTGAATTTCTAAAAATAGGTCAGTTAACTACATATATACAACAAATATTAAAAAGTGGTATATTTTAAAACTATGGTCAAAAATGTCGAATTATAAATGAATTTATAAAATAAAAGATATATTTTATATACATATAATTATAAAATGTGTTTATTTCTAAATTATATGATATATAATTCTTGATTAATCAAGAAATTGGGTTGGCCAAATATCACGGAGCAAGCTAAATAAACGTTTAGTTTATTTTTGCTCCACTAGATGGGGCTCTGCCATCTAAAAAGCACATGTGCTCGTGGTCAGGAGATGCCTTCTTTATTTTTAATATATATATGTATAAACAAACCTCACATGTTTAAACTGAAAAACAAATTTTATAAATCTTGAAATTCTCATAACGATACTATTTGAAACAGAATTAGCTTGCTGTTCTGACTCAAAATAATTCAAAATCTGTAGTTCCTAATATTTTACTTTTCTTCTTTTTTCCAAAAAAAAAATAAAAAATTACTATTAATATATAGAATAAACGGCTTTAAAATAAACGTTTAAAACTCTCTCCATATAAAAGTAAGCAGAGATAAATAAATCCAAACGATATAAAACAAGTTCTTATAGCGTGTTAATAGCAGCGTTGAACTTTGGAGATTTTTTATTTAACGAGGGCAGCCGACACTTACACGGACCGACCCAGGGGAGAAGAATGGCCGTAAATGTAGTGTCGAAGCTCCGGTGGAATTCTTTCTCCTCTCCTTTCAACAACAAAACATCAGCGTCTTTATGTATACACATTTTATCAACTCTGTCGATTAAATTACTTGTAGAAATAGTACAAATGTGATATTGTACTGAATAAAGGTGCATAAATTAAGAAAAATAGTGAAAATCGTGCACGATTCAGTTATACGATAAGGATATGCCTTTTTTTGAATATATGTAAATTTGTAAATATTTAATTCTATGTTTTGATTTGTTTGATGTTTTGTTTCTTCTGTAATAGGCGCAGATAATTCAATATCGCGCCTTGTTCATAAATAAAACAATAATTCAATGGCAAAAGTGCGAAATCTGATTTCCCCTGTTTATATATTTACCCCTTATATTTCTCCATTATAAAGGGTTGAAGAGGTCATTTCCAAATTTTCTCAGTGAGTTATTTAATAAAGAGACTAAAATTTCAATTTATTATAAATATTTACATATTATATTTAATAGAAAATCTATGCTTAAGAGCTGGATAAAGAGTATAAACTTTCGAGGTTTTTTTATTGTTATGACATATTCTTCCAAATTTGTATTGCTTGATAAATATTGTTCATTACCTCAATTCATTTGAGACCCCTAAAAGGTATTATTTGATCTTAAGAGGTATCCGTGCAGAAATTCTGTCAAAGTATGACAGATATTATCAAGGATGAAAAATGTAATTAAAATGTATATAAAGCTATAATTGTTAAAAATTGAGCAATCCATTTTTAATAACATTAAAATAGAGCCACATTTTGGATCAATGTAATTTATTTGAAATATTTCCGATATTTCGATGAGGCTGTTCGCCTATCTTTCTCTTGGAATTCAAACTCCTTCTAAGTCCCATCATCCGCATGATCACTCCAACTTATATAAACAATACTTCTCGCGCATCACGCGGATGATGGGCTTAGTTTAAATTCCTAGAGAAAGATAGGCGAACAGCCTCATCGAAATATCGGAAATATTTAAAATAAATTATATTGATACAAAATGTACCTTTATTTTAAAGCTATAATTATGATTCCAAAAATAGAAAATATAAAAAGAGAAGATGCTGATATAAAAAAAGGCATATCCTGATCGCTCACATGAGCATTTTAGATGGCAGAGCGCCATCTAGTGGAACACAAAAATCAACTAAACGTTGATTTAACATGTTCCGTGTGATATTTGGCCACCCATTTTCTTAATAAATCGAGGAAAGCCAACCACGTACGCTTTTCGGGCTGTTGGCCTTCGTCAGCGTGGTGCTGACGTGCTGTACCTCTAAGACCGGTCTTAGAGGCTTCCTTAGAAATCAAGAATTAGATATATAAATACAAGTTTGCGTAAATACATTCATTTGGAAAGATAATTATAAAAAGTAAAAAAGGTCTATAAATGTAAACTCTGTATTATTCGAATAGACAAAATTGTGAAGAAATCTTTTAAAAAATCTCTTAATTACAGAACCTTATGTGGATTCACCATTTTTAAATAAAAAAATCGGGCAGACGCAGGTTTTTTTAACAGTTCTTTGCTTGGTTGACTGACATTCTGTATTTACCACGGCATAATTGGTGGCGCTCCAGGCTTTGAGGAAATAGGGTTCGGACATAATTTGAGAAAGGTTCCCTCCCCTCGGGGACCTTCTTCTCTATCTCAATTATATCCGAATAAAGGAGCGGAACCAGCTCTTCTTTCTATCCTTTCTTCTATACTGATATACCTGGGAGCATAATGAGAAGTAAACATGTCGTTGGTTTAATAAAATACGGGAATCACAATATCCCCGTGTAAATTATTTCTCTACAGCTAACATATAAAAGTTGATAAACTATCAATTATTCAATGCGCTAAATAAATAGAATTTATATATCTTTTTATCTTTATATGATATAATAAAGGATATCTATAGATAAGGTGAATATAGAGCTTAACGAAATACTAATTACTTAAAAAACTATTCGTTCTCTTTAGAATTATTAAATTTATCTTCGCACGTATATATATATATATCTCTGAAATTTATTTAATAATATGAAATTCTATTACATTTATTAAATTACTTTATTTTAGCGATGAGATATGTGATGCTAAAAATATATATGTGAAGATTAAATTGTATTTTACTGTGCACCCTTAATTAATTGACAGAATGTCGATAAAATGTCTCTCATTCTTAAATTGAAAAAGAGAGTATTATATTGCTGCATATTATAATTTATGCGTTTCTGTTTTAAATTAAATTATATGATTGTTATATATATATATATATATACATTTTTTAATCATAATATACTGCATTAGCGCACACTCTGGTATGTCCATAGTTAATCTAAAATACCCATTCCAAGTGTCTAGCATCAGTATTACTATAAAAGAAAAACCGAAAAATGCAATATAACAGCGGTATTGTAGAATAAACTGGTGAAACCGCTTGGAGGGTTCCCCACTGACGAGCCAGGCCCTCCCATTAATTTTTTCATTGCCGTAAGGGCAGCAGAAATTGTTCAATTAAAAAAAAAAAAGAATCATACGCGTTTAAAATAGTTTAAAATTTTCATAAAATAATAGTATATTTACTTTTATTCATTTTGTATTATATTTGTGTTGTGTGATAGAGTATTATTATATTATTATTCTGTATATATACACTTTATACACACCATTGTTGCAACATATCATTTTGAACGTTGGCGCGAAGACAGACCAATCTCGGCAAGAGCCAAGGACGGAAGACTTTGAATCAACAACTATACTAAGAAGACCCAACAAATAAATAAACATAATAACTTCAAAAGTAGATATTTTACTTTTTGTTTGTGTATATATATATAGATGGGCGGTCAGGATATAAATTTTTGTTTATAATATATATATGTGATATCTTGGGACCTCTGGGACCAGTGTTACCTGATGCTAGACGAACCTCGATGTCAACTCTACCGTGCAGTCGTGGTGGAAGGCGACACAGCTGGGCCAAAGGTGAAATAAACAAACAGAGATTCCACTAAGAAGCGTCTGACGTCAAGAAGGAATGGGATGAGGAGATTTCTGGCAGGAAAGGGTTTACCTTTTATCGGAGCGTCCGGTGGACGGGAACTGGAACGACGACTAAGGACTGACTAACTGAGGATC
>CP092886.1:9360060-9423482 GCA_030710605.1 Cordylochernes scorpioides
ATTTATTATAAAATAAATAAAGCTTCCAGGGTTAAGTTTCTTGTTCAACATTTTATTTTCAAGCTTTCGGACTTGTCAGTCCTTCAACAGGAGTATCACGTTAATAAATTGATGATAAATACTATTTTTATAAACAAATTATTATTTACATATTTTAAATATTTAGGATATTGAAAGGGAGAGAAAACATATATCACATTCTTTGTGTGTTAAAAACAAATTTTTGAAATCAGGGAAAAAACGTTTTTTTTTCTAATCAAGAATTAAATGATGAATATCATTTATCTTTGTTTAATTTATCATTATTTTTGTGAAATTTGACTAAGTGTCAATAAGATATTTTGAATTGTCAATTGTCCACTTTCCGAGTGAATGTTTTCTAGATGAATATTATTTTAACAAATTCTATTATGATTATATAATGTTAACCCTAAAAAGTTTTTTTTGCTCATCCCTAGTACACGTGGTACAAGCCATGATAATCATGGTGGGTAGTTATATATATAACGACTGCTTTTACTGTAAGTGCACCACATGTCTACACATATGAAAAGCAGTTCGACTTTGCACTTACAAATGTGCCAGAGCCCCGTTTGGTTACTTGCACTCGCTGGTGGGGTTGGACCTTTGCAAGAATCGGGGCCATTGGAGTATTTTTTTAAAAACATAAACCCTATCAACCCTAAAAAGTAATCATTAGGATTACAATAATTTATTTATTATCATCATTTCGCGTTCCATTTTGAATATTTATTTTCAAAATTTTTAACTTTAAAATGATGAGATATATTCATAATAAATAATGTTTGTTAAAGCATCATTCAGTGGGCAAATATTCACTCTAGGATAACCCGGTTGAGAGAGAGAAACGGTCAAAATATAATTGTAGTGGTGGTGCTTATCTCCATTGTTAAACCAATTCCTGAAGTCCACTTCTATACAATTTTGCGATGGTAGTTATAGGCCTGGAAAATAGGTCCTCTATTGTCAGTTCTGAGCATGATATGTTCCGGAGAAGCTTCCGCACTATTGAATTTAAATCAGTTATTGTAACACACACACGAATATTATTTAGCTTAAAACATCATTTAAATTTTACATGCAAGCTCAGGTAGACATTCACTCGGTTAAAACCTGGGCGTTGCCCTGTTCATTCGGCTAGGTAAACTTAGTTTAATCAAACGGATCATGGTTCCATTATTTTAATGGGGGGGAAACATTTTTAAAATATTCGCAAATAATGGAATTATCATTTCGAGTAAGTAAGTTGAAGAAATGCTAAAAAAAGTCACAAATATATAAATCGCTTTATATAGCTTGAATAAAAATTCGGATATTGAATGTGATAAATGTCAATATATTGTTACGTGTAACAACGCGACAATATATATATTATAGAACGACGTTTGACAATTTTACCGCAAATGTTTCTTTTGAAGGAAAAATCGTAATTTATTTTAAGGAGAAATAGCGACTATTTCTATCCTTAGGGATGAAGTATGAAAGGATTAATTGTTAAGAGTAATGATAAATGGAAAAATAAAGTGTCCAGGGATTATCCGTTTATCATTACTCTTCACAATTCATCCTTTCATACTTCATCCCTAAGGATAGAAATAGTCGTTATTTATCCTTAAAATAAATTACGATTTTTCGTTCAAAATAAACATTTGCCGTAAAATTGTCAAACGTCGTTCTACAATCATAAGCCGCATTATATTGTATTATAGATTATCTATATATTTATTATATTTAATAAATAATTTTTGCTGTTTTGAGATTAATTACTTGTAGAGGAATTATTGGACATTTTCTTGATTTTGGTTATCTTAAGGATTAAGCTCTGGTGATGCAGTCGTGATTAATAATTTTGAAATAATAATAATAATATTGAATATTAGAGATTTTTATTTATTTGAGCTAAGGGAAAAAAAATACATAAAAACAATTTGATAAAAGTACTGCCTGGATTAAGGCGAGTAGAACGAGGAAAACAAGATATTATTTACATAATGTACAAAAGTTTTGAGCTGGCCAACGGGGAACGACAACAATGAGTATTTATAGGGAAACCGTGACTTCTGGGGGTCGATATAACAGAGTATTTGAATCGATGAAATATAATTTAAAATAAAACAATACTTTAATATAACATAATTTTAAATAAAATATTATATATATATTGGGAGAATAGATAAAATAATTTTGTTAAATATATATATATATTATATATCGTGTTAATTAGATTTTCCCGTCAATTTAAATTCGGTAAATAAAAGATCCATTAGTGATATATATAGTCTTTCATAAAGTTTATATTTCAGAGCTTTTTAAAGCTAAAACTTTAATATAGGCATAGAACTGGCTGTCGTTCTAAACATGTTCGTAGAATAGGACAACATTAAAGTATTATTATAAGAGTGCATTATATTAGCAAACAAAATACAGCTATACATATTAGTATCACATTTTATGATAAAAAATAATCAATTTTTTTTTTTAATTTGAATTTTGTCTATTTTTTCAAATTATAGAGTCTAATTCCTTCAAGATCTAGCTTTCGAATTTTTCTCAAAAAAAGTAATTTTTTAATCCCTAGTACACATGGTATAGGCCATGATAATAATGGTAGATAGAAGTTGGCGACTGCTTTAACTCTAACTGCACCACATGTCTACACATCTAAATGAAAGTTCGACTTAAAAAAAAGTATAAATTATTTATAGTTAGCGATTTATTAGGCTTTTTTTTAATAGGTCATATTTTAAACTGAATTTTTATCTATACACATATAATTGCGTACATCTTTACAAGGTTCATCTATACACATATACTCATTAAGAGTTTTAATTGAAAAAGGCTAAATTGGACTTTGAATTTTCATTTTATAGATATGACCTGGCTTCACCCAAGTGAATGATCCCAGAAAAAAAATTGTGGCCATGAAATATGATACAACAATATTTCATTTTCATTTATTGATTCAAATAGGTAATCTAGTACCTGGTCAATTTGAACTTTGATGAAAATCTGACAAAAACACTTCCCGACTCAACTCTATATACGTTGAAATTCCAGCCAGATTGGGTAAATATTGAAAAAATGTATGAGGAACAAATAAATAAATATACGTTGACTATATATTTATAAAGATATAACGGGATTTCAAAAACAAATTATCTGGGTTTATAAATATTTATAAAGCTATTTCGTGTAAATTTCATAGTAGTACGACAATACGAAAGTATTTACACAGTAAATATTGTTTCTTATTTATTTTTAACCTATTTGCGGCAGAAAATATCAATGTGCGCATATTGAAATGTAATAAATGGAAACGCTTAGCGTAAGTAAATTATGCATGAGGTACACAATCCTTCCGCCACTTTGTTCAGGTTGGGCTCGGTGGCGTGGAGGACCCGCTCATCGCCTGGAGGAGAACACTCGCGCGCCGAGGATGCCTCCCTTCATCCTCCATATTATATAATTTTTGTACATATTTTAATTTTTCTACTTATTATTATATTATTTTTTATTTTAATTTACTAATACTATTATTATTACTATTATAACTCTCTTTGAGTGTAAACATTGACGAGATGTCAATAAAGTTGTTTTAATTGTCAAAAAATTCTCACAATCCTGTTAGCGCCTTTTATTTAGATGAGATTTCAAAGTTCACTGAATAGAGCCGTTGTGAGTACTGACTTTAGACTGCAAATGAACAGCTGCTAACAATTCCATTATTCACATATTTATTTTGGTGTCGAAAATAACATTATTCTGCCAACAATTTCACACAATTTTGTAATAGTGTTTACCTTATTTCTCATTATATATGATACTTAATCTATAAAATTAAAGGACAAATCTCCGTGTCAAAATGGACGTCAAAACTAGATGCAATTCATTGACCGTCTCCGCAAACTAGCGGACTTGGATCGGTGACAAAACCACAACACCAGTTCAGCAACTCCGCCTTTGCCGGTCCCAAGCCCGGATGAAAAAGGAGGAGAGGGAGCAGTAACAAGCTCACTAAAATAACTGGGCTCAGCTGACCCGGCTAATAGTACCCTGTTAGGGCTCCTAATCCAGGTATACAGGATGAACAGCATTTGTACTCCGTTGTTAGGAGCGGCTGTACATGGCGTCTGTTCCTCATATCAGAGGCGGCCATTTCTTTTGGAGCTGGGCCTGCCACTGAGTAGTGCTCCCAGTCTTAATGACAAAGGCAGACGTATTCTACTCCACCCAGTCATGATGGTTGTAATAACAGACACCATAAATTGTCACAACTTGATACTCTAATATGTTTGAGTGGAGATAAGAAAGAAGAAGACCAGTTTAGCAAACTGAGAAGCGTCCACATGGTGACGATGGTCTCGAGATAATGGCTCTCGTCTGTCTAGAGCGGGTTTTTTATCCACAAGGGATCAAATGAAATCTTCACAATCTGTCAAAGTGGTTAGGCCATATCTTTAGCCAAAACATAAATGGAAAAATTATAACGAAAGATTATTGATATATAAAAATAAAGGTAATTTCTACCGTCAAAATAGCCGTCAAACTAGACGTTATCGATTGACCGTCTCCGCAAACCAGCAGACTCGGGTCGGTGACAAAGCTACACCACCAGCTCTCTGTCAAACTGTGATGGCGTCTAGTTTTTGCATCTATTTTGACGGGATTGGTGACCTTTTTTATAGATTAATATCATCCTGGTAAAATTTACATCTATATTGCGACGTCTTAACGTAGCTTTTAATTTACTTATTATTTTTAAAGTTTTAATGTAAAAATGTTTTAACAGAATTGACATTCTTTTGTGTAATCTCGTTTATTGCTGATTTATTTTACAAGCGGTTTGTTGTTTTTTTCCCATATCAATTTTTATTGAGTTTTTAATAAATGATTATATAATATATTATTGACTTCACAATGAATTAAAATAAAATAGATAAAACAAAAAAAGGTAAAAATAACATTATAATAGAAATTATGTACAACTGAAAATTGTTTTTCTATTTCTTTTTTGTAACATCTCATATCCCCTTAAAGAATTTATTCTCGGGTAATAAATGGTCGAAGTTGAGATATGTGAACCCGCCTCGCTTGTTCTTGGTCTGTCGGAGAGATATTGTAGGTTACGTCAGATTAATATTTTGAATGACAAATGCTCTTTGATATTTCTGTGATGTCTTGATAAGACGAGAGTCTTTGAAGCCAATTTTTCTTATAAATCTCCTTTTTTAGAAGACATACTTGGGGGATGGCTATATTGAAATTGTTCTGTGCACAGGCTGGCTTTCTTCTTGGCTTCTTCAATTCTAGATGGAGTTGAGTCAGAAAAATTGGGTACATTACCGTTTCCATATATAATATCTTTGAAGTGCAAGTGTCCCTAGGGGGACATAGCGCTCTAAGTCGAAATAAAGAATATATTAAGAAGAGCGGTCAAAATTCAGTCACATCATATGGTATGGAATTTTAATTTTTGACAACTTGCGGGGGGACAATGCTCTCCATTTATATGGGATTCTCTAGAACAACTATTCTCAATTTTGTCATTAAAGTATCATTTAACTTCTCACAAATGCCGTTGCACTGAGGATAATGTGAAGTATTTAGACATTTTTAATTTCTCTTAAATTAAGAAAATCTTCGAACTATTTAGATCTACAATTTTTGCTATTATCTGTTGAAATAATATGTGATCGAATTTACAGAGTTGATTATTTTATCGAGACATTGAATGACAGGTTGGCAACTATTGGTTATTGTGGGGTATGTCCAGAGATAACGAGTAGCGTTGTTTTGAATAAATTTGTGTTTTCTGTCATCTTCCGTTGTTCCCGGTACAATAGTGTCACAGCCGATCATTTGTAAATGTTGGATATATGACAAAGGAGTGATCATTTCTCATAAAGTTTGTTCATGTTTGACCTTTGACAATTGACAAGATTTACATGATCGAACATAATTCTTGATATCAGTTATTATTTCTTGCCGCCAACAATAACATTGAATTATAATCGTGAAGATAGAGGCTGCCTGGCCTTTTTTCAAGAAATTGAATTATAAGTTGACATGTTTTGGCAATTGATGAGTGAATTAATGAAACATATGATATTCATCTAATATAATTTTGCTAAGTGAAACAACAGCTTGAAAGGCTTATTTTTTATCATTATCAAACCGTTTTGAGCATGGAAATAATAAAAGAAATATCTAATCTGATTTTTGTTGCTGTTCTTGAGTTGCAATATTTACTGATGGGAGAGTATTGATAAAGGGTCAACATAAGTTTGTTGCTTACTGCTTACGAGAACGTTGAACAACGTTTCAAGATTACGATGCTAGTCTAAGAATTAATCTGAAGTACTCTGGGTTTGGTTTCTTCACATGTGAAAAACCACTGAAGTGCCGAATAATTAGTGATTATTTTAAACGGTTGGTTTTCTAAGTATACATGATCATTTGCTTGTATTATGGCTAGGTATTCCATCTCATAAGCCGGATAATTTTTCTGGTGTGGTTACATTGTTTGGAGTAATAAGCAAAATAGTTGATTCACACATTCACATGTGTAGACATGTGGTGCACTTACAGTAAAAGCAGTCGTCAGCCTCCACCCACCATTATTATCATGGCCTATACCACGTGTACTTAGGGATAATCAAAAAAAGCGATAGGGCTGAAATGTGAGAGTATCATTCCAATAGCATCACTGGCGACTCATGCACGATTTGTTTATATTAGGTGCGATGCGGTCTTTTGGATCTGCTCCCCACGGGAAGGATATATTTGTCTTTACATATTGTTAGGCCTAGAGAGCCTAAATGTTTGACTCAGTTTGGCTGTATCTTCAGATGTTTTTCTCTCATATTCCACACGTTAAAACAAAACCTTACCTTTAGGCCATGTAATTGTTTTTCACAAAAATATGGAAAAAGTTTAATTACTTTTGTACACCAATTTACTCCAATATTTCAAAAAAAGTATTTAACAAATTTTAAAAAAGGTCGTTGTTAAACATATTAATTACAAAGTTTAGAAAAAAATTAGGCGCGTGTTCTCCAATCCTTTGTTTTTGTTGGTAATTAAATTCTTGCCGTCGAGATCAATATCAGGTAATCAAACAAATTCTATCAAATTATTTTGAAAGTTATTTTTAACTTTTTAATTGCATCTGCGCGCGGTAAATAATACGGAAATACTTAATTTGAACGCTAATGAGTAACAAATTATTTTCCTTGTGAATACCAATAATTTAAAGATATCATTGATAATTAATCCGATTTTTAAAAAATAATAAAAAATAATGGCCCTAAATTCCAAACTAATTTAGTTTAATAAATAGGAATTTATAAAAGCAAATGTTTTTTTTTTAATAAGAGAATCGTTTAAAATCATTTGTCTTTACTAGAAGTTATTGTTCCGTGATGTGGCTTGTGTGTGATATTGTGCAGCGGTACGATTCAAGATAAAAAAAATACGTTACTATTTGATTTGAAACGGCAATATAGCTAAAAATTGTTATTAATTTAAAACTAAATCAACGTCATTTACGTTCGAAATGTCCTTTCTATTATATACTATTAAGAAGAAAAAAAAAAGCATTTCCTGATTGTGCAACTGAATGTAGCTGTTGGCTTGCGCCATCTATCGGAATAAATATCAATTAATCATTGATTTTTAATTATTCCAGAATTGGCCAAATACCGTTTCTTGATTAATCAAGAAAAGCTAACCACGTACGCGTTTCGAGATTTTGGCCCTCGTCAGCGTGGTACAAGCTGTACCTCAACGAAAAACACATTATATACTATGTGGCAGTAAATTGTTACATCAAAGATAATTACCCAAAAGGTTATCAAACGGGGAATTTCACATCATTTTCGTTACTCAATGAGGTGCGTTTACTATGATATTTGCATAATATATGAACTATTCCTTTTTGGTGCTGAATTTTCAATGAGTGGCATTGTATATTCATCCTCAATCTTGTGCGAAGAATTTATTTTTAATTTGAAAATAAAAGTCTATAGTCACAATTATATAAAGAGCTTCTATGGTAAAAACCGAGAACAAGTAATGTCACCACATAATGTCATTGTAGCACTGTAGTGTTGTAGCGTTATTTCACAGTAATCACTACAACGTGTTATTACCCGACACAAAGGTATATCACATTATTCAATCAATCCCACACCATACACTGTCGTTGTAGAACCGTAGTGTGGTAGCGTTATTTCACAGTAATCACTACAGCGTGTTATCACCCAACACAAAGGTATATCACATTATTCAATCAATCCCACGCCATACAATGTCGTTGTATAACCGTAGTGTTGTAGCGTTATTTCACAGTAATCACTACACCGTGCTATTACCCAACACAAAGTTATATCACATTATTCAATCAATCCCACAAAAAGGAATGCCATTGTGGCACTGTATTGTGGTAGCTTTTTTTCACAGTCATCACTACAACGTTCTATTACCCAACACAAAGCTTTATCACATTATTCAATCAATCCCACACCATACAATATCATTGTAGCACTGTAGTGTGGTATCGCTGTTTCACAGTCATGACTACAACGTTCTATTACCCAACACAGAGCTATATCACATTATTCAAACAATCCCACACCATACAATGTGATTGTGGCACTGTGTTGGGGTAGCGTTGTTTCACAGTCATCACTTCAACGTGCTATCACCCAAAACAAAGCTATATCACAATATTCAATCAACCCCACACCATGCAATGTCATTGTGGCACTGTATTGTGGTAGCGTTGTTTCACAGTCATCACTACAACGTGCTATCACCCAACACAAAGCTATATCACATTATTCAATCAATCCCACACCATACAATGTCATTGTGGCACTGTATTGTGGTAACGTTGTTTCACAGTCATCACTACAACGCGCTATCACTCAATACAAAACTATATCACATTATTCAATCAATCCCACACCATACAATGTCATTGTAGCACTGTATTGTGGAGCGTTGTTTCACAGTCATCACTACAACGTACTCTCACTCAACACAAAGTTATAACACATTATTTAAATCAATCCCACATCATACAATGTCATTGTAGCACTGTATTGTGGTAGCATTGTTTAACAGTCATCACTACAACGTGCTATCACCCAATACAAAGCTATATCACCTTATTCAATCAATTCCACACCATAAAATGTCATTGCAGCACTGTATTGTGGTAGCATTGTTTCACAGTCATCACTACAACGTGCTATCATCCAACACAAAGCTATATCACATTATTCATTCAATCCCACACCATACAATGTCATTGCAGCACTGTAATGTGGTAGCATTGTTTCACAGTCATCACTACAACGTGCTATTACCTAACACAAAGCTATATCACCTTATTCATTCAATCCCACACAATACAATGTCATTGTGGCGCCGTATTGTGGTAGCATTGTTTCACAGTCATCACTACAACGTGCTATCACCCAAAATAAAGCTATATCACATTATTCAATCAATCCCACACCATACAATGTCATTGTAGCACTGTATTGTGGTAGCGTTGTCTCATAATTATCACTACTCCCGAAATCCGTTTCACAACACATCAAACAGTTGTGGCCCTGTGGTGAGGTAGCGTTGTTTCCCAATTATCGCCACTCCAGGAATCTGTTATGCAACACATCATATAGATGTGACACTTTAGTGTGAGGTCACTATGTGAAGCCCTATATATGAAAAACATTATTCTTTAGATTGTTCTCATAAATATGAATAAATTATACTTTCAAAAATGCAATTCGCGTATTTAACATGAAATATTGCTCGTGTTATATGAAATTTTCATACCTTATATATTACTAATTTTAAAATTTTATTTTTTTTTGATGGCAGTTCTCATGGATGGCCAATTTCTCAGCCAAGAATTGAACTTCAAACCGCTTAAAAATTTGTCCTCAATTTAATTTTTATTTTAAGTTAATTGACGAACTCTTTCTCCATTGAATCGAAGGATAAGAAAGAACGCTCAATTGGATTTGTGTGTAAATAGAGAGAAACGGCTAAAATGGGAAAATTATAATCTCTTGTATTATAATACTTCTTTAGAGAAAAATAAGATATTCAAGGAGTCGTTTCTTTAACAACAACAACAGCAGCTTTATTAGGACATTTACGTCTCGTAAGGACTCGCCATACACCATTTTCATGGAGAAAGGGAACGTTTCTTTAAAAGGTTTTCAATTAACTCAAGATTTCGCACGCGCGCGGGCTTTGGAGCCTTTCTTTGAGGAAAATACTGACAAAAACTGGTATGCATTACTCCCCTAGAAGGACTTCAAGGCCTGAAATCTTGAGTTAATTAAAATTTTCTTATAAAGAAACTTTCCCCTCTAGATGACTTTTTCCCTCTCAAGTGAAACAGCTATATAAAATTATTTGAGGGATATCTTCCTCTTTATCAGATTATTATTTAATTTTAAAATTGTTTACAAACTAAAATTTCTGGGTAAAAAAGATATAATTCATTAATGATAAAGATAATTTATAATAAGATATCAATGATTAAAATATGTGTGCTTATAGATACAAAAATTGCAATGTTTTCAATAAGTAATACACAATCATCAATAAAATTTTTATTTGACAAACCATAAAGATGAAACTTTGTATATATGAATACCTAACTATTACCTATATATTAGCATCATTCAATATATCCACCTTCCCTCTGTACACATTTGGTCTAGCGTTCTTTCCAACTCACAACAACACTTCGATAAAATGCTACATCTTGTTTTCTGAACCACCCTCTAACCTCATGGAGTAACATTTCATCGTTTTCAAATGTTATACCGCGTAGAGAATTCTATAATTTACCAGACAGGTAGAAGTCGGAAGGAGCCAGGTCAGGATTTGTATATAAAATTTACCTTTTCCCTATTGCTTTGTTTGCATCGAATTCAGCGTCTTAAATGCTAGCTATTCATATGTGATACTTGATATAAAGGCTTGTGTGTATTTTTATTTCAAGTTCTTTATATGTCTTCTTTTGTGTCTAGAAATCTCCGTATGCGAGAAACTTTGCTCTTTATATCTTCAATGTCAAAAAAGTGCAACAGAAGCTCATCAGATACTCTATAGCTCCAATGACAACAATTCCCCTTCTTTAGAAACCTGTTAAAAGTAGTTTAAGGATTCAAGAAGAAAAATCGGAAAGCTGCCAAGAATGTTTGAAGATAAAAAAAATTGCAAGCATTATTGTATGAAAACGGTTTTCAAACATACAAGCAGTTACTGCTTTCATCGACGTCCCTCGATAGGATGTTTCATTTCGTTTGATTTCTATGGAAAATATCCAGAAGGAAGGAAAATGCTTAACTTACGAATTGATTTTCGAGCATGATTCGTTCGCTAAATGGATAAGAAAATAAATACAAAACCTATGAGTAAACAATACACCTAGCGCAATCTGTCTGTTGAGTATGAATTATACGATGCTATTTTTCAAGACATAGCTCTAAACATTCGCTTCCTCTATTCTCTAAAATATATAGGTTAATATAGAGAGCGCTATTGGAATTGTTTAATTCAAAATTCTAATAAAATTTAACATCTATATTTTTTTATTGGATAAGCGAGATTTCAAGAAACGACGCTTATTTATCGGCTTAATAATGTTAAGTGAGAAAAACATACTCTTTTTAAAAAACAAATCAATTACAAATTTATATTTTACAAAAAGAGTTTGTATTTCTACATTTTATATTGTTAAGCCAGTAGAAGAGCGCAGTTACTCGAAAGTTCGTTTATAAAAAAAAAGGACACGTATTATTACATTTTTAAATAATCTTTATAACAAATTCACTCAGAGTATTGGAATTGTTTATTTGTTAACACAAAGCAATAACGCGCCATCTATACATATAAAATAAAAGAATTTAAAGGCACGAATGTTTCTTTTAAACATGATACAAACTTCTACTGCCTTTACTGCGATGAAAAAATATGTATTGGGAGGGCTTGGCTCATCAGTGGTGAACCCTACCAGCGGTTTCGCCAATTTAATCCACCAGACCGCTTCTCAGAGCTCTAATACTGTATTGTACGATTTTCCTTATATACGGAGCACTGAAGGGCGGAATCTCTAAAATTGTTTTCAAGAAACCTATTACTTGTATTGCGATATCTTACTTTCTGTCAATAGGTAAATTGGAAGTTGTGATCATCCTTATAAAAAGCTTACGATATGGGTATCTTCATAAAGTAAAGAAAGACCATCGAGTGTTTATTCTTTAACAAAATATTGTAAAGTGGTTATTGAACAGCCAGAATGGAAGAATATTGTAAAACCAGTAGAAGACCGACATTATTCGAAAGCTCGTTTATCCAATAAAAAGACACTTATTATTGAATTTTTAATTAATTTGTAAATAATTTTTATAACAATTTCACCCAGAGAATTGGAATTGTTTACTTGTATCGTGATATCTTACTCACTCTCTGTCAATAGGTATATTGGAAATTGTGATCATTCTTTAAAAAAAACTTACGATATCATTATAAAGTAAAAATCATCGATTGATTATTCTTCAACAGAATATTGTATAGAGGCTATTTAACAACTAGAATAAAATAATATTGTTTTAACAGTAAAAGAACGACATTATTCGAAAGCTCGTTTATCTAATAAAAAGACAGGTATTATTAAGTTTTAAATAACCTTTATGACAAATTTACTCAGAGCATTGTAATTGTTTACTTCTATCGTGATATCTTACACACTCTCTATCAATAGGTATATTGGAAGTTGTCATCATTCGTTTAAAATTACTACGATATCTTTAAAATCTAGAAAATATCGTCGAGTGTTTTATCTTCAACAAAATATTGTAGAGAGGTTATTGAACAGCCAGAATGGAAGAATATTGTAAAACCAGTAGAAAAGCGACATTATTCGAAAGCTCGTTCATTCAATAGAAAGACACGCATTTTAAAGTTTTTAAGTGACAAATTTACTCAGAGCATTGTAATTGTTTACTTCTATCGTGATATCTTACACACTCTCTATCAATAGGTATTGGAAGTTGTGATCATTCTTTTAAAAAGGCTTACGATATCTTTATAAAGTAAAGAAAATATCGTCGAGTGTTTATTCTTCAACAAAATATTGTAAAGAGGTTATTGAACAGCCAGAATGGAAGAATATTGTAAAACCAGTAGAAAAGCGACATTATTCGAAAGCTCGTTCATTCAATAGAAAGACACGCATTTTAAAGTTTTTAAGTGACAAATTTACTCAGAGCATTGTAATTGTTTACTTCTATCGTGATATCTTACACACTCTCTATCAATAGGTATTGGAAGTTGTGATCATTCTTTTAAAAAGGCTTACGATATCTTTATAAAGTAAAGAAAATATCGTCGAGTGTTTATTCTTCAACAAAATATTGTAAAGAGGTTATTGAACAGCCAGAATGGAAGAATATTGTAAAACCAGTAGAAAAGCGACATTATTCGAAAGCTTGTTCATTCAATAGAAAGACACGCATTTTAAAGTTTTTAAGTGACAAATTTACTCAGAGCATTGTAATTGTTTACTTCTATCGTGATATCTTACACACTCTCTATCAATAGGTATTGGAAGTTGTGATCATTCTTTTAAAAAGGCTTACGATATCTTTATAAAGTAAAGAAAATATCGTCGAGTGTTTTATCTTCAACAAAATATTGTAGAGAGGTTATTGAACAGCCAGAATGGAAGAATATTTTTAGAGAATTAATTATTAACTATTTTAATCCCTATAATAATAAATTACTTTCTATAAACCCTCTTATCAAGGAGATTAATTCAAAGAAAGGAAAACAATAAAAGTCTTAATTTAAAACTACTTTGTGAATTTTAAGAGCTTTTCTCTAGGAGATATTTATTTTTATATCAATACAAAAAAACCTTTTTAAGAATCCTCTCTTCTGTTTTGAATACCATTTTTCTATTTAATTATTATATACAGTGGAGAATATATAGCGTGCCGTGGTGTGTGTATTATATATTCTTTGTTATAAATATTTGAAATCTGAGAGAGTGTTTATGAATAAGATAAAGAATATTTTAACATTTTTATAATTTTAAAGATAATAAAAGAAAATATGTTTATAAATTTTAATACTTGAATATTAATTTGAAAAGCAATGCCTTTTGAAATATTTTATAAAGTTTTATATATTTAATTTATTTGTGTTTATATTATATATATAATTTTAAATATATTGCCACGTTTTTATTTTTAAAACGCTAATTTTAGTTTAGTAAAACTTTATTTTTAAAGTTTATTATTTTAAAAGTGAAATGTTTGTTAATGAAATAGACATTTTGCCTAAACTCATTTAATGCTGCTTTCTTTTTCAAGCCATTTGTTTATGTATATTTTTACATATCGTTTTTATTGAGTTTTTACCAATTTAGTATGTACATCATTGACTTTTGATGAATGAGAAAAAGAACTTGAAAATAAACATATGAAAAATTAAAGTAACATTTTAAAGGAATTTATGTACAATTGAAAATTGTTTCTGTAACGTCTCATATTCCCCTTCTTGAAGCATTTATTCTCGGGTAATAAATGGTCGAAGTTGAGATATGTGAACGCGTCTTGCTTGCTTTTGGTCTTTCAGAGAGATATCGTAGGTTACATCAGATATCCTTTTTTGAATGACAAATGGTCCTTCATATTTTGGTGATGTCTTGATGAGACGAGGGTCGTTGAAGGCAATTTTTCTTATGACAAAGTCTCCTTCTTTAAAGACATACTTGGGGTGATGGCTATCGTGTTTAATCTTCCACTTACTTCTAAATTGTTCTGTCCGCAGGCTAGCTTTCTTCCTGGCTTCTTCAATTGTAATTGGAGTTTGGTCGGCAAATTCGGGTACATTACCGATTCCATACATTAAGAAAAGCGGTGAAAAACCAGTCACGTCGTGTGGTGTGGAATTATAATTTTTGACAACTCGCGGTAACAATGTGCTCCATTTATATCTAGGTTTCTCTAGAACAGCTATTCTCAGTTTTGTCATTATCGTATCATTTAATTTCTCACAAATGCCATTGCACTGAGGATGATAAGGCGAAGTATATGTGTGTTTAATTCCTTGTAAAGAAAGAAATTTGTTGAACTCTTTTGATATAAAGTTTTTGCCATTATCTGTTAAGATAGTATTGATCGAATTAACAGATTTGATTATCTTATCAAGACATTGAGTGACAGCTTGAGCAGTATTTGTTATTGTGGGATATGCCCATAGATAACGAGTTGCGTGATCAACAAAAACTTGAATGAATTTATGCTTTGTGTTAGCTGCTGCTGTTCCCAGTACAATAGTGTCACAACCGATCATTTGTAATGGTTGGATATTTGACGTTGGAGTGATCATCTCTCCTAAAGTTGGTTCATGTCTGACCTTCACTAGTTGACAAGATTTACAAGATCGAACATAATTCTTGATATCAGTTGTTATTCCTTTCCACCAATAACATTGAGTTATAAGTTTGCATGTTTTGGTTATTGATGGGTGACTCAATGAATCGTGATATTCTTCCAATATTTTTTTGGTAAGCGAGTTTGGGACAACTGCTTTAAAAACTCCTTTTTGTTTGATCATTACCACACCGTCGTGAGTGTGGGAATTTTTCAAGAAACTCAAATCTGAATTTTGTTGGTGTTCTTGAAGTTCTTGAGTTGCAATGTTAACAACTGGGAGTCTTGATAAGGCGTCAACATGAGTTTGTTGCTTTCCAGAACGATGAACGATGTTACATGATTTCGAGGATAAACTAAGAATCCATCTAAAATACTTAGGTTTCGGTTTCTTCATGGTGAAAAGCCATTGGAGCGCCGCATGATCAGTGATGATTTCAAATGGTTGGTTTTCTATGTATACATGAAAGTGATCAGTTGCTTGTATTACGGCTAGGCATTCCATCTCATAAGCAGAATAATTCTCTTGGTGTGGTTGCAGTGTTTTGGAGTAATAAGCAATTACATGTTCCTCATTGTCTGGACCAATTTGTGTTAGGATTGCTCCAATTCCATATTTGGAGGCATCTGTATAAACTTTAGAGGGGTAGTCCGGGTTGTAAATAGCAAGGACAGGTTTTGTAGATAGTGCCATTTTAAGTTTAGCGAATGACTCCTCTACTTCCTCATTCCAGATGAAGGGCTGATTCTTCCGAGTGAGTCGAACCAAGGGGAATGAAATTTTAGAAAAGTCCCTCACAAATTTTCTGTAATAATTTGCCAATCCCATGAACTGACGAACTTTCTTTACAGTATCAGGTCTTGGAAAGTCTTGAATAGATTTTACTTTTCCTGGATCAGGTTTTAATTGATTGTGACTGATGATATGTCCGAGGTATTTTACTTCAGTTCTTCCAAAAATACATTTTGGCAATTTTAATTTCATGTTGTACTGTCTTAATTTGTCAAAAACTTTACTAAGAAGCTCTCTGTGCTCTTGCCATGTTTTCGTGTACACCAATATGTCATCTTGGAAAGAGCAAGTTCCTTTCCATAATAATTCACCTAGAATATGTTGGATTATCCTTTGAAACGTTGAAGCAGCATTTTTTAAACCAAAGGGCATCACTAAAAACTCATAATGACCATCGTTTGTGACGAATGCAGTTTTTTGAATAGATTGCGGGTCCATTTCGATCTGCCAATAACCCCATGCAACATCAAGGGTAGAGAAGAATCTGGATCCATGCAATCGATCAAACATGTCCTGTATATGAGGTAGGGGTTGCCTGTCATCCAGTGTGATCTCATTAAGACGTCTGTAATCAATGCACATCCTTTTATTTCCATCCTTCTTGGGAACCATAACAACAGGAAATGCCCAAGGAGAATCTGAAATTCTTATTAACTTGTGTTCGAGAAGTTCTTTAACTTGTTCAGCTATCTCTTCATATTCTTTTAGAGGACGACGATAGGGTCTAAGAGAAATTGGTTGTTCACTTTTCGTGATGATCTTATGTTGTATAGCTACTTTTCCCAAATCAATAGCATGCTGAGAAAATACATTCCTATTGTGTTCAAGTAATTCTTTTAATTCATGTTCTCTTATCTCTTCTAGATGATTTACAAGAATTGGATTTTGTAATCCATCACATTTGGTGTAAATTGTTTTGTCTCTGACATCTATTAAAAGATTAAAAAGAGATGCAACATCTAATCCGATCAAGAGTGGATATTTAAAGTTCTTCATTACATGGAGAGTTACAGGTTTAATTAGTTTATCTATTCTTACCTTTGTCTGAAGGCTTCCACATGTCCTGGTAACACCATCCGCTTGGCTGATGTGAATGTCTGAATTTGGTTGAAGTTGAAGACGGGTTCGCTTGAACAATCGCCAATTGATTATTGATACTGTTGCACCAGTATCCACAAATGCTTGCGCAGGAATTCCATTTACTTCAACACTTATGTTGATAAGCTTGAAAGCTCCTTGTGTAGGAGTATTTGTCAAAGTACTTACATTCAACAATTCCGGGGCTCCGCATACTTGTTTCACTGAAGTGTTTTGATTAGGCCTATCCTTTTTATAATTAGGATCATAATCCTCACAATCTGTGACCCAATGTTTAATTTTTATTCCCTTTTTCGAACATATTGGACACCAGAATGGGCAAACATTTTTTCTATTATCATTATTTTTTGTCGCGAGATGTATTTTATTTTTAGGCTTAAACTGAATTGAAGCCCTATTTTGTTCAATTGAAGCTGCGATATGGAACCATTTCGTGGTGTCAGTTGGCTGTGCAGCCACAATTAAATCTTTCCAATCATTTGGAAGTCCGTCTGTTAATAAATGAATTTTTTCCTCCTTCGTTAGATGGGTTTGATTTAACAGGCGAATTTTATCTTGAAAATAATTTTCTATTGATTCTTCTCGTTTTAATCTTCGATGTGATGCTGAGACAATTGGATTTGCGTTGTATGAACCAAATCTTTGAATCAACTTTTCTTTTACAACTTCCCATCTTTTTATTGCAGGATTTGAAATAATCTCGTCTGCATACCATTCAAGTGCTGAATCTGTCAAGTAGTACATAAGATTTTGATTTTTTCATCTTCTTTTAAAGAATTATTTTCAAAATCATATAATTTGATCCATGACTCAGGCCTAATTGCCGACTTCGAGCCGTTGAACTTTTGCAACCGGTTGTTTGGATTTTCCGCCATTTTCTTTTTCTTCGTATCCTTTTCGACTGCGCCAAATGCCACGTTTTTATTTTTAAAACGCTAATTTTAGTTTAGTAAAACTTTATTTTTAAAGTTTATTATTTTAAAAGTGAAATGTTTGTTAATGAAATAGACATTTTGCCTAAACTCATTTAATGCTGCTTTCTTTTTCAAGCCATTTGTTTATGTATATTTTTACATATCGTTTTTATTGAGTTTTTACCAATTTAGTATGTACATCATTGACTTTTGATGAATGAGAAAAAGAACTTGAAAATAAACATATGAAAAATTAAAGTAACATTTTAAAGGAATTTATGTACAATTGAAAATTGTTTCTGTAACGTCTCAATATATATATTTCATATAGTTATAATAAAATATTTAAAACATAATAAATTTTGTGAAAAAAGTACAAATGTGATAATGTACTGGGATAAGGTTCATAAATAAAGAAAAAAAAGGGCATCTTCTTATCGTGCAACTGAAAGTTGCTGATGGCTTGCGCCATTTATCATTATTCCGATAGATGGCGCAAGCCATCAGCAAATTTGAGTTGCACGATAAGAATATGCCCTTTTTTATTTTCATAATTCACATTATAGTAATATATAAGGTATGAAAAATTCATATAACACCAGCAATATTTCATGTTAAATACGCGGATTGCATTTTTGAAATTATAATTTCATTCATATTTATGATATTAATCTAAAACATAATGTTTTTCATATACGAGTATAGCTTCAATATTTTTCCTAATAAAATATTCTTTGGACAATTTTTAGTTTTTTTAAATATATTTTTCTTCACACACACACAATTTGTAAACTATAAATTTGAGATATTTTAGGAATATGTAATTGAGTATTATAAATTATTATAAAATTAGACCGTTCAATGAAAAAGTCTATAAATAAAGTCAGTATTAAACCGAATTGAAGCTTAATAAAGCTAAATGATGATGCACGTTGTAAGATGACACCTACTATATGAAATACTCCTTATAATATTTAAAATATTAGTCTGTCACACATGCGACGCAACATTTCAAGAATTATTGAATCCTAAAAATGCATCGATGTCACAAAATAAGGAGCCAAATCGTCAGATCCCTAAAAATTACCTAATATCAATACGATTCTCAAATAAAATCCTGAAATAAATTTATTCACAAAAATGTATAAAATTTTTTAAAAATATTTCAATGCTCGAAGCATATTACAGTTAAACCTGTCTATAGCCCCCCCCCCCCCCTAAATAGCGCCTTCCTCTCTATAGCGCCCGATTTTAAATACATAGTACGATACGATTTACATTAAAAGTGACCTGTCTATAGCACCCCCTCTCTATAGCACCCTATTTTGGTGAGTCCCAAGAGGGGGCGCTATAGACAGATTTAACTGTATATATATTTATTATTATATGTATTTCTACTGTTCTCAAAGCTTATGTCCATAGTTCATTTAAAATACCCATTCCAAGAGTCTAGCATCAGTATCGGTATGAAAGGAAAACCGAAAAATGCAATATTACAGCGGTACGGTAGATTAAACAGGCGAAACCGCTGGGAGGGTTCACCACTGATGAGCAAAGCCCTCCCATTATTTTATCCTTACAGTAAGGGCAGTAGAGAACTAATTTATTTTAAAAGAATCATACACGTCAAACATAGTTCATATTTATTATAAATCGAATTGGCGGAAGCTGAAATATTTAATTTCTTATTTTTATAGTGAATTCTAATTAATATTTTTTAACACAAAACTATTTATAATAACGAATAGATTCAAAAAGGATAAGTTTCTTTATTTGAAAAATCATTCGAGCTTTCGGGCGCAAGCTGCCCTTCTACAGGAATATTAGATACAATTTCAAGTAGTCATGTATGTACAGTTATATATATTTTATTTAAATGGTTTCTCGCTTTAGTCTTGTATAGCGTGAGTGGATCACATGCCCGCGTGATAATTTTGAGCCAATATAATTTTAAATATATAAATATCGTTTCGTTATTTATCCTTTCGGGGCTCAAAAATCATCCATTCTGGTTAGCAGCCCCGTAAAATAAAGATATTTCCGTATATAAATATTTATAAAAAATAAAAATGGCATATCCTGACCAGGAGCACATGTGCTTTACAGAAGGCAGAGCGCCATCTGGTGGTACAGAAATCAACTAAACATTGATTTAGCCTGTTCCCTGATATTTGGCCAACCCAATTTCTTGATAAATCAAGAAAAGCCATCCATTTCTTGGTTTTTCAAGAATCCACTGGGACCAAAAAATATTTTTGGTCGCAGTGGTACAGCCTAGTCTAAGCTGACGAGCGCCAAAAAGCGCGAAACGCGTTCGTGGATGGCTTTTCTTGATTTATCAAGAAATTGGGTTGGCCAAATATCAGGGAACAGGCTAAATCAAAGTCTAGTTGATTTCTGTTCCACCAGAGGGCGCTCTGCCTTCTGTAAAGCACATCTGCTCCTGGTTAGGATATGCCATTTTATTTTTGATTTCAACACCTGATCTTTTTATCTTTTATCTTTTCTTTCGTTTTTTTCATAAATATTTATATTTCTATATAAATTATTGTTAGAAAATATCAAAAACCTTTCTCAATAGGGTCTTTATTAAACACAGTGTTTAATAAAGAAACTTATTGCGAAATATTTTTGATATTTTATAATAATAAATAACAATTTTTCAATATTTAAATTATTGTATTTACGCATATAAAATATAAATAATGTTATATTTATAAAATAAACGAAGCTTCCAGGGTTAAGTTTCTTGTGCAACTTTTTATTTTCAAGCTTTCGGACTTGTCAGTCCTTCAACAGGATTATTACGTTAACAACTTGATAATAAATACAATTTTTATATACACATTATTATATACATATTTCAAAACTTATTATCTATTGATATTGCCACGTGGAAAATTAGGGAAGACAAAAACCTCAGGAGGAGACAACAATTTATTTCAGGGAAGAACAAACTATGAATGGTAAACAAAAGATAAGCCACGAGGGAAATTTACAGAGTAGCAAAATATAAACATAAAAATATCCACTCTGTTAATAAAATAATAAAATTAATATAAATTCTTTGTTACAATATATTATATTTTTTTGAAAATAGAGCAATCCATATTTAATTCATTAGATAATAAAAAGGCATATATTGGATTTAATAAAATATTTATTTTGCCTTTTTTTTTAATATTTCGGCTGGCTGAACGCCAACCTTTATCGAGGCATTACATTTTTGTATACACAAACTCAGCCCCGCATAGTGTTATAATATCACAGTTGAAAAAAAAAAAAAAAAAAAAAAAAAAAAAAAAAAAAAAAGGCGTTGGCGTTCAGCCAGCCGAAATATTAAAAAAAAGGCAAAATAAATATTTTATTAAATCCAATATATGCCTTTTTATTATCTAATATATTATATATATTGGGTAAGCTCTTAATTCTCTAAATAGATGGATATACCTAGAAGGTTACTGTGCTGAAAATGTCTATTTTGTAAAATAGAGCAAATTGATTCTAAAATAATTTTCAAAAAATACTATACTGTTGTATTCGTAGGAGCTATGCTTTGCTAACAAATAAACTTTCTATCGGCTTATTTAAATAACTTATTACTTGGGGGTGGGTGGAAGGATGGTATAAAACCGTTGGTTTTCGACCGCTACGACCCGGGATCGAATCCCGCATTGGGCACTTTTTTCTAATTAAAAAATGCTCCAATAGCTCCCGATTCTTGCAAAAGTCCAACCCCACCAGCGAGTGAAAGGGCTCTGGCACATTTGTAAGTGCAAAAGTCGAATAGCCTTTCACATGTAGACATGTGGTGCACTTACAGTAAAAAACAGTCTCTAACTATCCACCATGATTATCATGGCTTGTACCACGTGTAATAGGGATAATAATACTATAAATAATAATAAAACTTATTGCTTTGAATGATATCTACGAGAGAGCAAGTCGTGTCAAACAGATTGAACAGGAATGAAGAGAAATTTCTTACATCAGGATTAACTAGATGTCGGTGTCTATCGAAAACTTAAGCCTAATAAAAATTCCATGTAGATTTAGGAAGAGTATAATAAAATAAAATTTAATTGGCCCCGAGAGGTGCTTTTATATATAAATTGTCTCGGAATATTCATTTATTATTGGAGACAAATTTAATTAAATTCTAATCCGAGACCTTCCTGAGAGAACATCTTCTCTCTCCTCCAGCTTTAATGGAGTTTCTCGCCGGGGGAAGATTCTTTCTACATAGTCACACAATATAAACATCAGGTATAATAGCAAATAAATTTTATTATTTCTATTTTTTATCTATTAATATTCTCATCAAATTTTCTATTATATTCGGTATATGGGCTCTCTATATAGACTTCGTTCATATATATTTATTAAATTTTATTTGGGAATATATTATATATATATATTAGATAATAAAAAGGCATATATTGGATTTAATAAAATATTTATTTTGCCAATATTTCGGCTGGCTGAACGCCAACCTTTTTCGAGGCATTGCATTTTTGTATACATAAACTGCCAGCCAGCCGAAATATTGGAAAAATAAATATTCTATTAAATACAATATATGCCTTTTTATTATCTAATGAATTAAATATGGATGGCTCTATTTTCAAAATATATGAAAAAACAATAGAAAAAAAAAATTGGGTCAGGTGTTGATATTAAAATAAAAAAGGCATATCCTGACCGGGAGCACATGTGCTTTTCAGAAGGCAAAGCGTCATCTTGTGGAACAGAAATTAACTAAAAATTGATTTAGCCTGTTCCCTGATAGTTTTCTTGATTTATCAAGAAATTGGGTTGACAAAATATCAGGGAACAGGCTAAATCAATGTTTAGTTGATTTCTGTTCCACCAGATGGCGCTCTGCTTTCTGAAAAGCACATGTGTTCCTTGTCAGGATATGAATTTTTATTTTAAAATTTATATATATAATTTTTTTAAAAGGCATATAGTGGATCAAAATATCATTTATTTTACCAATATTTCAGTTGGCTAAACGCCAACCTTTATCAAGGTATTATAACATATTAATCCCAAATGTCTCCTGAGAAATCAAGAAATAGGTATTTAAGGCCAAACCTGCGTTGTGTTATAACACCTTGATAAAGGTTGGCGTTCAGCTAAATGAAATATTGGTAAAATAAATGATATTTTGATCCAATATATGCCTTTTTAATTAAAGATTTATTTATGGATTGCTCTATTTTCAAAATATATATATATTGATTTCCACAGCGCCTCAATCGATATAAATATAAAATACATTCATAATTAAATCTCTCTTTCTGTATAATATAAACTAACTATTCCAATACAAAAATGATTTAATTATAAAATAGAATATTTGCCTATAATGATGCTCTCTCTCTGATTCCTTTTTCTTCTTCATTTAACTCTCTACATATATGTGAAATAATTCCTTTGCATACACACGAGTAATTTATATATAGGGATGCTTTTCCTCTTGTTTAATATATTATTAATATAAAAAAGGCATATCCTGACCACATTCACAAGAACCTTTAGATGGCAGAGCGCCATTTGATGGAACAGAAATCAACTAAACGTTGATTCAACCTGTTCCCTGATATTTTGCCAACCTAATTTCTTGATAAATCAAGAAAAGTCAACCACGAACGCGTTTCGGGCTGTTGACCCTTGTCAGCGTGGTGCAGACTGTACCTCTACGACCAAAAATATTTTTGGTCCCAGAGGCTTCCTGAGAAATCAATAAATAGGCATTTAAGGCCAAACTTGCGTAAATAAGCTAAACATGTGGAAAATAAGAAATAAATAAAATAATAAACAATAAAAAAGATCAGGTGTTTATTATTAAAATCAAAAAGGCATATCCTGATATGCTTACATGAACCTTTAGATGGCAGAGCGCCATTAATATATTATATATATTAATTAGATTTTGAAATTGCAAACCTAATTCAATCAGAATATATAAACCTCGCACATTTATGAGAATATACCAGCAAATATACCGCCCGGCTTTACCTGAGTAAATATTCGCCAAACGAACATTTCTTAAAACAATATTTTTGGAGAAAAACTTCCACTCCCTTCTGAATATATTCTTGCCAAGATAAATTGACGCGTTTTACTCTTCTTCATCACAAAAGTATTGGAAAAAAACTATTTAAAAACCTAAATGTAGATAACTGAATATATAGAAAAACATATTAAGTATCAAAAAAGACTAAAATTAGAAATTAAAAACTATTTTATAATACAATATAATATAATGCGGCTTTTGTGATGGTAAAACGACATTTTAAAATAATACCGCAATCATAGGAATATAAAATTTAAAAAGGTAAGATTATTTTTAGAGGGATGGGTTTCACGAGAATTTGGGAAAAGAACTATAAATACTTTTGAAGGTATTCCGCAACACACAATATGCTTCATTTTTAAAAATTAAAAAGTAGTTAATAAAATAGATAAAAATTGGAAATGATAGTTAGAAATCTATATAATAATCTTTGTGATTATTATTATTATATTACTTTATATTTATTTCTTTTTACTTAATTTATTATAATTTTATTAATATATATTTTTATTTCCAAGATCCTAGTCTTCGAGTTTATTATTTGTTTTTGACTCGCGCTTTAGATGTTGTACTAAATTCGAAAAATCACGTGAGAACGCCCTTGCAAAACTCAGAACAATTTTTAACGCCTTGCCAAATGCTTTATTTTTATTTACTTCTCCTGACGAAGACAAAAGATTTTTGTCGAAACGTTGAGAAAATAAAAAACTCCTACTGGCCGAAGTGTCTATTTTTTATATAAATACCGCATGTGTTTCTTTTCAACGAAAAATCCAAATTTATTTTAAGGAGAAATAATGATTATTTCTAACCTTAGAGATGAGGTATGAAATGTCGTTTCAAAAACTATTTTATTATGCATTAGCGCTCCATCTGTTATGAAAATTCGAAGCGATTATAGACGCGTATGATTCTTTTTAAAAATAAAACAATTTTGCATATTTTTTGAGTTTCAAAATAATGATAATATATTATTATATACTGACTCTGAATGACCCAGATTTGTCTGGCTTCTCCGTTAGCAAATATTTGTCAGGCGAATACTGTTTTTAACAAATGTTTTTGGGGTCATATATATTTCAATTTTTCTCCTGGAGAAGGTCGTGATATACTCGGAAGCTCGGCAAATTAATAAGACCTTTGAAGAAACCTTTCATCTCGCGATTTCGCGTTATATATAGATGGAAATTTTGCCGGGAATAAATTGATCTAAAGAGACAAGGGCCGCCTCTCCCGTCAAAATGTACGTCTAAAAACAGACGCCATCTATTGACCGTCGCCGCAACTAGCGGCCTCAGTTCGGTGACAAAGCCACAACACCAGCTTTGGCAAACTGAAAAGCGTCCACCTTGAGACCATTGTTTCCGGCTAATGGCCCTCGTAGCGTCTAGGGCGGACTTTATACCATGAAATCAACACGGGATCTAATGGAATCTTGACAATCTGCCAAAGAGGTGTTTAGCTTTCATCTATTTCCATCATTTCCATCTATATTTCAGCCATAGATTTGGCCCAGCCACTTTGCCAGCTAAACACCTCTTTGGCAGATTGTCAAGATTCCATTAGATCCCGTGTGGATCTCATGGAACCTTGACCTTTTTTTCTATTATTTTTTATTATATAATAGTTATATTATTATAACTCTAAAATTAGTACTCATGAGGTTTTCAATTACTGCACCATTAGTATAATCATCAATTTTGTTTTTATTTCCAAATTTTTATTTTTCAAATTATTTACTTTAGAGTATAATAATAAGATACACACAATTATAATAAAAATAACATTTATTAAAGCCTTTTTCTCTGGGCAAACATTTACTTGGGGAAGACCTGAACGCAAATTCGGATCATAATATATAATTATAATTTATTTTATTCAGAAATAGATTTTATAACAATTCTAATCGAGTGCCTTTTAACCTTAATGTATATATATATATTATAAATAGAAAAAAAAGAGATTTTCTGTTGTATTTTGATTGTTATTTATATAAAATTATTAGTTGTTTCTTGATTTTGGTATGCAGTCGTGGAAAAGATTATAAAATTAGTTATCAAAAATAGCTTTAATTGAGCTTATGGGATATATGAAAACATAATAAAAGTAAAAGTACTGCCTGGCTTAAGGCGTAAGAATAAAAAAAATGAAAAGCTTATTTATATAATGTACAAAAGGCTTGAGCCGGCCATCGGGATACAACAACAATGGGTTTTTATAGGGTAAGCGTGACCTCTGGCGGTCGATTTAACAGAATATTTGTATCTATGAAATATATTTGAGAAAACATTTTTATATAACATATATATATATACACAGAGTATATTTTTAAAATTATAAAATATTTTATAAAATTATAAATCATGACCCAGCTTTATCAAAGTTCCACCCGAGTGAATGTTGCAAACGAATATAATGCTTTAACAATTATAATATATTGCAATTGTATCTTATTATCACTATATGAAGTAAAATATGTAATTTAAAATTAAAATTTGAAATTAAACACGAAATTAAAATAGTAATAATGGTATATTAATTGACACTCTCATTTCCACCAATTAGAGAGATTGCTATTGATATAATTAGTAATATTTGTTAGATATTATTCTTCTGGCACATATTACTTCGGGAAGAAGCAGAGTGAAGCTGCCTTATTCAGTCAGTATATAATAACCAAGATCATTTTATATAACTTCATATTATGCCACACACACACACAAATATTGTATTATATTTCTCCCAAAATCATAATTATTGAAAATAGAGCATTCCATAAATAAATCTTTAATTAAAAAGGCACATATTGGATCAAAGTATAATTTATTTTACCAATATTTCAGTTGGCTGAACCCCAACCTTTATCAAGGTTGTAGTGTATTTGCATATTGAATTATGGGTATGCAAATATCCTGTTTTGCATAATGGCTTTCATAGAATTTTCTATATAAATAGCGACAGTTTTTAGCTACCAGCGGTCAGTCAATTTATGTTAATAAACGAGATTACTGGAGTCCGTTTGCCTCAGTGAAGCGACACTTCACTCTTGGCTATTTCCCAACCTTCTAGGATAAAACAAAGGTATTATAATGTTATAACACCTTGATAAAGGTTGGCGTTCAGCCAACTGAAATATTGGTAAAATAAAATGTTATAACACCTTGATAAAGGTTGGCGTTCAGCCAATTGAAATATTGGTAAAATAAATTATATTTTGATCCAATATATGCCTTTTTAATTAAAAATCATAAGTATTTTTAAAAACAATAATACTTTGTGAAAACTATATTTATCATTAATTTGTGAATGTGATACTCCTGTTGAAGGACTGACAAGTCCGAAAGCTTGAAAATAAAAGGTAGCACAAGAAACTTAGCTCTGGAAGCTTCATTTATTATATTATGCAAATAGTTTTATATTTTCGAATTTTAGGCTCTGAATGTCTAATATGCTAATATATTCAGATTTCTACATGTAAACATGTTAACATATTTATTCAATAGTTTAAGAGAAAAGGTGATTCATTGCATTTAATTATATAGAAAAGCTAACTATCTCTGAAAGAAAAGCAATTTATAAAAGATATTCAAAGGGATTCCAATTTATCAATTTATTACACAGTATTATGAGTTATTTAAAAATTATTGTAGATCACATTGAAAGGAATTTGTCATTGTCAATTTTTAATTAAATTTTGACCAATGACAAAGTTGTTTTCATGTGATCTACCAGAATTTTAAAATTACTTTTAGCTTTTTGTACAATAGATTGATAGATTGATAAAGAGGAGAAGCCCCCCTCCCTCAAAATATTACAAAAAATGTTTTCTTTTCCAAGATATCCAGATATTTTCTTTTTATATAATAAATTCAATAGTTTTGGTGGTAAAGGTGGGCAAATATTAAGTTATATTGAGAAGAATAGATTCTACAGTGTGAAAAAATTGCAAAATTTTCATTGACAATAGAGTTAATTATGGTATACAATTTTTTATTTCTGTTACTTGGAGAAACAAAGAGGGGAACTCTTGGGTGATTTATCCTTGTTTCAATCCGATAGTCAACAAATATATAACTGGATGAATGCAATGACGTTTGATCAAGGTCTACCTTTTGGTTTATATAAATTCTACAAGTACGCAGTCACCGTTCGGAGGAGATTAATTGAATCGCCGAATGCCGTGGTCCATTTGGACAAGGAAAGCGAAGACTAGAACGCGGCTGATTCCACACTCGCCTGTTCAGTGATTCGCTAACCATGACGTATGCACAAAGGAACGTGTGGACATTGGGCATGCGTCGGACCAGGAGGCTGTTGTTGGGTGCCTCTGCCTGGAGTATAGGAGCTCCATCTATATTTTCTTCCTGTGGTGAATATGTATAAGACCGGTGGTCTTAATACAGCTTTGTGTGTGTGTGTTAATTATGGTATTTAATCATCATTTTTAAACATCATCATCGCTTCGAAGAAATTATAAAACTATGCTCTGGTTATATCGGAGTGGTTGTTTGCCCAAAAATATTGTTCTAACAAACGATAATAATTTACTTATAGAGTTATTATACTTAATAGTAGTTGTGTTGTAAACATAGAAAAATATTAAAAACAAAGTAGGCATATCCTGCTCAGGATCACATGTGCTTTACAGAAGGCAGAACGCCATCTGATGGAACAGAAATCAACTATTCATTGATTTAGCCTGTTCCCTGATATTTGGCCAACCCAATTTCTTGATAAATCACGAAAAGCCACCCACGAACGCGTTTCGCGCTGTTGGTGCTCGTCAGCGTGGAGTAGTCTGTACCTTTTCGTGAATTATCAAGAAATTGGGTTGGCCAAATATAAGGGAACAGGCTAAATCAAGGTTTAGTTGATATCTGTTCCACCAGATGGCGTTCTGCCTTCTGAAAAGCACATGTGCTCCTGATCAACATATGCCTACTTTGTTTTTAATATCAACACCTGATCTTTTTTATTTTTTTTTCTATCGTTTTTTCATAGAAAAATACATTGGTATATTATCAACATATGTAACTCTAATTAACTTCTGACTTCTAAAAATACAAATTTCAATGATAGTAGTAGTTGCAATATATATAATGATATGAAAGCATATCAAATATCATTTTACTTCCCTCATATTCTAGTTTTGAAGCTCTAATTTCAAATATTTTCATACCTACCACGATATCCTTTAAAATATTATCCATATAAGTCAAATATCTTTGCGGATATATGTTAGGATTATATATATATAAACAATAAAACAAATATATTTTATATATTCATCACACTTCCCAAAGTCTGATATTCACACAATCAAGATACAACACAGTTTTCAATAATTTTAAAGCTTCCTCTATAATTCCTAATTGTAGGATATATTTTTATTCTCTCTTTTGATAATTGTCATCTTATATATTGTTACATCATGATTAATGGCGTATTTCTTATATTATTTTTAATATATTTGAAATTTAAATTATATATATTATTTATTTTTATATAAAATATTCTATGATATATTTATTTAAAACAGATTATTTAGTTTATCATCATTTGTATTTAGGTACACGTGACTTCACTGCTCTCTTTGATGTGAGAAAAGAAAAAAAGGATTCTGGAGGCCACTTAAAGTAGACTTATCTCATTATTCCCTTATATAAATTTGTAGGATGGTTGAAACACGCTCTGGTAAGATGCAAGACCCAGCACAGGAGAGAATCAAGGCTGAAGAGTCTGCCAAGCCGCAGCCCAGTGCAACAATTGGTGGAGATGCTAGTTCCGACCCAGTTGTCCTGAATCCCAACATCGACATCCCCAAGTATGATGGAACGGAAGACCCTCGCCCATGGATTGAATCTCTTGAAGAAATTGGCTTCCTGTACCATTGGGCAGACTACATTATCTCTCGTTATGCTGCCATGAATATGATTGGTAGCGCCAAAACCTGGCTGAACCTACACAAGATAAGTTTCACCAGCTGGGAAAATTTCAAGAGCCGCCTAATTGAGGATTTTGCCTCAGACGCCAACAAAGAAGAAATGAAGATGAGACTAAACAGGATGCAACAGTGGAATGAACCTGCAATCAGGTTCGCAGAGGATATCCTTGTACTGTGCAACAAGGTCGACCCCCAAATGGAAGAAGAGACTAAAATAAACTGGGTTATTGGAGGGTTATAGAAAGAATACTCTTTTGCCCTTCACCTAAACCCTCCTAAAAATACCAATGAACTTCTTGAAATTTGTAAAAAGCTGGATTTGTTCGAAAAGAATTACCAAGAACGTGCAGAAAAATCAAGAGCTCTATATATTGGACCACGCTCTCCTCGTCCCCATCATCAAGAGCAATGGAAGAATGCTACGTCGTTCAGAAGACCATATCAGAACACCTCCAAGCCCCAGGCCCCCGCTCCGAGGTACTACCAGAACACCTCCAAGTCCCAGGCCCCCACTCCGAGGTACTACCAGAACAAGCCTCTGCCCCAGGTATCTGCCCCTAGACGATCTTACACTCCCAATCCTGAGCCAAAACCGGTCTACCCAAGTAAAACATACAATAAGAATCCAAATTCAAATAGGAATAGGACAGAAGACGGGAGACCAATATGTTTCAAGTGTAACAAGCCAGGACACGTAGCGCGGTATTGCAGAGTCAAGTTTGTGAGGATCGTAGAAGAGGACCCCTCAGTTTCCCAAGACAAGAGTCAAGAAAATCTTCAAATGGACGAAAGAAAATATTATACACGGCCTCGCATCTATGCGGATGTTTGTAATGACACACAAACGAATATTCCTACACGGAATAGATATTCCGTGTTGGAAGATTTAAACTAAGTGTCGCGCCTGATTCCTTCAATCAAAGCAAGTCGACCATAAATGGAATTAGAAAGTTGGACCCTAGGTACAAAATTAATATTAATGTGGACAAGATAGGGTTATGCGAAGCTTTGATTGATACAGGCGCCGATCTTTCAGTGGTCGACCTAAGGACAGCACTTTTTGCTGGCCGTGAAATAAATAGTCTCACTAAAACATGTTCAGGACCCGATGGGAAAAAATTAGATATGGTAGGTAGCATTATTTTAGATTTAAAAATTGATGACACTGAATTATCCCACGAATTTGTAGTAATGGACGCGCATCTACGAACTCTTATTCTTGGACGAGATTTCCTTAAAAAATGAATGATAAAATTGATTGTAAACGAGAAACGATAAAATATAAATTGATGAGTAATCATGACGTAAGCAATTATGACCTAAAAAAAAAATAAAGAGCACTACAGATACCGTTATACCTAAACTATCTATTAAATTGATTAGGGCCTCAATAGAAGCAGAGGATGGGGAATATGTCATCGAAGAGAACAACAAAATGACTCAAACAAATGGTCTTCGATTGGCAAGAAGTTTGCTTACTGTCACGGATAAGAAAACTCATATCTGGATAACGAACCCTTATCCTCGACCTTTAAAAATCATGAAAGACCAAACATTGGCTTATGGAAGTCTTCCTGCAGAGGTAAATTTTATAGAGAATATAGAGAAGCAGAATGAAAATGACGAAATACAATTTCAAATAAACAAAAAATTATCATTTAAAGAACAAGAGAGGTTAAAACAAATTTTGGCCAAGTATACTGATCTCATCGAGGTTAGGCAGGACCAATTTGGCAAAACATCAGATTCATACAGAAGACGCAAAACCGATAAAGCACAAGCCTTACAGGGTAAGTGCTAAGGAACGAACCATCATAAAGGATCAAATAGACGAGATGCTTGAAGAAGGAATAATTAGACCATCTTCAAGTCCCTGGTCCTTTCCCGTTATATTGGTCAAAAAACGAGATGGCAAATACAGATTTTGTGTGGATTACAGGAAATTAAATGAAGTAACAGTGAAGGATGTTTATCCAATCCCAAGAATTGATGATGTAATGGATTCTCTCCAAGGATCCAAGTACTTCTCAGCAATAGATCTCAAATCGGGATATTGGCAAGTCGAAATTGAAGAGAGAGGCAAAGAGAAGACGGCTTTCACTACGGCACATGGGTTATATGAATTCAACGTGATGCCTTTTGGACTTTGTAACGCGCCTGCTACCTTTGAGAGATGTATGGAGAATATGCTTGGAAACCTGAGATGGCAAATTTGTTTGTGTTATCTGGATGATGTTATCATATATAGCCCGGATTTTCCAACGCACCTCAAAAGACTCTGTTGTAATGTGTATGAGTTGTCTGAACAAACTCGCTACGACTTACAAGCTGAACTGAATGTTTATTCAATCTAGCAATCCTCTTATATACAAGATAGAGATAAAAAGGAAATAATTTACATAAGTTTAAAACAATTGACAAATGGAATAATTTTGCATAGCCAACAATAGGTAACAATTATAACACTTAACAAAGGTTATTTACATATCACAACATGTTTCCCCTCTGCCACAACAATTAAAGAATGTCACGAATCTAGACAACCATCAACAATCAGATCAGGTAAATCAAAAGGCGGTTGACATGCCTCCCCTCTGTTTAAAAACCAAATCTTTGTGGTTTTCTTAACTCTCTTCCAAACCTTGAAAACCGGGGCCTTCCGGATGGTTCTGGTGCAATCCCAGCGGATGTAGTCGCGCCTTCCCTCTGGTCAATATTGGTCTCTTCACTTGACCGCTGTATCGGGGCTGTGGATGACTCGCCCATCGTTGGACTGTAGCACTGCGGATGTTGAGCTTCTGGGGAGGCGGTAATTGGTTCTGAAGACAACTGGCTTTTCTCGTAGCCTCCATCCCTTGGCCTAATAAATTGTTGATTTCTTATCAACCTATTTCCCGATGGTGTCACAACTTCAAAGCTCTGAGGAGAATCAGCCTGCGCTGAAATCTTCACCGGTGTCCATGTCTCCCTTGGATGTATTTGACACCATGCATCCTCTCCTACATTGACCTTGGGATAGCTTTTACTATTTCTGTCATACTGCTCTTTCATTGAGCTCTGTCTTTTTCTTTTGGCATTCTCTATACTTCTCCAATTAGTTTGATAGGGTCTGTATAGCGGTGTAATTCTGGGGATCTGACATCGAAGGCTCCTCGATAAACATAACTGTGCGGGTGACGGTAGGTCATTTTTTGGTGTATTTCTATATGCCAGAATAGCCAGATATGGGTCGGACCCTTCATCTCTACATTTGATTAGTTGATTTTTTATTGTTTGAATGTTTCTCTCGGCCAGACCATTAGATCTATGAAGGTGTGGACTTGAAAATAGCTGTTTTAAAAAATGATTGAAAAAATTGAATAAACATAACTGTGCGGGTGACGGTAGGTCATTTTTTGGTGTATTTCTATATGCCAGAATAGCCAGATATGGGTCGGACCCTATCCTGTCGACTGCGCCATGTTGTAATGTGTATGAGTTGTCTGAACAAACTCGCTACGACTTACAAGCTGAACTGAATGTTTATTCAATCTAGCAATCCTCTTATATACAAGATAGAGATAAAAAGGAAATAATTTACATAAGTTTAAAACAATTGACAAATGGAATAATTTTGCATAGCCAACAATAGGTAACAATTATAACACTTAACAAAGGTTATTTACATATCACAACAGACTCGAAGCTGTTTTTAGATGTTTTCGTGAATCTAATTTAAGATTAAACGACAAAAAATGCCGATTTGGTTTTGAAGAATCGGAGATTCTCGGCTATATAACGAGCAAACATGGTATAAAACCCGCGGAACATAACATCAAAGCTATCAGAAATTTTCCTCGGCCCACAAAGGTCAAAGAAATACAATCATTTTTGGGAATGTGCTCATATTATAGAAAATTTATCAAAGATTTCTCAAAATTGCTGACCCTTTGACCAACCTTATAAAAAAAAAGTGTATCATTTACCTGGACAGAAAGGCAAGAGGAAGCGTTTCAAACCCTAAAAACAGCACTATTAAGTCCACCAATCTTAGGGCACTTCAATCCAAATGCGCCTACTTATATTCATACTGATGCGTCCAACATCGGCATAGGTGCAACTCTTGTCCAAGACATCGATGGTGAAGAGAAGGTGATCTCATATTTGAGTCGTACCCTGAGTAAAGCGGAGCAAAATTATTCAACCACCGAAAAAGAATGTCTGGCCGTTGTCTGGTCAATGTCAAAATTACGACCCTACCTTTATGGAAGACACTTTAAAATAGTAACAGATCATCACGCCTTATGCTGGCTCAAAAACTTTAAAGATCCAACAGGTCGATTGGCAAGATGGGCATTGAAAATTCAAGAATATGACTTCGATATAATACATAAATCAGGAAAGAAGCATCTGGACGCCGATGGCTTATCTAAGGGACCCTTACCAGAAACTGATTGGGATGAGGATTTTGAAAGGCTATTTTTAAATCAAATAACAGACGAAGAGGATAAATTTATCGAAAGTGTTAAGAAAAACTTTAATGGAAGCAGGCGATCAATTGCGCAAAACTTTAAAGAAGAAGATGGATGCCTCTTTAAGAAAAACCCGAACCCTGAAGGCAGGGCGTGGTTGCTTGTGGTTCCAGAGAAGAAAAAGAGAGAAATTATGAAAGAATATCACAATCATATGTCGAATGGCCATCTGGGCGTCGCCAGAACCATGTACCGTATAAAGAGTAAATACTTTTGGCCATCCATGCTAAACGATGTCTCAGAATTCGTTAAGACGTGTCACCTTTGCCAAAGTAGGAAAGGCTCAAACCAATTGCCTTCTGGACTACTACAGCCCATCCCCCCAGCCAACTTTCCTTTCGAAAGAATTTCCTTTTTTTCCAATTTTCCTTTCGAAAAATTGACTTTGTTGGTCCACTGCCATCTACGAAAAACAGGAAAAAATGGATAATCGTGCTGACGGACTACTACACTAGATATGCAGAAACAAGAGCAGTCTCGGAAGCAACAGTGAAAGAAGTTTATAAATTTCTAGTAGAGGATATTTTTCTCCGGCACGGAGCCCCACAATATCTTATTAGTGACAGAGGCTCTCAATTTACCAGTAATTTAATGAAAGAGGTGATGAAAACGTGCAAGATTAAACATTGCTTCACAACGAGTTATCATCCCCAGACTAATGGATTGACAGAGCGGTTAAATAGAACATTGATCAATATGCTCAGTATGTATGTGAACACTGATCAGAAGAATTGGGACGAAATACTCCCATTCATCACTCACGCTTACAATACTACAATTCAGGAAACCACAGGATATTCTCCCTTTTACCTGATGTTTGGAAGAGAACCCACGTCTCTTTTGGACGACAGGAATATCTCGGTAGACATTGACAAGGATGATTATGATGAATACATAAAACATCACTTAGACAAAATAAACAGAACAATAAAATTAGTTATTAACAACACAATAAAGACTCAAGAAAGAATGAAAAATAACTATGACAAGAAACACATGGAAAGAAGCTACGAACCAGGAGAATTAGTAGCAGTTTGGACACCAATTAGGAAAATAGGAAAGTGTGAGAAACTTCTGAGAAAATATTTTGGTCCATATAGAATATTAAAGAAGCTGTCCAACGTAAATTACTTAATTGAACCAAAAGATAATCCTGGCCAAGACCCATTGATTGTCCATGTCTCAAGAATCAAACCATATTTTGAAAGAATTGATGAGGTCAATCACGAGGACGTGACGACCTCTGGAGAGGGGGAAGATTGATAATTGTCATCTTATATATTGTTACATCATGATTAATGGCGTATTTCTTATATTATTTTTAATATATTTGAAATTTAAATTATATATATTTATTTATTTTTATATAAAATATTCTATGATATTTATTTAAAACAGATTATTTAGTTTATCATCATTTGTATTTAGGTACACGTGACTTCACTGCTCTCTTTGATGTGAGAAAAGAAAAAAAGGATTCTGGAGGCTACTTGAAGTAGACTTATCTCATTATTCCCTTATATAAATTTGTAGGATGGTTGAAACACGCTCTGGTAAGATGCAAGACCCAGCACAGGAGAGAATCAAGGCTGAAGAGTCTGCCAAGCCGCAGCCCAGTGCAACAATATACAGAATAGAAATTTTGCTCAATCAAAGACTAAGCCAGGGACGATATAGGCGTAAAAGCCCTTGCATCCCCTGTCGATCACACAGCCAGAAAGGGAATGATGCATTCTCCATGCACCGAGCGGCCATTGGTTGGCCCCTCGCGCCCGCCATTATGGTCTGGCTACAATGGGGTCGACCATTCACCCACAGGCGTCTCCGAGAGTTCAGAGCAAGGTTGCTAACCGAGCCCTCTCGTTCGGACTTAGTTAAACCCGTCCTAAAGTTCCAATAGGACCCCCCCCTTTAGCCCTCGAACCCTTAGTTCCCAGTACTCCCTGAATCTGCCGTCGAATCAAGGACCTCTGAGGTTCTGAGGTTTACGCGGGGAGCCAACGCGAAGGCGGGGGGTATATATACAGAAGAAGAAAGAAGAAGAAATTCGGCTCACCTAGCCAGGGACGATATAGGCAGCAATGCCCTTGCGTCCCCTCTAGCGTCACACAGCCCGACGGAATGATGCATTCTCCATGCATCGAGCGGCCTTTGGTAGGCCCCTCGCGCCCGCCAGTATGGTCCGGCTACAATGGGGTTGACCATTCACCCACAGGCGTCTCCGAGAGTTCATTGGCTAGGTTGCTGACCGAGCCCTCTCGTTCGGACTTAGATCGACCCGTCCTACGCTCCAATAGGACTCCCCCCCCTTTAGCCCTCGCACCCTTACCCAGTCCTCCCTGAATCTGCCGTCGAATCAAGGACCTTTGAGGTGCCGAGGTTGACGCGGGGACACCACGCGGAGGCGGGGGGGTGGTACTACTGTGTGCACCCCTTGGTTTCTCATGGTGCGCACGGCAAGGACGCTCCCAATGGCGCACACACAGAGCGAAGACCCAAGAGTTTCAAGACACGTGCGCCTCGCTTTCGCGAGTGCAAACACGTAGAGACGCCTCTCTACACTTACTCCCCTCTAGGGTGACCGTAGAGGGCAGGACCCACAGGGTCTTCCGCCCCCGCGGTATATATACAGATAGGAAATTCGGCCCTGCGAAGCAGGGCCAGGGACGATATGGGCTCAATGCGGCCCTTGCGTCCACTGCGTTTCGCTGAAATCTAGATCCACACACAGCCAGAAGGAATGATGCATTCTCCATGCACCGAGCGGCCATTGGTAGGCCCCTCGCGCCCGCCATTATGGTCTGGCTCCATGGGGTTGACCATTCACCCACAGGCGTCACCGAGAGTTCATTGGCAAGGTTGCTGACCGAGCCCTCTCGTTCGGACTTAGAAAGACCCGTCCTACGCTCCCATAGGACTCCCCCCCCTTTAGCCCTCGTACCCTTAACCAGTACTCCCTGAATCCGCCGACGAGTCAGGGACCTCTGAGGCACGAGGTTTTCACAGGGAACCAACGAGAAGGCGGGGGGGTGTTACTACTGTGTGCACCCCTTGGTTTTTCAACACCAGGCGTCCCCGGTGCAATTTCGCGTACGGCTGTGACGCTCCCAATGGCGCACACACAGAGCGAAGACCCAAGAGTTTCAAGACACGTGCGCCGCCTCAGACGACCAAGGACAGACGGCCAGCTTACAGCTTCACTGGACATCAGTCAGTGGCACCCCTACGGAGGACAACACGTAGAGACGCCCCTCAACTCACTCTAGAGACGGAACCACCGGTATATATACATGCACATTTTCACATTTTATCAGGCTAGCTTTCGAGATAAAACCTCTTCAACCGGCCTTATAAACTTATATAAAATCTATTCCCGCGGGGCGTTATAAATATACTTTATAGAATCTTTATATATTTGTAATTTTGTAAAAGGTGGCACAGAAGTTAAATATTGCACTAGTATCAGGTTAATATATATATTAAGATGAAGCCTATCTAGATCGTGAAACTGAAAGCTGCTATTTAAAAATCAAAGGTTAGTTGATACTTATTCCGACAGATGGCACACGCCAGTTACAAATTTTAGCAGCACTATCAGGAGATGCCTTTATATATATATATATTAAAAAACAGAATTTTGGTCTCAGTGGTTCAGCATACTCCACGCTGACGAGCGCCAAAAAGCGCGAAACGCGTTCGTGGATGGCTTTTCTTGATTTATCAAGAAATTGGGTTAGCCAAATATCAGGGAACAGGCTAAATCAATGTTTAGTTGATTTCTGTTCCACCAGATGGCGCTCTGCCTTCTGTAAAGCACATGTGCTCCTGGTCAGGATATGCCATTCTTAATATATATATATATATGTATGTGTGTTTGTATATGTGTGTGTATGTTTGTATGTGTATGCGTGTGCGTATATAACTGTCACCAATGTAATACATATTAAATGATTTGCTCGATTCTATGTTAAAGCTGAACATTTATTCCAAGATCCAAAGAAGATTTATCAGCAACAAGGGGAGATCCCACTCGAGAGAGCGGTCCATTTAGCCAGATTAGAGGCGGTGATGTAGAGTGGCGAAGTTGTGGCGCCGACTGTGGACAATAAACGGATGCCATAAATACTCCTACTAATGGGCCGAGTCAAAAGATCAACATGCTCTCTCGTATTTATCACACTTAGCACACATGTGATATACGCCTGGTATTAACATAACGGAAGGCTGGCGTCAAACAACGGCTGAAGAAGAAATAAACAAATAGAAAGATGAGTATAGAGGGAAGGCTTTCATATAGAGTGGTCCTGAGGATTAGAAATTCCAGGGATTTAGGCGTGTACGCCATTTAAATAACATTTTACAAATGACATATTTATCGGCGTTGATCCTTGATAGTGCGGGTTGAAGCATCCGTCTAGTCCTCACTGCATCCACATATATTTCGTACATTACCTATATAAACCTGTATATATATAAGCTGTATAAAGCCGTATATACGCAGTATATATATAAGTTGTGTGAAATATGCTGAGCATCAATCAATGCCAGAAATTGTACGATACATTGATCATCAAAGCGTCAGTAGATATCTTCTATATATATAAAAATGAATGTTTGTATGTTTGTCTGTTGGTTGGTTTGTATGTCCGGTATACAAATTCGCAGTAGTTCACTAATTCAAACCAAAATTTCAATATATAGGTAAAAAATAACGAGGATGACGATAGGCTATTTTAAAAAATATTTAAATCAATTATTAAAACTATATATTCAAATTATTCTACTTAGCTCACGAGCAGCGCCCTCTATCAAGTATTAAAAGGTTATAAATACGTTTAAAATCTAAATCTTCTCAATATTTTATTAATAATAGTTCGCTTAATAAAACACATATAATATAAATATTTATATAATAACCGCTCTAATTTTAAATATTTGGAAGGTTTTATTTATTTATATATTTTCATTTTTAGATATAACTGATCTAATTCGCCGTTTAAAATATCTAATAATAGTTCGCTTAATAACACATATAATATAAATATTTATATAATAACTGCTCTAAATTGAAATATTTGGTAGGTTTTATTTATTTATATATTTTAATTTTTAGATATAACTGATCTAATTCGTCGTTTAAAATAGTTCGCTTAATAACACATATAATATAAATATAACTGCTCTAATATGAAATATTTGGTTGGTTTTATTTATTTCTATATTTCATTTTTAGATATAACTGATCTAATTCGCCGTTTAAAATAACTGCTCTTGAAATATTTGGTATGTTTTATTTATTTATATATTTTCATTTTTAGATATAACTGATCTAATTAGCCTTTAAAATAACTGCTCTAATTCGAAATATTTGGTATGTTTTATTTGTGTTCACTCTATTTCTATTTATTTGAAGTATTAGAATTTCCATGTTTCGAGAACCTATTTCAAAAAGGTCGTTAGGTGTTAGAACTCATGGCGTAGGGGAATCTATTTTTTGCTGTTTCTTCTCCTCTTTTCACACACCGGCCCCCCCTTGCCGAGAGAATGTAGCCGCCCGCCCACCAGATGGACAGTCCAAAGTACCCACCGACCAATTGGAGGGGCGGAGGGGTCAAAAGGTCAGGGCGCGGAGGCCAGAGTTAGTGTCACAGCTGTGCCGACAAGACAAGAAAAAATCCTCGCGGGGGCTTGCCCAAGATGAACTCCGGGATCTTCGTCCATCTTCCATAAACGACCATACAAGCGGTCTGAGAAGGAACTGAGTGGCTGACATCTCAAAGAAAAAGGTGAAGCCGAGACGAATCGTTGAGAGATTCGCATAGTGGTTGGAGTACGTCGAGAGCGGCGAATTGTGCTTCATCTGAAGATACCAGGAAGTTCGTCAAGGACAGACGAATTGTGCTTCCAAGGCAGGGGGGCTCGGGCAAGCCGACCTAACAACTGAGAGGAACTGTTTTTGGTGAGCACTCTCTCACACGCTTTTATTTCCTAAAATTGATATATGTTTTTATGTTAATCTAGCATATTTTTTTAGTATTTTTCTTTTCTTAATTTTACTAAGTTTTTTTATATTTCGTCAATATCATCATTTTATATATTTTCCTTTGTTAAAAAAAAACATTTAAGTTGCATGCAAAATTTTGGAATACACAAAAATAATAAGTTTTTCATATATTTTTTATTCTTCATTTTATAGCTAACATTAAACAAAACTTTATATGTGTAACCTTTTTCCTCCACGAGCTTTTTTACTTACCCCGTTCTTAACATTAGGTGTGCGGCTTCGTATTTTCACAACCTTGGTTCGAAAGTTTGCCTGGGTGTTTTTTTTTTATATTATTGAAGCAACGTTTTTTTTTTTTTACAGTTCCAAAATTTCCATACATAGGTACAAAAGATACGAGGAAAACGATAGGCTATTTTAAATTATATATTAATTAAATATTAAAACTATAGATGTTTTATACTCTTTACTTTTGTTTAGCTTTTAAATAACATTTTTTTTAGGTATGCATATTCTAAATTGCTTTTTTCGCACTCTACTTTCCCTATATTTTATTGCTGTTTTATACTCTTTATTTTTGTTTAGCTTTTAAATAACATATTTTTTTTAGGTATGCAGATTCTAAATTGCTTTTTTCGCACTCTATTTTGCCTATTTTTATTACTGTTTTATACTCTTTTCTTTTGTTTAACTTTTAGAGATCTGAGATGCCTCCCAAGAAACGGAAACCTATTGGAAAAGTCATACCAGAAGTGAGTAAAAAAAGAAATGTGCGAAGTGCTGAGACTGCTGTGCAACGTGAGCATCGTCTTAGGATTAATCGAGAAAGGGCCAGTACTTCGAGAGCGGCGGAATCCTTGGAACAGCGTGAGAACAGGCTTCAACAAGAGAGAGACAGGGCCAGTACCTCAAGAACGGCGTATTCCTTGGAACAGCGTAAGAACAGGCTTCAACAAGAGAGAGACAGGGCCAATACCTCAAGAGCGGCGTATTCCTTGGAACAGCGTGAGAACAGGCTTCAACAAGAGAGAGACAGGGCCAGTACCTCAAGAGCGGCGGAATCCTTGGAACAGCGTGAGAACAGGCTTCAACAAGATAGAGACAGGGCCAGTACCTCAAGAGCGGCGGAATCCTTGGAACAGCGTGAGAACAGGCTTCAACAAGAGAGAGACAGGGCCAGTACCTCAAGAGCGGCGGAATCCGTGGGACAGCGTGCGAACAGGCTTCGGCAAAATAGAAACAGGGTCAGTACTTCGAGAGCGGCAGAAACCCCACAAGAACATACGGCCAGGATTCTGAATGTCAGGGAAAGAACTTTGGCCTCACGAAACTCGCGTGATAGACTTTCCAATTTACTTTTAGAAGGTTTTAATTATGATTCGTGCAAAAATTACGAACAACACCCAAGTATTACTATCGGACAAATGTCTATAGTATGTAACTACTGTAAAGCAAAGAAATTTAAAGATGAGCCTCCTGGCTTCTGCTGTAAAAATGGAAAAGTTTATCTTTCACCTCCGCAATTACCACCAGATGAGCTCTTTTCTTTGATGTCTGGCAATTCATCCGAATCCAATCATTTTTTAAGGAATATAAGAAAATACAATTCATGTTTCCAAATGACTTCGTTTGGTGCCACATCATTTTCAGAAGAAAGTGTTTTTCCAACAACTTTCAGGGTTCAAGGTCAGGTGTACCATAGAGCAGGTTCATTATTACCCTCACTTGATCAACCTCCCCGATTTTTACAAATATTCTTCGTGGAAGATGCTCAGCTAGAGTTGAACCAAAGATGCCATTTCAGTTCTGCCTTGCGACATAGTACAGTATTGTGCCTACAGCGTATGTTTCATCGATGCAATCAACTTATAAAAATATTTAAAACAGCATTGGAGAATTTGCCATCAGATGAATACAAGTTAGTAATAAGGGCTGATAAAACACCATCAGGTGAACACGAACGCCGTTTCAATGCTCCTCAAAGTAATGACGTTGCTGTAGTTCTATCAGCGGATGAGTTTGGTCAACGTGACATCATTATACAACGCCGCAGCAATGCACTGCAACGCATTTCTGAAACACATAGATCTTATGATCCACTTCAATATCCTATAATATTTTGGGAAGGCGAGGATGGCTACCATTTTAACTATAGGCAGATAGACCAAAATTCAGGTGTACCAACTAATAAAAAAGTTTCAGCTATGAGCTTTTATTCATATAGAATAATGGCCAGGGATAATGTTTATAATCACATTTTAAATTGCAGGCAATTATTCAGTCAATATATTGTAGATATGTATGCAAAAATTGAGAGCGAGCGTCTTCTTTACATCCGTCTTAATCAAAAAGAGCTCAAAGTGGAAGAATACATTCACTTGAGGGATGCTGTTGCCAATGATGGGATGGTTGCTAATTTTGGAAAATTGGTGATACTGCCAGCTACTTTCACAGGAATTCCTCGACACATGCACGAGTACACACAAGATGCCATGGTCTTTGTTAGAACTTATGGACGCCCCGATCTTTTTATAACATTTACATGTAACCCTTCATGGCCTGAAATTAATGCCGAACTTTTTAATGAACAGAAACCGATGGACCGCCATGACCTGACAGCCAGAGTGTTCAAACTAAAGTTGAATAAATTAATTGCTCTAATAACAAAGAAATGCATATTTGGGGAGACTCGATGTTGGATGTTCACAATTGAATGGCAAAAACGCGGACTACCACATTCACATATTTTAATCTGGCTTAAAGACAAAATTCATCCTATTCAAATTGATAATGTTATTTCCGCTGAGATACCAAACCCAGAGGAAGACCCCAATCTCTATGAAGTGGTGATAAAAAATATGATCCATGGACCATGTGGCACCTTTAATATAAATGCACCATGTATGAAAAATGGCAAGTGCAGCAAAAATTACCCAAGAGACCTGATTAGTGATACACAAACTGGGTTTGATGGTTATCCTCGCTACAGGAGACGAGCCCCAGAAAATGGAGGTTTCAAAGGCAAGCTGAAGGGCCGAGGAAACACTGAAATTGAAGTAGACAACAAATGGGTTGTTCCATACTCCCCACTTCTTTCTAGAATGTTCAAGGCCCACATAAATGTTGAATATTGTAATTCAGTTAAGTCCATCAAGTATATTTGCAAATATGTTAATAAGGGCAATGATATGGCCATTTTTGGACTTTCCAAAGAAAACACTAATGATGAAATATCTCAGTACCTGTTGGGTAGATATATCAGTAGCAATGAAGCAGTTTGGCGGATATTGAGTTTTCCTATTCATGAACGTCATCCAAACGTTGTTCACCTTAGTGTTCATTTGGAGAATGGCCAAAGGGTGTATTTCACCAATGCTAATGCCCGGACAGTTGCGGCAGCACCACCAAACACTACTTTAACGGCTTTCTTTCAATTGTGTCAACAGGACCCGTTCGCAAAAAATTTTCTCTATCCTGAGGTTCCACGATATTACACTTGGAATGCTTCAAGAAAGAGTTTCTCCAGAAGGAAGCAAGGAACATCAGTTCCCGAACATGAAGGCATATTTGCCAGTGAAGCTCTCGGTCGAGTATATACTGTTCACCCTAACAATGCGGAATGTTTTTTTTCTCAGAATGCTGCTTCATACAGTCCGAGGACCAACTTCATTTTCATCTTTAAAATGTGTTAATGGTGAAGAATGTCGCACATTCAGAGAAGCTTGCCAAAACCTTGGCTTACTTGAGGATGATCAACACTGGGATAATGTATTATCAGAAGCAGCAAGTCAGTCTTTTCCTGAACAAATCAGAGAACTCTTTGCCATTCTACTGACCACCTGCAACCCATCCAATCCTCAAAATTTGTTGGAGAAATATCGTGAGAGCATGAGTGAAGATGTACTTATCAAAGCCAGAAGAGCTAACCCTACTCTTGACATAAACTTCTCATCCGATATTTTCAATGAAGCTCTTTTATTGTTACAAAATAAGTGTCTGGCCATCAATGATAAGACATTATCACAGCTAGGCTTGCAATCCCCGGAGCTATGTCAGCCGACAATATTAAATAGAGAACTTATGAGAGAAAAGAACTACAATATTGAACAACTTCGCAGGTTTGTTGATTCCAAGAAGCCTCTCTTGGTTGAAGATCAAAGAGAGGCATATAATAGCATTATGGACTGCATCAATAAACAACAGGGTGGCATTATTTTCCTTGATGCACCCGGAGGAACTGGGAAAACATTTTTAATTAATTTATTACTTGCTGAAATCCGATCAAAGAATGCAATTGCACTTGCTATTGCCTCATCAGGGATAGCTGCCACACTCATTGATGGAGGCCGTACAGCGCATTCAATGCTTAAATTACCATTAAACATTGCTAACGAACAATATCCCACATGTAACATTAGCAGTACATCTGGTCAGGCCCAAGTACTCAAAAGTTGTAGAATCATTGTATGGGATGAATGCACTATGGCACATAAGCATTCTCTTGAAGCCCTCGATAGAACTTTGCGAGACTTAAAGGGAAATAATAAGCTAATGGGAGGAATTCTACTACTTCTAGCCGGTGACTTTCGTCAAACTCTCCCAGTCATACCGAGGTCAACTCCTGCTGATGAAATCAATGCTTGCCTTAAAGCTTCAGTTCTTTGGAAGCACATTAAAAAAATTACATTAAGAACCAATTTGAGAGTACAAGTTTTAGGGGATCACTCTGCACAGAATTTCGCTCGCAAGCTTTTACAGATTGGTGAAGGTACATTCCCAAATGGATCCCCAATGTGTGATGCATCTTTTCCTCCTGATTTTGGAAATATAGTTTCATCTGTTGGGGAACTTATAGATAAAGTTTTTCCAAATTTAGCAGAAAATTTCAAAAATCACAGATGGTTGTGTGAGCGAACAATTCTTGCTCCTAGAAACGACGCTGTTGATGAAATAAACAACTGCATCCAGGATATGCTTCCTGGCTCCGTAACTGAATACAATTCAATTAATACAATGGTTGATGTTGATGACACTGTGAATTATCCGTCTGAGTTTCTCAACTCTCTCAACCCATCTGGATTGCCACCACATCATCTACGGCTTAAGATTGGCTCGCCCATCATGCTCCTCCGAAATCTTGACCCTCCTAAGCTTTGTAACGGTACAAGACTTTGCGTAAAAAGACTGTTGCCTAATGTCATTGAGGCAACAATTTTAACTGGGAAGGAGAATGGAAAAGATGTGTTGATTCCTCGCATTCCATTGATACCGAATGACCTTCCTTTTCTTTTTAAACGCTTGCAATTCCCTTTACGGTTGGCATTTGCCATCACCATCAACAAGGCCCAGGGGCAATCCCTCAAGTGTTGTGGTGTCAATCTTGAATCTCCATGTTTTTCCCATGGGCAGTTATATGTAGCATGCTCAAGAGTTGGCTCACCAAATCATTTGTACATATATTGTAAAGATGGAAAACTAAAAATATTGTTCATGGACAGGTTTTATAAAATTGCAGAAGCCATTGCTTAAATTTTAGCATGCGCAGTAATATATACCAAGTAATGCTTACATATAAATGTATAATGCTGATATATATCTTAATAAATATTGTTGCAATGTTCTGTCCGCTTTACCTTTTTTCGGTGTTCGCTTTCCCCATATTATATACTAGCAGAGTGACCCAGGCAATGCCCGAGGAATGCTCTAACCAAATATATATTCACTAGGGCAGATAAGCACTCGGGTAAATCCCGGGCGTACCCCGGGTCACTCTGCTATTATGTCTAAAAGTGAATGTATGTCCGGTATACAAATTTGTAGGAGTTCACTAATTCTAACCAATATTTTAATACATGTACATGTACAAAAAAAAACCAAGGAAAACGATAGGCAAATTCTAATTATATAAAAGTGGATATTTTGATTTCAGTACAATTTAGATTAAATTATGCTGATTCAAACAAATAGATTATGCTAATAACAAACAATTATCAAAAAAATATTATCTAAATATATATCACTCGGGTAGATATGCACACGGGTCAATCCCGGGGCGAAGCCCGGGTCACCCGTCTAGTGTGATATATTTATCATCGAACAATGTAAACTAGTGTGAACTATGCTGAGCATCAATCAATGTCAGAAATTGTACGATACATTGTATATCAAAGCGTCAGTAGATATGTGATATATTTATCATAGAACAATGTAAACTATTGTGAACTATGCTGAGCATCAATGTCAGAAATTGTACGATACATTGATCATTAAAGCGTCAGTAGATATGTGATATATTTATCATCGAACAATGTAAACTAGTGTGAACTATGCTGAGCATCAATCAATGTCAGAAATTGTACGATACATTGTATATCAAAGTGTCAGTAGATATGTGATATATTTATCATCGAACAAAGTAAACTAGTGTGAACTATGCTGAGCATCAATGTCAGAAATTGTACGATACATCGATCATCAAAGCGTCAGTAGATATGTGATATATTTATTATCGAACAATGTAAACTAGTGTGAACTATGCTGAGCATCAATCAATGTCAGAAATTGTACGATACATTGATCATCAAAGCGTCAGTAGATATGTGATATATTCATCATCGAACAATGTAAACTAGTGTGAACTATGCTGAGCATCAATATCATAAAACATACCCTCGTTGATTTTAAATCAGGCCTTGAGCAAATACTCGGATAGTTGTTTCTTATTTCGAATAAACACGAACTCTTTAATTTTGTTCATTTAAAAATATATACATTTAAACAATATTTCTAGAGTATTTCAAAAATGTATTCCTATAACAATGAAAAGATTAACACAATACAAAAAAATAGAAGCTATTCCTTGTTATAATGCTCTCTAAAATATTGTAACTAAAATGTAAATCCGGTCATTCTCGGAATAAAAACGGAAGCTTTTTAAAATTCTAAAAACATTCTAAAATTAGTTTCAAAATAGGGTTTTAATTATAAATATAAATTTGTACTGCCGCTATATTAAAATTTTCTTTTCTTTTCTTCAAAATAAAAACAGGTAAATAAGGTTATTACTAAGAAATTACTGGAAGGTTGGAGAATTAAAGTGGGTAATTGGTATTTTGTAGAAAAACATCACGAAGCACCCATTCAATAGACCCTCATTTTTGTTTAAGTAGATCACTTTATCTGCGAAGCAATTAGAATTCAGTGTTTAATGACTGAGGATTGGAGATTACTAATTAGCTTTTTATAATAATGATGCTTTTATGGTATTCAGAATTGAAAAAAAAAAACTTTAGGTTTTTGGATTTTGTCTATCACTCCTCTCAAGACTACTCGCAACTCGAAAATTCTTTTCAACTTGAAGGTAATTCAATTAAAATCTAATTAGTATTTCAACACACTCCATTTAATTTCTAAAATTCTCGTAGTTAATTATCGTTAAAAAATACTCTTCAATCTAAATTGTTTCGGTCGCCTAATCAATATTGAGATAATTATTTAGAAAATATAAAAAGATGGTTCTCCATGTCGTATTACGAGTGGAACAAGATGAATACTTAAATAACGCAAAATTAATTTTTTTACAGTCGTTTTTTCTAAAATCCTACTTCAATTTGTAATTTAATTCTCATTTCACACAATGCTCATTTTTATTAATTAATTTGCGAGAGAAGAGGTGAAGTTAATGAAACAGTTTGGATTCTCCAACCTGCACAGAATCAATCGATTATCTCTCCCTTCGTAATTACAACTTCCGGTAGAAATTACAACCCACCAAATAAATTTATCGCTTCTATAAATAGATATTTATAGAAGTTATTTTTTTAAATGATTATTATAGATTTATATACAAGTATAATGATAAACGGACACTTTTATTTTTCCATTTATCATTACTCTTCACAATTCATCCTTTCATGCCTCATCCCTAAGGATAGAAATAGTCTTATTTCTCCTTAAAATAAATTTTGATTTTTCGTTGAAAAGAAACACATGCGGGATAATTTTCAAATGTCGTTTTACAATCACAAGCCGCATTATATTATATTGTATTATATACAAGTATATTTGTACTTGTACTTGTATATTTCAAATATCCAAATCCATAACAATATTGATATAAATATTGCAGAAGATTCAAATTTGTAATTGATTTAATTTTTTTTTGCGTTCAGAGACGCGCGCGTTGTGGATGATGGATAATTTTCTTTATTTAAAGAATTTTTCCAGAATGCCTTCAGTAAGAATTTCGTATTTCAATATTAAGTTTTTAGGTTTACCCAGGATTCTATTTAATAATCGAGTTACTATAGCCAATATATATATTACATACATATTGTTATCAAACAAAACCGCGTCAAAATAACTGATATATTAACTGATTATATTCTGATGCATTAGCGCGCCATCTGTTATGAAAATTCGAAACTATTTTAGACGTGTAAGATTCTTTTTGAAATTAAACAATTTCTACTGCCTTTACTGCAATGGAAAAATAAATGAGAGGGTTCACCACTGATCAGCCAGTCCCTCCCATTTATTTTTCCATTGCAGTAAGGGCAGTAGAAATTGTTTAATTTCAAAAAGAATCTTACGCGTCTAAAATAGTTTCGAACTTTCAATTTCGAACTTATAAAATAATCATATGTGAAAAACAATATTTTGCATGATATCATTTAAAGAAGAGTTGAGCATCAAAATGAACGTTTGCACATGCTAGGATTGAAATTGAGTGTTTGACATATTCGATTCCTGTTTCATTGATAAATTTTCACTAGATGCTCTAGTTCATATGTATTCTTCTGATTTTTTCTCTCAGTCATTAGGGATAAGGATACATTCATAAATACTACAGAAGTTGATAATCCACATTAAAAATCTCTCTAGAGAAATTATAAATATCATAGAAGAGAGAGAAATTATCGACTAAAATTTATTTATTTACCAGTTTCAAACAAGACACGCTATATCCGATCTGGATAATTGCGCGTGAAACTATTTACAATAATTCATATTGTAGTAGAGTAGGTAACAGAATTATCAAAGAGAAAATAAACAATTAAGAAAAAGATCATTGAATGAACATATCTCCATTAAACAAATAAGCAACAACATAAGCAGATAGAAGAAATTACAAGGTAGTTATTTACAATTATGTTAAGCAATGATGGAAGTTGATTTAATGAAGTTATCTGTAATAATTAGTATCGTGGAGAGAGAAAGTTTATCAAGTTGAGCTATTTACAATGAGTTATGCTCTAAAGTAACTTATTAATTATTTACGTTGATGTAAATCAAGATCGACTAAAATAGAAACGTTGGATTTATTTAAAATTATTTTATATAACATAATTTAATCAGCTGTAAAAAAGTGCGTAGTCGTTATTTTAAATTTATTAACCTTTCGAAACTCATATTTTCCTTTCAAAATTCATGAAACAGTACACTTTGAGAAATGATATTAGATATTTTAAAGAATCTTATTATTAAATCTCACATTTTGAAGTCGAAATTTCTGTTTTTTAATAAATAAATTTAAAAAAAGGTATCTCTCCTGATTGTAAAACTAAAGATTACTGAGGGCTTACGCCATCTGTCGGTATAAATATCAACTAATCGTTGATTTTAAATTATTCCAGAATTGGCCTAATACCCTTTCTAGATTAACAATTTATTAGTTACTATTTATACAGAACTATGATAATAATTTTCCAATTATTAAATACAAGATAAGGTGAAAAAAGAAGAAACATATTTTCCTATCTTCTCTCTTAAAGAGAGATGATGATAAAATTTTATATGATGTTTGTTCAATTATCCCAGTGATTGGCATTTTTAATTATTTCCAGCGTCTTTAATGTGACCCATATGCAGTTATAATATCATTCCTGCCACTGTTCCTGCGGACAATCAGGCTATGGTATAATACGGGGGCGCCAACTAACGTTATAGTACACCTTCTTCTGCTGATTGGACAGCAGGACCCCAGCTAGTATTATAAATAAGAAAGGAAGGAAAATATTTAAATGGATTTGAAAACTAAATATTTAACCCAAACTTAATAGTGACGTTACATTTGAATACACATTATTATAATCAATATTTCAAAATTTATATTATGATGCACTAGCGCGCCATCTGTTATGAAATTTCGAAACTATTTTTGACGCGCGTGAGATTCTTTTTGAAAATAAACAATTTATACTGCCCTAACTGCAATGGAAAATTAAATGGGAGGGCCTGGCTCATCAGTGGTGAACCCTCCCAGCGGTTTCGCCAGTTTAATCTACCATACCGCTGTTATATTGCATTTTTGGAAATTCTTTTTATAGTGATAATTATGCTAGACTCTTGGAATGGGTATTTTAGATGAACTATGGACATAAGCTTTGAGGACAGTATAATTACATACAATTATAAATATATAAATTTTCAAAAATAATCTTACGCGCCTAAAATAGTTTCGAAATTTCATTTCAAAATTTAAGTTAAACGTAAGTATTACAGTTCAAATAAACTCTAAATTCTCCGCATGTGCATCACGGGCTCATGTTTTAAATCCATTTCAGAAAAACGGAACTGGCTAAACGCGCCAAATTCATTGTTTACCTTAGAACGGCTGGTGATTGGTTCACGAAATAACATTCAAAAGATGTATTAAAATCTATAATGGAAAACTCCAAGAAATTCTGAGATATCTGTTGAAAATAGGGCCAAAAGGTAAGTTTTAAAGTATTTTTTATATAGTAGGCTTTTATGAGAACTAAAAAATTGAATTAAAAATATTATTTTTAATTGTTTTGCTTATCCCAAGTACACGTGGTACAGGCCTAGATAATCATGGTGGGTAGAAGTAGGCGGCTGCTTTAACTGTAAGTGCATCACATGTCTAAACACGTGAAAAACAGTTCGACTTTGCATTTACAAATGTGCCAGAGCCCCGTTTAGTTACTTGCACTCGCTGGTAGGGTTGGACCTTTGCAAGAATCGGGGGCCATTGGAGCATTTTTTTTAAATCAGAAAAAAGTGCCCAATGCAGGAATCAAACCCGAGTCGTAGCGGTAGAAAACCAACGGTTTAGACCATCCTTCCACCGATCCCCTTAATAAAAAATATATTTAAATAACATATATTTTTGTATGTGTTTGTTACATTCGATTCCTAATTAATTGCTTCAAAATTAATTTAAAATTGAATTTTAAAATAAAAGCCCTCTTTCTCTTTATTTATACTCGGGTAAAAATGCATTCGCAATAAAAAACCGCGGGCTTTGCCCTGAGATTCGTCTAATATTTCACAAAAACAATGTCTATGAACTTCTAAATTACATAACCTTTTATTAAGGGCAACATTTTAAAGGAAAGATTTCCATTTAAAAAAATATAAAACCTCTTTTATTGAATTTTACCTGGTAAGTCGATCCTTGTAAAGAAACCTTGGCGTTAGTGGTAGGTATAATTAACTTGGATTAAATATTTGTTTTGAGGGTGTGTGGTGGATTCTCATAAAACAAATAAATTTTTAATTAGATGACGCAATTTGTGTGAATAGACAGAACAAATATTTATATAAAAATGTAACACCATCTATAATTAGATAGCTATGTTTATCTTGATATTTCATCGAGGTAGCCCGTAAAATACAAGTAGTCGCACAAATGTGGAATATCCTCTTTCGTAAGATAAACCAAATATTTTTTCTCAACAATTTTTTACTTAGAATGATGAAAATATTTTTATTTAGTAAGGAGGATTCACAACTGATGAGAGAAAAAAAAACTTTCATCAGGAATACCTACCATTTTTGAGATACGTTGTTTTTAGTAGATTTTTAAAGGGATGGATGCGCCTTTTTTAGTAAATCATTACCATCTTTACAAAACACAACAAAAACACAAAAACATAAAACAAAACAATAACAAAAATAAAAACAAAACAATAACAAAAATAAAAACAAAACACAGAAAACCAACAACACACAAAAACACACAACAAACACAACAAAAAACACAACTAAGCACAACACAAAAACAAAACAACAAACATACACAAAAACACATAGCAAAACACAAAACAAAATACAACGCAAAACAAAACAAAAACAACAACAAACATACACAAAAACAAAACACAAAACAAAACAAAACAACAAACACACACAAAACACAACACAAAAACAAAACAAAAACAACAAAAAACATACACAAAAACACACAGCAAAACACAAAACAAAGCACAACACAACAACAACTCTTTCTTGAATTGTATTCTGATCTATATAAAATTTGAATATATTGGTATCATATTTCCCTCGGTAGGATGTTAAGTAAACGAAGCCGTCCCTGTACTGATAAGATCCAGAAATCATAGTATACATGCTGTTGTCTGAATTTACAAGGGCTGATATTGTAGCATATTCAACGATCTAAATCTCCGCTCTTTCCGCAAAGAAGATGAAGAAATGCAATGTTCAAATAATTGCATTTCTATTTTTAAAATCCGTTAAAACAATGCGGTTTATAAATTAATATATTAATAATGCTTCCATTGCTAAGTTTCTTGTACAGCCTTTTATTTTCAAGATTTCGGACTTATCAGCTCTTTAACAGGAGTATCATATTAAAACAATGCGGTTTAAATTAATATTGGATAAATATTATTGCGCTAGTTTATGATTTTTTATTAGTGATAATTTTAAAATAATATTTATTGCAAATATTCATATTTTTGGTTTCTAAGCTTTAAAAATCTCTAGTTATGAGGACCGTAAAATTAAATTTGACCACCTGATCTGTCCAGGCGATATTATAAAGTATCAAATGACCCCTATAATTCCTTTACATACCCTCATAATATTTTAAATATTTTTCTACCCTCAGACATACAATCTTTCTTATACCTATAACCTACCTTAACATTCCCTATAAACTATAAATTCCACAAACCCTCTACAACTTATTTTACCCACAAAGGTCATTTACCTTTTAATAAACACAATATTTATAACAAATAGCGCGCTATGCATCATAATATATTTGTTCAAATAAAAGACTCAATTTAAAGTTTGCGGAAGAGCGATTGCTCGATGCATAATATATATTTATAATTATATGTAATTCTACTGTCCTCAAAGCTTATGTCCATAGTTCTTCTAAAATACCCATTCCAAGAGTCTAGAATCATTATCACTATAAAAGGTAGTTCCAAAAATGCAATATAACAGCGGTATGGTAGATTAAATTGGCGAAACCGCTGGGAGGGTTCACCTCTGATGATCCAGGCCCTCCCTTTAATTTTAGCATTGCAGTAAGGGCAGTAGAAATTGTTTAATTTTCAAAGAATCATACGCGTCAATAATAGTTTCGAATATTCATAACAGATGGCGCGTTATGCATCATATTACAATATACATGATCTACAATAACAAAATACTTTAAATAAATTATAACAAAAACCTTTTCATATTATATTTCTTGATAAAGATTCTTCCCTGCATTCTACACTTTGATTTATTCAATATGGAATCAAGGGTTTCTTATTTATTTTATTTCTCGGGCTTTCGGGCTAATATGCCCTTCAACACGGAGATCCAAGTTGTACTTCTGGATCTCCGGATTGAAGGACATGTTGACCCGAAAGCTCGAGAAATAAGAAAAGAAACCCTTGATTCCTTAGTGATTAAATCAAACTCTATCTCTCTTCAATCAATAAAAATACTAAAGATGCTATGGACAATTCTTTTATTAAATAATTTATAAAATGAATATGAATTTAAAATTACAAATATGATTAATATTGGGGAATAGAGCTCCAAATGTAGGCAAATTTATTCCATCGGAATAGAGTTTGCAATGAAGCCATTGCAATTTTCATTGCATTTCAATTGCAATGAAATCTAACGATTCCCATTACGCCTTATTTATTACTTCATGTTGGGGTTGGTGGATGAGTGGTCTAAACCGTTGGTTTTCGACCGCTACGACTCAGGATCGAATCCCTCATTGGGAACTTTTTTCTGAGTGTAAAATGCTCCAATGGGCCCTAACCCTAGCAAAATTCCAAACCAATCAGCGAGTGCACATATCCGGACGGGGTTCTTGCACTTGTAAGTGCAAAAGTCTAACTGATTTTAAAATGTGTAGACATGTGGTGCATTTGCAGTAAAAACAGTCGCCAACTTCTACAAACCATGATTATTATGGCCTGTACCACGTATACTAGGGATAATAAAAATATCATTTCTGTACGAATTTAAATAGTCAGAAATCAATTGTTTTAAATGAAAATATTTAAAACGGTCGAATGAAATTTGAATCGGTCAGATTTAGTTTTCAGAAAAAAAGATCAAATTCCTTTATACCGATCGGATCTGGCCCAAAACCCTATGAATATTAATCACACACTCAGAGAAATAAAAAATCCACTCATATTTCCCTGATATTCTCTAAAGTGGCTCAATCTCTACGTGTCCGCATATTTATCCAAGAGGCCGAGAGATTTCAGTTAACTGCAGGGTTTATTTAAGTGGCGGTTTGTTTAAACTATTTACTTAACCGGGGGATCAATTAAGTGGCGCCCTCCATTTATTTAACTGGTTTACCTAGCATCAACAACAAATATGAATTCATCTAATTGCGGTGTGTTTGTTTATCGCCAGAAACTCCAGCTTCTGATCTATAAATTTAGTCGTCTGTATATTGACACACGTATATATATAGATGGAAATTTTGCCGAGAGGATATTGATCTAAAGAGACAAAGGTCGCCTCTCCCGTCAAAATAGACGTCAAAACTAGACGCCATCTATTGACCGTCGCCGCAAATAGGCGGCCTCGGGTCGGTGACAAAGCCACAACACCAGCTTTGCCAAACTGAGAAGCGTCCACCTAGCTGGTGTTGTGGCTTTTTCACCGACCCGAGGCCGCTTGTTTGCGGCGACGGTCAATAGATGGCGTCTAGTTTTGACGTCTATTTTGACGGGAGAGGCGATCTTTGTCTCACGTATATATATATTTATCGCCAGGAGCTACAGCTTCTGATCCATGAATTTAGTCGTCTATATAGTGAAGATACACGTATATATATATATGAATATATATACGTGTGTATGTTCAAAATATACTGGCGACTAAATATATGGATAGATATGAATAAAAAGCGCGAGATCATAAGGCTTTCGCCTTAATAAGGTTTCTTTGAATTTTTTAATTATTTTTTTCCGAGCTTTCGAACATTACTGTCCTTCCACTTCATCTGTGGAAGGACAGTAATGCTCGAAAGCTCGGAAAAATAATAAAAACCTTTCAAAGAAATCTTTCGCCTTATGATCTCGCGCTTTTTAAAGAATTTGCTCCAGACGATTATATAACTTAATATAAATATATGGATCAGAAGTTGGCTTTCCTAGTCAATATATATATATATTATATATATATAAAAATAATAAGATTTTCTGTTGTTTTTGATTTTCTTGGGGATTATGCTATGTTAATTGCAGTCGTGGTTAAAATCTTAAAACTATAATAATAAAAATAATGAAGATTAGAAACATCTTTAATTGAGCTTATGGGATATTAAAAAAAAACATAATTTGATAAAAATAAAGCCTGGCTTAAGGCGTAAGAATAAAAAAATGAAAAAACTTATTTACATAATGTACAAAAGATTTGAGCCGTCCAACGGGAAACAACAACAATGCGTTTTTATAGGTAAAGCATGACTTCTGGCGGTCGATTTAACACAGTATTTGAATCTATGAAATATAATTTTTTAAATAAATAATATTTTAATATAACATATATATATATATACAGGGTGTACCAGGTATATTGGGACTAACTTTGACAGTCCATAAAACAAAAACTACTTGAGATTAAAAACTTGTTTTTTTTTCATTACGTAGCCATATTCATGTAAAATGCAACAGTACATGTGTGCGCAGTGTAGTGATGAAGAGTAACCGAGAATTTGAAAATCGAGCTGCCATCATCGTTGCTCTGCGCGCCGGAAGGAGCCCCAAAGAGATAGTTGATTTTCTTAAGTTGCCCAAAACCACTATTTATCGTGTCAAGAAGCAGTTTGATGAGGCCGACAGTAACAAAGAGGGGATAGCTACAAGGAAAAAGCACTCGCGTCGATCGGACAGGGTAAGAGGCGAAGAATTTGTCAAAAATGTCAAGGAGAAGATTGATGGAAACCCTGGGAAGAGCATGAGGGCCATAGCCAAGGAAATGGACGTTGGCTCTATGACAATTGTCAGAACTATCCATGAGGACCTTGGTCTCAAGTCTTATGCCCTTCGGAAAGGTCAGTTGCTGACTGAGAATATGAAGAATAACAGAAAAGGCTGCTGCCCTCCTCAACAACCTGAAACACGACTCTTTTGGCATGCTAAGGTTCTTCTCTGACGAAAAGAACTTTGACGTGGACCAAAAGGTAAATCCCAGGAATGATCGCTGGATCTGTTTTGTTTCCCACTTGGCAAATACGCAAGTAGGAAAAGCAGATTGATTGTTTACAAAATAATTTGTTCTCGTTAGGCTTAATTGAATAGAATGTTTATATTAGTGTAAAGAAACAAATTTACTTATCTTTGGTCAGGCAATCATCCCAAGCTTTACAAATGAATTTATTTTATTTTTCTTTATAATGAATATTTAAAGAATTTACAAATGAATTAAAGCCGCAGCTGAAAGGAATAGTTCTCTAGTGGCGAGCGTCCTTAGAAAACTTCTAGAAGGTGGCGAGCTTCCTCTGGCGGCGCAGCCAGACGGCCTCCCATTGGTCAGCGATGACGCAGTTCCTTCACCGCTGCGCGTACACCGCCGCGCTCTGCCTTCTGCTACCTATGTTAGAATAAAACGAAACATACTCCCCTCCTGTGGACGTAGTCCACACACAAGGCAAAAGAAAAGGATCACATAGTGTAAAAAGTTTTTTTTTTTTTTTAGAAGAAGAAGAAGAAGAATTAGAATGGCAGAAGTGCAATCTTCGAGATGGGTCTTATTAGATGATGTTGTTTCTCTGTTTGAAGTTCCACAACTCGGACATTGCCATCCGCTCCAGGTGACACCTTGGTGATGCGGCCAAGGCTCCACTGAATTGAAGGCATAGGAAAGTCTTTTACCAACACCAAATCTCCAACCTTCAGGTTGGAAGAGGGTTTTTTCCACTTGGACCGTTGTTGCAGATTGTTCAGATATTCCCTGGACCATCTTTGCCAGAAAACATCTCTGGCCTTTTGAATTAATTTCCATCTAGTTAAGTAGTTGTCCTTAGGGTGATAACTGGGCTCTGGGAGTGCTGTTAATGGTCTTCCAATCAAAAAATGTCCTGGAGTGAGAGGGTTAAAATCATTTGGATCCGAACTCATCGGATACAACGGGCGAGAATTCAAGAACGCTTCAATTTGACTTGTCAGAGTATTGAGTTCTTCAAAATTTAAAACTGCAGATTTTAAACACCTTAGGAGATGATACTTTAATGATTTAATTCCTGCTTCCCAAATGCCGCCGAAGTTTGGAGCAGATGGAGGTATAAAATGCCAAGTGATGTGTTCATTAGCGACATAACTTTGAATTGAAGAATCCTTTACAAGTTGATGTATATTGTTCAAAATATTCTTAGCTCCTTTAAAGTTAGTAGCGTTGTCGGTGAAAATATCAGAGGGTTTTCCTCGACGAGAGATGAATCTTCTAAAAGCAGCGAGGAAGGCAGGGGTTGACAGATCTGAAACTATCTCAAGGTGAATAGCCTTCGTTGAGAAACAAATGAATAATGCTATATATGATTTTAATGTTACTTTTGTTCTTATGACATTAGGTTTAGTTATAAATGGTCCTGCGAAGTCTATTCCTGATTTGCTAAAAGGGCTTGAGGGTATGATTCTATGGATAGGCAGATCTCCCATGAATTGTTTTGACACTTGGCGTTTCGTCTTGAAACATGTCACGCAACGATTAATGGGCCTTTTTACTAGAATTCTACCGGATGGAATCCAGTACTTTTGTCGGATGGCACACAGAGTTAATTGGAGACCAGAATGAAGATGCTCTACGTGGAATTGTTGAACAATCAATTCTGTAACGAAATGGTTGTGAGGAAGAATTATTGGCTGCTTCTCATTGAATTGCAGGTTGGATTTGCGCAGTCGACCTCCTACACGTAGAATTCCTGATGAATCAATAAATGGGTTTAAGGATAAAAGTTTTGAGTTTGTTGGTAGTACTTTGCTTTTATTACAACATTGAATTTCAGTTTTAAATTCTGAACTTTGAATGATTTGAATAAGAGTTCGAATTGAATTATCGAGCTCATTAGAGGACAATTCTTTGTGTTTTATTTTGTCGCTGCTGTGTCTAGCATTGTGGATAAATCTTAGGAGCCATGCCGTAACTCTGCTCAGCTTCCTGAATGTTGAGAATTTAAAAATAAAGTCTAGAACAGGACAAGTAGTGAAATGAACAATCGGAACAGTCTTTCTTTTTTCATGATAAACTTCTTTTGGAAGTTCATATGTGATTGGTAGCGGATCTTGTAAACTTGAGTTTGATAGCCAATCAGGACCATTCCACCAAAGTCAATCTGCAACAGCAATGAGCTGCAAATGGAATCATATAAATTTGAAAGGAGAAGAGCACAGCACAAAGCTCCAGAGGAGGTATTGACGTTGCCCTCAAGGGAGCGACTTTTGTCTTGGCAGCAATCAATGTGACTTGAACATGACCAGATTTAAAACGAGATTTCATATAAACAACTGATGAATATGCAGATTCGGAAGCATCACATAATCCATGGAGTTCTAAAGAATGTATAAGTCCCTTGCAGGAAATATATCTAGGAATTTTAATATGATTTAGCATAGCCAAATCCATTTTCACTCTCCTCCAATGAGAACATAACGATTCAGACAAGGGATCATCCCAATCCAAATCCTGTTTCCACAAGGTTTGGAACAGAATCTTGAAGCTAATGATCACCGGTGATAACCATCCCAAAGGGTCATAAATTCGAGAAATGTCCGATAACAATTGTCTTTTAGAATATACGTCTTTTAGTGAATTGACTGTAATTGTGAAATTATCCGTGGATGGATTCCAATTTATCCAAGAATCTTAACAGATGAATTATCTCCGATTTCATATGAAGCATGTGCTTTCAGCGCTTCTGGTACCTCTGAAAGAACCTCAGGGACATTTGACATCCATTTTCTTATGCAAAAGCCACCAGATAAAGGATTTTCCGGATATCATCAATGATAACTTTTGCTTCTTCGATTGTTGTTGCGCCTGAAAGTAGGTCGTCTACATAAAAATCAGTTTTTATGATTTTAGATGCCTCTGGGAACAGGAGTTCTTTGTCGGTGGCAAGTTGCATCAAGGTACGGATTGCAAGATATGGTGCACACGACATTCCATAAGTTACTGTGAGCAATCTATACTCCAATGAAGATTCCAATGGACTATTTCTCCAGAAGATTCTCTGAAAGTCGAGATCAGAAGAGTTCACTTTTATCTGTCTGTACATTTTCTCAATATCTCCCGTAAAAGCTATAGGATTAGTACGAAACTTCACAAGAATATTGAAAATATCATGCTGCAATTTTGGTCCAGTATGAAGAAAGTCATTTAAGGAGTAATTGTTGCTCGTTTTGCACGATGCATCAAACACTACTCTTAATTTAGTAGTGCTGCTCTGATCACGCAGAACGCAATGGTGAGGTATATAATAGCACTTGTCTGATGGTTTGTCACGTTCCTTTTTCGGAATGAGCTCCATGTGGTTGAGAGAAAGATATTCCATCATGAAAACCTTATATTGCTGAAGAAGATTCGAAGATTTGTGCAATTTTCTCTCAAGAGCAAGAAATCGTTTCATGGCATTCTGACGTGAGTCTCCGAGATTAGGCACAGATTTAAACGGTAGACCAACAGAATATCTTCCATCTGTTGATATGCAAAAGTTCTTGTCATAAATGTCCCCGCAACTCTTCTCCTCTTTAGTCAATGGAAGAGCGGCAGGAACCGATTCCAATTCAAAAAACTTTCGCAGATTATCATCTCCTTGGGATGTTGAGCATAATGAGATATAGTTGTTTCCAGTCTCAGAACTAGAAACATTTCCTGAAAGTATCCATCCTAACTTGGAACTACAGGCAGTGGGTCCTGGATGATTTTGGAATCGTAGTTTTCCTGTATATAAAAATGGGGCTAGGTCTGCACCAATTACTAAATCAATGGGACTTGTTTTATCAAAATTGGGATCTGCTAATAAAGTATTCTTAAGATGAGGCCAATTATCTCTATTTATCAGAAAATTAGGTAAATCAACAGTGATTTGATCGAGTATTATGGATGAAATTTTGAATATTCTGTCAGAAAAATGAGGCTTAAATTGAAGAAAAGTCTCACTAGCAGACTGCTGTATTGGTTGGTTACCAATTCCAAAAACTGTGAGTTGGTTCTTTTTAACAGGAAGATTCAACTTTTCACGACAATTTTATGTTATTAGACTTCTTTGAGAACCAGTATCAATCAAAGCTCTGCATAGATGAAACGATCCGTTTTCTGCTCTCACTCTCACAATAGCAGTAGATAATAAGATTGTCTCATTGGGCTTTGTTGTATCACTGAGAAAACATGAAACGCTAGATTGGGCAATTGGGGCTTCAATAGAAGTGGTATTCAAAGGTTCGGGTTGGAAGGAATGCAAAAGAGTGTGATGTTTTTTGTTGCATGATTTACAATGCATAGTGATTTTACATGATGTTACTCTGTGGTTGGATCGCAAACAATTGAAACAAAGGTTATTGGTTTTTACTATGTTCCATCTTTCAAGGAGAGAACTTTTATGGAACTTGTCACATTTGAATATAGGATGTGAATTTTTGCATAATAGGCATTTATCATCACCTTTTGAAATAGAATTATAAACATGTGTTTGTTTCACTACAGATCTATCCTCTTTAGCATAACCTTTTATCGATTGCAAACTTTTTGCTTGTTTTTCAAGAAACATAATAAATTTTTCGTAGGATGGAAAGCCATCATCTATCAACGTCAATTCCCATTGCCTTTTCAAATCATCACCTATTCTTCTTTGTAGGAAATGTATTAGAAAGATATCAACAAGTGTATTTCTCTCCAAACCCAGTGATTTCAAATTTCTCATGGCTTCATTACATATATCTAGTAGTTCGAAAATGGCCTCAGAATTTATTAGTTTTAAAGGTTTTAAAGTGAATAATTTTGTACATTGTGAAAAGGCAAGTTCTTTTTTGTTATCATATCTGGAGACCAATGTGGCCCAAGCATGGGCATAGTTTTCATCAATAACAGGAAATCCCCTAATAAGTCGTTCAGCGTCTCCAGTAACAGCTGATTGTAAATATTTCAGCTTTTGTGAATCAGTTAGAGCGGTATTAGAATCAATAGACAGAGAAAACAATTGCTTGAAACTAAGCCATTCGTTAACATCACCAGAAAAGGAAGGTAAATTAAATTTAGGAAGTTCTATTTTACTTGTGGTTGATTGATTTAGATCATCAATTTCGCTTGAAATGGCTGTACAAGATACTTTATTGATATTCGCCACTAAATTTCTAAGATTATCCTTGTATTGCATAACTCTAGAAAAGTAAACTTCATCATCAAATTCAGAAAATGTTAAAAGATTACAATAAGTTTTTTCAATGTTAGATTTTATATCTAAAATATCTTGTTTAAATGTCTGTAAATTTGCATCATCCTTCGATTCAATCATCTTGAGCGAAATTTGCTCAAAATAATCCACTTGTTTGAAATGAAATTCAAGAATATTTAAAGTAGCTTTAAATTTGGCAGCCATCTTTAATTTTTGCTATTATTAATTTTAATAATATATTTCAAAAATGAATTATAATTATTTATATTTAAATAATTATTTAATAGATTTATTCCCGGGTTTCGGCACCAATGTTTTGTTTCCCACTTGGCAAATACGCAAGTAAGAAAAGCAGATTGATTGTTTACAGAATATTTTTTTCTCGTTAGGCTTAATTGAATAGAATGTTTATATTAGTGTAAAGAAACAAATTTACTTATCTTTGGTCAGGCAATCATCCCAAGCTTTACAAATGAATTTATTTTATTTTTCTTTATAATGAATATTTAAAGAATTTACAAATGAATTAAAGCCGCAGCTGAAAGGAATAGTTCTCTAGTGGCGAGCGTCCTTAGAAAACTTCTAGAAGGTGGCGAGCTCCCTCTGGCGGCGCAGCCAGACGGCCTCCCATTGGTCAGCGATGACGCAGTTCCTTCACCGCTGCGCGTACACCGCCGCGCTCTGCCTTCTGCTACCTATGTTAGAATAAAACGAAACAGGATCGGTAAAGACCCCTCAGAGATACCTGTCGTGATGCACACGAAATTTCCTGCCTCCGTAATGGTCATTGGCGTTATCAGCAGTGAAGGTGATGTCATGCCTCCCCATTTCTTTGAGAAGGGCCTTAGGATGAACGCTGACACCTACATCAATGTTCTGGAGACCGTTGTGAAGCCTTGGATGGACATGGTGGCCGCAGGAAGGAAGTATGTCTTCCAACAGGACTCAGCT
>CP092886.1:9423582-9454911 GCA_030710605.1 Cordylochernes scorpioides
GGGACCTCCTTTTATAGCTGAGCGGGTTCCGAACAGGTCGCTGCCCTTTTCTGACGTAAACAGGGGGGGGGGGGAAGTTTTATTATCCAGGAGGGCCACGACCTCGTAAAAGTTGGACTGGGTTTGCTAGGCCTTCTTTTCTATTCTCACCTAAGCCTGATTAGTTTTAACCTTAATTTTCTCCTGTTAGTCTCCATTCCTTCTATCTGTACAGTTGCTATACTTTATTAGATTCTTACGCGGTACAGATTGATGTTAGTTGAGGCTTTCTATTTGCAGTAAATAAGAAGTTATATACAGTCACGTGGTGGAACATGTGGTAGTAGATATCTGGACTATTTACAACAATTCCATGGTCTTAAATTATCACATATATGTCGAATCCTGTCGTTGTGGAATCCTGTCGACTTAAACTATGGTGAGGTATCCAGTCGATTTAAGCTATGGTGTGCGATCCTGTCGACTCTCGCTATACTGTGTTAACCGAGAGGAACAGTCAGGATGTGGAGAGTTTTCCAGTATCTCTCTGCACCTTGGAAGACCTTTAACAGTTCTCACAGAGTACAGGCATTCGTGGTCGAGGCAGAATGGAAAGCTTGGGAATGATAATCATAAAAAACGAAGAGACACAGTTGTAGTAGGAAAGTTCCGTGAACAGATAAAAGTCGAGCTAAGGAGCGATATATATGTTATGATATTTGTTAGAAATAATTAATATTTTGGAAAATGTTTCTTAATAGGTGCAGTGGTTCGGTAAAAATTTGAACTATTAATTATATAATATTATAACTATCAACAGAGAGAGAGAGAGAGAGAGAGTAGTTTAATTTTAACTCTCTAATAAAAATTTCATGATATATATATATAATATATTAAAAAAGTTAATTCTATATTTTTATGAATGATAAAAAAAGAACAAATATATTCACAATATTTACATTGTTTAAAGAACTAACTAAAAGAAACATATATAATTAAAAGAAGAAAATAGAGTTTTCAAAAAATTGGTCATGTGTTTATAATTAAAAATGAAATAAAATAAAAAATATTTTGAAATGCCTACTCCACGCTAACGAGCGCCAAAAAGCGCGAAACGCGTTCGTGGATGCCTTTTCTTGATTTATCAAGAAATTGGGTTGGCCAAATAGGGTTGGATCAATGTTTAGTTGATTTCTGTTCCACCAGATGGCGCTCTACCTTCTGTAAAGCACATGTGCTCTTGGTTAGGATATGCCATTTTTATTTTTGATTTCAACACCTGACCTTTTTATCTTTTTTTTTTCTTTCGTTTTTTCATATATATATATATATATATATATATATATATATATATATTCTGAATATAGACCAATCCATAAATATTTAAAATAAGGATTATTTTGAATTCAATAATTTCGATGGACCAATCTTCCATCTTTTACGAGAGTTTTGTTTTGAAGCACATAGCAGGTCGCGCGCTTCATAACAAAACCCTCGTAAAAGATGGACGATTGGTCCATCGATATATTGGATAAATATAACTTATTAAATCCAAAATGAGCCTTATTTTATATATATTTATTGAAAATTGAGCAATCCATATTTAATTCATTAGATAATAAAAAGGCATATATTGGATTTAATAAAATATTTATTTTGCCAATATTTCGGCTGGCTGAACGCCAACCTTTATCGAGGCATTACATTTTTGTATAACTGTGATATTATAACACTATGCGGCGCTGAGTGTTTGTGTATACAAAAATGTAATGCCTCGATAAAGGTTGGCGTTCAGCCAGCCGAAATATTGGCAAAATAAATCTTTTATTAATCCAATATATGCCTTTTTATTATCTAATATATATATATATATATATATATATATATATATATATATATATATATATATATTCTGAAAATAGAGCAATCCATACATAAATCATTAGATAGTAAAAAGGCATATATGCCTTTTTACTATCTAATATATATAATAGACGCCAAAGCGCTAATGCCATCCGTTGACCGTCTCCGCAAACTAGGGGACTCAGGTCAGCTTTGGCAAATTGAGAAGTGTCCACCTAGAGACTATGGCTTCGGATAAATGGCCCACATCAGTTCAAGGCGGGATTTTATTTCACGAAATACACGAAGGCTCAAATTTAATTTTGAGAATTTCCTAAAAATGGTGTTTGAATAGTAGAGTGGCTAAGTCAATACTATGACCAAAATAGTTGGCAAATACGGTCAAAAGATAACGCTTAATTTTAGTCTATTTTGACAGTGGAGGCGGCATTAATTTCATAGAAAAACCTCCTTCCGGCCATATTTACACTTATACATATCTGGTAGCCTTCCAACTCGCGAAACCTATGAATAAATATAAAACGAAGATTAAGTATAGATAAGGTTATTTTCGCACATATCGCTGACCAACGTAAGCATTTGAATAACCACGTAACTCAAATCTTATTTTGATAAACGTTTTAGGCTAAAATGAAGGAAACTTTGCTATATTGCTATTATCTCAGTTCCAGGCTGAGGAAATATTCATATCTGGAGCTAGAACCGCGCTTGTAGTGTGATCCATCAGGACTTCCCGTGATCTAACAGAGAAGCATACATATAAAATGAAAGGATTTAAAAGCACGATTGTTTCTTTTATACATAAAACAAACTTCTACTGCCCTTACTGCGATGAAAAATTATAATGGGAGGGCTTGGCTCATCAGTGGTGAACCCTCCCAGCGGTTTCGCCAATTTAATCCACCAGACCGCTTCTCAGAGCTCTAATACTGTATTGGACGATTCTGCTTATATACGCAGCACTGAAGGATGGAATCTTAGAAATGGTTTTCAAGAAAACTATGGACATAAGCTTATAGGACAGTAGAATTACATTCAAAGAGAAGCATACAGTTCTTATTAAAAACCCAAAGTCTCTCAAAGTTGGGAGCTCTTAAATAACTCTACTCTCTATTTACATATAGATATTTAAAAGAGTAAGAAAGGCCGTAAACTGCAGCGAGGACTTTCACCGCAATAAATGAACGCGATAGATTTTATCGTCATCCGAAATTTGACCTTAATGAGGGCAATATATAACCGGGTGTTGGACACTTTAGGAGATATCATTAATTTGGTTGCATTCCTTTTCTTTTATCTTATCCTCCATCTCCGCACACATATATATTTAAAACATATACATTGAGAATTTAAATGATTTTATGAAAAAATAGTACAAGTGTGATATTGTACTGGGATAAGGTGCATAGTTATGAAAAATGGCATCTCCTTATCGTGCAACTGAAAGTTGCTGATGGCTTGCGCCATCTATCGGAATAAATATCAACTATTCTCGTTGATTCTTGATTAATCAAGAATGGGGATATGGCCAATTCTGGAATGATTAAAAATAAACGAGAATAGTTGATATTTATTCCGATTGATGGCGCAAGCCATCAGTAACTTTCAGTTGCACGATAAGGAGATGCCTTTTTTCATTAAATACTTTTATTGAATATTTAAAACGACTATATATATCAATTGGTAGAGCGCCAATCTTTTAACATGTTTTTTATACGTTACGATCAAATGAAGCGTTACAAAAGATCGTTTCATGTACAAGGTTTAGTCAATATATGATGTTAAATCGGTTATTAAAACTATTTTTATCGACAAAATATAAAACTGAACTGAACTACCTAAATATATTTTTTCATCGCAGTAAGGACAGTAGAAGTTTGATATATGTGTAATAGAAACATTCACGCGTCAAAATGTTTTCATTTGCTATATTATTGTCATTTACAGAAATATGCAAGAATTGTCATTTCAATAGTTTTATTATACAGTACATGGTTGTGATGAGTAGAGAAAACAGATGAAAATTTAGTGAAATGGCGAAAAATGTTCTAGGTGGGCGGTAACATCCAGAGCCTGGTGCCATCAGGGCTAAGTACATTCAGCACACAAAGTTACAACCTGGGCTTCATTGTTTCTTTTATGATCAGTTCAACCTCCTGAAACCATGTAAAACCATTCCTTAGAGATGATAAAATAAAATGACTTAGTAGGAATGTGAATATACACTTATGGACATGAGTTCGCCGGCCATCTTTTTAAAGAAGAAGACTAGTAATTTTATTCACACATGGTCAACTCGTGTGTCTTCAATAAAAGTCACTATGTATCAACTATCTTTCAGAGATATTGTTTGAATCCCGATATACATGATAAAAAGTACAATTTTTCTAAAATCAAAATAAATATAATTATACATATTATATATATAAAGGATCAATGAATATTAAAATGAAAAATGAACATCCACACAAGACAAAAAAAAAAGATAGGTGACTTTTATAGCACAAAAAGATATATAAAAAATCCAATCTAGATAATTTATCAGCACAGTTTATTAGAAATGGTTAACAAAATATATTCTATATATCCAATATCTCTATTTACAAACCAATTTCAATAATTGCCGAGCCATACACTCTAATTAATTTTCTTTGTCTTTCTCTCATTACATTAATATTTCAGTGCGGTTTATTTCTCTCCTTGAATTTTTAGTGAAGCAAGGAGAATCTACCAGAGTCAGAAATGATTTCTGGCCATTTTACCTTTTAAAGGAATAACTCTTTGTCATTATATATTTTCTTATATGCCATCTAAATCCTGGAAATAGAATCTGATCTGTCTGACGCCCTGATGCAAAATCCAGAATTCAAAATTGCTTTAATCTACGATTACCTTAATAGATTCGTGACATACGAGAATGGGTTCTCCGCATCTTCAGGTCGCAATGACGTCACTCTTCATGGCCATGCTTCTACAGGAACTACCACAAGTCTTGTTCGAGGGATTTCCATACCATCAATTGCCTTTCCATTCTTCTCACTCTATGCCTTGGTTCAGTGACTTCTTTCGTTTAGCGGTCATCCTTCATTCTTGCTATATGCCCCCCGATCTTTTAACAATCATACTTGTATATTGAAGATGCTACGTCTCTGATACTAGAATGTTTTATAAGAATATCTTCTATGTTCTCAACATTATTAGTTTCCATTATATTTCATTTAATATAGATATAGCTAATTATTTCACCATTATAATAAAGAGAACGAATTTCCCTTTAAAGAGAACTTAAACGTTTCTCTCTCTCATTAGAGAGAACGTTGAATAGCGCAATATTGAATCTTTCGTTTCGTCCGATATTCAAAGCATTTCTTTGGTCAAGGGCTCGATAACGACGCCCTCGCTATCCTCGCGTCTGCTAAGTCATCAATTTACAGGTTCTTTCTGAGCCTTGAGATGAGGGGAGAATGTGAAAACCCCCTTACTGTCTAGAGGAGGACTCGTCTGTCGTTGGGGGAGCCTCCTGGACTTTACATAACTGTATATATTTTACTCTTTTATTTTATCCCTCTTTTATTTTATCCCTCTATGATTATTTTATAATACCACCATTGACTTGTGTATGATGTCAATAAAATATTTTTAAATCTCAAAGCATTTCTGAGAAATTTAATGGAAAATATCGTTTTCAAATTATTCAAATGCGTTGAGAAGTCTAACAATGTACCACACTTCCGTGTTGAAATGTTAAGGGAACCAACCAGACTTTTTCTAGAGAATAAACCGGAATCATTTTCTGGTCTACATTCTGCTTTTGTTTACATAAATTAATGGGAAGCTGTCAATTTATTTTATTTGGAGGGAAATAGAATTTCAATAAAAAAAATATTTTCATGTGTGAAGCATTAAAATATTTTCCGTAATAAAGCTTCTCCATAAAAATCCCCGCTATCGGAAATAAATGTGGAAGTCAAGAAAAGCAATAAACTCGAAACTTGCTGAATTTAACAGGAAGGATTTTCGCTGTCTGCTAAAAGTATCTTAACCTTTGGAAACTTTCTACGTAAGTCGATGATTACTTTGGCATAAAATAAAAAATAAACTTTCAAAATATATCGTCATCCTACATTTTTGCAACTTTAATTTTAAAAGATACTCGATTTTATATACATTGAACGCGCATAAATATTTCTTAATAATTTAATGAAAACACGGAAAAATGTTGGTAATTTGTCTCTGAATATATTTCATAATTGTTGTTTGGTCTATATTATAGAGATCTGCAATTTTATTGTGTGGAATCGGGGAATATTTGTTATCGCTCTGATCTTTTATTTACTTTGCTCACGTAGAGGTGGAGGTGGACATTGTCGATTTAAGACTATGACAACTTGGAGTCTAATCCCACATTGAGCGCTTCTTTTTCCTTCAATAGCCCCCAATTCTTGAACAAGTTAAACCTCGCCAGTGAGTGTAATCATACGGGGCTGTAAATTTAAAGTCGAACTGCTTTTACAAGAGTAGATATGTGGTGTACCTAAGTAAAAGGCAATTGCTAAACTGCCCGTAATGATTATCTTCGCCTACACCATGTGTTTATGTTATGTAAAACGCTTTGCTCTGATTTTTCACATATTCAAGCATTCTCGCACACACACACACATTTGACAAAATATTTATCAAAAAACATCATTGACTACCTTGTTGTACTTTTCAAATACAACCTCCACCACATAGACGTGTGTCAGTAAACCGAAACACCTATTTTATATTCATCAATAATTCTATCCCAATATAAGGAAAGTAATAATAAGGCACAATTTGGATTATAGATTATAAACACAAGGTAATAAGACCACATCCAAATAAATACATATTGAGTGACGTTTCGGTAACAGCGTTGTTACCATCTTGAGACAAAAGTACTGAATGATGATAACAACGCTGTTACCAAAACGTCACACAATACTCATTTATTTGGATTTGGTCTTATTACCTTGTGCTTATAAGGAAAATATAAACAAGATTTGAGAAGGAATTGCCAGACATCATCTTGAAGAAGGAATCAAAGTTTACGGCGACGAGTTTCTTATACTCACCGTAAACTTTGATTCCTTCTTCAAGATTTATTTGATATTCATTACAATATATTCACCATAATAGTTAATTGTATGATCAGGATGTGCGTTTTTCGTGAGTAATCAAATAATTCATATAAAATTGTGAGGTATAGATATCAGTTTCAAGCTGAATTCGAGAAGCTGTTTAAATCTACACAAATTCAGCAAAACAAGATTCTTAGTAAAAGACATTTGACATTTTCACTCTAAGACATTTTAGATCCTGCGCGGTTAAATATACGTTGAATGGATTTGACATTTTCTTACAATACAAACTTCTCCTATAGGAATAAAACCAAAAGTAACTGCTAGTCATTTCTTATGGGTCATATCAACAACATTAAGATATTGTTTCTCTAATCTTAAGTCTAATAAGGTTGAATATTATTCAAAATGTATATGTCTCACTAAAGTTTGAACGGATTAACGGCTCCATATAACCATGCGCACTTGAATCTTCCAGGAGACAAGATAAAAAATGATAATGATATATATTTATTCTAAAATCTTTTGACAATATCTATATCTTATATTATTACTAGCATGCTTTTAGGAGTGCCAACAAACTTCTGTTTCTAACCATATCACAAGCATCTTCCATCTATTTATGATGGAAAGCCTTGAGTCTGTTTGAAATATAAGCTGAATAAATAATTGTATTTGAGACGCTAAATGTATCTTGTCTAGTTGACAGGACGCCTAGAGAGTAAGTATGATCTTTCATGTGATATGGTGATATGGAATGAGCAGGGGACGCAATTATAAGGAATATAAACAAATAAACGATAATTATTTTTTTATCTAATGATATTGCGCTGTAAGAACAGTAGAATAATTTTTTATCAGAAAAAAATGTATTTTTTTTTACCCACATATGGCACACGCTAATGCATTCCATAATAAATCTTACATAGAAACCATCTCAAAAAAGCCTTCAGCTACATTTTGTAATCGATATAAAAGCCTTTTAGTATTTGTGGGATCAGATATATGAATATGTACAAGTTTGGGTTCGAATTTCTTGTAGAGTAACACGATAATATATGGCTTTATTTAGTACTAGACGAATGACCCGGGCAACGCCCGGGTTTTACCCGATTAAATGTTTTTATTCAAATACTATTCGTTACAATTATAAATTGGCACCGTGGACGTTACTTTTGTGAAATGTCCCGCTCCAAACTTTACAGTCAGATTAGTTACGATATACACATGTGTAAATCTTCAAATCGAGCGAGCGTCTATAAATATTTCGATTTAGATCAAGTATTCTAATTATTAAGCGAAAAAAATATTATTAATAAAATTTGAGAAGATATCGATTTTAAACGTATTTATAACCTTGATAGAGGGCGCTGTTCGTGAGCTAAGCAGAATATAAATAAATAAATACCAAATACCAAATATTTCGAATTAGAGCAGTTATTTTAAACGGCGAATTAGATCAGTTATATCTAAAAATGAAAATATATATAAATAAATAAAACATACCAAATATTTCAAGAGCAGTTATTAAGCTACGCTTGGCATCATAAATGTTCGCATGTAAAGCTATTTCAGGCCTTACATATTTCTAACAACCTTTTTGAAATAGGTTTTTGAAACATGGAAATTATAATACTTCAAATAAATAGAAATAGAGTGAACACAAATAAAACATACCAAATATTTCGAATTAGAGCAGTTATTTTAAACGGCGAATTAGATCAGTTATATCTAAAAATGAAAATATATATAAATAAATAAAACATACCAAATATTTCAAGAGCAGTTATTTTAAACGACGAATTAGATCAGTTATATCTAAAAATGAAAATATATAAATAAATAAAACCTACCAAATATTTCAAATTAGAGCAGTTATTATATAAATATTTATATTATATGTGTTATTAAGCGAACTATTTTAAACGACGAATTAGATCAGTTATATCTAAAAATTAAAATATATAAATAAATAAATACCAAATACCAAATATTTCGAATTAGAGCAGTTATTTTAAACGGCGAATTAGATCAGTTATATCTAAAAATGAAAATATATATAAATAAATAAAACATACCAAATATTTCAAGAGCAGTTATTTTAAACGACGAATTCGATCAGTTATATCTAAAAATGAAAATATATAAATAAATAAAACCTAACAAATATTTCAAATTAGAGCAGTTATTATATAAATATTTATATTATATGTGTTATATTTTTTTACCTATGTATGGAAATTTTGGTTTGAATTAGTGAACTACTGCGAAATTGTATACCGGACATACAAACCAACCAACAAACAAACAAACATACAAACATTTATTTTTATATATATAGAAGATATAATATAAATGAGTTTTAAAAATTGTTAAAAAAAAATGCATCGGCCGGGAATCGAACCCGGGCCGCCCGCGTGGCAGGCAAGCATTCTACCACTGAGCCACCGATGCGTATACAAAATGGCCTTATTTGGGTATTCATTCCATTCCGGATTACTCCGCGTAAAAAAATAGTTCTTCAAATTAAAAAAAGAAATAGCCAAAAATTATAAGCAAAATGTAGCCAAAAATTTTCCTCAGGTTTATAAAAAGCGACATGCAAAATTTGGAACCAATTGGTTCAGTAGTTTTTGAGTTTATCGCGAAACAGACAGACAGACAGGAATTGACTTTTATATATATAGAGATTGTGCTCGCTTCTGGGAGCTTTTCAACTTGTAGAATTATTCTGATATCCCATCCGACCGATATTGTGCGAATAAGACACAAGACTCTATCCTTTACTTACATTCTCGTTTGGCTCTTCATTTAATATCAAAACCTATTTTGTGGAAATTTATCCCTTTACTCTTTCTCAATTTCAAGGATCTATAATGAAAAAATATATATATTTATATATTCTTGGATTCTTGGAGAGAAGAACTTCACAAATAAATAAACACATAATTATCTTTTTAAAAAGGCGATCTATTGAATAATATATATATATATATATATATACGCATAAATAGACAAAACATAAGGAAATGGAGAGTCTTCGATATCGCCGGTTGTCTCTTTCTTTTAAAGTAACAGAGGCAATTTTTTTCACAATTGGTTATCTCTTATGTCTTCAATAATGTTCACTGTGTATAGTATATCTTTAAGAGTTATTGTCTGAATCCCGATAAATATGCTTCAAAGGTACAACTTCCTAAGTTTTTTTCCATGATTGTATATTATGTTGAAATATTATAATAAATTATGGTTTAAATGACAGTATTTAACTCTTACATACTCAGCCTATTCTTTTTTAATACTAGCGAATATGTATTTCCTGGTTTTTGTCCGAGTGATAATTTGTCTAAAGAATATATTTTTAATAATTACCACCTGAATACAATAGTACTCCGCTTTTGCCGGTCTCAATTAGACAATTAAAATAATTGTATTGACATCTTGTCAATACATGCAAAGTACACAGTCTGCACTATTTTATATTGCCGGTCTCAAGCCCGGATGAAAATGGAGGAGGGGGAGCAGTAACAAGCTCTCTAAAAAACTTAGGCTCAGCTGGCCCGGCTGATAGTACCCTGTAAGGGCTCTTAATCCAGGGATACAGGATGAGCAGCGTTTGTACTCCATTGTTAGGAGCGGCTGCACAAGGCGTCTGTTCCTCATGTCAGAAGCAGCCATTTCTTTTGGAGCTAAGTCGGCCTGCTATTGAGTAGTATTCCCAGTGTTAATGACAAAGGCAGACGTATTCTACTTCACCCAGTCACGATCTCAAACTTTACAAGCTTGATACCCTAATATGATTGGGTGAGGATAAGAAAGAAGAAGAAGATACAACAATAGCCGTCCTGTACCGATGAGGGCTGTCATGAGGGACGTCCGGCTCACCAGTTGTAAGTGTTATCAGGGATCCAGTAATCAGAATGCATTCACCGCTGTTGGTTAAAAGAAAACTTTTTTATTTAACACATGTAAATTATGATGCACTAGCGCGCCATCTGTTATCAAAATTCGAAACTATTTTAAAGGCGTAAGATTCTTTTTGATATTAAACAACTTCTACTGCCCTTACTGCAATGGAAAAATTAATTGCAGTAAGGGCAGTAGAAGTTGTTTAATATCAAAAAGAATCTTACTCCTTTAAAATAGTTTCAAACATGTAAATTATATTATTTTTTATAGCCAATCAAATATCTATAGCAAGCGAGAACATATTAAGTAATACTCCCATTTGAAACATTTCACTATGTCTTTTATTTACAATTCTTAGAGTATTTTATTTATAATTAAAGAAAAAATAATAAATATTCTATACTATAAATTAAAATAACGATAACAGTTATTTCCAGCTGCCTCAAGGGCTATAGCCCGAAATCACGAACTACAGGTTCTTGGCTTTTGTTCTAAAATTCCAGTATCGTGGTTTATGCCCTGCTAGAAATCTGCACGTCCTATGCAGAGGCGAAGAAAGAAGAAATCATTTTAATACATTTAACAATAAGAATTTCCGTTTATTTAGTAGGGTAAGTTTTACACAAAGATAAAATATATATGGGATGAAAATACATTTGGAATCTTTTATTATCAAAAGGTGTCTTTATAATTCCTTTCAATTATCCAAATAACCGCCAAAATGTATATCTCACTAAAAGTCCTTCACAAATACAGCTAATTTTTCTCTCAATTTAATTTTAACACCTTCGCTTGCAACACTTCAATTCTTAACCATTCTAAAGCGCCTTTATTTTTCTTCTTTGAAGATGATACATTTCATTGTCAAAGGCGCGATGTCAGAATTCCTTTATTTACACCAAATGTTTTGTGTGGGGTGAAGGAAGTTGAATATATATATTTTAATTTCTTTAAAACATTCTACTTTTTCCATTCCACTTTTGTCCTACTTGTTATTCTTAATACCTCGGCCACATATCTTATTATTCTATATTTTGTGTTGATGTGATTCGAAAAATGTTCCTTTTGCTGTTGTAAAGATTTTCATATTTTTTAAAGGTGTTCGTATTGAAACATTAACTTATATATTTTTAAAATAGAGCAATCCATAAATAAAATTTTAATTAAAAAGCCATATATTGAATCAAAATATCATTTATTTTACCCGATTTCAGTTGGCTGAACGCCAACCTTTATCAAGGTTTCATAACATATTAATGTGTTTGAGTCCAAAGGCGAATTAATGGACACGATCCATTAATTAAGATTATATAAAAGGGCGCACCTGGATCTGTAAAGAAAAAAAAAACAAATTATTTCTTAAAATATTTCGAGAGATTGTTTCCCTCTTTATCAAATTCACTGTGCAATAAATTGATAAAAAGAGAGCAATCTCTCGAAATATTTTAAGGATCTTTTTTTCTTTACAGATCCAGGTACGCCCTTTTATATAATATTAATGTGTGTCAACAACAAATTGTTGTTGGCACACATTAATATGTTATAACATCTTGATAAAGGTTGGCGTTCAGCCAACTGAAATATTGGTTAAATAAATTCTATTTTGATCCAATATATGCCTTTTTATTTAATATTCTCCATCCTCTGTTTCTACCAATGCCTTGATCAATTTCATGGAACATTCCGGTACAATGGAATCCTTGGCACTCTTTATTTTCAACATTTCAAAATTGATTTCGTCATGATTATTCGTCAAATCATATTTTATAGTTTCTTGCTTACAATCTATTTTTGCGTTCATTTTCTTAAGGAAATCTCTCCCAAGAATTAATGTCCGTAAATGCGTTTTCAATATCACAAAGTTGTGTGATAATGTTTCGTCATCAATTTTTATATTTAAAAATATACTTCCTACCATGTCCAATTTTTTTCCATCGGGTCCTGCACAAATTTTTGCGAGTTTACTTATACCATGGCCTGTATCGAGGGCCGTTCTGAGGTCGACCACTGAGAGGTCAGCACCTGTATCAACCAAAGCTTCAAAAGTCCCTATCTTGTCCACATTAATTTTTAATTTGTATTTAGGGTCCAACTTCTTGATTCCGTTTATGGTCGACTTGCTTTGATTGACAGATTCAGGCGCGACGCTTAGTTTAAATCTTCCAACACGGAATATCTATTCCGGGTAGGAATATTTGTCTGTGTGCTATGACATACATCAGCATAAAGCCGAGGTCCTGATTTCTCTGATATTTCATTCATTTGGCATTTTTCTTCGACCTTCTCTTGGGTATCTGCTGGATCCTCTTCTAGGATTCTTATAAACTTGACCCTACAATAACGGGCCACGTGCCCTGGCTTGTTACATTTAAAGCAGATTGGTCTTCCATCTTCCGTCCTATTTTTGCTCACTTCTTGGCTTTTATTGTAAGTGTTTCTCTGAAGGTTTGGTTTCGGCACAAAGTTAGGATTATAAGGACGTCTAGGGGTAGAGGGCTGGGGAAAGTTGTTTCGATACTGTCTGGGGGTAGGAGGGGAGTCGTTCTTGTAATTATTGGAAACAGGGGCTTGGGGCCTGGAAGTGGTCTGGTAGTTTCGTGCGGCAGTCGGCGGCACGTACCTCGATTGTTGTTGGGGTCTAGAATAGCGTGGACCGTTATATAGGTTTCTGGATTTCTCCACACGTTCCCGATACTTCTTTTCAAAAGAATCCATTTTCTTGCACACGACAAGAAGGTCATCGGTCGTTTTAGGAGGGTTCAGGTAGAGCGCGAATGAGTACTCTTTTTTCAGTCCTCCAATAACATGTTCAATTTTTGTTTCTTCTTCCATTGCGGGGTCAACCTTGTTGCACAACACTAGAATGTCTTCCGCGAACCTGATTGCTGGTTCATTCCAGTGTTGCATTCTGTTGAGCTTCATTCTAAGTTCTTCTTTATTCGCGTCCAAAGAAAAATCCTGAATGAGGCGGATTTTAATATTTTCCCAGCTCGTGAAACTAGCTTTGTGTAAATTCAACCAGGTTTTAGCGCTTCCCGTCATGTTCATGGCGGCATAACGAGAGATAATGTAGTCTGCCCAATGGTACAAGAAGCCAATTTCTTCAAGAGATTCAATCCATGGGCGAGGGTCTTCCGTTCCATCATACTTGGGGATGTCGATGTTGGGATTCAGGACAACTGGGTCGGAACTAGCATCTCTACCAATTGTTGCACCAGGTTGCGGCTTGGCAGACTCTTCAGCCTGGATTCTCTCCTGTGCTGGGTCTTGCATCTTACCAGAGCGTGTTTCAACCATCCTACAAATTTATAAAAGGGAATAACGAGATAAGTCTTCTTTAAGTAGCCACCAGAATCCTTTATTTATTTTCTCACATCAAAGAGAGCAGTGAAGTCACACGTGTACCTAAATACAAATGATGACAATCTAAATAATCTGTGTTTTAAATAAATATCATAGAATATTTTATATAAAAATAAATAAATATATAATTTAAATTTCAAATATATTAAAAATAATATAAGAAATACGCCATTAATCATGATGTAACAATATAGAGAGAGGGTTTTAGACATTTGAAATAATAAAGTCATATCCACGCTAACAGCTTACATGAGCATTTTAAATGACAGAACACCATCTAGTGGAACAAAAATCAACTAAACGATGATTTAAGTTTGTTCCATAATAGTTAAATCTTCTCCAGAAAAGGCAACTCTCTCTTTAAAAGTGAATTAAATCAACGCAATTTTGTTTATCGTATATACAGAACGTTATGGTGGTGATGAAGAATTTTAAAGGCAGAAGTCCCACTTTTGCTTCTTAAACACCGCAACTGAAAATACGAAACATGAGTATGTTGTATAGGTAAATATATTAAAAATATAGCTCTATTCTATATATAGAGAGAGGTATATATATATTGTATTTTTATAATAATATATTGTGTAAAAGTAGATTTACGGAGGTTGAAAATTGTAATATCTTAAAATATAGTTCTTCAAATTAAAGATACTTGGGCCCGTAAATCTTTACCTTTATATATAGGCATATATATATATTGTATTTTTAGAATAATATATTGTGTAAAAGTAGATTTACGGAAATTGAAATTTGTAATATTTTTAATTTGAAGAGATAATAAAAATATTTACTGGCCGAAGTATATCTTTAATTTGAAGAATTATGAATGCCGGCCAGGCAGCCTCTATCTTTACGATCTTAAAATATATTATAAATATTTTTGAAGCGATGATTTTCAAGTTAAAAAAGAATAGAGACCACATACCAATACTTTGGTATTTACGATAGCTTCGATTCGAGAAAGTGTGGGCAGAAGATTCTATCGAGAAGGCACTCGAAGTTCTGTCCATAGTACTTATTCGAAAGTGAGCTCTTGAGGGCAATTAAACAAAGTGTTCAATCAAGGCTGCTTCAGACGCCAAGTATAATCCCACCTGATGCTGGATGTTTATCTTGGATTTACTTTTCTACTTGCTCCAATTGGAGGAGATTTCTCGTCAATGGGCTATGATAACATCCAATTATTTTATCGGGAATTATTCTTTCCATAGTAGAAAATAATAATATTGTGTTAGGAATATTACTAAAAATGAATTAGCCCTTCGGGCATTTACAATAGATTTTGTAGACAAAATTAATCAGTTAAAGTCTATTTGCAATTAAACATTGATGTCCTGGACAATGCTAAAAATGTGAAACGATCTGAGATTTATATACAAGTATAAAATAGCTTCCACATGTGTTTTCCTACAGATAAAAGTATTTGTCTTCTTGCAGGGACGTTCGTTATCTTCAATTTGGTTGTACTTGAGTGATCACATCAAGGTATCAAACATGACGTAGCCACGCAATAATATTTGAAATAAAGGCGATAAAAATTCCCCACCAAAGAGCAACAAGTTATCCTAGATTTGTTCAATATTTGCCTCGCCTTGAAAACCCTAGAATTCAACGGCAGTTTCTTCTAACAGACAAGGGGCTCCCTAATGGGCAGTCCTTTATCCACAGTCGCGGCCGAGAATGTTATGTCCAACTAGGACCGCTGGATTTTGTCCCACAACTACCTGGGGATCGAGTTGTGGTCACGGTACGTTGACGACATTTTCTGCCTCCACCGCGACACAGACCACCTCCCCATTCTTAATGCTTTAAATTCTTATAATCCCGATCTTCGTTTTACACACAACCCGTAACGATTTAATTGCTTCCCGTTTTTAGATGTTTTAATTGTAAATACCGAACACAACCTTCCACACAACCGTTTACCGTAAACCCAATTCCGCCCCCTCCTACTTACATTTCAAGTCCCACGCCCCGATTTCACTCAAATTCACCACTTTAAAAACCATTTCCAAGCGAATTTACACTCACTGTTCCCTCGACTGTTTCAAAAAGAATGATAAAAGTATTGTATATAATCATCTCTCATCCGCCGGTTATCCTCATGATTTTATCCGTCATCATTTTTACTCGCCTAATTCCACCAAAACAGTCCCTCCCCCCTACCCAGATCTTTGTGTTCTCCCGTTTTCGGCCAGGAACTCCGACATTTCTTTCTTTTTACGCAAATTCGGAATACGTATCTATTTTAATAATACCCCTTCCCTCTATACTTCCTTACGCCATCCGATTACAAAAGGTTCGATTAAAACTAATCCCCTAACCGCCACCAACGCAATTTACAAAATTCCCTGTCTCGATTGCGAACAGTGTTAAATCGGAGAAACCGGTCGATCTATCTGCACCAAATTATCTGAACACAGCTGAACACAGCCGCAGCATACGCACCAACGACCGCAAGTCTCTCTTATGCCAACACATCACTAATTTCGCCACTCGTTCAATTTGGACAGCGCTGTATGCGTTTACAAGGGCGTCGGGAACAAGTATCAGCGCCTAGTCCTTGGATCTTTGGTCTCGCACTGCACGCCCAGTTTTAACTGAAAATCGATCTCCCACCCCAATACTCCGTGTTTTTACCTCGCCAATCCCCCCAGCTGAACTATTTACCTACTGTATTGGGCTAACTTTCATATCCATAGTTTTAAAATATTTCCAAGTTGTAACCTGAAGAAGGGCATTCTTGCCTGAAAGCTTGTGTTTTTACCATTAAAAGAAAATCACCACATTTTTATCGCCTTCATTTCAAACATCAAGGTATGTTTCCGCGTATACTACAGCAAACACGCTAAAATATCGCGGGAGAACAGATACGTCATATAATATAGAAAATTCCACTTTTATGAGAGCATATGCTGCACTTAAATGTTTTGCAAACACAATGTACTTTAAGTCCAACAAAGAATTGCAAATATTATATATTCAAGGGGGTTCTGCTCATCAATTGATAACTGTTCTTGCCGATCACAGTTCTTCTTCTGTCTGGAAATTTCCGGAAGTCTGAACCTTCGGAAACTGCCAAATACAAAAATCAATATCCAGACGAAAGAATATATATTTTTATGACTGTTTGCCCCATAGTACAATTCTGCGTGTCACACAATATGGTTCATGAGAGAGAAATATGCCTTCAGAACAATAGACTGACCAAGCACTACCTTCTACCATACCAAAACAGCAGAACCAGTTCTACCAGTATTCTACCTTTGTCATCTGTCACTCTACAAATGCTGTTCCAGCTCAGTGTCATCATCTCTGTAGGAACAGAAATGACGATGTTTTCTTATACTACAGTAAATGCTGAACTATAACTCCCGCACGTCACCGCACAGACTGAAATGTCCATATGGGAGGAGAGAGATAGAGAGGAAGACGAAGGCCTATAAAGAAATTTTTAAACACAGATAGACATATCATTTGAATCCATTCAATCAAGTCATCTCAAGTCCTATTCAAAGAACAATGTCATCTGACAAGTACGAATGCTAGACCTTCAAAAGAAAGTGCGAAGTTTTGCTCCAGAAATATTAGTTCAGATATACTGAAGAGAGGACTCCAGTTAACCTTTTGATTAAATTTGTATATATTTTATTTTGTGTTACCTAACAGGATATAAGATTCTCTCATTACCAACTCCATTAATATGTATAAATTATCGTGTTTATCTATAAATAAATCAAATTCGAAATATAAATAGAATACACATACTTTTTACATCTATTTAGATATTCAACGTTTGCTAATATAACTGTAGGGAGTAATCCACAAACCACCGTCGATGTAAATGCTCTATCACAAATAAAATTGATTGTTTATTCCTTAATAGTAGATGATAAAATTTGCGGGAATTCTTAACTTAGTCACCAGAATCAAAGTATACGCACATTGTTAAGGAATTTGTAATAAGCGGATTTCGGATTCTCAACTTGAATACGCAACAATTGTTTAGATCGAAAGCGCGTACAAGAGCTTTCTCATTATATAGCCTTCTGTGAAACCTGAGAGATAATGTCTCAACCAATCATTAATACAAAATATATATTATATATATATATATATATATATATCACTCGTGGACAAAACTTAAGGAAGAAGAAAGGGTTTGATGTCACGGTTTGTCTGTCTTTTTATGTGTGTCTTCAATATAGATCACTATGCATCAAATATTTTTTCAGAGTTATTGATTGAATCCCAATATACGTTCTAAAAGGTACAACTTACTTAAGTCCATGAGTGTATAAAAACAAATATGCCTTATAAATAATAAACTGAGAAAGAGCGCACAATCCTTCCAAATATATCCTTTTAAAATTACAAAATATTTTCTCACAATGAGTTTTCTTTTTTTTTTCAAAACGCTAGCTTTCAAGCGATAATCGCTCTTCAACGGGCTTAATAAAACATGGACTATATACTACAAGAAATATTTACAAAAACATACCCGCGCAGCGTGGATATTTACAACTGGAATTTTTAATTGATATGTAATTTAACAATGTTATGGAATATGTCTATTTACATTTTTAGGACATCCAGAACCTAAAAAATCGATCTATTTATTTCTTCTGAGATATCGGTATTGTGACGTTTTTCACAATTTTATCGTGAATAAATATATCCTTGTTCTTTATTCATATATATCCAGGTACGCTATCTCTTTTTACTATTATTATAACTTTATAACCTCTATTTTATAAGAATTTAAACAACTTAGCATTTATCTTCACAAATGAAGCATCTTTCTACTAGCTTCACTAATATGGAGAATATTGAGAGGACCTGGCTCATCAGTATTGAGCCCTCTCAGCGGTTTCACCAGTTTGATTAACCAGGCCTATATAACATTGTATTTACCTAACTCATATAGCCGGAAATTTCAAGGAGAACTCTCAGTACAGATACTCTAAAGATATGAACATGACGCTTTGTGAAACAATAGAAATATAACAAAAGATATTGATTACTTTATGAGAGTGTGCTTGATATATAAATAACATTTCTATTAATATACGTATAGAAATTTCCAAATCAGTAAACAACCAAATAAATGACAAAAGTAACTTTAATTATTTCTAACACTAAACATTATATATGCGTTAGAACCTTGAGACAAAATTAATTCACAAAAATATTCCCATTTTAAAATCCAAAATTAAATCACGTCCGAGTGTAGATGTTAATACATAAGTTTACATTTTATACACTCTTGATTTAATCGTCTGCTTGCCATTTATATGACTTTTTGATGTTTATCTATTTATCACGTAAATTCAATTTGGAGAATAAATTGAAGCCGTTAAAAGTTGAAAACTTTAAAGAGACATTCTCTCTCTCTCTAAGTATGATATTTGGAATTGTGAAGATTCTATGGGAATTTGTAATATTAAAGCAACTCTCCTGCTGAGGATCAAGTCTCATTTTAATTACAAAACTAAACTAAGCGTATTTTCAGTACTTCATTTTGTATCGTATTGTTGCGTGCTCTACCTTTCTTGACGCTTCCTTACTGTGGCTGACCCTTTGGACCGTTGGCCTTCCCTACACTACCACCTGGGAGCCACGCCGCACGTGAAACTCCCCTAACCTCTGGCAGTATCCGTCAGCCTTACCACGGGTGGGGGGGACAGTCAGGACTGACCAGAGGCGCAGCTATGTGTTGTCGGAAGGAGAGTCACGACCGCACAACGCCGAAGAACAAGGGAGTTTATTAAAACACTTTATCTACATTATAACTGGTCGCAATATCATATAACAAGTACTTTACATAATACAGGTGGCAGGATGAGGCCGGAGGAGGAATCATGCACAGAACCATTTATTACAGGGGATGACGAAGGAACAGGACCAACAACAGAGTCAGAGCAGAGAAACGCCGCATAAATCCATGGCGCCACCTATTGGCCACTTTTAGAACTATTTTCTAACGCCATGCATGCCACAGTATATATATACTTTTTTTTAAGATCAAAAGGTTCGAAACCAATAGTTAAAATTTAAAAAAGTACCGATATTTTTCCATTTTATATTAAACTTTATTTTAAATACCAATATAAACTTAGTGACTTTTGAAGCATTATATATGTATCAAAAGGAACACCTTTCTTTAAAATTCAGAAAATGCAGCTCCAACCTTGCGCAGAGATTTCGTATTCCTAATTATTCGTGCAAAATGTTCCAAACTATTTCTTCCGATATTCCAATGGCCTCAGCTATCTCCCACACCTTTACCTACTCATCGTCCAGCACGATATTGTGCAACTTCTCGATAGTTTCAGGTGTGGTTGCATTTTCGGCCGTCTTTCACGTGGGTCATCTTCGAGCAACCATTTTTTGGCTGAAGCTATAAATAGATTTTCTAGAGGGCATCACATCTCAAGCTAAGCCTTTTAAAAATTTTTAAATTCTTTCAATATTTAAATTTAAAAATGTATGCATATAAAAAACTATCCTTATATATATATTTTTTTTTTGGCTATGCATATTAATGAGGATATTTATTACCTACTTTGTTTCAAAAGTTTCTTTCTTTACTTAAAATGTGTGTGAATTAGGAATATATATAAAATTGGATATATATTTCAGAGAGAGAGGGGGGTCCACATTGGGTTTGTTGATCTTAACGTGTAAAAAGAGGATTTCAGTAATTTGCTAAAGAACGCTAACATTCGCACGTTGTGAAGGCAACTTCCATTTCACGCCTGAAGTGAGGAAATTTGAGTCAATCAGGTCTCTTCCTAACCGTGAACATTTGGCTGTGGGCGAGAATCCAATCAATATCAAATCGATTCAATAATTCGCCCAAATGCGCTTTTCTTAATTAATACTTAACTAAATTTCTTGAAAATTTAATTATTTCAGTTTAACTTGTATAAAAAGAAATAACATTCTCTCTCACTTTCTCTTTTCACTTTCTGCCTTCCGGCATTGCATTCTCGCCGGGTATGGCGCCTGAAAAATCGTCTATTTTCTAATTGGATAATGGAATTTTATGAAACCAATTAGGACATACATTAATAATTAATTGCCATTGCAACATTATATAGTATATAAATCTAAGATAATAAAAATGAATGCACAAAATAGTTTTATTAATTCAGAAAGTGTTAGCATTTTTATTAGTGGTTTTTCATAGATTAATATATTTATATTTTTGACCAGAGAGAGAGATGACTGGACTACTTTACATGTATATATTTAGTTTTAGAAACGATGTAAGTTAGTTAATTATGAAGGGAAATTAAAAGTATTAATATCTTCGAGGTGTTGGTGAATACTCTGCTCGATGATAAAATAGGAAAGTCTTAGCTCCCAACAGAAAGTTACGATTATTGACACATTTATTATTTAAAACGAAGTTCCTTTTTTAACAAATGCCAAATATTAAGTGGAATCACCAAAATATTTGTATAGCTAGAAATTTTACGAGAGTTAAAAATATGAAACGATGTTATCCAATTTAACAAAACTGACGGTACATAGACCCCTTGAGTGATTTTCATCACTCGTGCCAAGCAATCGTCTGAATGCAGAGAATCTAATCATTTCAAAGAAGTTTACGAAGACATAGAAGAATGTGTATTTTGAATCCTTATACTACAATGGCTCTGTGTCTAAGAAAATACACACATGTACATACACATAGAAACATATGGATTTATAAAATTGATAAAGAAAAAATGATGTTAATATATATATTTCTACCGAAAAAAGTTGTTTCGATATGTTATAGAAAGATGCACCCTTCACTACAGTAATTGTAGCTGACACCCCATAAAATTTGATAAGGCCTTCAGCTACGGTAAGACTAACGGTTGTTCTCATAACCAGATACTACAGCGTCTTTCTTATCTCCACTCAATCATATTAGGGTGTCAAGCTTGTAAAGCTTGTTGATGGTGTCTGTCGGGGATGAGTAGAGCACATCAATGGATGAGTCAAAACAACAATAATGTGTTTAGGGATTTCAGGTTGAGAATTGACAACCACCATGATTGGGTGAAGTAGAATGCGTCTACCTTTGTCATTAAGACTGGGAGCACTACTCGGTGGTAGGCCTACTTAGCTCCAAAAGAAATGGCCGCCACTGACATGAGGAACAGACGTCATGTGCAGCCGCTCCTAACATGGAGTACAAACGCTGCTCATCCGGTATCCCTGGATTAGGAGCCCTTACAGGGTACTATCAGCCGGGCCAGCTGAGCCCAGGTTTTTTAGTGAGCTTGCTACTGCTCCCTCTCCTCCTTTTTCATCCGGGCTTGGGGCGGCAAAGGCGGATTGTCTAAAGGTTTAATGTAATATAGTAATACATGTCTAATATACATATGGACATGTCAAGCTACATACATTGGAGAAACAGGTAAATCACTTAAAGATCGTATCAATCAACATAAAGCAGCCTTAAAAAACTACAAACCATTATCCCTACTAGTAGACCACTCCCTAAACAATAGCCATATACCAGATTTCAAACAGACCACAATTATATACAAAAATATAACATAAAAGCATAGTAGACTGTTTTTAGAAAGTTGGGCTTCTGCCGAAGATAAACAGAGTATAAACAGAAAAATTGATTTTCCAGAAATTTATAAAGAATTCATATCTTAATTATTTATAAATAACTATGTATATACTTTTAATTTACTCATTTATTTTGCTTTCAATATTTTTAAATTTAGAATTAATATGTAAACACACTATTTTTTACAATTACACTGTTGTATATAAATCTCTATATCTTTCATAGATAAAATAATAATCTATAATATCAAATATAATTATTTTCTGTATATAAACTGAATACAATAGTTAAATCAAAGATACAATTCTTTCATTGGCCTTGTAGAACGAGAGTGGTGTACGCGTGCTCGCATGTTTTAGTGAAAAACACAAACATTCTCGATAAAGAGATGCGAGTTGCCCCTCGAAATATTGGAACAATAAAATAATTAGAAATCCAATATATGCTATTTTTTAAATATATGTATATATTTAGAAAAATATATAGATTTGTAGAGTAAGATAAAGATCCTTTATTACTTAAAGGTATAAAACAATAAAGAAGGACACAAGCGATCAAATTATATTTACATCAGCAGCACACGCCTATGAGCGGCAGCCCTATCCAATTAACCGCTAGCCTAACAAACAAACAAGGCCGCGCTATATAGGCAGAGATATCAATTAACATAGACAATACCAAAATACTATGCAAATCACAAGGGTATTGCATCTTAGAAATATCTGGAATTGCCAATTTCAATATATATTCAATATAGTTAATTATAACATACAGATTAATATGTGTTGTGTATTACAGTAGAACCTCCCTATAAAGGACACCTAATTACAGAGAAAAAGTGTCCTTTAGGAAGAGGTGTCCTCTTACCGGAGAGTTTCTGAATAGTTAAAAATGACAATTTTGAAAAAAATTAAAACTGTCTTTGTAGAGAGGTGTCCTCTCATGGAGGTTCTGTATATATTCATAGAATATTTAACACTATCTTTAAGCCATTATTCGGTATATATAACTTTCTAGGTTTAATATTTTTTAGAAGTAAATAAAATGTTATTTATAAAGGGAATTCATATAGCCAAGATATGCAATTGGCGACGAGTAGAAATATCTCATATACAGATACAATATATCTCATATTTATATTTAAAATTCCTATTTTAGATAAATATATTAAGATGAATATAGGAAATATGGATTGCACAACACACGCGATGTTTCAAAAACAGTATATATATATATAAACTATATAATCACAAATTGTATATATGAATATAGAGTATATTTACATTAATGAACAAAACATAAGATTATGGATGTTCTTAGATGTCGCCTGTCGTCTGTTTTTTTTTTAAAGAGGCAGAGCAATTTTGTTCAAAGTTGCTTATATCGAGTGTCTTCAATAAAGATCACATTGTATCAAATATCTTTCAGAGATATCGTCTCAATCTCGATATACATGCTAAAAGGTACAACTTACTTTAGTTTTGTCCATGAGTGTGTATATATATACTGTATATAAATATCAACGACAGCTAAGCCATTATAGAATCGTTTGGTATGATAAAAACAAGTGTGCTACATGAGGAAATATTGAAATAAATATTATCTCGTATAAATCCTAAATATGCCTCTTTCATTAAAAGTTTTGTTTATTCTTAACAAAATTTTACCTATGTAAATTTATTAATTTTTAAAGTACAGACGAGGAATTTTTGTCAGTTAAATTTACTTTTGAAAGTAAATAAAATAATTCTATACACAATTACAATTTTTCAAAAACATATTGCTGAAAAGATACAATATACTAAAATTAATATTTCGCATTTTTGTTCCAAAATGAATTTATATTTATGAATCAGGTCTCAGTATGTTCTCTATAGATTACGATATATTCTAAAACGATATTATATAGGATTAAATATAAAGTATTGCGCGTTATCTCTGTGTATATAGTGTTAGTATGTGAGCAATAGTTACCCAGAAATTATTTGAAAGAGGAAAAATAAAAATCAGGTAAAAGGTTTCTCACAATAGAAACGTTAAAATAAACATTTTACCTGATTTTTATTTTCCTCTTTAAAATAGTGTAAGTATAAATAATTTTGTCTTTATTGTTTGCGGAAGAGTACTGCTCGATTCAAATATTTGAATGTAATGTGAAATAGGCCTTGAGGGACTCTCTTTGGAGTTCCTGTTGAATGAGGTGGTGAGAAACAGAGCTGGAGCGTTTGCGTTGTTCAAATTTTGGAAGACGGCTGAAGAGAAGGGAAAGCTATATACATAATCTAATTGATGTAAATAATTATATGTAAATAATCTTTGTCAGGATCAGAATGACGTATCATGTAAGAGACTTTGAACCCAGTAAAAGGCTTGTTGCTTCTGTTGTATATAGTCACAGTGTAGAAAATACTATACTATACCTACTACATATATCTCTGTATTCTTAGTTCTCTTCTCTTCAATTACCCTGTAAACTTGAGAATCCTTTATAGGACGAGAGGTCCTCAATAAAGGCTTTTGTTGTTGTTGTTGTTGTATATTTGAATGTAATTCTACTGTGCTATAAGCTTATGCCCATAGTCTTCTTGAAAACCATTTCTGAGATTCCATCCTTCAGTGCTGCATATATACAACAACAACAAAAAGCCTTTATTGAGGACCTCTCGTCCTATATAGGATTCGCCAGTTTACAGAGTAATTGAAGAGAAGAGAACTAAGAATACAGAGAGAAACCTATATGTAATAGGTATAGTATAGTATTTTATACACTGTGACTATATACAACAGCAACAACAAGCCTTTTACTGGAATCAAAGTCCCATACAGGATTCGTCATTCTAATCCTGACAAAGATTATTCGAGTATAATTATTTACATCAATTAGATTATGTATATAGCCTCCTCTTCTCTTCAGCCGTCTTCCAGAATTTGAACAACGCAAAAGCTCCAGCTCTGTTTCTCACCACCTCATTCAACAGGAGCTCCAAAGAGAGTCCCTCAAGGCCTATTTCACTGAGGAGCACTTCTCGTTCGTCTTTCAGCCCCATACTTGAGAGTATATGGTGATGTAGCCCCGGCTCCATCCTTGTCCCGCAAATCTCGCATGTCCATCCATCTGTTTTAAATATTCTGGGGCGATCATCAGCAAAGAGCACCGAGAGGATTCTCAGTCCGGCAATACACCGTTTGACCCGGAGCGGGAAATCGCTGGACAGAAAGTGTTCCGGTAACGGAGTTGAGCAGATGTTTTTATAGTGGGGGTAAAGTCTTGAATTTATTATTTTCAGTGCTGCATATATAAGTAGAATCGTCCGATACAGTATTAGAGCTCTGAGAAGCGGTCTGGTGGATTAAATTGGCGAAACCGCTGGGAGGGTTCACCACTGATGAGCCGAGCTCTCCCAATATATTTTTTCATTGCAGTAAGGGCAGTAGAAATTTGTATTATTGTAAAGGAAACATTCGTGCTTTTAATTCCTTTCATTTTATATGTATAGATGGCGCGTTATTGCTTTGTGTTAATAAATCATTTAAAAGGGGAAGCGGACACACACAGCCATTGATATATAATATAAACAAAAATTTAATATTCACACCTTATATTCAAATATTTTCTAAATTTAGTCGTGGAATTATAAATAGCGTGTGGTTTAACCGAGTAGATTCTGGATTTCAAATTAGACGATTAAAAAAAAGTAAAATTCTGGAGTCGATTTATCAACTGGATCGATTTTACAATTTCGTTGAAATCCCAGTTTCAGAATGCAAGTCGCATTTCTGGCGCATGCTGGTTGGTCAGGATCGACCAAATGGTGATTGGGCGGTCGAGTTTATTAGATAAGCCAATTATGACGTGCTCCTTGTGAGGAATTAATTTGAAGTGGAGTTTACCTGGCTGCGGTCGGCCGAAGATTAAACGGAATTTTAAGCACACGCACCAACCAGAGTGGGAGATAGGAATAACTTGACTACATGCCATTTTCTTTACTCATTTACCTCCTATTGTATCTCGGAATCTTTTGTTCATTATTTTGTTAATTTAAACATTTGGAATTTTTTAATAGAAGTTGATATAATTATATATTGATATATTTATTTTATTTTTATTATATATGATTATTTAATATGATAATTTGATTAATATATACATATATGTGCTAAATATATGTATTTTTTGTTGAAAAGAGAGCAATCCATTTCAAATACAGTGAATAATAAATTTGTATCATAGATCATAATAGTATTTATTTTTAAAATTCAGTATTTGAGCGAACCACCAAAAAAGAGGCATCTCTCTATTTAAATATGTTTCGAGCTTTCGGCAACTTTATGTCGTATTTAGAGCTGAAATTCGTCCTTCCACTTGACCAGCTTAAACACCTTTTTGGTGAATTTGCCCTATTTCCTAACTCCTCTCGTGGGATATTATGAAATCGAAGTCGCCCCTGTACTGATGAAGAACATAGCCCGAAAACATGGTTTGCATCATCAGTATAGCACACACACACAAGCCTTTTTATTGGGGCATCCAGCCCTATACATGATTCCCCTCTACGGGATTTAGCAAAGGAAGATATTTCAAAAGCAAAAACTAAAATACAAGAAGTAATAAGGAAAAAGAAAAGAGAGAAGAAAGAGAAAAACCAACAAAAAGAAATATAGCCATATATACAAAAAATAAACATACAGAGCAAAAGGAACCATACATGATTAAATATTTAAATTAAAGTACCAATGTTTAGAGTATGTCAAGGTTAGGATATCATTGAGAGGGCTAGTGTGGAATCAGCCGCATTCAATCTTCGCCTTCTTCCTCCAAGCAAACCACGACATTCGGCGAATCCATTATTCTCCAACGGACATTGACTGCGGCCTTGTAGAATTTATATAAACCGAGGGAGAGACCCTGATCAACCATCAGTGTGTTCATCCAGCTGCAAATTTGTTGGCAGTCAGGTTGAGACCAGGGTAAGTCACCCAAAATTTCTTTCCTCTGTTTCTCTAAGCAAGAGCATCCAAATATTATATGCATAATTTCGTCTTGGAATCTTTTTTTACACAGATCGCAAGTTAGAGCCAAATCAATCTTCCAGCGCTTTGAACGATTTTCTGGGAAGATCGTCCAAAGGAGTCTCAGTTGTGCAAAAAATCTTTAATTGCTAGAGGAATAGTTTTGAATAAATATCGTTCTGCTGTTATTGAGTTTTTGAGGTATTTGAAGTGACTAATGTGAAGTAGTTAGAATTTTCGCCATGTCGTTTTGGATGCTTTGTTCGGTTGCTATTCGAATAATAGCAGGGATTTCAGTCAGTATTGCAGTGTAATCCGGACAACCCTTCAGGAACGAAAAACCGTTTGAGTCTAAAATGGTTGACAGGTTTTCGACAAAGGTTAAACCAGCCCTTTGATTGCTGTGTAATGTCCAGAGGTGTGACAAACATGCCCGGGGCAACCTACTCTCTTCCATTTTCATAATCCTCACCCAAAATCTCAGGACCTGCTTAGTTATGATAACTTCCTGTGATTCTCGTCCACACTCCATTCTTAGCATAAAGCCCGGAGTATACTTTGGTAAATTTAGGTAGCGTCTTAGGAAAATATTCTGAACCTGGTCAACTTCCTTTACTTGATTGAGTGCCCAGCAGGGTGCGGCGTATAGTATGTGAGGCAAGACCGTCGAATCAAGTAATCTCATTGCCGCATTTAGAGAGTTCATCTTGGATTTTGTCAGAACTTGCCACACAGCGCCAATTGCTGCCAGGGCTTTGCCCTTGTAGTGTGACGCTACCTTGTTTAGTGAATTTGCACTTGTAAGCGGCTATCCCAAGTATAGATATTTCGTAGTAACAGGCAGTTGCCGCTCATCCCAAAACCATTTGTCATTTTGTGCTAATCGACCGCCGTTTCTGAAAACTACAATTTTTGACTTATTTTCATTCAGGGTTAATACATTTGTTTCAAAATATTTTCTTAGCATATTGATTTTTATTTGAAGGTTATGTTTGGATTCTCCAATCAAGACAATATCGTCTGCGTATAGTAGAATATGAACATATCCATAATTTGGGAGATATATTCCCGGTAAATCTGAACCATTGTAGAGACCGATTAAATCATTTATAAAAAGTATAAATAAATAAGGTGACATTGGCTCCCCTTGTAAAACTCCCGAACGAACCTTTATTGGCGCAGTGAATGAATTGTGTTCCATCGCACTACCGCTGTCATATTTGTGTAATAATCTTTAATTAAGTTAACAAAACGGTGGTTGAGACCTGCATCTACCAGTTTTCTCCATAATAATGAGTAAGGATTGTGTCGAAGGCTTTTTTCAAATTCACGAAGAACATGTAGCATTTTCTTCTCTTTCGGCTTAGAGTCATTAGGATTCAGGGATGATAGAGTGAATATATGGTCCTGACACAAGTGGCCGGCCCTGAATCCCGCCTGGTTCTCAGGAACTATATTTCTCCTTTCGATCCAACTGCCTAGACGAGATTTGAGTATTGATGTAAATAATTTTGCTATATTGCTTAAGAGCGCTATGCCTCGATAGTTAGAGGGGTCGTCTGGATCACCATTCTTAAAAATTGGTCGAATAACTGATTTCAACCATGTTGTCGGAAATTCAGACGTTCTCAAAATTCTATTGAATATATCCTTTAAGGAGATTAGATAATCTTTTGGGAGGGGTCTTTATTGCTTCATTCATTATGTCGTCAAAACCAGTCGCCTTGCCATGCCTTATTCGAGGAATTTCTTTGCTTATTTCATTAAGAGTTATGCATTTAGTTAGCTCATTATATGTATTTAGGAGGGTCATAGTAACGGGTTCGTAATCTGGTATTGGTTCTGTACCCAGGGGTTTATTGTAAAATTGCTGCCAGTCAGATATTGAGATATTGCCCTGTGTATAGTTTCTTTTTCTGAAGCGAGCTATTATTTTCCAGAATTCACTTGAATCGTATGTATTATTTAATTTTCTTGTATTTCACAGAAATATTTTTCCTTTTTATTGTTAATAATCGATGTATATTTGTTCCTTGTTTTAACATATTCCAAACGATCTAGATCCCTATTAGATTTAATATATTTTGTCAGAGCTGCTTTCATAATCTTTTTCGCTATGTAGCACTCATGATCAAACCAAGGCTTCGACAGTGAGTTATTCGCTTTTATTTCAATTTGCATACCATTTTGTACCATTGCGCTTTTGATCTGATTAACCATGTTGTTCATTATATTCTCAATCGAGTTATTCCAAAATTCATAAGCTCCTCCTAAGTCCTCTACAAATAGCGTTACTCTTTCGGGTAACCATATATATTTTTCCTTTACCCGTGAAGTCGGGTTCGTCACTTGTTTCGGTCCCCAACTCATATCCATTTTTATAATTAGAGGTAAGTGATTTGAGTGTGGTAATCCCTCGATGTATAGGCCATGTACGTAACCACTTAACAGCCCATGGGAGACAATACAGTAGTCTACCACCGAGAATCCCCGTGCTGATATATATGTGTAGTTACTACTTCTGTCACCCCTTGTTCTGCCGTTCAAAATTGTAAGAGTATTATTATCCAATCTATCTATGAATTGTTCTGAATGCGTAGATATTACAGGATCTTAAGAAGTGTGTCTAGTAGTCAAGTAGCAAGGAAGGTATAATGTATTATGAAGAATTCCCTTTGCACCCGTTCGTGTATTCAAGTCACCAGCCAGTAAAACTTCATATCCTTCAACTATTTTCCCTTCTATTTGGTCGAGTAAATTTTTGCAGTTGGTCAAATAGTGCTCGTTTGGTGGCAAGTAAGCAAAGGTCATACACACTCGCATCATTATCAGTATAGCATTAACTAGCAATCTGTAATTTAAAGAAAATGAAATTATACTGAAGCCACTTTTAAACTTTCAAATAAAAAAATCCTTACTTCGGCTATAGAATTATTAGGAATGTCTGGTTCATCAGTGGTGAACTGTGCGTTTCGGTTGGTTTATTCGGCGATATCGCTTTATAATTTGTGATTCGTCTGTAACTTTTCTATATCCTGATCTTTAGAGGAATTCATAGTACAATAGAACCTGCCTGTAAAGGACACTTAATTGTAGAACCAAAGTGTCCTTTAGGGAAAAATGTCCTCTTACTATTTGTTGATAAAGAGTTAAAATGATAATTTTGTATATATATGAAAACTGTTCTTTGCAGAGAAGTTTCCTCTAGCGCGAGAACTAGAAAGAGACTAGTATCAACACCATCATCTCGTCCCTTTCTGCACTTAAAGAATTCCGATGATTGACAACTAGATGCCTAGTGTTCAATAGCCATGCAGATGTACGAGGAAGAAGTATAAATATGCTAAGATCTGTGTGATAGAAGGCTATCAACATTGGAAGAAGTTTGGACTTTGGAAAGAACTTCTCCAAGAAAGCCTAAGTCTGCATAATGAAAAGCAAAGTTTTATGATAAACTCAAGACAAACATCCAATTAACAAATAATTATTCCTTTATACTCCCCCACATTGTACATTTTGTTA
>CP092886.1:9455011-9580464 GCA_030710605.1 Cordylochernes scorpioides
TTAAGAAAGGCCGTAAACTGCAGCGAGGACTTTCACCGCAATAAATGAACGCGATAGATTTTATCGTCATCCGAAATTTGACCTTAATGAGGGCAATATATAACCGGGTGTTGGACACTTTAGGAGATATCATTAATTTGGTTGCATTCCTTTTCTTTTATCTATCTCCATCCGCACAAATATATATTTAAACATATACATTGAGAATTTAAATGATTTTATGAAAAAATAGTACAAGTGTGATATTGTACTGGGATAAGGTGCATAGTTATGAAAAATGGCATCTCCTTATCGTGCAACTGAAAGTTGCTGATGGCTTGCGCCATCTATCGGAATAATATCAACTATTCTCGTTGATTCTTGATTAATCAAGAATGGGGATATGGCCAATTCTGGAATGATTAAAAATAAACGAGAATAGTTGATATTTTATTCCGATTGATGGCGCAAGCCATCAGTAACTTTCAGTTGCACGATAGGAGATGCCTTTTTTCATTAAATACTTTTATTGAATATTTAAAACGACTATATATATCAATTGGTAGAGCGCCAATCTTTTAACATGTTTTTTATACGTTACGATCAAATGAAGCGTTACAAAAGATCGTTTCATGTACAAGGTTTAGTCAATATATGATGTTAAATCGGTTATTAAACTATTTTTATCGACAAAATATAAAACTGAACTGAACTACCTAAATATATTTTTTCATCGCAGTAAGGACAGTAGAAGTTTGATATATGTGTAATAGAAACATTCACGCGTCAAAATGTTTTCATTTGCTATATTATTGTCATTTACAGAATATATGCAAGAATTGTCATTTCAATAGTTTTATTATACAGTACATGGTTGTGATGAGTAGAGAAAACAGATGAAAATTTAGTGAAATGGCGAAAAATGTTCTAGGTGGGCGGTAACATCCAGAGCCTGGTGCCATCAGGGCTAAGTACATTCAGCACACAAAGTTACAACCTGGGCTTCATTGTTTCTTTTATGATCAGTTCAACCTCCTGAAACCATGTAAAACCATTCTTAGAGATGATAAATAAAATGACTTAGTAGGAATGTGAATATACACTTATGGACATGAGTTCGCCGGCCATTTTTTAAAGAAGAAGACTAGTAATTTTATTCACACATGGTCAACTCGTGTGTCTTCAATAAAAGTCACTATGTATCAACTATCTTTCAGAGATATTGTTTGAATCCCGATATACATGATAAAAAGTACAATTTTTCTAAAATCAAAATAAATATAATTATACATTTATATATATAAAGGATCAATGAATATTAAAATGAAAAATGAACATCCACACAAGACAAAAAAAAAGATAGGTGACTTTTATAGCACAAAAAGATATATAAAAAATCCAATCTAGATAATTTATCAGCACAGTTTATTAGAAATGGTTAAAAAATATATTCTATATATCCAATATCTCTATTTACAAACCAATTTCAATAATTGCCGAGCCATACACTCTAATTAATTTTCTTTGTCTTTCTTCATTACATTAATATTTCAGTGCGGTTTATTTCTCTCCTTGAATTTTTAGTGAAGCAAGGAGAATCTACCAGAGTCAGAAATGATTTCTGGCCATTTTACCTTTTAAAGGAATAACTCTTTGTCATTATATATTTTCTTATATGCCATCTAAATCCTGGAAATAGAATCTGATCTGTCTGACGCCTGATGCAAAATCCAGAATTCAAAATTGCTTTAATCTACGATTACCTTAATAGATTCGTGACATACGAGAATGGGTTCTCCGCATCTTCAGGTCGCAATGACGTCACTCTTCATGGCCATGCTTCTACAGGAACTACCACAAGTCTTGTTCGAGGGATTTCCATACCATCAATTGCCTTTCCATTCTTCTCACTCTATGCCTTGGTTCAGTGACTTCTTTCGTTTAGCGGTCATCCTTCATTCTTGCTATATGCCCCCCGATCTTTTAACAATCATACTTGTATATTGAAGATGCTACGTCTCTGATACTAGAATGTTTTATAATATCTTCTATGTTCTCAACATTATTAGTTTCCATTATATTTCATTTAATATAGATATAGCTAATTATTTCACCATTATAATAAAGAGAACGAATTTCCCTTTAAAGAGAACTTAAACGTTTCTCTCTCTCATTAGAGAGAACGTTGAATAGCGCAATATTGAATCTTTCGTTTCGTCCGATATTCAAAGCATTTCTTTGGTCAAGGGCTCGATAACGACGCCCTCGCTATCCTCGCGTCTGCTAAGTCATCAATTTACAGGTTCTTTCTGAGCCTTGAGATGAGGGGAGAATGTGAAAACCCCCTTACTGTCTAGGAGGACTCGTCTGTCGTTGGGGGAGCCTCCTGGACTTTACATAACTGTATATATTTTACTCTTTTATTTTATCCCTCTTTTATTTTATCCCTCTATGATTATTTTATAATACCACCATTGACTTGTGTATGATGTCAATAAAATATTTTAAATCTCAAAGCATTTCTGAGAAATTTAATGGAAAATATCGTTTTCAAATTATTCAAATGCGTTGAGAAGTCTAACAATGTACCACACTTCCGTGTTGAAATGTTAAGGGAACCAACCAGACTTTTTCTAGAGAATAAACCGGAATCATTTTCTGGTCTACATTCTGCTTTTGTTTACATAAATTAATGGGAAGCTGTCAATTTATTTTATTTGGAGGGAAATAGAATTTCAATAAAAAAAATATTTTCATGTGTGAAGCATTAAAATATTTTCCGTAATAAAGCTTCTCCATAAAAATCCCCGCTATCGGAAATAAATGTGGAAGTCAAGAAAAGCAATAAACTCGAAACTTGCTGAATTTAACAGGAAGGATTTTCGCTGTCTGCTAAAAGTATCTTAACCTTTGGAAACTTTCTACGTAAGTCGATGATTACTTTGGCATAAAATAAAAAATAAACTTTCAAAATATATCGTCATCCTACATTTTTGCAACTTTAATTTTAAAAGATACTCGATTTTATATACATTGAACGCGCATAAATATTTCTTAATAATTTAATGAAAACACGGAAAAATGTTGGTAATTTGTCTCTGAATATATTTCATAATTGTTGTTTGGTCTTATTATAGAGATCTGCAATTTTATTGTGTGGAATCGGGGAATATTTGTTATCGCTCTGATCTTTTATTTACTTTGCTCACGTAGAGGTGGAGGTGGACATTGTCGATTTAAGACTATGACAACTTGGAGTCTAATCCCACATTGAGCGCTTCTTTTTCCTTCAATAGCCCCCAATTCTTGAACAAGTTAAACCTCGCCAGTGAGTGTAATCATACGGGGCTGTAAATTTAAAGTCGAACTGCTTTTACAAGAGTAGATATGTGGTGTACCTAAGTAAAAGGCAATTGCTAAACTGCCCGTAATGATTATCTTCGCCTACACCATGTGTTTATGTTATGTAAAACGCTTTGCTCTGATTTTTCACATATTCAAGCATTCTCGCACACACACACACATTTGACAAAATATTTATCAAAAAACATCATTGACTACCTTGTTGTACTTTTCAAATACAACCTCCACCACATAGACGTGTGTCAGTAACCGAAACACCTATTTTATATTCATCAATAATTCTATCCCAATATAAGGAAAGTAATAATAAGGCACAATTTGGATTATAGATTATAAACACAAGGTAATAAGACCACATCCAAATAAATACATATTGAGTGACGTTTCGGTAACAGCGTTGTTACCATCTTGAGACAAAAGTACTGAATGATGATAACAACGCTGTTACCAAAACGTCACACAATACTCATTTATTTGGATTTGGTCTTATTACCTTGTGCTTATAAGGAAAATATAAACAAGATTTGAGAAGGAATTGCCAGACATCATCTTGAAGAAGGAATCAAAGTTTACGGCGACGAGTTTCTTATACTCACCGTAAACTTTGATTCCTTCTTCAAGATTTATTTGATATTCATTACAATATATTCACCATAAAGTTAATTGTATGATCAGGATGTGCGTTTTTCGTGAGTAATCAAATAATTCATATAAAATTGTGAGGTATAGATATCAGTTTCAAGCTGAATTCGAGAAGCTGTTTAAATCTACACAAATTCAGCAAAACAAGATTCTTAGTAAAAGACATTTGACATTTTCACTCTAAGACATTTTAGATCCTGCGCGGTTAAATATACGTTGAATGGATTTGACATTTTCTTACAATACAAACTTCTCCTATAGGAATAAAACCAAAAGTAACTGCTAGTCATTTCTTATGGGTCATATCAACAACATTAAGATATTGTTTCTCTAATCTTAAGTCTAATAAGGTTGAATATTATTCAAAATGTATATGTCTCACTAAAGTTTGAACGGATTAACGGCTCCATATAACCATGCGCACTTGAATCTTCCAGGAGACAAGATAAAAAATGATAATGATATATATTTATTCTAAAATCTTTTGACAATATCTATATCTTATATTATTACTAGCATGCTTTTAGGAGTGCCAACAAACTTCTGTTTCTAACCATATCACAAGCATCTTCCATCTATTTATGATGGAAAGCCTTGAGTCTGTTTGAAATATAAGCTGAATAAATAATTGTATTTGAGACGCTAAATGTATCTTGTCTAGTTGACAGGACGCCTAGAGAGTAAGTATGATCTTTCATGTGATATGGTGATATGGAATGCAGGGGGACGCAATTATAAGGAATATAAACAAATAAACGATAATTATTTTTTTATCTAATGATATTGCGCTGTAAGAACAGTAGAATAATTTTTTATCAGAAAAAAATGTATTTTTTTTTACCCACATATGGCACACGCTAATGCATTCCATAATAAATCTTACATAGAAACCATCTCAAAAAAGCCTTCAGCTACATTTTGTAATCGATATAAAAGCCTTTTAGTATTTGTGGGATCAGATATATGAATATGTACAAGTTTGGGTTCGAATTTCTTGTAGAGTAACACGATAATATATGGCTTTATTTAGTACTAGACGAATGACCCGGGCAACGCCCGGGTTTTACCCGATTAAATGTTTTTATTCAAATACTATTCGTTACAATTATAAATTGGCACCGTGGACGTTACTTTTGTGAAATGTCCCGCTCCAAACTTTACAGTCAGATTAGTTACGATATACACATGTGTAAATCTTCAAATCGAGCGAGCGTCTATAAATATTTCGATTTAGATCAAGTATTCTAATTATTAAGCGAAAAAAATATTATTAATAAAATTGAGAAGATATCGATTTTAAACGTATTTATAACCTTGATAGAGGGCGCTGTTCGTGAGCTAAGCAGAATATAAATAAATAAATACCAAATACCAAATATTTCGAATTAGAGCAGTTATTTTAAACGGCGAATTAGATCAGTTATATCTAAAAATGAAAATTATATAAATAAATAAAACATACCAAATATTTCAAGAGCAGTTATTAAGCTACGCTTGGCATCATAAATGTTCGCATGTAAAGCTATTTCAGGCCTTACTATTTCTAACAACCTTTTTGAAATAGGTTTTTGAAACATGGAAATTATATACTTCAAATAAATAGAAATAGAGTGAACACAAATAAAACATACCAAATATTTCGAATTAGAGCAGTTATTTTAAACGGCGAATTAGATCAGTTATATCTAAAAATGAAAATATATATAAATAATAAAACATACCAAATATTTCAAGAGCAGTTATTTTAAACGACGAATTAGATCAGTTATATCTAAAAATGAAAATATATAAATAAATAAAACCTACCAAATATTTCAAATTAGAGCAGTTATTATATAATATTTATATTATATGTGTTATTAAGCGAACTATTTTAAACGACGAATTAGATCAGTTATATCTAAAAATTAAAATATATAAATAAATAATACCAAATACCAAATATTTCGAATTAGAGCAGTTATTTTAAACGGCGAATTAGATCAGTTATATCTAAAAATGAAAATATATATAAATAAATAAAACATACCAAATATTTCAAGAGCAGTTATTTTAAACGACGAATTCGATCAGTTATATCTAAAAATGAAAATATATAAATAAATAAAACCTAACAAATATTTCAAATTAGAGCAGTTATTATATAAATATTTTATTATATGTGTTATATTTTTTTACCTATGTATGGAAATTTTGGTTTGAATTAGTGAACTACTGCGAAATTGTATACCGGACATACAAACCAACCAACAAACAAACAAACATACAAACATTTATTTTTATATATAGAAATATAATATAAATGAGTTTTAAAAATTGTTAAAAAAAAATGCATCGGCCGGGAATCGAACCCGGGCCGCCCGCGTGGCAGGCAAGCATTCTACACTGAGCCACCGATGCGTATACAAAATGGCCTTATTTGGGTATTCATTCCATTCCGGATTACTCCGCGTAAAAAAATAGTTCTTCAAATTAAAAAAAGAAATAGCCAAAAATTATAAGCAAAATGTAGCCAAAAATTTTCCTCAGGTTTATAAAAAGCGACATGCAAAATTTGGAACCAATTGGTTCAGTAGTTTTTGAGTTTATCGCGAAACAGACAGACAGACAGGAATTGACTTTTATATATATAGAGATTGTGCTCGCTTCTGGGAGCTTTTCAACTTGTAGAATTATTCTGATATCCCATCCGACCGATATTGTGCGAATAAGACACAAGACTCTATCCTTTACTTACATTCTCGTTTGGCTCTTCATTTAATATCAAAACCTATTTTGTGGAAATTTATCCCTTTACTCTTTCTCAATTTCAAGGATCTATAATGAAAAAATAATATATTTATATATTCTTGGATTCTTGGAGAGAAGAACTTCACAAATAAATAAACACATAATTATCTTTTTAAAAAGGCGATCTATTGAATAATATATATATATATATATATATACGCATAAATAGACAAAACATAAGGAAATGGAGAGTCTTCGATATCGCCGGTTGTCTCTTTCTTTTAAAGTAACAGAGGCAATTTTTTTCACAATTGGTTATCTCTTATGTCTTCAATAATGTTCACTGTGTATAGTATATCTTTAAGAGTTATTGTCTGAATCCCGATAAATATGCTTCAAAGGTACAACTTCCTAAGTTTTTTTCCATGATTGTATATTATGTTGAAATATTATAATAAATTATGGTTTAAATGACAGTATTTAACTCTTACATACTCAGCCTATTCTTTTTTAATACTAGCGAATATGTATTTCCTGGTTTTTGTCCGAGTGATAATTTGTCTAAAGAATATATTTTTAATAATTACCACCTGAATACAATAGTACTCCGCTTTTGCCGGTCTCAATTAGACAATTAAAATAATTGTATTGACATCTTGTCAATACATGCAAAGTACACAGTCTGCACTATTTTATATTGCCGGTCTCAAGCCCGGATGAAAATGGAGGAGGGGGAGCAGTAACAAGCTCTCTAAAAAACTTAGGCTCAGCTGGCCCGGCTGATAGTACCCTGTAAGGGCTCTTAATCCAGGGATACAGGATGAGCAGCGTTTGTACTCCATTGTTAGGAGCGGCTGCACAAGGCGTCTGTTCCTCATGTCAGAAGCAGCCATTTCTTTTGGAGCTAAGTCGGCCTGCTATTGAGTAGTATTCCCAGTGTTAATGACAAAGGCAGACGTATTCTACTTCACCCAGTCACGATCTCAAACTTTACAAGCTTGATACCCTAATATGATTGGGTGAGGATAAGAAAGAAGAAGAAGATACAACAATAGCCGTCCTGTACCGATGAGGGCTGTCATGAGGGACGTCCGGCTCACCAGTTGTAAGTGTTATCAGGGATCCAGTAATCAGAATGCATTCACGCTGTTGGTTAAAAGAAAACTTTTTTATTTAACACATGTAAATTATGATGCACTAGCGCGCCATCTGTTATCAAAATTCGAAACTATTTTAAAGGCGTAAGATTCTTTTTGATATTAAACAACTTCTACTGCCCTTACTGCAATGGAAAAATTAATTGCAGTAAGGGCAGTAGAAGTTGTTTAATATCAAAAAGAATCTTACTCCTTTAAAATAGTTTCAAACATGTAAATTATATTATTTTTTATAGCCAATCAAATATCTATAGCAAGCGAGAACATATTAAGTAATACTCCCATTTGAAACATTTCACTATGTCTTTTATTTACAATTCTTAGAGTATTTTATTTATAATTAAAGAAAAAATAATAAATATTCTATACTATAAATTAAAATAACGATAACAGTTATTTCCAGCTGCCTCAAGGGCTATAGCCCGAAATCACGAACTACAGGTTCTTGGCTTTTGTTCTAAAATTCCAGTATCGTGGTTTATGCCCTGCTAGAAATCTGCACGTCCTATGCAGAGGCGAAGAAAGAAGAAATCATTTTAATACATTTAACAATAAGAATTTCCGTTTATTTAGTAGGGTAAGTTTTACACAAAGATAAAATATATATGGGATGAAAATACATTTGGAATCTTTTATTATCAAAAGGTGTCTTTATAATTCCTTTCAATTATCCAAATAACCGCCAAAATGTATATCTCACTAAAAGTCCTTCACAAATACAGCTAATTTTTCTCTCAATTTAATTTTTAACACCTTCGCTTGCAACACTTCAATTCTTAACCATTCTAAAGCGCCTTTATTTTTCTTCTTTGAAGATGATACATTTCATTGTCAAAGGCGCGATGTCAGAATTCCTTTATTTACACCAAATGTTTTGTGTGGGGTGAAGGAAGTTGAATATATATATTTTAATTTCTTTTAAAACATTCTACTTTTTCCATTCCACTTTTGTCCTACTTGTTATTCTTAATACCTCGGCCACATATCTTATTATTCTATATTTTGTGTTGATGTGATTCGAAAAATGTTCCTTTTGCTGTTGTAAAGATTTTCATTTTTTTAAAAGGTGTTCGTATTGAAACATTAACTTATATATTTTTAAAATAGAGCAATCCATAAATAAAATTTTAATTAAAAAGCCATATATTGAATCAAAATATCATTTATTTTACCCGATTTCAGTTGGCTGAACGCCAACCTTTATCAAGGTTTCATAACATATTAATGTGTTTGAGTCCAAAGGCGAATTAATGGACACGATCCATTAATTAAGATTATATAAAAGGGCGCACCTGGATCTGTAAAGAAAAAAAAAACAAATTATTTCTTAAAATATTTCGAGAGATTGTTCCCTCTTTATCAAATTCACTGTGCAATAAATTGATAAAAAGAGAGCAATCTCTCGAAATATTTTAAGGATCTTTTTTTCTTTACAGATCCAGGTACGCCCTTTTATATAATATTAATGTGTGTCAACAACAAATTGTTGTTGGCACACATTAATATGTTATAACATCTTGATAAAAAGGTTGGCGTTCAGCCAACTGAAATATTGGTTAAATAAATTCTATTTTGATCCAATATGCCTTTTATTTAATATTCTCCATCCTCTGTTTCTACCAATGCCTTGATCAATTTCATGGAACATTCCGGTACAATGGAATCCTTGGCACTCTTTATTTTCAACATTTCAAAATTGATTTCGTCATGATTATTCGTCAAATCATATTTTATAGTTTCTTGCTTACAATCTATTTTTGCGTTCATTTTCTTAAGGAAATCTCTCCCAAGAATTAATGTCCGTAAATGCGTTTTCAATATCACAAAGTTGTGTGATAATGTTTCGTCATCAATTTTTTATAAAAAATATACTTCCTACCATGTCCAATTTTTTTCCATCGGGTCCTGCACAAATTTTTGCGAGTTTACTTATACCATGGCCTGTATCGAGGGCCGTTCTGAGGTCGACCACTGAGAGGTCAGCACCTGTATCAACCAAAGCTTCAAAAGTCCCTATCTTGTCCACATTAATTTTTAATTTGTATTTAGGGTCCAACTTCTTGATTCCGTTTATGGTCGACTTGCTTTGATTGACAGATTCAGGCGCGACGCTTAGTTTAAATCTTCCAACACGGAATATCTATTGGGTAGGAATATTTGTCTGTGTGCTATGACATACATCAGCATAAAGCCGAGGTCCTGATTTCTCTGATATTTCATTCATTTGGCATTTTTCTTCGACCTTCTCTTGGGTATCTGCTGGATCCTCTTCTAGGATTCTTATAAACTTGACCCTACAATAACGGGCCACGTGCCCTGGCTTGTTACATTTAAAGCAGATTGGTCTTCCATTTCCGTCCTATTTTTGCTCACTTCTTGGCTTTTATTGTAAGTGTTTCTCTGAAGGTTTGGTTTCGGCACAAAGTTAGGATTATAAGGACGTCTAGGGGTAGAGGGCTGGGGAAAGTTGTTTCGATACTGTCTGGGGGTAGGAGGGGAGTCGTTCTTGTAATTATTGGAAACAGGGGCTTGGGCCTGGAAGTGGTCTGGTAGTTTCGTGCGGCAGTCGGCGGCACGTACCTCGATTGTTGTTGGGGTCTAGAATAGCGTGGACCGTTATATAGGTTTCTGGATTTCTCCACACGTTCCCGATACTTCTTTTCAAAAGAATCCATTTTCTTGCACACGACAAGAAGGTCATCGGTCGTTTTAGGAGGGTTCAGGTAGAGCGCGAATGAGTACTCTTTTTTCAGTCCTCCAATAACATGTTCAATTTTTGTTTCTTCTTCCATTGCGGGGTCAACCTTGTTGCACAACACTAGAATGTCTTCCGCGAACCTGATTGCTGGTTCATTCCAGTGTTGCATTCTGTTGAGCTTCATTCTAAGTTCTTCTTTATTCGCGTCCAAAGAAAAATCCTGAATGAGGCGGATTTTAATATTTTCCCAGCTCGTGAAACTAGCTTTGTGTAAATTCAACCAGGTTTTAGCGCTTCCCGTCATGTTCATGGCGGCATAACGAGAGATAATGTAGTCTGCCCAATGGTACAAGAAGCCAATTTCTTCAAGAGATTCAATCCATGGGCGAGGGTCTTCCGTTCCATCATACTTGGGGATGTCGATGTTGGGATTCAGGACAACTGGGTCGGAACTAGCATCTCTACCAATTGTTGCACCAGGTTGCGGCTTGGCAGACTCTTCAGCCTGGATTCTCTCCTGTGCTGGGTCTTGCATCTTACCAGAGCGTGTTTCAACCATCCTACAAATTTATAAAAGGGAATAACGAGATAAGTCTTCTTTAAGTAGCCACCAGAATCCTTTATTTATTTTCTCACATCAAAGAGAGCAGTGAAGTCACACGTGTACCTAAATACAAATGATGACAATCTAAATAATCTGTGTTTTAAATAAATATCATAGAATATTTTATATAAAAATAAATAAATATATAATTTAAATTTCAAATATATTAAAAATAATATAAGAAATACGCCATTAATCATGATGTAACAATATAGAGAGAGGGTTTTAGACATTTGAAATAATAAAGTCATATCCACGCTAACAGCTTACATGAGCATTTTAAATGACAGAACACCATCTAGTGGAACAAAAATCAACTAAACGATGATTTAAGTTTGTTCCTAATAGTTAAATCTTCTCCAGAAAAGGCAACTCTCTCTTTAAAAGTGAATTAAATCAACGCAATTTTGTTTATCGTATATACAGAACGTTATGGTGGTGATGAAGAATTTTAAAGGCAGAAGTCCCACTTTTGCTTCTTAAACACCGCAACTGAAAATACGAAACATGAGTATGTTGTATAGGTAAATATATTAAAAATATAGCTCTATTCTATATATAGAGAGAGGTATATATTATTGTATTTTTATAATAATATATTGTGTAAAAGTAGATTTACGGAGGTTGAAAATTGTAATATCTTAAAATATAGTTCTTCAAATTAAAGATACTTGGGCCCGTAAATCTTTACCTTTATATATAGGCATATATATATTGTATTTTTAGAATAATATATTGTGTAAAAGTAGATTTACGGAAATTGAAATTTGTAATTTTTTAATTTGAAGAGATAATAAAAATATTTACTGGCCGAAGTATATCTTTAATTTGAAGAATTATGAATGCCGGCCAGGCAGCCTCTATCTTTACGATCTTAAAATATATATAAATATTTTTGAAGCGATGATTTTCAAGTTAAAAAAGAATAGAGACCACATACCAATACTTTGGTATTTACGATAGCTTCGATTCGAGAAAGTGTGGGCAGAAGATTCTATCGAGAAGGCACTCGAAGTTCTGTCCATAGTACTTATTCGAAAGTGAGCTCTTGAGGGCAATTAAACAAAGTGTTCAATCAAGGCTGCTTCAGACGCCAAGTATAATCCCACCTGATGCTGGATGTTTATCTTGGATTTACTTTTCTACTTGCTCCAATTGGAGGAGATTTCTCGTCAATGGGCTATGATAACATCCAATTATTTTATCGGGAATTATTCTTTCCATAGTAGAAAATAATAATATTGTGTTAGGAATATTACTAAAAATGAATTAGCCCTTCGGGCATTTACAATAGATTTTGTAGACAAAATTAATCAGTTAAAGTCTATTTGCAATTAAACATTGATGTCCTGGACAATGCTAAAAATGTGAAACGATCTGAGATTTATATACAAGTATAAAATAGCTTCCACATGTGTTTTCCTACAGATAAAAGTATTTGTCTTCTTGCAGGGACGTTCGTTATCTTCAATTTGGTTGTACTTGAGTGATCACATCAAGGTATCAAACATGACGTAGCCACGCAATAATATTTGAAATAAAGGCGATAAAAATTCCCCACCAAAGAGCAACAAGTTATCCTAGATTTGTTCAATATTTGCCTCGCCTTGAAAACCCTAGAATTCAACGGCAGTTTCTTCTAACAGACAAGGGGCTCCCTAATGGGCAGTCCTTTATCCACAGTCGCGGCCGAGAATGTTATGTCCAACTAGGACCGCTGGATTTGTCCCACAACTACCTGGGGATCGAGTTGTGGTCACGGTACGTTGACGACATTTTCTGCCTCCACCGCGACACAGACCACCTCCCCATTCTTAATGCTTTAAATTCTTATAATCCCGATCTTCGTTTTACACACAACCCGTAACGATTTAATTGCTTCCCGTTTTTAGATGTTTTAATTGTAAATACCGAACACACCTTCCACACAACCGTTTACCGTAAACCCAATTCCGCCCCCTCCTACTTACATTTCAAGTCCCACGCCCGATTTCACTCAAATTCACCACTTTAAAAACCATTTCCAAGCGAATTTACACTCACTGTTCCCTCGACTGTTTCAAAAAGAATGATAAAAGTATTGTATATAATCATCTCTCATCCGCCGGTTATCCTCATGATTTTATCCGTCATCATTTTTACTCGCCTAATTCCACCAAAACAGTCCCTCCCCCTACCCAGATCTTTGTGTTCTCCCGTTTTCGGCCAGGAACTCCGACATTTCTTTCTTTTTACGCAAATTCGGAATACGTATCTATTTTAATAATACCCCTTCCCTCTATACTTCCTTACGCCATCCGATTACAAAAGGTTCGATTAAAACTAATCCCCTAACCGCCACCAACGCAATTTACAAATTCCCTGTCTCGATTGCGAACAGTGTTAAATCGGAGAAACCGGTCGATCTATCTGCACCAAATTATCTGAACACAGCTGAACACAGCCGCAGCATACGCACCAACGACCGCAAGTCTCTCTTATGCCAACACATCACTAATTTCGCCACTCGTTCAATTTGGACAGCGCTGTATGCGTTTACAAGGGCGTCGGGAACAAGTATCAGCGCCTAGTCCTTGGATCTTTGGTCTCGCACTGCACGCCCAGTTTTAACTGAAAATCGATCTCCCACCCCAATACTCCGTGTTTTACCTCGCCAATCCCCCCAGCTGAACTATTTACCTACTGTATTGGGCTAACTTTCATATCCATAGTTTTAAAATATTTCCAAGTTGTAACCTGAAGAAGGGCATTCTTGCCTGAAAGCTTGTGTTTTTACCATTAAAAGAAAATCACCACATTTTTATCGCCTTCATTTCAAACATCAAGGTATGTTTCCGCGTATACTACAGCAAACACGCTAAAATATCGCGGGAGAACAGATACGTCATATAAATAGAAAATTCCACTTTTATGAGAGCATATGCTGCACTTAAATGTTTTGCAAACACAATGTACTTTAAGTCCAACAAAGAATTGCAAATATTATATATTCAAGGGGGTTCTGCTCATCAATTGATAACTGTTTCTTGCCGATCACAGTTCTTCTTCTGTCTGGAAATTTCCGGAAGTCTGAACCTTCGGAAACTGCCAAATACAAAAATCAATATCCAGACGAAAGAATATATATTTTTATGACTGTTTGCCCCATAGTACAATTCTGCGTGTCACACAATATGGTTCATGAGAGAGAAATATGCCTTCAGAACAATAGACTGACCAAGCACTACCTTCTACCATACAAAACAGCAGAACCAGTTCTACCAGTATTCTACCTTTGTCATCTGTCACTCTACAAATGCTGTTCCAGCTCAGTGTCATCATCTCTGTAGGAACAGAAATGACGATGTTTTCTTATACTACAGTAAATGCTGAACTATAACTCCCGCACGTCACCGCACAGACTGAAATGTCCATATGGGAGGAGAGAGATAGAGAGGAAGACGAAGGCCTATAAAGAAATTTTTAAACACAGATAGACATATCATTTGAATCCATTCAATCAAGTCATCTCAAGTCCTATTCAAAGAACAATGTCATCTGACAAGTACGAATGCTAGACCTTCAAAGAAAGTGCGAAGTTTTGCTCCAGAAATATTAGTTCAGATATACTGAAGAGAGGACTCCAGTTAACCTTTTGATTAAATTTGTATATATTTTATTTTGTGTTACCTAACAGGATATAAGATTCTCTCATTACCAACTCCATTAATATGTATAAATTATCGTGTTTATCTATAAATAAATCAAATTCGAAATATAAATAGAATACACATACTTTTTACATCTATTTAGATATTCAACGTTTGCTAATATAACTGTAGGGAGTAATCCACAAACCACCGTCGATGTAAATGCTCTATCACAAATAAAATTGATTGTTTATTCCTTAATAGTAGATGATAAAATTTGCGGGAATCTTAACTTAGTCACCAGAATCAAAGTATACGCACATTGTTAAGGAATTTGTAATAAGCGGATTTCGGATTCTCAACTTGAATACGCAACAATTGTTTAGATCGAAAGCGCGTACAAGAGCTTTCTCATTATATAGCCTTCTGTGAAACCTGAGAGATAATGTCTCAACCAATCATTAATACAAAATATATATATATATATATATATTATATATATCACTCGTGGACAAAACTTAAGGAAGAAGAAAGGGTTTGATGTCACGGTTTGTCTGTCTTTTTATGTGTGTCTTCAATATAGATCACTATGCATCAAATATTTTTTCAGAGTTATTGATTGAATCCCAATATACGTTCTAAAAGGTACAACTTACTTAAGTCCATGAGTGTATAAAAAACAATATATGCCTTATAAATAATAAACTGAGAAAGAGCGCACAATCCTTCCAAATATATCCTTTTAAAATTACAAAATATTTTCTCACAATGAGTTTTTTTTTTTTTCAAAACGCTAGCTTTCAAGCGATAATCGCTCTTCAACGGGCTTAATAAAACATGGACTATATACTACAAGAAATATTTACAAAAACATACCCGCGCAGCGTGGATATTTACAACTGGAATTTTTAATTGATATGTAATTTAACAATGTATGGAATATGTCTATTTACATTTTTAGGACATCCAGAACCTAAAAAATCGATCTATTTATTTCTTCTGAGATATCGGTATTGTGACGTTTTTCACAATTTTATCGTGAATAAATATATCCTTGTTCTTTATTCATATATATCCAGGTACGCTATCTCTTTTTACTATTATTATAACTTTATAACCCTATTTTATAAGAATTTAAACAACTTAGCATTTATCTTCACAAATGAAGCATCTTTCTACTAGCTTCACTAATATGGAGAATATTGAGAGGACCTGGCTCATCAGTATTGAGCCCTCTCAGCGGTTTCACCAGTTTGATTAACCAGGCCTATATAACATTGTATTTACCTAAACTCATATAGCCGGAAATTTCAAGGAGAACTCTCAGTACAGATACTCTAAAGATATGAACATGACGCTTTGTGAAACAATAGAAATATAACAAAAGATATTGATTACTTTATGAGAGTGTGCTTGATATATAAATAACATTTCTATTAATATACGTATATAGAAATTTCCAAATCAGTAAACAACCAAATAAATGACAAAAGTAACTTTAATTATTTCTAACACTAAACATTATATATGCGTTAGAACCTTGAGACAAAATTAATTCACAAAAATATTCCCATTTTAAAATCCAAAATTAAATCACGTCCGAGTGTAGATGTTAATACATAAGTTTACATTTTATACACTCTTGATTTAATCGTCTGCTTGCCATTTATATGACTTTTTGATGTTTATCTATTTATCACGTAAATTCAATTTGAGAATAAATTGAAGCCGTTAAAAGTTGAAAACTTTAAAGAGACATTCTCTCTCTCTCTAAGTATGATATTTGGAATTGTGAAGATTCTATGGGAATTTGTAATATTAAAGCAACTCTCCTGCTGAGGATCAAGTCTCATTTTAATTACAAAACTAAACTAAGCGTATTTTCAGTACTTCATTTTGTATCGTATTGTTGCGTGCTCTACCTTTCTTGACGCTTCCTTACTGTGGCTGACCCTTTGGACCGTTGGCCTTCCCTACACTACCACCTGGGAGCCACGCCGCACGTGAAACTCCCCTAACCTCTGGCAGTATCCGTCAGCCTTACCACGGGTGGGGGGACAGTCAGGACTGACCAGAGGCGCAGCTATGTGTTGTCGGAAGGAGAGTCACGACCGCACAACGCCGAAGAACAAGGGAGTTTATTAAAACACTTTATCTACATTATAACTGGTCGCAATATCATATAACAAGTACTTTACATAATACAGGTGGCAGGATGAGGCCGGAGGAGGAATCATGCACAGAACCATTATTACAGGGGATGACGAAGGAACAGGACCAACAACAGAGTCAGAGCAGAGAAACGCCGCATAAATCCATGGCGCCACCTATTGGCCACTTTTAGAACTATTTTCTAACGCCATGCATGCCACAGTATATATATACTTTTTTTTAAGATCAAAAGGTTCGAAACCAATAGTTAAAATTTAAAAAAGTACCGATATTTTTCCATTTTATATTAAACTTTATTTTAAATACCAATATAAACTTAGTGACTTTTGAAGCATTATATATGTATCAAAAGGAACACCTTTTTAAAATTCAGAAAATGCAGCTCCAACCTTGCGCAGAGATTTCGTATTCCTAATTATTCGTGCAAAATGTTCCAAACTATTTCTTCCGATATTCCAATGGCCTCAGCTATCTCCCACACCTTTACCTACTCATCGTCCAGCACGATATTGTGCAACTTCTCGATAGTTTCAGGTGTGGTTGCATTTTCGGCCGTCTTTCACGTGGGTCATCTTCGAGCAACCATTTTTTGGCTGAAGCTATAAATAGATTTTCTAGAGGGCATCACATCTCAAGCTAAGCCTTTTAAAAATTTTTAAATTCTTTCAATATTTAAATTTAAAAATGTATGCATATAAAAAACTATCCTTATATATATATTTTTTTTTTGGCTATGCATATTAATGAGGATATTTATTACCTACTTTGTTCAAAAGTTTCTTTCTTTACTTAAAATGTGTGTGAATTAGGAATATATATAAAATTGGATATAATATTTCAGAGAGAGAGGGGGTCCACATTGGTTTGTTGATCTTAACGTGTAAAAAGAGGATTTCAGTAATTTGCTAAAGAACGCTAAACATTCGCACGTTGTGAAGGCAACTTCCATTTCACGCCTGAAGTGAGGAAATTTGAGTCAATCAGGTCTCTTCCTAACCGTGAACATTTGGCTGTGGGCGAGAATCCAATCAATATCAAATCGATTCAATAATTCGCCCAAATGCGCTTTTCTTAATTAATACTTAACTAAATTTCTTGAAAATTTAATTATTTCAGTTTAACTTGTATAAAAAGAAATAACATTCTCTCTCACTTTCTCTTTTCACTTTCTGCCTTCCGGCATTGCATTCTCGCCGGGTATGGCGCCTGAAAATCGTCTATTTTCTAATTGGATAATGGAATTTTATGAAACCAATTAGGACATACATTAATAATTAATTGCCATTGCAACATTATATAGTATATAAATCTAAGATAATAAAAATGAATGCACAAAATAGTTTTATTAATTCAGAAGTGTTAGCATTTTTATTAGTGGTTTTTCATAGATTAATATTTATATTTTTGACCAGAGAGAGAGATGACTGGACTACTTTACATGTATATATTTAGTTTTAGAAACGATGTAAGTTAGTTAATTATGAAGGGAAATTAAAAGTATTAATATCTTCGAGGTGTTGGTGAATACTCTGCTCGATGATAAAATAGGAAAGTCTTAGCTCCCAACAGAAAGTTACGATTATTGACACATTTATTATTTAAAACGAAGTTCCTTTTTAAACAAATGCCAAATATTAAGTGGAATCACCAAAATATTTGTATAGCTAGAAATTTTACGAGAGTTAAAAATATGAAACGATGTTATCCAATTTAACAAAACTGACGGTACATAGACCCCTTGAGTGATTTTCATCACTCGTGCCAAGCAATCGTCTGAATGCAGAGAATCTAATCATTTCAAAGAGTTTACGAAGACATAGAAGAATGTGTATTTTGAATCCTTATACTACAATGGCTCTGTGTCTAAGAAAATACACACATGTACATACACATAGAAACATATGGATTTATAAAATTGATAAAGAAAAAATGATGTTAATTATATATTTCTACCGAAAAAAGTTGTTTCGATATGTTATAGAAAGATGCACCCTTCACTACAGTAATTGTAGCTGACACCCCATAAAATTTGATAAGGCCTTCAGCTACGGTAAGACTAACGTTGTTCTCATAACCAGATACTACAGCGTCTTTCTTATCTCCACTCAATCATATTAGGGTGTCAAGCTTGTAAAGCTTGTTGATGGTGTCTGTCGGGGATGAGTAGAGCACATCAATGGATGAGTCAAAACAACAATAATGTGTTTAGGGATTTCAGGTTGAGAATTGACAACCACCATGATTGGTGAAGTAGAAGCGTCTACCTTTGTCATTAAGACTGGGAGCACTACTCGTGGTAGGCCTACTTAGCTCCAAAAGAAATGGCCGCCACTGACATGAGGAACAGACGTCATGTGCAGGCCGTCCTAACATGGAGTACAAACGCTGCTCATCCGGTATCCCTGGATTAGGAGCCCTTACAGGGTACTATCAGCCGGGCCTGAGCCCAGGTTTTTTAGTGTGCTTGCTACTGCTCCCTCTCCTTTTCATCCGGGCTTGGGCGGCAAAGGCGGATTGTCTAAAGGTTTAATGTAATATAGTAATACATGTCTAATATACATATGGACATGTCAAGCTACATACATTGGAGAAACAGGTAAATCACTTAAAGATCGTATCAATCAACATAAAGCAGCTTAAAAAACTACAAACCATTATCCCTACTAGTAGACCACTCCCTAAACAATAGCCATATACCAGATTTCAAACAGACCACAATTATATACAAAAATATAACATAAAAGCATAGTAGACTGTTTTTAGAAAGTTGGGCTTCTGCCGAAGATAAACAGAGTATAAACAGAAAAATTGATTTTCCAGAAATTTATAAAGAATTCATATCTTAATTATTTATAAATAACTATGTATATACTTTTAATTTACTCATTTATTTTGCTTTCAATATTTTTAAATTTAGAATTAATATGTAAACACACTATTTTTTACAATTACACTGTTGTATATAAATCTCTATATCTTTCATAGATAAAATAATAATCTATAATATCAAATATAATTATTTTCTGTATATAAACTGAATACAATAGTTAAATCAAAGATACAATTCTTTCATTGGCCTTGTAGAACGAGAGTGGTGTACGCGTGCTCGCATGTTTTAGTGAAAAAACAAACATTCTCGATAAAGAGATGCGAGTTGCCCCTCGAAATATTGGAACAATAAAATAATTAGAAATCCAATATATGCTATTTTTTAAATATATGTATATATTTAGAAAAATATATAGATTTGTAGAGTAAGATAAAGATCCTTTATTACTTAAAGGTATAAAACAATAAAGAAGGACACAAGCGATCAAATTATATTTACATCAGCAGCACACGCCTATGAGCGGCAGCCCTATCCAATTAACCGCTAGCCTAACAAACAAACAAGGCCGCGCTATATAGGCAGAGATATCAATTAACATAGACAATACCAAAATACTATGCAAATCACAAGGGTATTGCATCTTAGAAATATCTGGAATTGCCAATTTCAATATATATTCAATATAGTTAATTATAACATACAGATTAATATGTGTTGTGTATTACAGTAGAACCTCCCTATAAAGGACACCTAATTACAGAGAAAAAGTGTCCTTTAGGAAGAGGTGTCCTCTTACCGGAGAGTTTCTGAATAGTTAAAAATGACAATTTTGAAAAAAAATTAAAACTGTCTTTTGTAGAGAGGTGTCCTCTCATGGAGGTTCTGTATATATTCATAGAATATTTAACACTATCTTTAAGCCATTATTCGGTATATATAACTTTCTAGGTTTAATATTTTTTAGAAGTAAATAAAATGTTATTTATAAAGGGAATTCATATAGCCAAGATATGCAATTGGCGACGAGTAGAAATATCTCATATACAGATACAATATATCTATTTATATTTAAAATTCCTATTTTAGATAAATATATTAAGATGAATATAGGAAATATGGATTGCACAACACACGCGATGTTTCAAAAACAGTATATATATATAAAACTATATAATCACAAATTGTATATATGAATATAGAGTATATTTACATTAATGAACAAAACATAAGATTATGGATGTTCTTAGATGTCGCCTGTCGTCTGTTTTTTTTTTAAAGAGGCAGAGCAATTTTGTTCAAAGTTGCTTATATCGAGTGTCTTCAATAAAGATCACATTGTATCAAATATCTTTCAGAGATATCGTCTCAATCTCGATATATGCTAAAGGTACAACTTACTTTAGTTTTGTCCATGAGTGTGTATATATACTGTATATAAATATCAACGACAGCTAAGCCATTATAGAATCGTTTGGTATGATAAAAACAAGTGTGCTACATGAGGAAATATTGAAATAAATATTATCTCGTATAAATCCTAAATATGCCTCTTTCATTAAAAGTTTTGTTTATTCTTAACAAAATTTTACCTATGTAAATTTATTAATTTTTAAAGTACAGACGAGGAATTTTTGTCAGTTAATTTACTTTTGAAAGTAAATAAAATAATTAATACACAATTACAATTTTCAAAAACATATTGCTGAAAAGATACAATATACTAAAATTAATATTTCGCTTTTTGTTCCAAAATGAATTTAATATTATGAATCAGGTCTCAGTATGTTCTCTATAGATTACGATATATTCTAAAACGATATTATATAGGATTAAATATAAAGTATTGCGCGTTATCTCTGTGTATATATATAGTGTTAGTATGTGAGCAATAGTTACCCAGAAATTATTTGAAAGAGGAAAAATAAAATCAGGTAAAAGGTTTCTCACAATAGAAACGTTAAAATAAACATTTTACCTGATTTTATTTTTCCTCTTTAAAATAGTGTAAGTATAAATAATTTTGTCTTTATTGTTTGCGGAAGAGTACTGCTCGATTCAAATATTTGAATGTAATGTGAAATAGGCCTTGAGGGACTCTCTTTGGAGTTCCTGTTGAATGAGGTGGTGAGAAAACAGAGCTGGAGCGTTTGCGTTGTTCAAATTTGGAAGACGGCTGAAGAGAAGGGAAAGCTATATACATAATCTAATTGATGTAAATAATTATATGTAAATAATCTTTGTCAGGATCAGAATGACGTATCATGTAAGAGACTTTGAACCCAGTAAAAGGCTTGTTGCTTCTGTTGTATATAGTCACAGTGTAGAAAATACTATACTATACCTACTACATATATCTCTGTATTCTTAGTTCTCTTCTCTTCAATTACCCTGTAAACTTGAGAATCCTTTATGGACGAGAGGTCCTCAATAAAGGCTTTTGTTGTTGTTGTTGTTGTATTTGAATGTAATTCTACTGTGCTATAAGCTTATGCCCATAGTCTTCTTGAAAACCATTTCTGAGTTCCATCCTTCAGTGCTGCATATATACAACAACAACAAAAAGCCTTTATTGAGGACCTCTCGTCCTATATAGGATTCGCCAGTTTACAGAGTAATTGAAGAGAAGAGAACTAAGAAAACAGAGAAACCTATATGTAATAGGTATAGTATAGTATTTTATACACTGTGACTATATACAACAGCAACAACAAGCCTTTTACTGGAATCAAAGTCCCATACAGGATTCGTCATTCTAATCCTGACAAAGATTATTCGAGTATAATTATTTACATCAATTAGATTATGTATATAGCCTCTCTTCTCTTCAGCCGTCTTCCAGAATTTGAACAACGCAAAAGCTCCAGCTCTGTTTCTCACCACCTCATTCAACAGGAGCTCCAAAGAGAGTCCCTCAAGGCCTATTTCACTGAGGAGCACTTCTCGTTCGTCTTTCAGCCCCATACTTGAGAGTATATGGTGATGTAGCCCCGGCTCCATCCTTGTCCCGCAAATCTCGCATGTCCATCCATCTGTTTAAAATATTCTGGGGCGATCAGCAAAGAGCACCGAGAGGATTCTCAGTCCGGCAATACACCGTTTGACCGGAGCGGGAAATCGCTGGACAGAAAGTGTTCCGGTAACGGAGTTGAGCAGATGTTTTTATAGTGGGGGTAAAGTCTTGAATTTATTATTTTCAGTGCTGCATATATAAGTAGAATCGTCCGATACAGTATTAGCTCTGAGAAGCGGTCTGGTGGATTAAATTGGCGAAACCGCTGGGAGGGTTCACCACTGATGAGCCGAGCTCTCCCAATATATTTTTTCATTGCAGTAAGGGCAGTAGAAATTTGTATTATTGTAAAGGAAACATTCGTGCTTTTAATTCCCTTTCATTTTATATGTATAGATGGCGCGTTATTGCTTTGTGTTAATAAATCATTTAAAAGGGGAAGCGGACACACACAGCCATTGATATAATATAAACAAAAATTTAATATTCACACCTTATATTCAAATATTTTCTAAATTTAGTCGTGGAATTATAAATAGCGTGTGGTTTAACCGAGTAGATTCTGGATTTCAAATTAGACGATTAAAAAAAAGTAAAATTCTGGAGTCGATTTATCAACTGGATCGATTTTACAATTCGTTGAAATCCCAGTTTCAGAATGCAAGTCGCATTTCTGGCGCATGCTGGTTGGTCAGGATCGACCAAATGGTGATTGGGCGGTCGAGTTTATTAGATAAGCCAATTATGACGTGCTCCTTGTGAGGAATTAATTTGAAGTGGAGTTTACCTGGCTGCGGTCGGCCGAAGATTAAACGGAATTTTAAGCACACGCCAACCAGAGTGGAGATAGGAATAACTTGACTACATGCCATTTTCTTTACTCATTTACCTCCTATTGTATCTCGGAATCTTTTGTTCATTATTTTGTTAATTTAAACATTTGGAATTTTTTAATAGAAGTTGATATAATTATATATTGATATATTTATTTTATTTTTATTATATATGATTATTTAATATGATAATTTGATTAATATATACATATATGTGCTAAATATATGTATTTTTTGTTGAAAAGAGAGCAATCCATTTCAAATACAGTGAATAATAAATTTGTATCATAGATCATAATAGTATTATTTTTAAAATTCAGTATTTGAGCGAACCACCAAAAAGAGGCATCTCTCTATTTAAATATGTTTCGAGCTTTCGGCAACTTTATGTCGTATTTAGAGCTGAAATTCGTCCTTCCACTTGACCAGCTTAAACACCTTTTGGTGAATTTGCCCTATTTCCTAACTCCTCTCGTGGGATATTATGAAATCGAAGTCGCCCCTGTACTGATGAAGAACATAGCCCGAAAACATGGTTTGCATCATCAGTATAGCACACACACAAGCCTTTTTATTGGGGCATCCAGCCCTATACATGATTCCCCTCTACGGGATTTAGCAAAGGAAGATATTTCAAAAGCAAAAACTAAAATACAAGAAGTAATAAGGAAAAAGAAAGAGAGAAGAAAGAAGAAAACCAACAAAAAAGAAATATAGCCATATATACAAAAAATAAACATACAGAGCAAAAGGAACCATACATGATTAAATATTTAAATTAAAGTACCAATGTTTAGAGTATGTCAAGGTTAGGATATCATTGAGAGGGCTAGTGTGGAATCAGCCGCATTCAATCTTCGCCTTCTTCCTCCAAGCAAACCACGACATTCGGCGAATCCATTATTCTCCAACGGACATTGACTGCGGCCTTGTAGAATTTATATAAACCGAGGGAGAGACCCTGATCAACCATCAGTGTGTTCATCCAGCTGCAAATTTGTTGGCAGTCAGGTTGAGACCAGGGTAAGTCACCAAAATTTCTTTCCTCTGTTTCTCTAAGCAAGAGCATCCAAATATTATATGCATAATTTCGTCTTGGAATCTTTTTTTACACAGATCGCAAGTTAGAGCCAAATCAATCTTCCAGCGCTTTGAACGATTTTCTGGGAAGATCGTCCAAAGGAGTCTCAGTTGTGCAAAAAATCTTTAATTGCTAGAGAATAGTTTTGAATAAATATCGTTCTGCTGTTATTGAGTTTTTGAGGTATTTGAAGTGACTAATGTGAAGTAGTTAGAATTTTCGCCATGTCGTTTTGGATGCTTTGTTCGGTTGCTATTCGAATAATAGCAGGGATTTCAGTCAGTATTGCAGTGTAATCCGGACAACCCTTCAGGAACGAAAAACCGTTTGAGTCTAAAATGGTTGACAGGTTTTCGACAAAGGTTAAACCAGCCCTTTGATTGCTGTGTAATGTCCAGAGGTTGTGACAAACATGCCCGGGGCAACCTACTACTCTTCCATTTTCATAATCCTCACCCAAAATCTCAGGACCTGCTTAGTTATGATAACTTCCTGTGATTCTCGTCCACACTCCATTCTTAGCATAAAGCCCGGAGTATACTTTGGTAAATTTAGGTAGCGTCTTAGGAAAATATTCTGAACCTGGTCAACTTCCTTTACTTGATTGAGTGCCCAGCAGGGTGCGGCGTATAGTATGTGAGGCAAGACCGTCGAATCAAGTAATCTCATTGCCGCATTTAGAGAGTTCATCTTGGATTTTGTCAGAACTTGCCACACAGCGCCAATGCTGCCAGGGCTTTGCCCTTGTAGTGTGACGCTACCTTGTTTAGTGAATTTGCACTTGTAAGCGGCTATCCCAAGTATAGATATTTCGTAGTAACAGGCAGTTGCCGCTCATCCCAAAACCATTTGTCATTTTGTGCTAATCGACCGCCGTTTCTGAAAACTACAATTTTTGACTTATTTTCATTCAGGGTTAATACATTTGTTTCAAAATATTTTCTTAGCATATTGATTTTTATTTGAAGGTTATGTTTGGATTCTCCAATCAAGACAATATCGTCTGCGTATAGTAGAATATGAACATATCCATAATTTGGGAGATATATTCCCGGTAAATCTGAACCATTGTAGAGACCGATTAAATCATTTATAAAAAGTATAAATAAATAAGGTGACATTGGCTCCCCTTGTAAAACTCCCGAACGAACCTTTATTGGCGCAGTGAATGAATTGTGTTCCATCGCACTACCGCTGTCATATTTGTGTAATAATCTTTAATTAAGTTAACAAAACGGTGGTTGAGACCTGCATCTACCAGTTTTCTCCATAATAATGAGTAAGGATTGTGTCGAAGGCTTTTTTCAAATTCACGAAGAACATGTAGCATTTTCTTCTCTTTCGGCTTAGAGTCATTAGGATTCAGGATGATAGAGTGAATATATGGTCCTGACACAAGTGGCCGGCCCTGAATCCCGCCTGGTTCTCAGGAACTATATTTCTCCTTTCGATCCAACTGCCTAGACGAGATTTGAGTATTGATGTAAATAATTTTGCTATATTGCTTAAGAGCGCTATGCCTCGATAGTTAGAGGGGTCGTCTGGATCACCATTCTTAAAAATTGGTCGAATAACTGATTTCAACCATGTTGTCGGAAATTCAGACGTTCTCAAAATTCTATTGAATATATCCTTTAAGGAGATTAGATAATCTTTTGGGAGGGTCTTTATTGCTTCATTCATTATGTCGTCAAAACCAGTCGCCTTGCCATGCCTTATTCGAGGAATTTCTTTGCTTATTCATTAAGAGTTATGCATTTAGTTAGCTCATTATATGTATTTAGGAGGGTCATAGTAACGGGTTCGTAATCTGGTATTGGTTCTGTACCCAGGGGTTTATTGTAAAATTGCTGCCAGTCAGATATTGAGATATTGCCCTGTGTATAGTTTCTTTTTCTGAAGCGAGCTATTATTTTCCAGAATTCACTTGAATCGTATGTATTATTTAATTTTCTTGTATTTCACAGAAATATTTTTCCTTTTTATTGTTAATAATCGATGTATATTTGTTCCTTGTTTTAACATATTCCAAACGATCTAGATCCCTATTAGATTTAATATATTTTGTCAGAGCTGCTTTCATAATCTTTTTCGCTATGTAGCACTCATGATCAAACCAAGGCTTCGACAGTGAGTTATTCGCTTTTATTTCAATTTGCATACCATTTTGTACCATTGCGCTTTTGATCTGATTAACCATGTTGTTTCATTTATTCTCAATCGAGTTATTCCAAAATTCATAAGCTCCTCCTAAGTCCTCTACAAATAGCGTTACTCTTTCGGGTAACCATATATATTTTTCCTTTACCCGTGAAGTCGGGTTCGTCACTTGTTTCGGTCCCCAACTCATATCCATTTTTATAATTAGAGGTAAGTGATTTGAGTGTGGTAATCCCTCGATGTATAGGCCATGTACGTAACCACTTAACAGCCCATGGGAGACAATACAGTAGTCTACCACCGAGAATCCCCGTGCTGATATATATGTGTAGTTACTACTTCTGTCACCCCTTGTTCTGCCGTTCAAAATTGTAAGAGTATTATTATCCAATCTATCTATGAATTGTTCTGAATGCGTAGATATTACAGGATCTTAAGAAGTGTGTCTAGTAGTCAAGTAGCAAGGAAGGTATAATGTATTATGAAGAATTCCCTTTGCACCCGTTCGTGTATTCAAGTCACCAGCCAGTAAAACTTCATATCCTTAACTATTTTCCCTTCTATTTGGTCGAGTAAATTTTTGCAGTTGGTCAAATAGTGCTCGTTTGGTGCAAGTAAGCAAAGGTCATACACACTCGCATCATTATCAGTATAGCATTAACTAGCAATCTGTAATTTAAAGAAAATGAAATTATACTGAAGCCACTTTTAAACTTTCAAATAAAAAATCCTTACTTCGGCTATAGAATTATTAGGAATGTCTGGTTCATCAGTGGTGAACTGTGCGTTTCGGTTGGTTTATTCGGCGATATCGCTTTATAATTTGTGATTCGTCTGTAACTTTTCTATATCCTGATCTTTAGAGGAATTCATAGTACAATAGAACCTGCTGTAAAGGACACTTAATTGTAGAACCAAAGTGTCCTTTAGGGAAAAATGTCCTCTTACTATTTGTTGATAAAGAGTTAAAATGATAATTTTGTATATATATGAAAACTGTTCTTTGCAGAGAAGTTTCCTCTAGCGCGAGAACTAGAAAGAGACTAGTATCAACACCATCATCTCGTCCCTTTCTGCACTTAAAGAATTCCGATGATTGACAACTAGATGCCTAGTGTTCAATAGCCATGCAGATGTACGAGGAAGAAGTATAAATATGCTAAGATCTGTGTGATAGAAGGCTATCAACATTGGAAGAAGTTTGGACTTTGGAAAGAACTTCTCCAAGAAAGCCTAAGTCTGCATAATGAAAAGCAAAGTTTTATGATAAACTCAAGACAAACATCCAATTAACAATAATTATTCCTTTATACTCCCCACATTGTACATTTTGTTAGTGACCTTCAATTATGAATACATTTTTTATTATCCTTTTGTGACGCTCCAGTTACGGCACAAACTGTTCTCCATCGCCTCTAATATGACAGCAAGGCGTTTAGATGATTGATGTCGCAGTGAATATTCTTTTATTGCCAATAATAAAGCGGGGCGCACAAGAACTTGGGTTGTTATATAATGATACACCTCGTTTTTCTCCCACCAATGGGATAACCGCCGAATACTTCCTGTTACATTCTCTACATACATTCTAAATGATGTATATTTAATAGTCACTAGTTTTACTAAGAATATTTCAAACAAAAATAATATTCGCTCAATGAATAAAGCTTATCTAAAATCCATAATGCTTTTATTATAAAAATAGGCAATTGCGGGATATACTATGTTGATAAAAAGAATATTAATGACTTCACGCAAGGTTTTTCGAAAATATATTGCAGCAAAGAATTTATTATTTTATTAACAGAGTATCAATTTTTATATTCATATTTTAATACTCTATAAACTTCCCTCATTGCTTATCTTTTTTATCATTCATAGTTTGATTTTGCTTAAATAAACTGCTGTGTGTTATCCTGAAGTTTGTCTTTCCTAATTTTCTATTTAATTTTCAATTTGTTTCAATATTAATTTATTTCAAATTTCAAATACAGGTAATTAAATATATAGTCACGACCGTCTGTCGTGGCCTCTGTCACGGATAATATACAGTTTTCATCGTCATGCGTTCTTAATTCTGTCACCGTTTGCTTTTGGTTCAGTTGTAGAATGCTCGCCTGCCACGCGGGCGTCCCGGGTTCGATTGCCGGCCGATGCATTTTTTTTTTTTTACAATTTTAAAACTCATTTATATATTATACAAGAATGACATCCACGGCGCCACTTTATAATTGTAACGAATAGTATTTGAATAAAAGCATTTAAATCGGGTAAACCCCGGGCGTTGTAGATTATAAACAAAGGTAATAAGACCACATCCATGACAAGGTACAGTTTGGATTATAGATTATAAACACAAGGTAATAAGACCACATCCATGATAAGGTACAGTTTGGATTATAGATTATAAACACAAGGTAATAAGACCACATCCATGATAAGACACAATTCGAATTATAGATTATAAACACAAGGTAACAAGACCACATCGATGATAAGGTACAGTTTGGATTATTACTATATATAGTCACGACCGTCTTTCCTCGTCGGCCGCCTCTGTCACGGATAATATACAGTTATCATCGTCATGCGTTCTTAATTCTGTCACCGTTTGCTTTTGGTTCAGTGGTAGAATGCTCGCCTGCCGGGTTCGATTCCCGGCCGATGTTTTTTTTTTTTTACAATTTTAAAACTCATTTATATATTATACAAGAATGACATCCACGGCGCCAATTTATATGTAACGAATAGTATTTGAATAAAAGCATTTAATCGGGTAAACCCGGGCGTTGCCCGGGTCATTCGGCTAGTTTATTATAATACTCATGGACAAAATTTAGGTCAAGACAAAGAAGTGGCCATATAAAAACTTTAAAATATCAAAAAAAAAAAAAAAAAAAAGAAAAAAAAAAAACATTCAATAACTGCTTGGAATGCCATAGTGCAGAAGCTTCTATGGATCATATCTTATCATGCTCAGAACTGACAATAGAGGACCTATTTTCCAGGCCTATAACTACCATCGCAAAATGGAGAGGAGTGTACTTCAGGAATTAGTCAACCATGGAGATAAGCACCACCACCACTTAAGAAGGTTGAAGTCTTTTATGTCGCCGTTCGTCTGTATTTTTAAGAAGACAGAGAAATTTTGTTCACACTTAGTTATCTTGTGCTTCAATAAAGGTCATTGTGTATCAACTATCCTTAAAAATTATTGTCTCATCCCGATAAACATGCTAAAAGGTAAACTTTCCTTATGTTTTGTCCATGAGTGCATATATATAAAGGCATTGTGTTCCCGGAAGAAGTATGGCGAAATTTACATAATACTTTATATAAATATTTGATTCACTAAATATTTGCGAGAGAATATACCTGGCGAGATAGGCATCTATAGACGATATATTACAATATAAAGTTGCGGGAAGTTAATGTTCATATACCCAGAGAAGTACCTCTTCCTTTAATTAATTCTTATGCCAACTAATAAAGTATTTTAATAGGGTGATAAACATAATGCATCGTCCTGATGTATAATTAAAAGGAGAGGTATCTATCTTTGGGTACACACATATATGGTAATTTTGCATATGAAAACTGTCCTTTGTAGAGAGGTTTCCTCTAGCGCGAGTGTCCTCTCATGGAGGTTCTATTGTTAGATTTATATGGGGAAATTATTGCTTTAATTTAACTTAATTAGAAAGACACTGGTATCAACACCATCATCTCGGCCCTTTCTACATATAAAAAATTCCAATGACTGACAACTAGATGCCGAGTGAACAGTAGCCATGCAGATGTACGACAAAGAAGTATGAGGAAGGAAGAGGAAGGAATTTATGTGTAAAAATGGATCTTCTCTTTATTTTGATCAATACAAAAATGTTTTTAGATAATATTTCAAAACAATATTATATAATCGTTTTTTAGATAGAACGCTCAGTTTACGATAAATGAATAAGCCTTAGTACCAGCTTTGTCAAATTCAATTAAATTCCATCCTGTATTCTCCATAGTGTCGGGCGATGATACTCTTCAGTTCCCAGGCGGCTGGTGCTGTGACGTAGTCACTGCTCTGAATCTACGCGCTCAGGCAGAGACGCTCAAAGATTCCTTGTTATGAAAATTCGAAACTATTATAGAGACGCGTATGATTCTTTTTTAAATATTAAACAATTCTATTGCCCTTATTGCAATGAAATATTAATGGGAGGGCCTGGCTCATCAGTGGTGAATCCGCCCATTAATTTTTAATTGCAGTGAGGAAAACACAGAATTGTTTAATATTAAAAAAAGAATCATACACGTCTATAATAGTTTCGAATTTTAATAACAGATGGGCGCTAATACATGATAATACCTTGTTTTATTACAATACATATACAATACATGCCTTGTACTGAAAACATTTTAATACTTGTATATTATATAAATACATCTTGTGAGATTGTTAAAGAGGAAATTTTGCATGTTGGATATTGATCTATAAAAATATATTTCTGTGAAAAATAGATACTTCGGCCAGTTAGATATCTAACTGGCCGAAGTATCTATTTTTCACAGAAATATGAATACCGGCCAGGCAACCTCTCTATCCTCAAGATATAAAAAGATAGGTTAAATCTTCCGTCAAAATAAACGCAAACACTGCACGCAGTCCCGATTCTGCAGTTTACAGGAACGGTCGATTGATGGCACGTATTTTGTTGCCTTAATATTACCGGGCAGGTTGACCTCTCATTTTATAAAAGTGAGCAGTGTATATATTCTTTGCAAATACACTCATGGACAAAACTTTAAAAGTTGTATCTTTTATCATGAATATCGAAATTCGGTAATAACTCTGAAATATATTTGATACACAGTGACCTTTATTGAAGACACACTAGATAATCAAGTGCGAACAAAATCGCCTCTGTATCCTTCAAAATCAATCGAACATGAACAACAAATACTTTCCACTTCTTTAAGTTTTGGTTGTGAGTGTATATATCTATAGTACTGAATTAATAGTAGCGACAACAATGAAATCATGATTTCAATTATACTTATTTTTTTGTGCAACTATAAACCTGAGACTAAAGCACTTATACACATAAGTATAATAAATTTTAAATAACTCTCAATACTATAATTTCTTATTTCAAGGCTTCACTCCTTTTTTAAAACGTCACTATATACATGTTATATAAAAATTTTTATTTTGAAATTGTAAATTCCTAGATCAAACTACTCTATAATGTCGAACGCTAGATGTCGCGGCTTTCCATATATAAACTCATTGTTGTTGCTTTCCCGTTGGCCGGCTCAAATATTTTGTAATTATGTAAATACGTATTTTGCTTTCTTTTATTCTAATCTCCTTAAATTAGATAGTACTTTCTAGAATTATGTATTCTATACTTCATTAGCACAGTTAAAGCAAATTGTGATTCAAAACTATTTTTATTATTCTGTTCACGATTGCAAACAATACTATAATAATATTAATGTATCAAAAGTAAATGCTCAATAATTATCTATCAAAAACACAGCAAGCAAATAATATCTTTTATATAGGTAAAATAGCAACAAGGGTATTTTAAAGGTAAATTTGAGTGTTTTTTAATATTCCATGATATCATTTATATACTATTAGCGGAGAAGAATCTTACACATCAGATTATATCCTGTAAAACCGCGATTTGCTGACATAAACGGATTCTAAGTCAGCCATTTATTTATTCAATTTAAAGCGCTATGTCCCCATAGGGACACTTGCGCTGTCATACATGTATGCCTTTACATTTATCTACAGTATATATTTACAATAATTGTTGGTCGTAAAGAATATATAGTGATATGATATTAGCAAGGAGAAGGAGAGAGAGAGAAAAAAACGAGAAACAGAGAACTCTGTACAAGAAATGAATGTCTGGCAATATATCTACAATCAAAATAATAAATTAGCAGTTTCTTAAAATCGTCCTAGATCACTAAACCATCTATACAGTACTTCTGTGCAAAATTCTTGGTCAAAATTTAAACTGACGAATATTCACTATTATTCTTTTAAAGATACATTGCGTTTCAAAATTATTTTCAAAGTTTCTTTTGAATGTAATAAAATGTAAAACATTCGTTAAATAGAATAAACAATAAAAGTCGTTTTAATATTCCTACGAATGGCTCAAAGTAGGCTATATTGTTGTAATAAACAATAGGTATTGATTCGATAATATGAGATTGATATTGTAGAAAAAAAAACATATTTTTATGTTATCAATAGTTTATTAACTTTTATTTATTCCCTCAGAAAAAAATAAATTCAACAATTAACTCAGTATTCTTAAAAAAAATGCTTTAATTTTATTTTAGATCATCTAAATTATCATGACATTCCGAAATTTGTTTTTCCTCATATATTATCATCGTAACAATATTATAAATACTTTAATGTCAAAAATGTGTCTAATAAATTGGATCATATTATATCTTTAAGAAACATTTATATAATTGGTTATGTAATATGGAATTTGTAAGAGAGTTCCTGTAAATTCGAATATTTCCTTTTAGCTCCTAGCATGCAACAGGTAAGGTTAATGATCTACACTCTCCGCGCGCTTCTTAAATTTATTTTAATATATAGCAAACTTATTTCAAGTTAGAATTAAGATTGAAAGTTCAAATTTTATATTATGAATTTACTTTTGAAGAGAGAGAGAGAGACATCATTACCTCTTCTGATACCAAAATAATAAATGTTATTGTCTCTTTTTCTCTCTTAATTTTATTTTGAATAATCAAAAATGAGGTTCTAAGAACTTCAATAAAACAAGTGTAACCTCTTTGAAATCAGCATTAAGAGAATGGTATTTATAAAATTGCTCTGAAATAGTGCTGTGGGATAGGTTGGTCAGGTTTGTTAAAACTTTAGGTGCGCAGGTCTGGCGCTAGAAGTGCGCGCGGCGCGCAGTGGCTGAAGGCAGATCGATCATGGAGGTGCCAAGAAAGCCACGCGGGTGACTCTCGACGCTCGCGTGGTGATACCCGACCACGCGGCCATCAACCGTCCGCTGGCTCTCGTGCTCCGCGTGCGCGTGACACAGATCGTCGGAGGCATGGTCGCCACGCTGCTAGGTACAGTAGCCTGTCTGGATGTCCACAACGTAGCTCCTGGGCTTCGCACTGCCGGCGGGGCTCTGGCCGTGTTAGCGGGGGCAGTGAGTGTGCACCACTTGCGAAACCCCAACCCGGTATCTTCCGGTCCTTCATCTCAGCGGCCTGCACCTCGCTGCCTTGGTAATGTTGGGCTTTTGCATTCTCCGCCTCACCAGGCCACGTGACGGAGCCGACATCGTCCTGTGCGTGCTGATCTCCATCACCTCGCTCACTGTGATGGGCAGTGAGGGGGCCGTCTGGCTCATCAACTTCAACAAGCGGGGATCTAGAAGACATCGCAAGGAAAGGAATCCGAAAATTTTCTGACAAGTTTGTAATAGAGGATTGACAAGGATGCACGTATGTTTATATATGTCAAGTTATACTCTCAAGTACAGCATGTTTTGTACTCCCTCTCAAGACCCACCACCTGTCCCTCTCAAGTTTTTGTATGTAAACAAACTTTCAAACTGTGTATATTGTTATTGGGCAAAAGTCCAATAAAAAGCAAAATGGTATAGCTAGTGTGTTTCTACCAAATGTAATAGTTTTCCAGGTATTGTACTAGGGAAATTGTGTCAAACAGCTCACAGCAATGAATGCTTCGAGTTGCATTGTAAGTATCTTTTTAATTCCTAAATATATTTGTAATTTGGTAATTTTACATAATATACTATTTTGCTTTTATTACATATATTCGATACCAATCTTTATGATACTCATGTAAGTGTTTACAAATTAAAGGGTTTAATGTATGCTCTTGTGTGGTAAATTAAAATGTACAAAGCATATAGTAGACTCATATAATGGCCTTAGGTACCAAATATACGTATATTGATTTATTTAGAAATCCATGAATGAAAAACACATGTATTCATGAAAACTGAAATACACGGGTTGTTCAAATAGCTTCTGTTTTTGTTGATAATTAACACGCGTCTAAACAATTGATCAAATACAATTTATATGAATATTAAAATAACTCTTTCAAGAAAATTCAGGAATTTGCATTAAAATATCTAATATACTTTATGATCTATATGGAGCTCTTCTATATACACTCATGGACAAAACTTAAGGAAATGGAAAATCTTTTATGTAGCCGGTTGTCTGTTTTTTTAAAGAGACAGAGGCAATTTTATTCTCAATTGGTAATTCAATTCATTTGGGGTCTTCAATATAGGTTACTGTGTATCAAATATCTTTCAGAGTTATTGTCTGAATCCCGATATACATGCTATAAGATACAACTTCCTTAAGTTTTGTTCATGAGAGTATGTGGATACATAATTTGCCTCAATATTATACGCATTTTTACTTTACACTATTTAAAAAGAGAATTGAACAAATTGTTACAGGTATGAAGAGAAGATTACACGAAACAATATTTAATGTTAAAAAAGTAGCAATATAAAGTATCCGAATACTCAATTTGTTGTCAATTTTACCTAGAATTATACCTTAGCACGAAATGTGACCAATAATTTCTAAACTCTCAATTAAAATTTTGAGTGATAAAAAATAGAGATAGTTGATGTTTGATTATTATACTTTTTTATGAATCTTTTATTGTTTATTTTTTAACAGCAGTTTTTTTTAACTCCCGACGTTTCAGTGAATTCCTGTCACTCTCTTCTGGGGATGTCACCCAAACGTCGGTAGTTAAACTATTGGTTGATGTTGGCTGTGTTTTTCTTTGAATCAACTTTCAACCAACAAATGATCTCCAAAACTATATTTCTAAAGTAAATCAGCTATTGTGCATAATGTACATTCGTGGAAGTTGTACCTTTCAGCATGTTATCGGGATTCACACAATAACTCTGAAAGATATTTGATACATAGTGAGTATCATTGAAGATATACGAGATAACCAAGTGTGAAGAAAATGGCCTTTATCTTCTTCAAAAGGTCTGACAACTGTCGACATCAAAGACTTTCCACTACCTTAAGTTTTGTCCATGAATGTATGTGATTTATGATAAATTGTGGAAGCATTCTATGAATATTTTCCATCTCAAATAAGTGGAAGTATAAAATATTACATATATAAGAAATTTAAACTAAATTTGATGTGTATGAATTTTTAAATAAATATATCAATTTTATACTGCCCTAACTGCAATAATAAAATAATAGGGAGGCCTGGCTCATCAGTGGTGAACCCTCCCAGCGGTTTCTTCAGTCTATATTTCTTATAACAGATGACGTGCTTATGCATCATGTTAATATTACATATTTATCATAAAAATAAAGGACACTTTTCCCGCCAAAATAGACGTCAATACTAGACGCCATCTATTTTGAGGGGATAGGTGTCCTTCATTTTATATATCATTATCCTCCCGGCAAAATTTATATATTATAGTAGGTTATATGTGTGCGAGCTGAGTAGTCACCAGTAATTCCTAAAAAAAAAGAACCATTGTTTATTCAGTGAAGCGTATTTATTATTATTCTTTTTGAGTGATGCAAGCTTTTGGAGAAATTTTCTTGATTCTTGCAAATATATTGTCAAGTAGATCTATAACCCCAGCCAGGAAACTCCATAGGACGCCTGTCAATCATCGTGGACTCCACTAGGCACGAACACATGTTCTTGGAATTTTATCCACAGATAACTCTCGCATGGAAGAAGTTGAGATGGTTGCTCACTTTATAGAGGGCATTTCTAAGGAAACATAAAAAGTGTTAGTGGAGAAAAACATCCAGCGGTAGATGAAATCCTAATGTTATGCCGTCATCTGGCAACCATCAAACAGCGTAGGATCGGCCCGTACGAAATTCGCCAGGTTGTCATACGTGATGTCCTTTTCATGTGTTGACTCAGATGAATCGGCTGGCTTAATTTGCTGCATCGTTAGAGAAGAAATTCAAAAGGTCTTACCAGCACCTGAAAATGACCAATCCTCTCCGAGAAGTGAACGCACTTGAACAGACTTTGAGAGAAGAAGTTAACCGTGTTCCACAACCTATGAGTCCACATATTTACGTTGTATAACAAATCCACGCACGCCTTATAATCTAGGACCGACCAACCCAACCCAGGAAGACGGAACAATGGAGAACCCTACGACAACAAATCAATTACTTCCACTACGAACGACCCGGTCATGTCGTTCGTTATTACAGGAAACGAAAGAGGTCTTTTTTGATGCCATATTAATGCCTAGTGGACAAGGAAGAACTGGTAGAGTATCTAGTCGAACCCCGAGATATGACGACGACGACGCCCCAAACCTCGACGTACTTCTACCGGAGTTCTTCCCCACATCCAGGCCGCGCAAGGTCGCCTGCCCGAAGACAATCCCAGTCGTCAGCCCGCCGTTTCAGCCGTTCTTCTAACCCTCATGATGTTAAAAACTACGTGACCATTTCTTCTAAGGGGGTGAGGTCGAAATTAAGGAAAATCCTCCAGGGTATATCGCCCGAAAGTTAAAAGAAATCACTATTTTCACTGGTAAATTAATGGTCGCATGATCAAAGTATTAGAGAATTCAAGAGCATATATTTTACTGTCACATCCGAAAATCTTTGACCTGAGCTAGGGAACCTCCTCTCTTTAGGGGAATCAGGACCTATTCTTAAAGCCGCAACTTATAACGTTGAATAGTCTGGAGATATTCTTTGGATTTTGTTGAACTGCTGGAATGCAGCCATGACATCATATACGAACTTCTGACTTCTTCACGGCCATCTTTTTTTAACTTTATTCAGAGGAAACCTCTGCTTCACCTGGAATCTCAGATGGAGGAAAACCAGAAAATTGTTTAATTCCCAATGTTTTTTTCTCTACCTCCAAAATCAATAAAGATCAGCGTGATGAACGAGTAATTATATCAAGTCAGAGATATGATGTTTTAGCCACACTTTCTAAGGATTTTATTTTTTTAACTAAGAAAGGAAATACATATATATATTCTATATACAGTTACGAGCGTCATGCGTGGCCTCTGTCAACGGTTTGCTTTTTTTTTTGGAATGGCGCCATCCTATTGGTCGGCTGCGATCACGCCACCTTTGCCCCCCCCCCCCCCCCCCATTTCTGTAACTATTGTGGTTGGAGCGGGTCGCTCCTTAAATAAATGCATATATTAGTTAATAACCAAATGGAATCCTCTCTTTCTTTTTCCCAGTAAGAGACGCCTACGGAAGCCAACAGTACATAGACAGATAAAGCACATAGGGCTATAGTTATTAACTAAAATATGCATTTATTTAAGGCGCCAATTTATAATTGTAACAAATAGTATTTGAATCAAAACATTCAATCGGGTAAAAAAAGGGCGTTGCCCGGGTCATTCGGCTAGTATATATATATAGATGGAAAATTTGCCGGGGGGAAATTAATCCATAGAAGCAATGGGCGCCTCTCCCGTCAAAATAAAGGTCAAAACCTGACGCCATCTATTACCGTCGCCGCAACTAGCGCCCTCGGGTCGGTGACAAAGCCACAACACCAGCTTTGGCAAACTGAGAAGCGTCCACCTAGAGACCATGGTTTCGGGCTAATGGCTGGTGTTGTGGCTTTGTCACCGACCCGAGGCCTCTAGTTGCGGCGACGGTCAATAGATGGCGTCAGGTTTTGACGTTTATTTTGACGGGAGAGGTGCCCATTGCTTCTATGGATTAATTTCCTCCCGGCAAATTTTCCATCTATATTCTAGCCATAGATATAGCCCAGCCACATTGCCAGCAAAACACCTCTTTGGCAGATTGTCAAGATTCCAATAGATCCCGTGTGGATTTCATGAAATAAAGTCCGCCATAGACTAACGAGGGCCATTAGCCCGAAACCTTGGTCTCCAGGTCGACGCTCCTCAGTTTGCCAAAGCTGGCGTTGTGGCTCTGTCACCAACCCGAGGCCGCTAGTTGCGGCGACGGTTTTGACGTTTATTTGACGGGAGAGGCGCCCATTGCTTCTATATATATTGTCGCGGAGATAAATAAAGCAAGGGCAAGTTTGGGGATAATTAATTTATTATAAGGGGTATTGATAGGGAGAGAGAGAGAGTCAATACAACTTACCCCCAAGACAGAGTTAATCCTAATGAGGGACCTCAGCTCCCCCCGCCGGCCAGATTCCCCAGAACCCCTCACACCCGGTGTCCAGCGATGATTGACAGACGTCCCATGGGGCCTCTCGTGATTGGAGCCGCTTAGCTTCTTGACAATATATATATATGTAGTAATTTAATTAATTGTCCTTTCAGGAGGCCAAGATGGCGTCTCCTTTGGTCTCATGTACAGGATCGATTTTAGAGATGATGGGGACCTAATTTTTAAAACGGGTTGACAAAACGATAAACTATCCTATAACATTATAAAAATAAGATTTGCTATAAAAGGGGTTTTATATAATTTTCCTATCCGTTTTAATCTGGTAGGTTATTTGGTGGACACGAAAGTCTAGTATTCCGGTGTGCCAATAGCACGTGTTTCAAGTACAGGTGAACTGAAACTGGAGAGGTCAACATGGCCTCCCTAATCTTTTGTTGCCGGCTGACGCCGCTGGTGTTATTTGTTTGCTGTCAGCCGATCCCATGTCTGGCCACGTCCCGAGTTGGGTTATGTCGTCTGATTTGGCGCTTACACAAAGTAACAGGATGTCTTAGGTTATTTAAGTCTGAGGGGATTATATTATACATAAGAAAGATAGGGATGTTATAGTATGGGGCGTGTCTTTATATTTATTAGTAACTATCTTAATTAACTTTGTCCACGAGGTTCTGGGATTCTCTAGGTGAAAAAACCTTAGTTTCCCAGTAAGTTTTGCGTTAAGATGTTCAGACAAATCGTTAGATTGGAGATTATTAGCGGTGATTAGGTTAAGAAAAATTATAAAATAATGAATTTATGAAATTTTATAAGAGAAAAGGTTATGGCGTGGGTACAACATTCGGTAGAGGTTCGTAAATAACAATTTAACACAGGCAGGAATGAAATGCAATGGGGTATGGAAATTTTATGGTATGATATTAAGTTTTCGCATATTGAATTTATGTTGTATTTGTAATTGTGGGAAAAATGGGAGGCACATTTTGAGATGAGATAATTTAAAATTGATATTTATAAAAATACAAATCTAGGACTAGTTTTTAAAAACTTTAAATATTGAGAAATATCAATTGAAATAGTAATAGGTCAAGTAAAATAAAGAGCGTAATAAATTTAATTATTAATACTATGGCCATAAATAAGGTATTAAAAAAAACTCACAAATAAGTTTAGAAAATATGATTCGAGTAATTAAAATATAATATGATTTTTTTTATGTAAAATTGAAAGTTGCATATTTGGATAATGCCATTTTGGATGAATTTAAGAAAGGCATGTAAGATTAGTAAATTGGCAAAAATGCGTGATTGAATATTTTTAATAATAAAATTGAAAATGATGAATTAAAATTTATAATTTGATTAAAATAAAGTAAAAATGATAAATGAGAGTGTGAAAGTTTTAAAATTTGAATAAAAATGTTATAAAAAAGGTTATAATTGATTTTAAAATGCTTAAAGTGAAAATATAAGAATAAAATTTATGGGGAAAATGGCAGAAACAAAGTTTAAAGTACCTTTAAATGGCTGATGCTGGCTGGAGTTGATCTCTGGAGATGGCTGTATGGAAGAAGGCTGCTTGTTGCGTGGGATCCGTCGAAAGAGGAGATGAGGGCTTCCTCCGCACGAGGTACGGCTAGTCCCCGAATGGCGTCTGCCAGGCGGCCTACTAGGTCTTCGTAGTGGGGCTGCATGTTGGTGAGGGCATCCGCGAAGTAGTCGTCTCTGACCTCCGTCATCCTCTGCTTGCTGCTGTCCTCAGTCATCCTGTCGACTTTAACGGGTTCTGTAGTAATCCCGACGTGGAATGTATTGGGCTGTCGTAGTAGTGGGTTTGTGATGGGATTCCCGCACTGGGACAGCAAGAGACAGAGACAGGTCTAGATGGTACTCCAAGAGGTAGAGGTAGACCACGGACGAAGGCAGTCGAACCACGGGCGCCACGGATGCCCTAAGTCTACATCGCGGATAGAAGGTGAGAGATCCGACCGTATAACGGCGTCGCTCTGAAAACAACTCTACAACTAACCTTGTCCCATTTCTGGGCTCTTTTATATTGGACGCCCGCATATGGCGGAGAGTCCTGATTGGTTCCTGTAAAATCACGCCACCTGTCAGGCGCAGGGTTGTTTATCACGTCTGACGACCTGTTGACGGGGTGATTGAACTCATTATCATAAACACCTGTTCGTCTGGGTTATGGCGTCGTCTGGTCTACCTTTACCTCTTTGTTTTATTTGTCATTTCCATTGTTATACAAGGTCGATACATATTTTTATATAGAGATGGGGTTATAATAAATATCAGAAGAAGGTTGTGAACTATCTTAACTCAAAATATACTACATATATATATATATATATATATATATATATACTAAACTCTCTGGTTACATTTTGACACGGTTGAGTTATCATTTGGGTGGCGAATGGAACGTCTTGGCCGCAACTGATTCCATCAAGGATTAAAATTTGCACCATGGAAAGTTGGGAGAAAGGGAATATCTGCAATATTGACAATTCAGGCGATAATTTATAAGAAATGCAGTTAACGTCACGTGAATGGTCTCAGAAGAAATATCTTACTCTGGATCCAAAACTGACGGAAATTCAAAAGTTAGTTTTTTTCATTGTTTTAACTAGTTTTTTGACATATTTGAATTCGGAAGTGCTCCCATTAAGCCCACCTGTAGTGTGTAAAGCACAAGATAAACACGGGAGATCAATCTTCCATTAAAGAGCTTCCCCATATAATGTCATCAAGTGAGCGATGTTTAATTCAAGATGAAGTTGAGAAGATAATTGAGAGTAACATCGTGAGACCCTCATAGAGTTCTTGGTCATCTCCAGTTATTATAGTTCGAAAGAAAGATAGAACTTGGAGATTTTTTTTTCTGTGTAGAATTACAGTCGATTAAATAACGTCACAAAAATAATATTCACCTACTGCCACACATTGACGATGCCTTGGACAGTTTAGCCGGCTCTAGTTGCTTCTCCACAATGTATCTTCGGTTCGGGTATTGGCAGATTGAAGTGGACGAAAAGTATAGGGAGAAAACTGTCTTCATCACCCCAGATGGCCTATATTCAGAGTGATGCCTTTCGGATTCTTCAATGTTCCCGCAGCGTTTGAAAAAATTATAGACAGTGTTCTAGTCTTAAATTGACTATGTGTTTTTGCCATCTGAATAACATCGTGGTCTACGCACCGACCTTTGAGGAACATCTACGTCGCTTACAACTTGTATTACCATGCATCCAGAAAGCTGGACAAAGTTTAGGATAAAGAATATTAGGACACCTTGTTGACGCTAATGGAATTCATACTGATCCAGATAAGATGAAGCCCTCTCTATATTTTCTAGGCCAAGAAATGTCTCCGACTGTCTGTTACCAAAGGTATATTGAAAACATTGCCGACAAAGCTAGATATTTGCATGACCTACTGAGATGCACCTCTAGAGAAAACGTTTGAAGTTCTCAAAAAAGGTCCCAACTTTAGAGCCTAAATGGCCTCTTCGATGAATCCGCTGATGCCCATATACACACTGATTCCAGCGGATAGGGTATTGGAGCTGTTCTCCTACAAATACAAAAGGTGAAAAGGAGCGGTCTATAGACTATGCATCTAGAAATTTAAAAAGGCCGAAAGTGACTATTCTATAACAACAAAAAATATCTTGTTGTAATCTGTTCTCTTTGCAAATTCCGTCCATATTTGTTTAGTCGACCACACACGGTTGTCACTAATCATCATTCTATATGTTGGTTGGTAGGGAAGAAATATCCTTCTAACTGTTTGGCAAGCAAGATGAGCGCCGAAGTTGCAATAATTCTACGTGACCGTTAACTTTAGAAGCGGAAGCAAACAAAGGGTGCAGATTGTAAGTCAAGGAGCCCGCTTGAGAACGAACAACCACATGGCGTGACGTTACTAACCAAAGTAGATATAGAACAAAACATCCTGATTTAGCTAAACTAATCGTTATTATAAACTCGGGTTACACCAGAAAGGAATAAAGCATTCGACGGCATCTTATAACAAAAAAACGAAAACACAACTGGAAGACACTGGCTTATGATGATTCCCGAAGCGCTTAAGATCGGTAGTTATGGCAGATTTGCATGACGCTCCTACAGCTGGGCATTTGGGGTTCGCTCGAACGTATGACAAAATGAAGAAACGTTTATATTGGCCTGGCCTTTATAGGACTGTTCGCCAATATGTAAGCCATTGATCTGAATGTCAACGTACGAAGAAATTACCTCGATGTCCGGCCAAAACGCGTATATGGTTAGCTTTTCTTGATTGATAAAGAAACAGTATTTGGCCAATTCTGGAATAATTAAGAATCAACTACACCAAGCGCTGGTAAAGTTCACCATTGATGAGTCAAGCCCTTCCGAATATTAACTGTTGCATCATAGAGTTTGAAATTCTTTCAATTCAAAACACTAAATTCTCGTTAAATTGTTTATATTTCTGAATAAATTTGTGCGCACTTTTGCTTTAAGAAGATGAGAAGGTAAAATTATGACTACGGTATTCCCATACTTCAAACTATACATTGGAATGATTTTTGGTGCCTTATATCTTAATGAAAAGATTCTTCAAAATTCTTATTCGGTAAATGTATCAAGGGTATTTCTTTTTTAGAAATTTCAACAAATTGTAGCAGTAAACGTTGTAAATTCAATCGAGCTATACAACCCTACGACCTTTCAAGGCAAAAGGTTAAATAGTGTTTACGGCCAATATGCACATTTCCATTCAAACCTGTGATAAAATGTAAAGTAGATCAGGTGATGAAAGATAGCAAAGTCATTTCTTTTAAACATATAAATAAACGCTGCTAGATGGAAATGCCATTTAAAACATCAATTAAACGCAAATTTAAAAAATAACCATTTATTGATTTGACTTATCTTTGGAAATTTGGGGGGAAATCAACAACGTCCGCCTTTAAGGCGATTTTAAACTAATTTCAGTTATTTGTTTAGATAATTGGCAATAGAGATTTTTAACGTTCAGTTGAACAATAATGATATGCCTTTGTCGTCGGAGTGTGGGAACAATAAGCTTTTCCTTTAAGATTCTAGAAAAAAATATTAGTCAGGCTTACAAGAATGTAACTCTTTAATGAGCAGCAGATAGTGAATATTTATAGGAAAGTAGTCTATCAGTACTTATGCGTTTTGTTATAATAAGATAACCAATCTTTAATGGAATTGTACTTGAATTACATTCAATCTCCGATTGAAATTTAAAGAAGAAACTCCTTGCGAAATATTAAGTTTTTTTTTTTTAATTGTGATACCTTAGCGAGCGCCATCTTTTAAAAGAAATTTGAACTATTATTGACGCTTATGTTTCTTTTTGAAATAAAACTATTTTTACTGATCATACTGCAATGATAAAATATCTGGAGGGGCTGGCTCGTCAGTGGTGATGCCTCCCACCAAAATACAAGATCACAGCGGTATGGTAGATTAAACTGGAGACACCGCTAGGAGGGTTCACACTGATGAACTAGACCCTCCCAATATTTCATCATTGCAGTAAAGGTAACATAAAATTATTTCATTAAAAATAAACATCGCGTCAAAAATAATTCAAAATTTATAAATTATTTTTTGTTATTTTAAAAAGTTTTATATAACTTGATGATCTGTCTGTTTGTTCACAAATCTTGTAACCAATTTAATATGTACTTACCGAGCATCTAGAAGTCTGAAATTTGGTACACTTGTTCAAACCCGATGATATTGCAAGATAAAAAGTTCTTTATTTCTGGTTGGTGGTAGGGAATTGGTTTATTTTAAATTGTGATTTCAAATATTATAATCGATTTGTAATATACGTACTTACAGAGGACATAGAAGCCTGAAAATATCTACACTTGTTAAAACTGATGACGTATCGCGTTGACAAAATATCATATTTCTTGGTGGCTAGAGACATTATAAGCAGGTTTGTCGTCGGCGGTATACACTCAAGGTGCCCGTTAAGAACACTGCCATTGACCGAACATCGCTGATATTTCCGTTTGAAATTTTGTCGGGATAGAGCCACATTGTAGGACGACATTTCAAAATTATTCCACATGTGTTTCTTTCGTACGAAAAATCGAAATTTATTTTAAGGAGAAATGCACTATTTCTATCCTTTGAAATTAGGTATGAAAGGATGAATTGTGAAGAGCAATGATAAACGGAAAAATAAAAGTGTCCAGGGATGGGAAACGAACCCAAAGTATTCCGCTTACCGGGCAAATGCCATGTTCACTAGACTACCCTTGGACACATTTCTCCGTTCGTAAATATTATATAAAGTAATTTATAATACAATATAAAGTAATTTATAATACAATATAATGCGGCTTATGATTGTAGAACGATATTTGAAAATTTATCATTACTCTTCACAATTCATCCTTTCATACTTCATCCCTAAGGTTAGAAATAATCGTTATTTCTTTATAAAATAAATTTCGATTTTTCGTTCAAAAAAACAAATGCGGAATAAATTTCAAATTTCGTTCTACAATCATAAGCCGCATTATATTGTATTATAAATAGAGCCACATGGACAGCGGAATGGCACGCTCTCGCTGCGAGCCAGAACACCCGTTTTAAAAGGCTCCAATGGATGAAGCCTCATTCCTACACCTAGCGACCTTTCAACGCTCAAAGGACGCTACTCGCACGGCCTCCACGATCCAGGAGAAGTATTGCTCTAGCCACCACGCCATATATATGAATGAACAAAACTTTTTTTATTCTTTATAAAATGTTATCAAACATATTTCTTGAAAAAACCTGTCTAAATGTAAGTGTGCCAATTTTATTACGTCTGTACACCTTACAACCCTCCAAGGTAAATCAATGAAAAGGTATTCTCGACCAATAATAGCACATCTACATTCAATCCTTGATAAAGGAAGTAAAGGGGATCAGGGAGGGAAAGATGGAAAAGAAATATCACAATCATGTAAATAAACATCTCTAGGTTTTGTCGCCATCTATAGGCAATAGCATCAAATAAACGATGATTCTTTTAATTAATATTTTATTTTTTTATATATATATAATAATATACTTAATTAAAAAGGCATATATTGGATCAAAAAATAATTTATTTTACCAATATTTCAGCTGGCTGAACGCCAACCTTTATCAAGGTGTTATAACTTTTTATTATATAATATAATTAAACGCTTTAAAATGTTATAACACCTTGATAAAGGTTGGCGTTCGGCCAGCTGAAATATTGGTAAAATAAATTATATTTTGATCCAATATATGCCTTTTTAATTAAAGATTTATCTATGGATTGCTCTATATTTTCAAAATAATAATATATAATATATAATAATTTATTTTTCAAAAATGTTGCAGGTTTTTCTCTCAAAAGTGTAGCGAATGGTCAGTCTATTTACATATTTTTATTTACAACTTCAATAAATGACAACAGTAAAAGTAAACAAAGATATTTACATTTGCTATCTTGACTCCTGCTCAGTGCTGTGGCCCTTGCCGTTATGGTCCCCTGATGTCCTGCAGCTCTCCAGCAGTCTTTCTATGGCCTCTCCTAGTGGCTCCTCGATAAGATGGTCCCCATGGCCTTTCTCATATATAATATATATAATAATAATAATGTGAGCAATAGTTACCTAGAAATATTATTTGAAAAAGTGAAAATAAATATAATAATTAATGTTTATGTTTGATGCATTAGCGCGCCATCTGTTATGAAAATTCGAAACTAATAAACGCGTATGATTCTTTTAAAAATTAAACAATTTATTCTACCCTTACTGCAATGGAAAAATTAATAGGAGGGCTTGGCTCGTCAGTGGTAAACTTTCACAGCGGTTTCGCCAGTTTAATCTACCACTGGGAGGGTTCACCATTGATGAGCCAGGACCTCCCATAAATTTCTCTATTGCAGTAAGGGCAGTAGAAATTGCCTAATTTTTAAAAGAATCATACGCGTCTATTGTAGTTTCGAATATTTATGTTTGTTGATTTCACCATATCTCTAGATAATTGGAGAAAAATATTAATATATGTACGCCTTTATACCTATTTTGAGCAAATATACATAAAAGCAATTATATACTCATTTGCTATTATCTCGATAATTGGCAACTGCCATCTTTAACATTTAAGGATAAGGATATCAATTTGCCTTCAAAAAATCTGAAAAGAAACAAAATATTCTGCTAAGATACTAAAAGACGTAATAGCCGGTTTTCGAATCCTCCCGCTCTTTATCTAACAACGGTTTGAACTAAGAGTAATTATGTAATATATGTATTTCTGTAGTGTTATATGTAAAAGATATTTAATCCGAGATATTCATTGATATTACTCTCTTTCATGGTATGGCCCATGTCAGTTTGAATCGGACTTTAATGCCATTCGATCTATTATAGGATACATTGAATATTCCGAATATACCAATGAGACGCTTGCTTTCAACAAATGTAGTTGTTTAGTAAACCCAAATATAAGCTGAAAGTAAAGCCATCTCTTATGCTGAAACAATTAGTGTCGTGCCTTTTTCAGTGTTATTTTGGGTGAGGTCATCTATGGGGAAAATGAATTATCTAAATGTTGAAATGTTTCAAATGTACTTTTATTGTATTGACCATCTTTGAATTAATAGTCAAATATTAACAAAGTGCGTCTTTTGAGATCTATTTTAAACTTTTTTTCCGAATGGAGGCAGAACGCCATGATTCACTGTGTCTGTATTCACTCATATGACACTGTATGTACGATTATGAGGCTGTCTGCATACATGAAAACCTTCAAGATATTTCGGGGAAAAAAGAGAAAACTTAAGGAAGTTATATCTTTTATGATGTTTAGTATGATTTAAAGAAGTCACCTCGCATGATTAATTATGAATATCGAGTAGGAATAGTGTGTGTGTATAAATAAAATATTAATTTTATATTAATTTTCAAATTTCAAGATTTATATGATAATAAATTATATGACATTACCCTCTCATTCAAGCGCTATCTAGTCCTTATGGCCTTCCATGATTGTTTTGATAGTTTTCCTCTTATTGTGCATGGTCAAAAATATTTTCTTGAAAGCTTATCACATTGGCTACTGTAAGTTGCTAACGTATATATTTATTCCCTGTTTTCTTAGAAGGAAGTTAGATTTATTTTCTGAATGAAGAAGAATGGATGTGAAACATTTAAATATTCCGTTGCCACCCCTCAACTCTATATAAGCGAATAACCCTCGAGAAATCTCGCCATTTATCTTTTTATTGGCCATCAACAACGTATAGGCTATTGAGGCGTTAATGTGGACTCTTTCATTTAACGCTCAATACGCCTTTAGCTTTTTTTATAATCTAAATAACAATGTTTGTATGTCTCTATTCATGATATAATTGTGAAAAAAGTATCAAAATTACAAATATATTCTCACAATGAGCATCTTTTTTATTTAAAAAACGCTAGCTTTCAAGCGTTAATCGCTCTTCAACGGGCTTACTATAATATATTCACTATATTTTGTGAATATTTCTAGTGAGATTTAGTCGATATTATAGTAAGCCCGTTAAAGAGCGATTTACGCTTGAAAGCTAGCGTTTCTTAAATAAAAAAGATACTCATTGTGAGAATATATTTGTAATTTTAATAAATGTTTTTATGTGTAGCACTTGAGCATTTCGTCGTATTACCGCTGGATATATGTAGAGTACAGTTAGTATATGCTGAATATATACTCTATATAGATAATCTGATATAGTTTTAAATACAATATTACGGTTTGGAGTTGAAGCTGAAGAAATATCTATGAGAGTTCGCTATTTATTACCGGGATCCTCTTAATTTATTTGCATTCATTGTGTATATTAATAATAAATAAAGATATTTTATTAAAATTAAAACCATTGTGATATATATTATTTTATAATAAAATAAATAAAGCTTCCTGGGCTAAGTTTCTTGTGTAAACCTTTTCTTTTAAAACTTTCGGACTTGTCAGTCCTTTAACAGGAGTATCACGTTAACAGATTAATGATAAATACTATTTGTATACAAATTTTTATTCGCATATTTTAAATACTCATGATATAGAGAGAGATATATTACATTGTTTGTGTGAGAAAAAACAACGTTTTGAAAATATACGTGCACGTGCACTCCTGTTGAAGGACTGACAAGTACGAAAGCTTGAAAATAAAAAGTTGCACAAGAAACTTAACCCTGGAACCTTTATTTATTTTATAATATTATAAATCAAGGAAGAAGGTTTATTTATAAATAAAAATATTATTTTATCAATATATGCATTTGAACCCGAAATCTTGAAAAATAAATAAAGTATTTATACTCTAACTCAGTTAAAAGATGGGGTTACCTCGCCAAACTTCTTTGTTTACACTTCTAACGATGTGTACATTCGAAACGCATAACAATTATGTAGATTTTGTGTTTTAAAAATCATTTTTATCAATTTCCCAACTGCCATTCTTTCAATGAAAATATATTGGGAGAATCTGAAATAACAGATTTAAATTCTCTACACGTTTTCGCTTGTTTATCTAAGATTTTATCAAATAATTATATTCAAACTAGTAGAATCGCTGGTAAATTTCCCCATCAAGGGGCCAAAAAACCAATCAATATTTTATATTTCAATAGAAAATATGTGTTTATCTCACACATTTAAAATATTCTATATAATTTTCTATGAATAGTTTAAGTTTTCGCAATTTAAGAATGTTGAAATAGTAATGAAATTATTACGTTATCTCCACATTATAAAACTATGAATATTTGCGCCAATTATCGTAATGACTGTTTGAAAAGAAGGAGTTCGAAGTATCCAATGGGAGGCCGACGAAGGGGGCTACGGGGATGCAGCAGCGGCTGGAATGAGAAATACAAAAACAGAAGAACTTGTAAACAACTTTTGAACGGGAGGAGTTTCCCTGATCCCCGATTCTTTTATTGTAAATACATTTAAATATATAATTCATTAAATAATCCTTTAATATTTTCTTAATTGATAATAAGTATAATTTTCACTCCTGTTTTCGTCGTATATTTTAAAAGTGGTACCAGCAGCGACACCTCAGCTCTGAACTTTCAACCCCGCCGACCAAGAATAGAGGTGAGCGACTCCCTCTATAGAACTTAGATCGTCGTCACAACAAAGAGTGGCGGTGGAATCACAATAATGACAATTTTTAAAAATATTTCCATAGAACCTTTGCCAAATTATTTCTTGTAAAATTAGAGTTAAGCAAGAGGACTCAAGATTAATCAATTCGGGCTATACAACCCTCTTCGACCCATCAAGGTAAACCAATTAAAGGTATTTTAAACCTGTATGCATATCTACACTCAATCATGTGATAAATCAAGTTGAGAAAATCAGGTGATAAATGATAGCAAAGGCATTTCTTAATCAAATAAATACACACGTTGCTATGTGGTGATGCCATCTATAGAATAAAAAATAAATAAAACTTGATTTTTGGTTACCAATTGTTTATTGGTTTAAATGACTCTCGTTGATTGGAGAAAGATAAATCTTTTGCGCCAATAGAGCTGATTTAAACCTATTTTAGAAAATTATATAAACCTTTATTTGCTATTACCTCTGTAAAAAGAAACAGACATCTCTAAAGTTTAGTTAAACAGTTCTGATAATACCTTTGTCATTAAGGAGTATTAAAAGAAACCAAACCTTACTATTAGAATGCTAGAAAAATAATCGTTGGAGGGGAACTTTCAAACATACGTTTTAACGAGAAGTGAATCAAACTAATATTTTGATTGGGAGAGGTAAGCCCTAAGTATTTATGTTTCTTTATAAATACTATTTGATCTGTTGGAAATTAAATTTCCTAGATTTCACTCTACCACGTTCCGTGTGCAGGTTAAAACAAGAGCTCGATTATAAGCGAAACTCTTCATAGAAGACTCACACTGCAAAGGTTTAGTTCACCCTATAAACTACGTGTAGAAATTTTATGATAGAAAAGAGTACTAAGTTGCCCTTTTTAATATTTTGTATGCTCACGGTGCCTATTCGGCAAAGATGCAGGCCGAGTTATCTTGATCACAGATACTAAGTTCACTTCAAGACAAATATCTAATAAATATCAGTTTTTGGCTCACAAGGAACAAAATATTGTTTAAAAATATTAAGCAACAAAATTTGGAATTAAATTTAAAATATAAATAATTAAAACGATTCGAAGTATGCACAAACAATAACACCAAACAAAATCTACAAGATTAATTTCAAGATAATAATCATATTTTAAATATACTCAAATAGATATTGAACAAAATATACAGCACAACCTTTTGAATATCATACGCATATAATATTTATAAATATAAATATACAAGTATACTTGTCAACTAGTGTACTTGTATATTCAATCTATTGTTTGTTGAGTATCTAAAGGAAACAAAGGTGGGAATATGTTGGCCGTCTGCTCGTCTATCCATCATTCAAATGTTTATATCAATTTTTATCTAACTAAGACAAATGTGTTCAGCTTGAGGAGATTTTATTTGAAACTTTCATAGAATTCTGATTTTGATTCAAAATTGTCAAATAGATAATGATAAAAACGAATATCTTAATTCGCATAATAATTTCTCTATATCTCTTTAAATTATGATGCATTAGCGCGCCATCTGTTCTGAAAATTTGAGGGCCTCCCATTAATTTTTACATTGCAGTAAGGGCAGTTGAAGTTGTTTTATTTTTAAAAGAATCATACGCGTCTATAAGAGTTTCGAATTTTTATATATATCTTTATGTTTGTTTTTATTCATAAAAAAATAATTAGAGAGAAAGAGAAACCAATAAATTATGAGAGAGAGATTAAGACATACCAATAACGCGCCATTTATATATAACAAATAAAAACACCAACACGCGAATGTTTCTTTTCACAAATAAATCAAACTTCTACTGTCCTTACTGCGAGAACTTACTACCTCGCAGTAAGGGCAGGTCTCAAAATAAAATTTTAAAACATGTAGCGAATGCAATTCCGCACTCAAGCCATGATGACGAAGACAAAATGCACTCAAGCTCTTCATATTCGCCTTTGTCTCATCATCGACCTCTTATTTGAAAAATAGGCATGTTGTTTGTCTGCTGGAAAAAGTAAGTAATGGCAGTAGGGAAGTAAGGGCAGTAAAAGTTTGATTTATTTATTATATAACATTCGCGTTTTGGTGTTTTCATTTGTATTATAGGAAGATTAAGTTTGAAACCTCTTTATTACATCGTTCATATATGGTGGTTATATGAGAATATATACAAAATTGAATAAATATGATTAAATAATGATAAATAATGATAAAAATAGACAGAGAGAGGAAGGGAGAGAGAGAGAAAACGAATTTTTGATAAAAGGAGATTCATATTTTACCTTATAACATTTCAGAAACAATTAGGAAGGGACTAAATATTTATGATATAATATTAAAAAGGCATTTTCCAAACTTATAAATTTAAGATTTACCAAATAATCATCTTTCAAATCTCTATCTATTCACTACTCAAACATCGAGCCGACCCATTCTACGTGTCTTAAAGTTTTCGATTCCCGTTAGTGGATTTTATCGTCCGAAATCCCGTTTCCTTTAATCCTTTTCTTCAAAAAGTTCTGGATAAATGAAGAAGATTAATAAAAAAAAAATTAACTGAGGCTCAATTGAAGTCAACGCACCGTGATTCTGTTAAGATCTTATATTGGTGTACTTTGTGCCGATTTACTTATATTGCGTTTATTATCTTCGTCCTTTTCCAGAATTTCAAAATATGTATGTGTGTTGTGTGAAAGTCCTCTTTTCGATTATATTTTTGTATAGCTAAATATATATATATATATATATATATATATATATTATATAATCTAAAAATATTATATAATCTAAAAACTCTAAATATTTCTATATTTTAAAAATATATATTTCATTTTATTCATTGATAATTTTTATTTTTGTTATCATCGTTTTTAGAAAGACTTTTAGTTTAGTTGTTTAGTTTCGTTGTATAATTTTGTTGTAAATATGCGTAGTTAACCAATCAATCCTTTTAAATCACTAATATAGGATTAAATTATAAATTCTATATAATGTGAAAACTAACAAATGTGTAATCTTTCCTCAAGTAATTGAAAATAAAAGCTACTTGACGGTAAATATTTATCTTTTTTTATCACGACTGCACCTCAACCCTTTATCTTATCGATCCTTTGTCTTATCAAGCCTAATCTAACAACAACACAATTTATTCATAACAATAAGTCGACAGGATTACCTGAATTTTCAACCTAATTGCTCTATAAATTATTCAAATTTTATAAAACTATTTTTACAAAATGTCTCGCAAACAAAGGAATGTAGAACACGCCATGACGCCTAATCCAAGTACTATAGAAATACCGAAATTTAATGGTCAAAATTTACACATAATATCTTGGCTCAAATTCTTTAACAAAAAATGTTTACAGAAACATCTTGATGAAGATTTTAAACTAAATAATATTTCAAATTATCTCGAGGGTGAAGCTTTCAATTATTTTATAGAAGAGTTACAAGATATAAATAATTGGGGGGAAATAGAACAAAAATTAACATCATACTTCACAATAAATGATTCAAATTTATTTAGTAGGTTTCTAAATTTAAAATATAATGATAATAATGATCTTGAACAATATTTTAAAGAAAAATCTGCCTTAGCCAATAAACTTAATCTTGAAAAAACACTTTTACTAGAAGCACTTACAGATGGAATGCCAGATCACCTAAAAAAATATCTAATAGCTGCAAGAGTACAAGAACCTTCAGAATGGTATAAAATCACAACCCAATTAAAATTATCAACAAATAAAGAAGAAGAACCCCAACAACCCTCTACCAGTACAAGCACTCCAGTAAAAAAATTCAACTCCAACTCCTCCCTAGCTCATCAATCCCAGCCACCTCCAAGGTCATCTCCAAGATCAACCACAGCTCATCACCAGGAAGCATCCAGTAGAACAATCAATTTACCACCCTACCCCTGCAAGATATGTGCATCTCACCAGCTACCCAACCAGATCCATTTCCATAGAGACTGCCCATTTAAGAACAATACTCATCCGAAGCGCATCAACCCAGGTAGAACATTATTACTTTTCTCTGTATTTATTAACCAAATATCCTTACCCTGTGTACTTGACACTGCATCATCCATTTCTATTATCCCTTTAAAATACTTAAACCATATTCATTATAAAATTTTAGATAATTCCCCAAAAGAAAGAATAGGTCAGGTAGAAGGATTTACTTACCCATTATACAAAATATTAGTTAGGCTTAGCTTAGGTAAAATTACAAAGTATCAAGAAATGTTTGTTTGTGATAGTCCAATAGAATATCTTATTTTAGGTTTACCAACATTTTATATATTTAAGTTGCAAATAGATTTTTTCAAAAAACCTTCTTTTCCAAAATTATAAATTCTTGTATTCTTTTAATCCAAAAACTGATAATCAGAAGTCATATGCCACTACCCTATGTATTCCAGACCCATACTATGTTAAAAAATTCATCTCTTTTAAAGATTAACCCATTGTGTAATTTCAATTCTTTTGATATACCAACTACAAATGTTAAACTTATAGATCCTAATTCAAATCCCATTACTGATTCTAACCCATTTCACAGTATGCGACAACCGTGCTCTATAACAAATTATAATTCCTATTTAGACCTTAGTAAAGTAGATATTAATCCAAATTTCTCTAATCAAACAATTTCAGATATATTGCATAAATATAAGAATGTTTTCTCTAAGCACAATTTTGATATAGGACACATAAAGACTAACCCAATTTGCATATCTCTTTTAGATAATATTCCCATAGCACAAAAGCCATATAGGACATCTTTTTACAATAATGCTGAAATACAAAAACAAATAACTGAATTATTAAAATATGATATTATTAGACCCTCATCTAGCCCCTATAGTTCTCCTGCATTATTAGTGAATAAGAAATCTGATGCCCCAAATCACCCCACAAGACTCTGTATAGATTATAGGAAACTTAATCAAAAAAACAGTTCCAGAACATACCCCAATTCCACTTATAGAACAAATTATAGATAGGTTATCACAGTCAAAAATATACACTATTCTAGATGTTAAAAATGCATACTGGCATATACCCATAGATGAAAAAGATAGACATAAAACCTCCTTTGTAACACAATTAGGATGTTATGAATGGAACAGACTTCCATATGGTCTAAAAAATGCACCTTCACAATTTGAAAGGATTATGAAGTCAGTTTTCACTAAGCATAATATACACTATGCCTTAAATTATTTTGATGATATTATTATACACTCCAAAACTTATGAAGAACACATTAAACATTTAGATGACATATTAGGTATATTCGAACAAGAGGATATAAAGCTGAATCTCAATAAATGCAAATTTTTACAAAAAGAAATACAATTCTTAGGATACACTATTAACTCAGGAAAATATACACCAAATAACACAAATATTGAAGCAATTTTAAAATTAAATAGACCATATAATATTAAAACCTTACAGAGATTTTTAGGCACCATAAATATTTATAATAAATTTATTCCCCATTATGCGCAAATTAGGGCACCTTTGAATGAACTGTTGTTAAAAAATGCTCCTTGGTTATGGAGTGTGAAACATGAACAAGCCTTCCAAACACTTAAAAATTCACTCATATCACAACCTGTACTATATATTTATGACCCATCAAAACCATGTCATTTATTCACAGACGCGTCAAGTCTAGGAGTAGCAGGAGTTCTTAAACAACCAGATGAACAAGGCATTTTACACCCCATAGGTTATTTTTCAAGAAAACTTCACCCATATGAACAGAATTATACTGCCTCAGAAATTGAAACATTAGCTATCATTAATTCAGTACAAAGATTTCACACATACCTACACAACATACATTTTACTTTGCACACAGATCACTTACCTTTAAAATGGATCAAAAATGTAAAAAACCCACAAGGTAGATTATTTAGATGGTCTTTAATCCTATCTCAATATAGCTTTGACATAAAACATATTAAAGGATTAAATAATATAGAAGCAGACATGCTGTCAAGAGCACCTGTCTCATTTTACCTAACATATAATGAGTTAAAAGAACACCAATCCACAGAACAAATTAGTAGTGCTAAAATTAAAATACAAAATGGTATTTATATGATTAACAAAAAGGGTTTTAAAAGAGCTTATGTACCACAAACACTAAGACACAAATTATTAAACAAAGTACACACAAAGCATGGACATATTGGAACAACTCAAATGACTAAAATAATTTCTCCACACTATTATTGGTCACATATGACTAGGGATATTGCTAATTACACCAAACATTGTGAAACTTGCCAGTTTAACAAGTCTAGGGATAACAGAATTGTTTATGGACCACTACAACAGATGCCAATAGCTACACACCCAAATCACATTTTTTCTCTAGATACATTGGGCGGGTTACATAATTATGGGACAACAAGACACAGTATCCATATGATAGTAGATCATCACAGTAGATTCCTTTGGGCTTTTCCAACAAAATCTGTATCAACTGATTCTTATATAACTTGTTTGAGAAATTTATTCCAAATTAATAAGCCTGAATTATTAATAACTGACAGAAATGCAGCTTTTCTTAGCAATAAATTTAAACACTTTTTAGAAAGAAATAATGTTAAGCATCTACTCACCAGTTCCCATCATCCAGAAACAAATGCAAAAGTAGAAAGACTAAATTCCACTATCATTAATAGGTTAAGATGTGAATATAATGCTAATTTAAAGATTCCTTGGACAAAATATATTCCTAAAATTACTGAAAGCTATAATGAAACAGTACATACCACAACAGGCTTTACACCTAAATTCTTATACTATGGAATACAACCACAGTATATAGAACATGACACAGTAACACATACACCAATTGAAAAGGCAAGAAAATTAGCCATTGAAAGAACCATAAAATCCCATGAACACAGCAAACAACTTTATGACATTAAACACCCAGAACCCATTTTTAAAGAAGGAGATCAGGTATTAGTAAAAACCTTTATTTATCCAAACACTGGTAAATTAACACAAAGATATATAGGCCCATTTACTATTTTAAAACAACTTTCTCCAGTCACATATGAAATAGATAAGCCTAATATACCCCAAAGAAAACAAACAGAAATTATACACTCAAATAAGCTTAAATTATTTTACCCAGAAACAGATTTTCTACTTCACTATAGCACTAACATAGAAAATGACTTTATAGTAAACCAAAATTATAACACAAAGTTAATAGATATTGATGATAAACCATGTTTTTTACAGGAAGGCCATATTTTGGACATGGACAATGAAGAACAAATATCACAACCAATTCTTAAGCCTTCACAAATAACTTAATGTCACTCCATATATCTTAGCGTTTCATTACTCAACCATGTAAAAATAACATTTTCTACTGCTTTTGATATTTTGAAGTGTAACTAGCATAATGTCATTTTTAATCAATTTTAAATACCTTTTTTGCTTCATATCCATATTTCATTTGACTTGACCATTAATACTTCTTATATAAACTTTTATTATAATTTCATAATTGTATAAATTATTTGTAAACAAACTTTCTTTTGTTTATTATGAAAAAATGTGCGTATTGATTTTTATTGTTTCATTTTTAATTATTTCTAAAGATTTATTGATTTCGTTTAATTAATTATTTTTAATTACCAATTTTATTTTAAAATTTTATTTTTTTTAGAATCTTTTCACAGGGGGGGAAATATTATATAATCTAAAAATATTATATAATCTAAAAACTCTAAATATTTCTATATTTTAAAAATATATATTTCATTTTATTCATTGATAATTTTTATTTTTGTTATCATCGTTTTTAGAAAGACTTTTAGTTTAGTTGTTTAGTTTCGTTGTATAATTTTGTTGTAAATATGCGTAGTTAACCAATCAATCCTTTTAAATCACTAATATAGGATTAAATTATAAATTCTATATAATGTGAAAACTAACAAATGTGTAATCTTTCCTCAAGTAATTGAAAATAAAAGCTACTTGACGGTAAATATTTATCTTTTTTTATCACGACTGCACCTCAACCCTTTATCTTATCGATCCTTTGTCTTATCAAGCCTAATCTAACAACAACACAATTTATTCATAACATATATATATATATATATATATATATATATATATATATATATATATATATATATATATATATATATATATGTTTTATAAAAAAAATATGTTTTTCATATATATTTCATAGATAAAATACTCTGCTAAATCGATCACCAGAGGTCGCTGTTTTCACCATAAAAACTCATTGTTGTTGTATCCCGTTGGCAGGCACAAATCTTTGTGAATTATGTAAATAACTTTTGTTTTTCTAGTTCTTCTCACCTTAAGCCAGGCGGTACTTTTACCAAATTATGTTTTTCATATATATTCCTTAGCTCAATTAAAGAAATCTCTGATCTTCAATATTTTTATTATAGTGTCAAGATTTTTAACCACGACTGCATTATCATAGTCCTCAACATGATCAAAAATACAACGGAAAATCTCTTTTTTTTTAAATAAAATATATTTATATTAGATAATAAAAAGGTATATATTGGATTGAATAAATATTTATTTATCAATATATGCCTTTTTATTTTCAAATGATTTAAATATGGATTGCTCTAGTTTCAAAGCAATATATTTATACTGTATATATATATATGTAATTATAGAGCAATCATCATAAAATTCACTACGGATCAAATGCTTATTTTGGATCAATTATTCTATTTATTTGTATCCTCCACTATTTCACTAGCCCAATTATCTATCTTCTTCGAAATATATGCCTCTAGAATCCTTCTTTCCACTAGTATATATATATTGCCGGTATTTTTAATAAACAATAAAGTTGAAGGTAATCGACTATTTTTCTCTTCTCACTGTGTACAAATTATCGTTATTTTATATCTTTATTTTTGTATATTTATTTTTTTTTATTCTTAACAGAATCACGGTGCGTTGACTTCAATTCAGCCTCAGTTAATTTTTTTATTAATCTTCTCCATTTATCCAGAATTTTTGAAGAAAGGTAATAAAGGAAACGAGATTTCGGACGATAAAATCCACTAACGGGATTCGAAAACTTTAAGACACGTAGAGTTGGACGGCTTGATGTTTGACTCATAGACAAAACTTATGGTAGTTGAAAGTATTTATTGTCGCCGGTGGTCTGTATTTTTTTTTTAAGAAGGAAGAGACAATTTTGTTCACACCTGGTCATCCCGTTTGTTTTCAATAAAGGTCATTGTATATCGAATATCTCTCAGATATATTGTTTGAATCACGATAAACATGCTAAAAGGCACAAGTGAGTGTAAATTCCTAAATAAATAATATTTATAGTGAATGTCTAATTAAAGATTTGAGAGTTGCATGCAAGAATTGTCATTGCTATTCATAACATCCGTATGACCTATCATGTTATATAAAATTCGAAACAACAAAATAATTCTTCACCTTTTATTCCCAAGTCATTTATTAAGAATACTTAGTTAGGAGAAGTTAAGCAGTGTTATAAACTACATGTTCACACGTTCTAAGAATAAAATGGAGTTCGGTGTGGTATAAGCCGTCTGTTTCGATAGCCAAGACTAGGGATAGAATGTGATTTAATATGAAACAATTTGATAGCAATTTTTATTTTTAAGTTTACATCTTCCATCAATATACGATTATCGTTTTTCACTGCATTCATTTTGATTAATATAAATAAAATTATTCAATGGCGGTAGCTGAAATATTTATTTAATCCTTTTCAGTGCGCTTTAAACTCTGCCTTTGCCGGTCCCAAGCCCGGATGAAAAAGGAGGAGGGGGAGCAGTAACAAGCTCACTAAAAAACCTGGGCTCAGCTGGCCTGGCTGATAGTACCCTGTAAGGGCTCCTAATCCAGAGATACAGGGTGAGCAGCGTTTGTACTCCATGTTAGGAGCCGCTGCACATGGCGTATGTTCCTCAAGTCAGAGGCGGCCATTTCTTTTGGAGCTAAGTCGGCCTACCACTGATTAGTGCTCCCAGTCTTAATGATAAAGGCAGACACATTCTACTTCACCCAGTCATGATGGTTGTCAAACAGACATCATCAAGGGTCACAACTTGATACCCTGATATGATTGAGCGGAGATAAGAAAGAAGAAGAAGAGTACACTTTCAAATAAAATATTTCTTTTAAAACCTTTTATTAATTAATTATTTCCACTTAGGGTATTAGTGGAACTACGCGACATGTGTGAAACGACATTTGCAGTATAGAAGATCATAAAACTTTATAACTAGTGTTTTGACATATTTGACTTTGGAAGTACTCCCATTAAGCCCACCAGTAATGTGTGAAGCACAAGATAAACACGAGAGATCAATATTCCATTAAAGAACAGCCCTATAGAGTGTCACCAAGTAAGCGACGCTTAATTCAAGATGCAGATGAGAGGAAAATTGAGAATAACATCGTGAGACCCTTATAGAGTTCTTGGTCATCTCCAGTTATTATAGTTCGAAAGAAATATGGAACTTGGAGATTTTGTTCTGTGTAGAATTACCGTCAATTAAATAAAGTCACAAAAAGAATATTCACCTACTGCCACACATTGACGATGCGCACCAGATGTCCTATATTCAGAGTGATGTCTTTCGGATTCTTCAATGCTCCCGCAGCGTTTGAAAAATGATAATGCTCTTGATAGTCTTAAATTGACTATGTATTTTTGCCATCTGAAAAACACCGTGGTCTACGTACCGAACTTTTAGGAACATTTACGTCGCTTACAACTTGTATTACCATACCTCCAGAAAGCTGGACAAAGTTTTAAATACAAAAAGTGCTTTTCGTATCTATTAGGTTGAAGAATATTAGGACACCTTGTTGACGCCAATGGAATTCATACTGATCCAGATAAGTTGAAGCTGTCTCTATATTTTCTGGGCCAAGAAATGTCTCTGACTGTCTGTTACCAAAAGTATATTCAAAACATTGCCGACAAAGCTAGATATTTGCATGACCTACTGAAGACTAAGGGACAATTCTATTGAGATGCACCTCAAGAGAAAGCGTTTGAAGTCCTAAAAAACCTTAACTTTAGAGCATATTATGGACACTTTGATGAAACCGCTGAAACCCATCTACACACATATGCAAGCGGAAATGGTATTGGAGCTGTTCTCCTACAAATACAAGGTGAAAAGGAGCGGTCTATAGCCTATGGATCTAGAGGTTTAAAAAAGGCCTAATGTCATTATTCTAAAACAGAAAAGATACCTTGTAGTAATCTGGTCTCTTAGCAAATTTCGTCCATATTTGTTTAGTCGACCATTAACGGTTCTCACTGAGCATCATTCTATATGTTGGTTGGTAGGGCAGAAGGATCTTTCTAACTGTTTGGCTAGATGGGCGCCGAAGTTGGAAATATTCGACGTGACTGTTAACTATAAGAGCGGAAGCAAATAAAGGGTGCAGATTGTGGGTCAAGGAGTCTGCTTTAGAACGACCAACCAAGTGGCGTGACGTTAATAACCAAAGTAGATATAGAGCAGACCAAACATCCTGATTTAGCCGAAGTAATCGTTATTATAAACTCGGGCTACACCAGAAAGGAATAAAGCATTCGACGGCATCTTATACAAGAAAACCTATAGCACAACTGGAAGACCCCTGGCTTATGATTATTCCTAAGCACTTAAGATTGGAAGTTATGGCAGATTTGCATGGTGCTCCTATAGCTGGGCATTTGGGGTTCGGCCGAACGTATGACAAAGTGGAGAAACGTTTCTATTGGTTCAGTTTTTATGGACTGTTCGCCAATATGTAAGCCATTGTCGGGAGTGTCAACTAGGGAAGAAATTACCTCGACGTCCGGGCGAAAAGCGTATGTGGTTAGCTTTTCCTGATTGATAAAGAAAAAGTATTTGGACAATTCTAGAATAATTAAAAATCAACTACACCAATCGCTGGTAAAGTTCAGCATTGATGAGCTAAGCCCTTCCGAATATTTACCGTTGCATCATAGAGTTTTAAATTCTTTCAATTCAAAACAATTTAAATTCTCTTTAAATTGTTTATATTTCTGAATAAATTTGTGCGCACTTTTGCTTTAAGAAGATGAGAAGGTAAAATTATGACTACGGTATTACCACACTTCAAACTATACGTTAGAATGTTTTTGGTGCCTTATATCTTAATGAGAAAGATTCTTCAAAATTCTTATTCAACAAATGTGACAAGGGTATTTCTTTTTTAAAAATTTCAACAAATGGTAGCAGTAAACGTTATAATTTCAAACGAACTATACGACCCTACGACCTTTCAAGGTAAAAGGTGAAATAGTGTTTACGGCCAATATGCACATTTCCATTCAACCTGTGATAAAATGTAAAGGAGATCAGGTGATGAAAGATAGCAAAGTCATTTCTTTTGAACATATAAATAAACGTTGCTATATGGCAATGCCATCTATAGGAAAAAACACCAATTAAACGTTAATTAAAAAACATTTTATTGATTTGACTTATCTTTGGAAATTTGGGGGGAAATCAACAACCTCCGCCTTCAAGGCTATTTTAAACAAATTTCAGTTATTTGTTCAGATACTTGGCAATAGATATTTATAACGTTCAGTTTAACAATAATGATATGCCCTTGTTATCGGAGTGTGGGAACAATAAGCCTTTCCTTTATGATTCTAGAAAAAAAGTATTATACAGGCTAGGAAAAATGAAACTCTTTAATGAGCAGCAGATAGTGAATATTTATAGGAAAGTAGTCTATCAGTACTTATGCGTTTTGTTATAATAAGATAACCAATCTTTAATGGAATTGTACTTGAATTACGTTCAATCTCCGATTGAAATTTAAAGAAGAAACTCCTTGCGAAATATTAAGTTTTTTTTTTTTAATTGTGATACCTTAGCGAGCGCCATCTTTTAAAAGAAATTTGAACTAATATTGACGCTTACGTTTCTTTTTGAAATAAAACTATTTTTACTGATCATACGGCAATGATAAAATATTTGGAGGGCCTGGCTCGTCAGTGCTGATGCCTCCCACCAAAATACAAAATCACAGCGGTATGGTAGAATAAACTGGAGACACCGCTAGGAGGGTTCACACTGATGAGCTAGACCCTCCCAATATTTCATCATTGCAGTAAAGGTAACAGAAAATTATTTCATTACATCGCGTCAAAAATATTTCAAAATTTATAAATTATTTTTGTTATTTTAAAATTTTTTATATAACTTGATGAGCTGTCTGTTTGCTCACAAATCTTCTAACCAATTTTAATATACTTACCGAGCACCTAGAAGTCTGAAATTTGGTATACTTGTTCAAACCCGATGATATGGCAAGATGACAAAGTTTCTTACTTCTGGTGGGTGGTAGGGAATTGGCTTATTTTAAATTGTGATTTCAAATATTATAATCGATTTGTAATATACTTACAGAGGACATAGAAGCCTGAAATTTGCTAAACTTGTTAAAACTGATGACGTTTCGCGTTGACAAAATATCATACTTCTGGGTGGCTAGAGACATTATACGCAGGTTTGTCGTCGGCGGTCTACACTCAAGGTGCCCGTTAAGAAGACTGCCATTGACCGAACGGCGCTGATATTTCAGTTTGAAATTTTGTCGGGATAGAGCCACATTGTAGAACGACATTTGAAAATTATCCCACATGTGTTTCTTTTGAACGAAAAATCGAAATTTATTTTAAGGAGAAATAACGATTATTTCTAACCTTAGGGATGAAGTATGAATGGATGAATTGTGAAGAGTAATGATAAACGTAAAAATAAAAGTGTCCCGGAATGGGAAATGAACCCAAAGTGTTCCGCTTACCGAGCAGATGCCATGTTCACTAGGCTACCCTTGGACATATTTCTCTGTTTGTAAATATTATATAAAGTAAGGTTAGAAATAATCGTTATTTCTTTTTAAAATAAATTTCGATTTTTCGTTCAAAAGAAACAAATGCGGAATAAATTTCAAATGTCGTTCTACAATCATAAGCCGCATTATATTGTATTATAATAGAGCCACATGGACAGCGGAATGGCACGCTCTCGCTGCGAGCCAGAACACCCGCCCTAAAAGGCTCCAACGGATGACGCTTCCTTCCTACACCTAGCGACCTTTCAACGCTCAAAGGACGCTACACACGCACGGCCTCCACGATCCAGGAGAAGTATTGCTCTAGCCACCACGCCATATATATGAATAAACAAAACTTTTTTATTTTTTATAAAATGTTATCAAACATATTTCTTGAAAAAAAAAAACACACGTAATACTTGTACAGTTTTATTACGTCTGTACACCTTACAACCCTCCAAGGTAAATCAATGAAAAGGTATTCTCGACCAATAATAGCACATCTACATTCAATCCTTGATAAAGGAAGTAAAGGGGATCAAGGAGGGAAAGATGGAAAAGAAATATCACAATCAAGTAAATAAACATTTCTAGGTTTTGTCGCCATCTATAGGCAATAGCATCAAATAAACGATGATTCTTTTAATTAATATTTTATTTTTTTATATATATATATAATAATATACTTAATTAAAAAGGCATATATTGGATCAAAAAATAATTTATTTTACCAATATTTCAGCTGGCTGAACGCCAACCTTTATCAAGGTGTTATAACTTTTTATTATATAATAATATAATTAAACGCTTTAAAATATTATAACACCTTGATAAAGGTTGGCGTTCGGCCAGCTGAAATATTGGTAAAATAAATTAGTTTTTGATCCAATATATGCCTTTTTAATTAAAGATTTATCTATGGATTGCTCTATATATTTTCAAAAAATAATAATATATAATATATAATAATTTATTTTTCAAAAATGTTACAGGTTTTTCTCTCAAAAGTGTAGCGAATGGTCAGTCTATTTACATATTTTTATTTACAACTTCAATAAATGACAACAGTAAAAGTAAACAAAGATATTTACACATGCTATCTTGACTCCTGCTCAGTGCTGTGGCCCTTGCCGTTATGGTCCCCTGATGTCCTGCAGCTCTCCGGCAGTCTTTCTATGGCCTCTCCTAGTGGCTCGTCGATAAGATGGTCCCCTGGCCTTGATCATATATAATAAATAAAATAATAATAATGTGAGCAATAGTTACCTAGAAATATTATTTGAAAAAGTAAAAATAAATATAATAATTAATGTTTATGTTTGATGCATTAGCGCGCCATCTGTTATGAAAATTCGAAACTAATAAACGCGTATGATTCTTTTAAAAATTAAACAATTTATACTACCCTTACTGCAATGGAAAAATTAATAAGAGTGCTTGGCTCGTCAGTGGTAAACATTCACAGCGGTTTCGCCAGTTTAATCTACCACTGGGAGGGTTCACCATTGATGAGCCAGGACCTCCCATAAATTTATCTATTGCAGTAAGGGCAGTAGATATTGTTTAATTTTTAAAAGAATCATACGCGTTTATTGTAGTCTCGAATATTTATGTTTTTTTGATTTCACCATATCTCTAGATAATTGGAGAAAACCAATAATATATGTACGCCTTTATACCTATTTTGAGCAAATATACATAAAAGCAATTATATACTCATTTGTTATTATCTCGATAATTGGCAACTGCCATCCTTAACATTTAAGGATAAGGATATCAATTTGCCTTCAAAAAAAATCTAAAAAGAAACAAAAATATTCTACTAAGATACTAAAAGACGTAATAGCCGGTTTTCGAATCCTCCCGCTCTTTATCTAGCAACGGTTTGAACTAAGAGTAATTATGTAATATATGTATTTCTGTAGTGTTATATGTAAAAGATATTTAATCCGAGATATTCATTGATATTACTCTCTTTCATGGTATGGCCCATGTGAGTTTGAATCGGACTTTAATGCCATTCGATCTATTATAGGATACATTGAATATTCCTAATATACCAATGAGACGCTTGCTTTCAACAAATGTAGTTGTTTAGTAAATAAAAATATAAGCTAAAAGTAAATTCAGTTCAATGATTGTTTTGATAGTTTTCCTCTTATTGTGCATGGTCAAAAATATTTTCTTGAAAGCTTATCACATTGGCTACTAGAAGTTGCTAACGTATATATTTATTCCTTGTATTCTTAGAAGGAGGTTAGATTTCTTTTCTGAATGAAGAAGAATGGATGTGAAACATTTAAATATTCCGTTGCCACCCCTCAACTCTATATAAGCGAATAACCCTCGAGAAATCTCGCCATTTATCTTTTTATTGACCATCAACAACTTATAGGCTATTGAGGCGTTAATGTGGACTCTTTCATTTAAACGCTCAATACGCCTTTAGCTTCTTTTATAATCTAAATAATAATGTTTGTATGTCTCTATTCATGATAAAATTGTGAAAAAAGTATCAAAATTACAAATATATTCTCACAATGAGTATCTTTTTTATTTAAAAAACGCTAGCTTTCAAGCGTTAATCGCTCTTCAACGGGCTTACTATAATATATTTACTATATTTTGTAAATATTTCTAGTGGGATTAAGTCGATATTATAGTAAGCCCGTTGAAGAGCGATTAACGCTTGAAAGCTAGTGTTTTTTAAATAAAAAATATACTCATTGTGAGAATATATTCGTAATTTTGATAAATGTTTTTATGTGTAGCACTTGAGCATTTCGTCGTATTACCGCTGGATATATATAGAGTACGGTTAGTATATGCTAAATATATACTCTATATAGATATTCTGATATAGCTTTAAATACAATGTTACGGTTTGGAGTTAAAAGCTGAAGAAATATCTATGAGAGTTCGCTATTTATTACCGGGATCCTCTTAATTTATTTGCATTCATTGTGTATATTAATAATAGATAAAGATATTTTATTAAAAGTAAAAACATTGTGATAAATATTATTTTATAATAAAATAAATAAAGCTTCCTGGGCTAAGTTTCTTGTGTAAACCTTTTCTTTTCAAACTTTCGGACATGTCAGACCTTTAACAGGAGTATCACGTTAACAGATTAATAATAAATAATATTTGTATACAAATTTTTATTCGCATATTTTAAATACTTATGATATAGAGAGATATATTACATTGTTTGTGTGAGAAAAACAACTTTTTGAAAATATATACGTGCACGTGCACTACTGTTGAAGGACTGACAAGTACGAAAGCTTGAAAATAAAAAGTTGCACAAGAAACTTAACCCTGGAAGCTTCATTTATTTCATAATATTATAAATCAAGGAAGAAGGTTTATTTATAAATAAAAATATCATTTTATCAATATATGCATATTAACCCGAAATCTTGAAAAATAAATAAGGTATTTATACTCTAACTCAGTTAAAAGATGGGGTTACCTCGCCAAACTTCTTTGTTTGCACTTCTAACGATGTGTACATTCGAAATGCACAACATTTATGTAGATTTTGTGTTTTTAAAATCAATTTCATCAATTTCCCAACTGCCATTCTTTCAATGAAAATATATTGGGAGAATCTGAAATAACAGAGCTAAATTCTCTACACGTTTTCGCTTGTTTATCTAAGATTATCAAATAATTATATTCAAACTAGTAGAATCGCTGGTAAATTTCCCCATCAAGGGGCCAGAAACCCATCAATATTTTATATTTCAATAGAAAATATCTGTTTATCTCACACATTTAAAATATTCTATATAATTTTTGATGAATAGTTTAAGTTTTCGCACTTTAAGAATGTTGAAATAGTAATGTAATTACTAGGTTATCTCCACATTATAAAACTATAAATATTTGCGCTAATTATCTTAATGACTGTTGGAAAAGAAGGAGTTCGAAGCAGCCAATAGCCAATTATTTGCTATTACCTCTGTAGAAGGAAACAGAGATCTCTAAAGTTTAGTTAAACAATTCTGATAATACCTTTGTCATTAAGGAGTATTAAAAGAAACCAAAGCTTTCTTTTAGAATGCTAGAAAAAATAATCGTTGGAGGGGGAAGGGACTTTCAAACATACGTTTTAACGAGAAGTGAATTAAACTAATAGTGTGATTGGGAGAGGTGAGCCCTAAGTATTTATGTTTAGGAATACATGATATTTGATCTGTTGGATATAGTTCCTAGATCTCATTCCACTACGTTCTTTTTAACTCAATCGTTTGCAGGTTAGAACAAGAGCTCGATTACAAACGAAACCTATTATAGAAGAATGACACTGCAAAGGTTTAATTCACCCTATAAACTACGTGTAGAAATTTTTATGATAGGAAAGAGTACTAAGTTGCTTATTTTAAGAATTTTGTATGTTCACTGTGCCTATTCGGCAAAGATGCAGGCCGAGTTATCTTGATCTAAGATGCTAAGTTCACTTCAAGACAAATATCGAATAAATATCTGTTTTTGGCTCACAAGGGACATGATTTCGTTTTAAAAAAATTAAGCAACAAAATTTGGAATTAAATTTAAAAATATAAATAACTAAAACGACTCGAAGTATGCTCAAACAATAACACCACACAAAATATACAAGATTAATTTCAAGATAATAGTAATTTTAAATATACTTAAATAGATATTGAACAAAATATACAGAGCAACCTTTTGAATATCATACGCATAAAATATTTATAAATATATATTTAAAAATGCCTATTTTGGATCATAAAGTTTTTATTTCCGATATTTCGTGTGGCAACTCGCCAAACTTCTTCGGGGAACAAGATTGTTTTGATAAGCTCGCGTATCAATTCACGAGTATGTACAACTGCTATAAATATTAAATATATATATATATTCAATCTATTGTTTGTTGTGTATCTAAAGGATATGAAGGTGGGAATATGTTGGCCGCCTGCTCGTCTATCTATCATTCAAATGTTTATATCAATTTTTATCTAACAAAGGAAATTGTGTTCAGCTTGGGGAGATTTTATTTGAAACTTTCATAGAATTCTGATTTTATTTCAAAATCGTCAAATAGATAATGATAAAAAATAATTTCTCCATATCTCTCTAAATTATGATGCATTAGCGCGCCATCTGTTATGAAAATTCGGAGGCTCTTCCATTAATTTTTCCATTGCAGTTAGAACAGTAGTAGTTGTTTCATTTTTAAAAGAATCATACGCGCGTCTATAATAGTTTCGTATTTTTAAATATCTCTTTAAGTTTGTTTTTATCCATCAAAATATTATGAGAGAGAAAGAGAAATCAATAAATTATGAGAGAGATTAAGACATACCAATAACGCGCCATCTATATAATACAAATGAAAACACCAAAACGCGAATGTTTCTTTTCACAAATAAATTAAACTTCTACTGTCCTTACTGCGAGAACTTACTACATCGCAGTAAGGGCAGGTCTCAAAATAAAATGTTAAAACATGTAGCGAATGCAATTCCGCACTCAAGCCATGATGACGAAGACAAAATGCCTTCAAGCTGTTCATATTCGCCTTTGTCTCGTCATCGACCTCTTATTTGAAAAATAGGCATGTTGTTTGTTTGCTGGGAAAAGTAAGTAATGGCAGTAGGGAAGTAAGGGCAGTAAAAGTTTGATTTATTTATTATATAACATTCGCGTTTCGGTGTTTTCATTTGTATTATAGGAAGATTAAGTTTGAAACTTCTTTATTACATCGTTCATATATGGTGGTTATATGAGATTATATACAAAATTGAATAAATTAGATTAAATAATGATAAATAATGATAAGAGAGAGGAAGGGAGAGAGAGAGAAAACGAATTTTTGATAAAAGGAGATTCATATTTTACCTTATAACATTTCAGAAACAATTAGGAAGGGACTAAATATTTATGATATAATATTAAATAGGCATTTTCCAAACTTATAAATTTAAGATTTACCAAATAATCATCTTTCAAATCTCTATCTATTCGCTACTCAAACATCGAGCCGTCCCATTCTACGTGTCTTAAAGTTTTCGATTCCCGTTAGTGGATTTTATCGTCCGAAATCCCGTTTCCTTTAATCCTTTTCTTCAAAAAGTTCTGGATAAATGGAGAAGATTAATAAAAAATTAACTGAGGCTGAATTGAAGTCAACGCACCGTGATTCTGTTAAGATCTTATATTGATGGACTTTGTGCCGATTTACTTATATTGCGTTGATTATCTTCGTCCTTTTCCAGAATTTACAAATATGTATGTGTGTTGTGTGAAAGTCCTCTTTTTGATAATATTTATGTATAGCTAAATATATATATATATATATATATATATGTTATATAAAAATATGTTTTTCATATATATTTCATAGATAAAATACTCTGCTAAATCCGACCACCAGAGATCGCTGTTTTCACCATAAAAACTCAATGTTGTTGTATCCCGTTGGCCGGCACAAATCTTTGTGAATTATGTAAATAACTTCTGTTTTACTAGTTCTTCTCGCCTTAAGCCAGGCGGTACTTTTATCAAATTATGTTTTTCATATATATTCCTTAGCTCAATTAAAGAAATCTCTGATCTTCAATATTTTTATTATAGTTTATAGATTTTTAACCACGACTGCATTATCATAGTCCTCAACATGATCAAAAATACAACGGAAAATCTCTTTTTTTTTAAAATAATATATATTTATATTAGATAATAAAAAGGTATATATTGGATTGAATAAATATTTATTTATAAATATATGCCTTTTTATTTTCAAATGATTTAAATATGGATTGCTCTAGTTTCAAAGCAATATATTTATACTGTATATATATATGTAATTATAGAGCAATCATCATAAAATTCACTACGGATCAAATGCTTATTTTGGATCAATTATTCTATTTATTTGTATCCTCCACTATTTCACTAGCCCAATTATCTATCTTCTTCGAAATATATGCCTCTAGAATCTTTCTTTCTACTAGTATATATATATATTGCCGGTATTTTTAATAAACAATAAAGTTGAAGGTAATCGACTATTTTTCTCTCTCTCACTGTGTACAAATTATCGTTATTTTATATCTTTATTTTTGTATATTTAATTTTTTTTATTCTTAACAGAATCACGGTGCGTTGACTTCATTTCAGACTCAGTTAATATTTTTATTAATCTTCTCCATTTATCCAGAACCTTTTGAAGAAAAGTATTAAAGGAAACGAGATTTCGGACGATAAAATCCACTAACGGGATTCGAAAACTTTAAGACACGTAGAGTTGGACGGCTTGATGTTTGACTCATAGACAAAACTTATGGAAGTTTAAAGTATTTATTGTCGCCGGTGGTCTGTATTTTTTTCAAGAAGGAAGAGACAATTTGGTTCAAATTTGGTCATTCCGTTTGTTTTCAATAAAGGTCATTGTATATCGAATATCTCTCAGATATATTGTTTGAATCACGATAAACATGCTAAAAGGCACAAGTGAGTGTAAATTCCTAAATAAATAATATTTATAGTGAATGTCTAATTAAAGATTTGAGAGTTGCATGCAAGAATTGTCATTGCTATTCATAACATCCGTATGACTTATCATGTTATATAAAATTCGAAACAACAAAATAATTCTTCACCTTTTATTCCCAAGTCATTTATTAAGAATACTTAGTTAGGAGAAGTTAAGCAGTGTTATAAACTACATGTTTACACGTTCTAAGAATAAAATGGAGTTCGGTGTGGTATAAGCCGTCTGTTTCGATAGCCAAGACTAGGGATAGAATGTGATTTAATATGAAACAATTTGATAGCAATTTTTATTTTTAAGTTTACATCTTCAATCAATATACGATTATCGTTTTTCACTGCATTCATTTTGATTAATATAAATTAAATTATTCAATGGCGGTAGCTGAAATATTTATTTAATCCTTTTCAGTACGCTTTCAACTCCGCCTTTGCCGGTCCCAAGCCCGGATGGAAAAGGAGGAGGGGGAGCAGTAACAAGCTCACTAAAAAACCTGGGCTCAGCTGGCCTGGCTGATAGTACCCTGTAAGGGCTCCTAATCCAGAGATACAGGGTGAGCAGCGTTTGTACTCCATGTTAGGAGCCGCTGCACATGGCGTATGTTCCTCAAGTCAGAGGCGGCCATTTCTTTTGTAGCTAAGTCGGCCTACCACTGAGTAGTGCTCCCAGTCTTAATGATAAAGGCAGACACATTCTACTTCACCCAGTCATGATGGTTGTCAAACAGACATCATCAAGGGTCACATCTTGATACCCTGATATGATTGAGCGGAGATAAGAAAGAAGAAGAAGAGTACACTTTCAAATAAAATATTTCTTTTAAAACCTTTTATTAATTAATTATTTCCACTTAGGGTATTAGTGGAACTACGCGACATGTGTGAAACGACATTTGCAGTATAGAAGATCATAAAACTTTATAACTAGTGTTTTGACATATTTGACTTTGGAAGTACTCCCATTAAGCCCACCAGTAATGTGTGAAACACAAGATAAACACGAGAGATCAATCTTCCATTAAAGAACAGCCCTATAGAGTGTCACCAAGTAAGCGACGCTTAATTCAAGATGCAGATGAGAGGAAAATTGAGAATAACATCGTGAGACCCTCATAGAGTTCTTGGTCATCTCCAGTTATTATAGTTCGAAAGAAATATGGAACTTGGAGATTTTGTTCTGTGTAGAATTACCGTCGATTAAATAACGTCACAAAAAGAATATTCACCTACTGCCACACATTGACGATGCGCACCAGATGTCCTATATTCAAAGTGATGTCTTTCGGATTCTTCAATGCTCCCGCAGCGTTTGAAAAATGATAGTGCTCTTGATAGTCTTAAATTGACTATGTATTTTTACCATCTGAAAAACACCGTGGTCTACGTACCGAACTTTGAGGAACATTTACGTCGCTTACAACTTGTATTACCATACCTCCAGAAAGCAGGACAAAGTTTTAAATACAAAAAGTGCCTTTTTGTATCTATTAGGTTGAAGAATATTAGGACACCTTGTTGACGTCAATGGAATTCATACTGATCCAGATAAGTTGAAGCCGTCTCTATATTTTCTAGGCCAAGAAATGTCTCTGACTGTCTGTTACCAAAAGTATATTCAAAACATTGCCGACAAAGCTAGATATTTGCATGACCTACTGAAGACTAAGAGACAATTCTATTGAGATGCACCTCAAGAGAAAGCGTTTGAAGTCCTAAAAAACCTTAACTTTAGAGCATATTATGGACACTTTGATGAATCCGCTGATACCCATCTACACACATATGCAAGCGGAAATGGTATTGGAGCTGTTCTCCTACAAATACAAGGTGAAAAGGAGCGGTCTATAGCCTATGGATCTAGAGGTTTAACAAAGGCCTAATGTCATTATTCTAAAACAGAAAAGATACCTTGTAGTAATCTGGTCTCTTAGCAAATTTCGTCCATATTTGTTTAGTCGACCATTAACGGTTCTCACTGAGCATCATTCTATATGTTGGTTGGTAGGGCAGAAGGATCTTTCTAACTGTTTGGCTAGATGGGCGCCGAAGTTGGAAATATTCGACGTGACTGTTAACTATAGGAGCGGAAGCAAATAAAGGGTGCAGATTGTGGGTCAAGGAGTCTGCTTTAGAACGACCAACCATGTGGCGTGACGTTAATAACCAAAGTAGATTCAGAGCAGAACAAACATCCTGATTTAGCCGAAGTAATCGTTATTATAAACTCGAGCTACACCAGAAAGGAATAAAGCATTCAACGGCATCTTATACAAGAAAACCTATAGCACAACTGGAAGACCCCTGGCTTATGATTATTCCTAAGCACTTAAGATTGGAAGTTATGGCAGATTTGCATGATGCTCCTATAGCTGGGCATTTGGGGTTCGCCCGAACGTATGACAAAGTGGAGAAACGTTTCTATTATTTTAAAAAGTTTTATATAACTTGATGATCTGTCTGTTTGTTCACAAATCTTTTAACCAATTTTAATATACAGGGTGATCCAAAAGTCCCGCACAACTTTAAAAATTAATAACTCCGCGAATATTTGCGCTAGAGCAATGCGGTAAACACCATTGTGTTCAGGATGCAATGGGATTTTTTATGGGAAATAATGAAAAATTCGAAATTGATTTTAGTTACAACTTTATTCGCTAGATGGCGCTCTACCAGAATCAGCTATTCAGCGGCCAAATTGTTTGATAAATTGAAAAATATAACTGAACGACACGTATTTTTCCTTTTTGAATACCAGGAAAGAATCCAAATAATATCAAATGATAAATTATTAAAACACCATTTCGCCAAAAGTTAGAAGAAATGGTTAACGATTTTTAAATACAATCTGAGATATAAAAAATAGCTATATGCAAATTAAAACATGTAGCAAAAAAAATGATATTTCAGATGCGGTTTGCTGGAGTCCTCTCAGCTATTCATATTTCGAAAATAATATATTTCTATTTTTTTAAATTCAACTCTCTTTCAGTATCGATTATAGTTATTTTAATTCATTTGAAAAATATTTATCTATCTCTGATGATTTATTTTACTCTAAAATGCCGTTGTTGTTTTTGTCGTGTCCAATAAAGAGCCTCAGATGTCTCAATGCATCTCTATCACAGCAGCAGCAGCATTGTCCACTATCTTGGGTGTGTAAAGCAGCTGCTCTGGGTCTATGTCAATTTTATGCAAGGCTGCGGGCATGAGAATATGTGGGTAGGTGTTAGTTCCACACCAGGACAGTTGTTGCATGTTCTATAGGTTCTTGTGCCATCTGGATGTATTGTCATCCTTCATAATGTTTTGTTCTAAATCTTGTTATAGTTTTGTCATTTTTCTCTCGGAGTTTATTTCACATTTTGATCTTTTCTTATTTTTTGTTTAATTATCTTGTATTTTGCAAAAGCATTAGCGTCAAATAATGACATTTGTTCTTTCCTTTGGCTGAACTTTCTGGCTTCCTTTGCCAATTCAACTGCAATTTCATTACCCCCGATCCCAACACGGGCAGGAATCCATTGTAGAATGCAGTTATTCTCCAATGATATCAGTTGAGTAAGTAACGAATGTATTTTCTGTGTGATTATAGTATTGCCCTTTTGAATTGCTTCTAGATCGGATATGAAGTCGGTGTATATTATAATTCCTTCTGCTTGATGCAGGGATGGTTGGTTATGGGCATACATCAAGAGCTTTCCAGATAGCTGTCAGTTCACAAGTGAAGTTTGACGAAATCTTTCTTGCTCCTTCTTTGATTTTGATGTATGTTCCATCTTGCAGTATTATGTTAATTCCAGCCCCTACATTACTTATGGTAAGGTCTGATGATCCATCTGTATATGCTGTTAAATAATTTATCTGATCGCATAAACCAATTGTGTCAAGTCCTTTCTTTTTAAGAGTGTTTTTGTTCTCTTTTTCTTTATTGCAGAGTTCATTCAGGTTAAGATTGATGATTACATTTTATGGCAATGGGGTAGGAAATATTGGTTATTCTCGAATTTGAAATTCATTATGTTTCATATTTATGCTCTTTCTAATATTGTTGTCGTACTGAAGTGTTGAAAATCTTTTAAGCCTTTCTTTTTGTGTCCAGTTTAAATAGGTTCTATGGGAAATGTGTTCGGTTTCTTTAGTTTTTAAGCTATTGGTGAATTTTATTGTTTTTAATTGTCTTCTGCTTTCAAGTAGGTCTATACCACATTCTCTCTGAATTTTCTAATTTTTGGTATTTGAAACAGAACCAGTGATTAATTTGGCCGCTTTTGCTTGAACACTGTCTAGTCTTCTTTTTAGTGATGAACTTGAGGGAGCCCAGACGGGTGTTGCATTTTCCATTATTGGCCTTATTAAGGTGATATATGTTGTTCTGAGAATTTTGGGTTTTGCTCCCCAATTTGTTCCACATAGCCTTCTCAGAATGTTTAGGTTTCTGGTAGCTCTATTTCAGGTGCTAATTATGTGTTCTGTAAATCGCAATTCCTCATCAAGTATCACACCTAGGTAATTTGGAGAACAAATTTTATCAATTATATGGTTATTTATGCTTATTTTGGAGTTAAATTCATTCCCTTTTTCCTGTCAGTGAAGGAGACCTATAGGTTTGTGTTTATTGGGTTTTTGTCATTTTGGGTTTCATTGCCCACTTCTCATTGATGTGTTCAGTATTTTTCTGATATTTCTATACTGCTACTTGTGTGCCATATGGCTATATAATCTACATAACAGGCAACCTTTGTGTCTTCAGTGAGGTAAGGATGGATGTTGTTAAGGTTGTGTCGTAATTAGATGTACAACAACTCAAACTTGACCATGACTCTTTATTTAGCTCTTATTCTTTTCGTTTGGCCAACAAAAAATGTCCAATTTATAAAACACATATATTCTTACATAATGAGACTTTAAAGAATGCAAATAATCTTCATCTATTTACATACACAACACATCTCCCCCCTTAATAATACTCCAGTCGGTCTGGGGGCTTCCTGGCTCTCTGAGGTCTAGGACTGCGGACGGGCAATTGCACAGCGGCAGGCTCCGGTTTAGGAGTGCAAGAGGGCACGTGCACAGCAACAGGCCCTGGTCTAGGAGTGCAAGAGGGTAGGTGCACAGAAGCAGTCTCCCTTTTGTTTCCTGATGTAACCTCTGGAACCTCCTCTTCACTTTATTTCTGACTTCCACCTACAGGCTTCTCTCCTGATGTTCGAGGAAGTATCAAATTTCTTGTCTCCACTTGTTTCTTTCTCACAGGTCGCAATTGATTGATATGCCTCTTATACACGACGCCCTCGCGACTTATAAGGTAGTGACGGTAGCTCAATAATTTCAAAATGGTACCTTTTTACCGTTTAGGTCCAGTTGCATAGTTGCGGAAATAAACCTCGCAAACTGTAGTAAACTGCTCCTGCCTTCTTACGGCCTCATGAAATACCTCTCGCGGATTTCCCATCTTGGTATTAAATTCGAGAATCTTGATCTTAAACTTCTCTTCATTAGCAGTTCCGCGGGGGAATCCCTTTATTACAGTTTGGGAGAATGCTCTATGAGCAAATAGGAATCTTTGTAGATTCGTCTCTAAATCATCCTTCCCATTATTCTTTCTCAAAAGGTTTTTAAACTCTCTTACATATCTCTCAGCTAAACCATTTGTACTAGGATTATACGGACTGCTCTTAGTGTGCCGTATACCATTAATTTTGGTAAATTGCTCGAATTCACCGGAGACAAACTGTCTTCCGTTATCTGTAGCCAAATATTAGGGCAATCCAAATCTGGCAAAAATTTCTCTAAGATGATTTATAATCGTTTTGCTGGTAATATCTTTGATGATAAAAATTTCTATCCACTTTGAGTATGCGTCCACGAGAACCAAAAACATTCTTCCCATGAACAGACCCGCTAGATCAAGATGAAGTCGATGCCACGGTTTTTCGGGCCAATTCCATTCCGAGATGGTAGCCGGAGGCATGCTTGCCGATTCTTGGCATACTCTATATTCTCTAGGTAACTCCTCGATGTTACTGTCTATGCCTGGCCACCAGAAAATACCGTCTGGCAATCATCTTCATTTTAACAATCCCCATGTGTATTTCATGCAAGTCATTTAAAATTAAAGATCTTAATTTTAGGGGAATTACCACCCTTTCACGCCATTGAAGACAACCAAACTCCTAACTTAATTCCTCATTGATCTTATAATGAGGAGCTAGTGGGTTTTCTCTCGGTACTCTTGTGAATTTCCACACACACACAGTTGCCTTCTCTAACATTCCTTAATACTATAGACAGTATTTTATCTTGGGGCGTCTCATATGCCACCTCCATAAAAGAGAACGGTACCTCATTCAACCTCCTGAGAAGAAGTACCTGGTATTCATCAAGAGACTCCCTGACACTCGATTCTAAAGGTCAACATTGGAATTATCACTAGTTTTCGAAATTCCACAGTATAATTAAATGCAGCTAATTTTGAAGACCATCTTTCAATTCTGGATGATGCACATATGGGAATTGGTCTATGAGGTGAAAATATATGAATTAAGGGTCGGTTGTCTGTGACCAATTCAAATTCTCGTCCCAGTAAGTATTGTCTGAATTTCTCAACGCCAAAAGTTATGCTCAACGCTTTCTTTTCTAGTTAAGAGAAACGTTTTTCCGCTTCAGTTAATGTTCTAGAAGCAAAGGCTATAGGGCATTCTTCCTTTCTATCATTTCTATGACTCGGAATTACGCCTAGTCCATAGTCCATTAATATTGATTTACATTTTTTTAAATAACATTCGATATTCTTTCGTTCAATTCCATCTACAATTTTTATTCAAAAGTTGATAGAATAGCACTAAAATGTTTGCTATATTCTTTATGAATCTATAATAATAAATTAAGAGTCCTATGAAAGATCTTAATTGCGAAACATTCTTTTAAACCGTTTTTGTAACTGGTGAACGTTATGTTCTACTTTTGAGAGAAAAGGTTATTCCCATATTGCTCGACAGAGAAGCACTAAGCGAAATAACATTCTTGCAAGATGGAGAACCTCCTCATATCTCACGCGGTGCCAAACAATTGCTGAAGGATACGTTCGGTTAAATTCGTTGATAAGTCGCCACTTTATATACAAGTGGCCTCCAATATCACCAGACTTGACGCCTTACAATTTCGATTATGGGAGTACATTAAGTCGCGTTTTTATCGATGCCGGCCTACCACATTGGCCATGTTGAAGGCTTTTATCAGATGGCACGTTTTATAAATTTCAACTATTTAATCGTGACCATTCTCTCATCTATCGTCTGCAGGCGGTGTTTGAGAATGAAGGGCGCCACATTGGGCAAGGATTGTGACCTAATACAAGAGAGAAGGCAGTTACCTCATGTGTTATATTTTGCAGCTCTTTGCTTTGGGTTATGGGAATAATAAATGCTGTTCTCACATCTTGACTCTTTTTTTTTTCTGTGAACAGTAATTTTTTTGTTTGTCATTTTCCCACATCTTATATTATGTCGTGCAGGCCAAAGTGTTATAACTTCTCGAATAACACTGGTACACACAATTTTACCCCTTATGTTTAGTTTATCGCTTTTCGCTCATTAGAAGAAATAGCATAAGGAATATTCTCTTTCCCCCCCCCCCCCACCAACTTTAGAAATTTTGCGCAAAAAATAATACAAAATGATTTTGCTACCACGTTTTTCAACACAATAGGTCGATTTAAAAATGATTTTTTAGGGGATACATTTTCAAAATTATGTACAGTATAATAATGATAACATTTGACAAACCCATAGGATATTTGGAAAGTACGACAAACATATTTTGTCACTCCCCTCTATATTTCATCTTTGGATCATGACAAATATCCAGTTAAATAGTCAAGTGTCGCCAATTAGTCAAGAAACTATACATTCCTTATAGCACGAAATCCTATTAGTAGTGTCATCATGATTTTTGGTACTATATTAACATTTCAAAAATCGTGTATTTATATCAGTAGTTATTTTCAAACATTCAATCTATTTCACAAAACTCCATCTAAAATATAAATATTTTTTGTTACTTGTTTTAATTTGCATATACCTATTTTACATATCTCAGATTGTATTTAAAAATCGTTAACCATTTCTTCTAACTTTTGGCGAAATGGTGTTTTATTAATTTATCATTTGATATTATTTGGGTTCTTTCCTGGTATTCAAAAGGGAAAAATACGTGTCGTTCAGTTATATTTTTCAATTTATCAAACAATTTGGCCGCTGAATAGCTGATTCTGGTAGAGCGCCATCTAGCGAATAAAGTTGTAACTAAAATCAATTTGGAATTTTTCATTATTTGCCATAAAAAACCCCATTGCATCCTGAACACAATGGTGTTTACCGCATTGCTCTAGCGCAAATATTCGCGGAGTTATTAATTTTTAAAGTTGTGCGGGACTTTTGGATCACCCTGTACTTACCGAGCACCTAGAGTCTGAAATTTGGTACACTTGTTCAAACCCGATGATAATGCAAGATACAAAGTTCTTTATTTCTGGTTGGTGGTAGGGAATTGGCTTATTTTAAATTGTGATTTCAAATATTATAATCGATTTGTAATATACAGGGTGATCCAAAAGTCCCGCACAACTTTAAAAATTAATAACTCCGCGAATATTTGCGCTAGAGCAATGCGGTAAAGACCATTGTGTTCAGGATGCAATGGGATTTTTTATGGCAAATAATGAAAAATTCGAAATTGATTTTAGTTACAACTTTATTCGCTAGATGGCGCCCTACCAGAATCAGCGATTCAGCGGCCAAATTGTTTGATAAATTGGAAAATATAACTGAACGATACGTATTTTTACTTTTTGAATACCAGGAAAGAACCCTAATAATATAAAATGATAAATTAATAAAACACCATTTCGCCAAAAGTTAGAAGAAATGGTTAACGATTTTTAAATACAATCTGAGATATGTAAAATAGGTATATGCAAATTAAAACATGTAGCAAAAAAAAAAACCTGATATTTTAGATGCGGTTTGCAGGAATCCTCTCAGCTATTTAAATTTCGAAAATAATAATTTTCTATTTTTTTTTTAAATTCAACTCTCTCTCAGTATCGATTATATTTATTTTAATTCATTTGAAAAATATTTATCTATCTCTGATGATTTATTTTACTCTGGAATGCCGTTGTTGTTTTTGTCGTGTCCAATAAAGAGCCTCAGATTCTTTTCGTTTGGCCAACAAAAAATGTCCAATTTATATACACATATATTCTTACATAATGAGACTTTAAAGAATGCAAATAATCTTCATCTATTTACATACACAACACATCTCCCCCCTTAATAATACTCCAGTCGGTCTTGGGGTTTCCTGGCTCTCTGAGGTCTAGGACTGCGGACGGGCACTTGCACAGCGGCAGCCTCCGGTTTAGGAGTGCAAGAGGGCACGTGCAGAGAAACAGGCCCTGGTCTAGGAGTGCAAGAGGGTACGTGCACAGAAGCAGTCTCCTCCTTGTTTCCTGATGTAACCTCTGGAACCTCCTCTTCACTTTATTTCTGACTTCCACCTACAGGCTTCTCTCCTGATGTTCGAGGAAGTATCAAATTTCTTGTCTCCACTTGTTTCTTTCTCACAGGTCGCAATTGATTGATATGTCTCTTATATACGAGGCCCTCGCAACCTATAAGGTAGTGACGGTAGCTCAATAATTTCAAAATGGTACCTTTTTACCGTTTAGGTCCAGTTGCATAGTTGCGGAAATAAACCTCGCAACCTGTAGAAAACTGCTCCTGCCTTCTTACGGCCTCGTGAAATACCTCTCGCGGATTACCCATCTTGTTATTAAATTCGAGAATCTTGATCTTAAACTTCTCTTCATTAGCAGTTCCGCCGGGGAATTCCTTTATTACAGTTTGGGGGAATGCTCTATGAGAAAATAGGAAACTTTGTAGATTCATCTCTAAATCATCCTTCCCATTATTATTTCTCAAAAGGTTTTTAAACTCTCTTACATATCTCTCAGCTAAACCATTTGTACTAGGATTATACGGACTGGTCTTAGTGTGCCGTATACCATTCATTTTGGTAAATTGCTCGAATTCACCGGGGACAAACTGTCTTCCGCTATCTGTAACAAAAAATTAGAGCAATCCAATTCTGGCGAGAATTTCTCTAAGATGACTTATAATCGATTTTCTGGTAATATCTTTGATGATAAAATTTCTATCCACTTTGAGTATGCGTCCACGAGAACCAAAAACATTCTTCCCATGAACGGATCCGCTAGATCAAGATGAAGTCGATGCCACGGTTTTCGGGCCAAGTCCATTCCGAGATGGTAGCTGGGGGCATGTTTGCCGATTCTTGGCATACTCTACATTCTCTAGTTAACTCCTCGATGTTACTGTCTATGCCTGGCCACCAGAAAATACCGTCTGGCAATCATCTTCATTTTAACAATCCCCATGTGTATTTCATGCAAGTCTTTTAAAAATAAAGATCTTAATTTTTGGGGAATTACCACTCTTTCACGCCATTGAAGACAACCAAACTCCAAACTTAATTCCTCATTGATCTTATAATGAGGAGCTAGTGGGTTTTCTCTCGGTACACCCTTGTGAATTTCCACACACACACAGTTTCCTTCTCTAACATTCCTTTATACTATAGACAGTATTTTATCTTGGGGCGTCTCATATGCCACCTCCATAAAAGAGAACGGGACCTCATTCGACTTCCTAAGAAGAAGTACCTGGTCTTCATCAAGAGACTCCCTGACACTCGATTCTAAAGGAAGACGTGACAATGCGTCAACATTGGAATTATCACTAGTTTTCGAAATTCCACAGTATAATTAAATGCAGCTAATTTTAAGGACCATATTTCAATTCTGGATGATGCACATATGGGAATTGGTTTATGAGGTGAAAATATATGAATTAAGCGTCAGTTGTCTGTGACCAATACAAATTTTCGTCCCAGTAAGTATTGTCTGAATTTCTCAACGCCAAAAGTTATGCTCAACGCTTTCTTTTCTAGTTGAGGGAAACGTTTTTCCGCTTCAGTTAATGCTCTAGAAGCAAAAGCTATAGGGCATTCTTCCTTTCTATCATTTCTATGACTCAGAATTACGCCTATTCCATATTCCATTGATAATGATTTACATTTTTAAAATAACATTCGATATTTTTTCGTCCAATTCCATCTACAATTTTTATTCAAAGGTTGATAGAATAGCGCTAAAATGTTTGCTATATTCTTTATGAATCTATAATAATAAATTAAGAGTCCTATGAAAGATCTCAATTGCGAAACATTCTTTAGGTTCAAGCGCCTCTATCACTGCTTTAATTTTATTTTATAAGGGATGCAGTCCATATTTATCCATTTCAAACCCTAAATATTCAACCGATTTCTTTCTAAATTTACATTTATATCTGTTTAACTTTAAACCTTTTTCTAGCAATCATTTAAACACTAGATCCAACTTTTGTTCATGATCTTCAAAGTCTTTTCCTGCAACCAAAATATCATTTATGTAGCAGGCCACACCTGGCAAATAAAAAAATAGGCCTTCCATAATCCTCTGAAATTTTTTTGGTGCTACCGCTACGTCATATGGTAGTCTTTTATAAGAAAACAACCTCTTTGTTGTGTTTATATCAACAACAGCTTTGGCTTCTTCCGCTAATATTACTTGTAAGCAAGCCTGTGATAGGTCTAGAGTCGAAAGTACGGTGCTTGTAGATAATTTTGAAAAGATCTCATCGATCGATGGAATGGGATACTTATCTAATTCTATTGCTTTATTAGCTGTATATCTAAAATCACCACATATCCTTACACTACCATCCTTTTTTGATGCCGGTACTATTGGAGCGGTCCAATATGCATGAACTATAGGTTATAAAATGCAAGAATTCACTAAACGATCAATTTCATTCTCTACTTTGTTTTTTAGAGAGAAAGGTAAACTTCTGGCCTTACAAAACACAGGAGTCAAATCCTTTTTTAAATTAAAATTTATTTAACGTCCTTTAGACAGCCCAAATCTTTGTTAAACAAATCTGCATACCTATCCATCAAATTTTTATATATTTAAATATATTTCTATTATATTCATTATTTAAAATTTTAATGCTAAACAATATAGAATAATCAAGTTTCAACTGTTTAAGCCATTCTCTTCCTAATAAAATTACCTGGATTTTTTCATTTACAACTATTAATCGTAAATATTGGTTGGCTTCTTTTACAAAAACATTTCTTTGATCTATAATCTCTATTGATTTACCACAAAAGGATTTTAATCTTAAATTTGTTGGAAATAATCTTTGACCTTGCCAATAATTCTTATAAATATCTTTAGGTATTAACGTAACTGGACTTCCTGTATCTATTGTAAAGCACAAAGAATAATCATCTACTGTTAAATTTATTGTGGCATCAGTTTCGCCCTGTACAGAATATAGAGAGTCCTCTTATACAAATTTACATCCCCACAATCTTTTACTAGCTTTGCAGACCCTACTTAAATGACCCAGTTTATTACATTTTAAAACAAGTCTTTGTTCTATGAGGTAAAACAGATACCACGTGTGAATGTCTTTCACCACATCTATAACACACTATTTTGCCTTTGCCACTTTGCCTGAAAGGTCTATACTGCGCCGTACTATTATTGTACTCGCCCTTTTTATCCTTTCAATTCACAGGGGATATCTTGGCCACTAATTTATCTTGTAATTCTCTTGTATTTATCTCCGCCAATTCGAACGAGATCGCCACTGCAAAAACATTATCCAGGGTGACATCGTCGTCCTCTTGTAGTAGCTTCTTTTGCAGGATTTCCGACTTGATTCCAGCCACAAAACGGTCTCGCATCATGGCTCCCAACATATGGACGAAATTACAATTTATGGCCAAATGTTTCAATTCTCTAAGATATTCCGAAATTGATTCTCCTTCCTGTTGAATTCTCTTTAAAAATCTGCATCGCTGTGGTATCACTTTCTTCTTTGGATCCAAATGCAGCTTAATTCTTTGAATGATAGTATCATAGGGTTGATCTTTCAATAGACCAGGAAGAAAATGTCGTTTCCCTGCTTCAAAGTTTCAGAATCTGGTAGCGAGGTAAAAATCAGCACTTTAATCTCCTCCTTCAGATGCCAAAAAGAAAGCCTCAAATATTTGTACGAAAAGATCGAAGTGTCCTCCACTGGGCTATAGCATCTAAAAGGTATTATTAACTTTGAACTTGCCATGCTGATCTTTTCTACTCCTCTGTTTTCTTGATCCAGATAGTTTAAAAGATGTAATCTTAACCCATTTTCCTATTTTTTCTCTCCATAATCCGAGAGTCAGATTTGTTTAAAAGATGTAGTTGTTATACTTGCATAGACACCGTTTTCCTCAGCCTTTTCTGGCTCTGTAGATCGCGCATCCTCGTCGCCACTTTTGTTGTGTCGTAATTAGACGTACAAGAGCTCAAACTTAACCATGGCCAACAACAAATGTCCAATTTATATATACATATATTTTTACATAATGAGGCTTTAAATAATACAAATAATATTCATCTATTTAGATAAACAACGGTTAATATATAGCGAGAAGAGTAGAGGACTGAGCACAGATCCCTGAAGTACACCAGCCATGATCTTCGGTCCTTGGAAAATGTTCCATTGACCCGAACCTTTATCCTTCTTCCCCTTAAGAAGTCTGCAATCCAGATTAAGGTTTTTCCCCTTACTCCGATGTTGTGCAGCCTTTCAAATAATTTCTACACTCGATCAAAAGCTGAGGTCATATCCAGGAATACGGCCGTTGTCTTCTTTGGCGGTTTTTCCTAGAAATCTATTATTGATTGACCGAAGTAGAACAGTTTATCAGTTGTACAGTGTCTGGATCTTTAGGCAGTTTGGTAGAAGTTTATTTTATTATTGTTAGTGAGCCAGACTATGAGCCTAGAGTGGATAATTCATTCTGTTATTTTACAAAGTATGCTGGTAAGAGCAATTGGCCGATAGTTCTTGCATTCCTTAGCATCTTTGTTTGGTTTCAGTATTGGCACTATAATTGATATCTTCCAATTCTTTGGTAGTTTACCAGTTTTCCATGAAATGTTCAGTATTCATAGGAGTTGATTTTTAGCTTCGTCTCCAAAGTGTTTAATCATTTGACCAAAGATTAGAGCATCTCCAGGTGACATCTTGGATTTAACTTTCCTATTGATGAATTTAGCTCATTCAGTGTGAAGTCTCTCGAGTAAATATCTTGTTGATGGTAATTTCTTGCTTGTTTAACTAACTTGTTTATATTATTTTTTAAAGTCCTGCCTTCATTCGTATAGCTGAGTCTGGAAGTGCTTGAAAGATATTCAGCAATTATGTCAGCCATCTGTTTGTTCGTTCTCGCTGTTCATATCGGTTTGAGTATTGGAGGATTAGTGTTGGTTTTGATTGTTTTATAACACTAATTATATTCCAGTGATGGCTTTCCTTTTTGGATCCATTTTTTTCGCAGAATTCTGCCCATTTTTCTTGTTTGAATATCCAAATTTCTTGTTCTATTTTGTGACTAATTTCAATGAGTTCCTTTATGATTTCTTCTGTTTTATTTGTTTTAAGAAGTTCATTTTTATTGTCTATCTCTGCAATCATTGCCTCGATATTGTGGTCCTTCCAGGAAAGTATTCACAGGTCTTTACGTCTACCTCTAGGTATCGATACTTTTGCAGCTTTGGATATGTTCAAAGATAATTTTTCCAATTTTTTGTCAATCGTTCTGTGATTTAATTCTTCGTTGCACAGTTCTCCAAGCTTTTCTGTAAATATTTTTCCAGTGTTCTTTTATTCTGTTGAAAATTCTCAATTTTGAATTTTAGGGTTGTTAAAATTGGTCTGTGGGCACTGATTGCACTTTTCAGAATTTTCCATTGTGTTGTGGGTGCGATGCTGTAATTTATCGCTGTGATGTCTATTGCGGATTCTGTGCCTGTGGACTTGGATAGATTGGTGTTCTTTTCGTTATTTAACGGCGTAAGGTCGAGGTCGGTTAGCATGTCCTCAACCTGCTGACCTTTGTTATCCTGGACAGGTGATCCCCAAGTTGGTCTTTCGGCGTTAAAATCACCAAGTATGATTGCGATATCCGAAGACGCTTCACTTAATGTCTCTATCAGGCCTGTATTGATGCTAGTATTATCGTGGTGATAAACATTTATGATTGGAATTGTTTTATCTGTAAGATAGATTTCTATTGCCTGAGCTTCTGTCATGCTTTCTCTAGGCTTACTCTGATTATAGGCGATTTCCTTAAATTTGATTTCTAGAGTTTTAATCAAAACGGCAAGTCCTCCTCCGAATTTTCCCGGTCTGTCCATTCGTAGTGTTGTATAATCTTTGATATTGAATCTCAGATTCTGATTCAATTTTGTCTCCCGGGGACAATTAATATGTACATTGTTGTCACAGAGAAGACAAGTCAGCTCTTTATTTTCCTCTGGGTACCATTTATATTGAGTTGTAGTAGATTGAATTGTGTCCTCGTAGTAGATTTCTCATCATGAGCTCGAGCTGCAGCTCCTGACGCGGCGGTTACCCCGGACGCGGTAGCATTACTGGAGATATCAGTTTTGCTATTCATTTGAAAATGGGTGCCGTTGCAACGTTAGTCATCTTGGAAACGAGCCAGAATTTGGTCAAATATTCCAAGAGTCCAGGGCGGACCGCAAGGAGGTGTGGTCGAACTTCTCCCCTTCCCCCTGGAATGCCGTCACTACAGGATAAAGCACTCTTGGTCAATTTTTTCAATTGTGATTCAGAATCTGCCAGTGAAGCTTTACGAGCGTTTCGTTCCTTTAAAGATATTCGAAGCGGTAAAGGACCAATGAGTTGCTACTCTCTGAAGCGATTGATTAAAAGTTTTGAGGAAACTGGATCTCTGGAAGCAAAACCTCGGAGTGGAAGACCATCGACATGCAAGTCAGTGGCTGTTACGGTTTTGCAGAATGCTGAAGCTATTGAAACGTTATCCACGTATGGAGAAGTAAGTGCTAGACAAGTTTCTCGACAAACGGGGATTTCGTATGGAACAGTTTGGAGAGAACACACATTTATAATTTTTCTATAAAAATATCCTAACAAAATTCAAAGTTTTCACGAGTTGAAAGTCAGCGATTTTGAGAAGCGTCAAGAATTCGCTGCATGGGTTTTCCGGCAAATTGATATTGATGAAAACTGGCTGTCAAATGTTCTAAGAACAGATGATGCTCACTTTTATCTAAAGGAAGAATTTAACATTCAAAACTGCCTCATTTTGGCAACAGAAAACCCTAGGATTTTTACAGAAATACCACTTCATCAGCCCAGAGTTACAGTTTTGTGTGGGTTCACTTCTTCTTTTATTATTGGGCCATTTTTCTTTGAAAAAATCAATGGAAGAACTTTTAAAACCGTTTTTGTAACTGGTTAACGTTATGTTCAACTTTTGAGAAAAAAGGTTATTCCCATATTGCAGGACAGACAAGCACTAAGTGAAATAACATCGTAACATTCATGCAAGATGGAGGACCTCCTCATATCTCCCGCGGTGCCAAACAATTGCTGAAGGATACGTTCGGTGAAATTCGTTGATAAGTCGCCACTTTATATGCCAGTGGCCTCCAATATCACCAGACTTGACGCCTAACAATTTCGGTTATGGGGGTACATTAAGTCGCGTTTTTATCGATGACGGCCTACCACATTGGCCATGTTGAAGGCTTCTATCAGATGGCACGTTTTATAAATTTCAACTATTTAATTGTTACCATTCTGTCATCTATCGTCTGCAGGCGGTGTTTGAGAATGAAGGGCGCCACATTGAGCAAGGATTGTGACCTAATACAAGAGAGAAGGCAGTTACCTTGTGTGTTATATTTTGCAGCTCTTTGTTTTGGGTTATGGGAATAATAAATGCTGTCCTCACATCTTGACTCTTTTTTTTTCTGTAAACAGTAATTTTTTTTGTTTGTCATTTGCCCACATCATTTTATATTATGTCGTGCAGGCCAAAGTGTTATAATTTCTCGAATAACACTGGTATACACAATTTTACCCCTTATGTTTAGTTTATCGCTTTTCGCTCATTAGAAGAAATAGCATAAGGAATAATCTCTGTATCCCCCCCCCCCCAACTTTAGATATCTTGCGCAAAAAATAATACAAAATGATTTTACTACCACGCTTTTCAACGCAAAAGGTCGATTTAAAAATGATTTTTTTAGGGGATACATTTTAAAAATTATGTACAGTATAATAAACAATGATAACATTTGACAAACCCATAGGATATTTGGAATAAAGTACGACAAATATATTTTGTCACTCCCCTCTATATTTCATTTTTGGATCATGACAAATATCCAGTTAAATAGTCAAGTGTCGACAATTAGTCAAGAAACTATACATTCCTTATAGCACGAAATCCTATTAGTAGTGCCATCATAATTTTTGGTACTATATTAACATTTCAAAAATCGTGTATTGATATCAGTAGTTATTTTCAAACATTCAATTTATTTCACAAAACTCCATCTAAAATATAAATATTTTTTGCTACATGTTTTAATTTGCATATACCTATTTTACATACCTCAGATTGTATTTAAAAATCGTTAACCATTTCTTCTATCTTTTGGCGAAATGGTGTTTTATTAAATTATCATTTGATATTATTAGGGTTCTTTCTTGGTATTCAAAAAGTAAAAATACGTGTCGTTCAGTTATATTTTCCAATTTATCAAACAATTTGGCCGCTGAATATCTGATTCTGGTAGAGCGCCATCTAGCGAATAAAATTGTAACTAAAATCAATTTCGAATTTTTCATTATTTGCCATAAAAAATCCCATTGCATCCTGAACACAATGGTGTTTACCGCATTGCTCTAGCGCAAATATTCGCGGAGTTATTAATTTTTAAAGTTGTGCGGGACTTTTGGATCACCCTGTACTTACAGAGGACATAGAAGCCTGAAATTTGCTAAACTTGTTAAAACTGATGATGTTTTGCGTTGACAAAATATCAGACTTCTGGGTGGCTAGAGACATTATAAGCAGGTTTGTCGTCGGCGGTCTACACTCAAGGTGCCCGTTAAGAAGACTGCCATTGACCGAACGGCGCTGATATTTCCGTTTGAAATTTTGTCGGGATAGAGCCACATTGTAGAACGACATTCGAAAATTATCCCACATGTGTTTCTTTTGAACGAAATTTCGAAATTTATTTTAAGGAGAAATAACGATTATTTCTAACCTTAGGGATGAAGTATGAAAGGATGAATTGTGAAGAGCAATGATAAACGTAAAAATAAAAGTGTCCAGGAATGGGAAACGAACCCAAAGTGTTCCGCTTACCGGGCAGATGCCATGTTCACTAGGCTACCCTTGGACCTATTTCTCCGTTTGTAAATATTATATAAAGTAATTTATAATAGAATATAATGAGGCTTATGATTGTAGAACGATATTCGAAAATTTATCATTACTCTTCACAATTCATCCTTTCATACTTCATCCCTAAGGTTAGAAATAATCGTTATTTCTTTTTAAAATAAATTTCGATTTTTCGTTCAAAAGAAAGAAATGCGGAAAAAATTTCAAATGTCGTTCTACAATCATAAGCCGCATTATATTGTATTATAAATAGAGCCACATGGACAGCGGAATGGCACGCTCTCGCTGCGAGCCAGAACACTCGCCCTAAAAGACTCCAACGGATGACGCTCTCTTCCTACACCTAGCGACCTCCCAACGCTCAAAGAATGCTACACGCACGGCCTCCACGCTCCAGGAGAAGTATTGCTCTAGGCACCACGCCATATACAGTATATGTATAAACAAAACTTTTTTAATTCTTAATAAAATGTTATTAAACATATTTCTTGAAAAACAGCAACCAGTGATCCATTATAAAATTCTATTACTTCTGTACACCTTACAAGCCTCCAAGGTAAACCGATGAAAAGGTATTCTCGACCAATAATAGCACATCTACATTCAATCCTTGATAAAGGAAGTAAAGGGGATCAGAGAGGGAAAGATGGAAAATAAATATCACAATCAAGTAAATAAACATTTCTAGGTTTTGACGCCATCTATAGGCAATAGCATCAAATAAACGATGATTCTTTAAATTAATATTTTATTTTTTTTATATAATAAAATATAATGTATTTAATAATAATAATAATAAATATAATAATTAATGTTTATGTGTTTGATGCATTAGCGCACCATCTTTTATGAAAATTCGAAACTATAATAGACGCGTATGATTCTTTTAATAATTAAACAATTTCTACTGCCCTTACTGCAATGGAAAAATTAATGGAAGGGCCTGGCTCATCAGTGGTGAACCCTCCCAGCGGTTTCGCCAGTTTAATCTACCACTGGGAGGGTTCACCATTGATGAGCCAGGACCTCCCATAATTTTTTCCATTGCAGTAAGGGCAATAGAAATTGTTTAATTTTTAAAAGAATCATATGGGTCTATTGTAGTCTCGAATATTTATGTTTGTTGATTTCACCATATCTCTAGATAATTGGAGAAAACCAATAATATATGTACGCCTTTATACCTATTTTGAGCAAATATACACAAAAGAAATTATCTACTCATTTGCTATTATCTCGATAATTGGCAACTGCCATCTTTAACATTTAAGGATAAGGATATCAATTTGCCTTCAAAAAATCTGAAAAGAAACAAAAAATTTCTACCAAGATACTAAAAGACATAATCGCTGGTTTTCGAATCATCCTCACGCTCTTTATCTAGCAACGGTTTGAACTAAGAGTAATTATGTAATATATGTATTTCTGTAGTGTTATATGTAAAAGATATTTAATCCAATGTATTTAATCCAATATTCATTGATATTACTCTCCCATGTTTACGTTTACTTTAATCTTTGGCATATTGAAGGGCAGAAGCTCAAAAACCAGGAAACCATGATTTTCATGATATGGCCCATATCAGTTTGAATCGGACTTTAATGCCATTCGATCTATTATAGGATACATTGAATATTCCGAATATACCAATGAGACGCTTGCTTCCAACAAATGTAGTTGTTTAGTAAACCCAAATATAAGCTAAAAGTAAAGCCATCTTTTATGCTGAAACAATTATTTCGTGACCTTTTAAGTGTTATTTGGTGGTGATGTCATATATGGGGAAAATAAAATTATCTAAATGTCGAAATGTGTCAAAATTTACTTTTATTGTTCTGACCATTTACGAATAAATAGTGAAATATTAACAATGTGGGCCTTTTGAGATCTTTTTTAAACCTATTTACAGAATGAAGGCAAAGCGCCATGATCCACTGTGTCTGTATTTACTGTTATGACACAGGAATGCACGATTATGACGTTGTCTGCATACATGAAAACCTTCAAGATATTTCGGACTTGAGGAGGTTATATATTTTAGCATTTATAGCATGAGTTGAAGTCACGCCACATTATTAATAATAAATATCGAGTAGACTCTAATAGGAATAGTGTGTGTGTATAAATTAAATATTAATTTTATATTAATTTTCAAATTTTAATATTTTAATGATAATAAATTATATGACATTACCTTCTCATTCAGGCGCTATATATCTAGTCCTTATGGCCTTCCATGATTGTTTTGATAGTTTTCCTCTTATTGTGCATGGTCAAAAATATTTTCTTGAAAGCTTATTACATTGGCTACAGGAAGTTGCTAGCGCATATATTTATTCCTTGTATTCTTAGAAGGAGGTTAGCTTTCTTTTCTGAATAAAAAACAATGGATGTGAAATATTTGAATATACCGTTGCCACTCAACTCTATATAAGCGAATAACCCTCGAGAAATCTCGCCATTTATCTTTTTATTGGCCATCAACAACTTATAGGCTATTGAGGCGTTAATGTGGACTCTTTCATTTAACGCTCAATACGCCTTTAGCTCCTTTTAGAATCTATAGAATAATGTTTGTATATGTAGCACTTGAACATTTCGTCGTATTACCGCTGGATATATGTAGAGTATGGTTAATTTATGCTGGGAATATGCGTTTACATATCTATACTCTATATCAGGCCTGGCCAATCCGCGGCCCGCCGTTAAATATTTTGCGGCTCGCCATTTAACTTTATATTTTATTTTGTAACTTTCATTTCTCGTCTGTATATTCAAAAACAGAAAATATATTGAAATATTTATAATAATTATTTTATTTAAAATATGTCCCACAATTTTTAAAATGCATATTTGATTCCATAAAGAGGAAGAAAAAGTTAGGAATAATGGTAATTAATAGAGAAATATTTTTTCATTTTAAATTGTTATTTTTATTTTTATTTAAAAAAAGCAGCCGAAAATAATAAATAAAAACATTATGCATCAAGGTAGTATTAAGTATTTTTTTTTAAATACATTTTAAAGTTAAAATTTTGATATAGTTAAAGTTTTTAGACCTTGTTTACGATTCCGTGCGGCCTGTGGCGTCATTTAGGTTGGCCAGGGCTGCTCTATATAGATAATCTGATATAGGTTGCCGAAACATCTATGAGAGTTCGCTATTTATTACCGGGATCCTCTTAATTTATTAGCATCCATTGTGTATATAAAGAATAAAAAAAGATATTTTATTAAAAGTAAAAACATTGTGATAAATATTATTTTATAAATAAATAAAGCTTCCAGGGATAAGTTTCTTGTGCAAACCTTTTATTTTCAAGCTTTCGTACTTGTTAGTCCTTCAACAGGATTATCACGTTAACAGATTAATGACAAATACTATTTGTATACAAATTCTTATTTACATATTTTAAATGCTTATGATATTGAGAGAAATATATTACATTGTTTGTGTGAGAAAAACAACTTTTTAAAAATATACGTACACGTCAACTCCTGTTGAAGGACTGACAAGTCCGAAACCTTGGAAAGAAAAGGTTTTCACAAGAAACTTATAATATGATGCACTAGCGCGCAATCTGTTATCAAAATTCGAAACTATTTTAAAGGCGTAAGATTCTTTTTGATATTAAACAATTTCTACTGCCCTTACTGATTTCTCGAAGCATATTATATATTTATAATTGTATGTAATTCTACTGTCCTCAAAGCTTATGTCCAAAGTTCTTCTAAAATACCCATTCCAAGAGTCTAGCAACAGTATCACTATGAAAGGAAGTTTCAAAAATGCAATATAACAGCGGTATGGTAGATTAAACTGGCGAAACCGCTGGGAGGGTTCACCACTGATGAGCCAGGCCCTCCCATCAATTTTTCCATTGCAGTAAGGGCAGTAGAAATTGTTTAATTTCAAAAATAATCAAAACCTTTTAAAATAGTTTCGAATTCTGACAAGAAACTTAACCCTGGAATCTCTATTTATTTATAATATTATAAATCAGGGAAAAAAAGGTATATTTTTTAATCAAAATATTATTTTATCAATATATGCATATGAACCCGAAATCAAGAAAAATAAATAAAAGTATTTAAAAAACGAAATTTGGCAATTATACCCCAAATGTTTCTTTTGAACGAAAATTCTAAATTTATTTTAAGAAGAAATAACGATTATTTCTAACCTTAGGGATGAGGTATGATAGGATGAATGGTGAAGAGTAATGATAAACGGAAAAATAAAGAGTCCAGGGATGGAATCCTCTAACTCTATCTCTATACTCTAACTCGGTTAAAAGATGGGGTTACCTCGCTAAACCTCTTTGTTTACACTTCTAACGATGTGTACATTCGAAACGCACAAAATATATGTAGATTTTGTGTGTTTTAAAATCAATTTCATCGAAGATAGTATTTAGAAATAAAAAGCGCAGGTTTTTTTAATAAAACAAATTTCCCAACTGCCATTCTTTCAATGAAAATATATTGGGAGAATCTGAAATAACAGAGTTAAATCCTTTACATCATTTCATTAGTTCTTCTAAAATATTAAATGTTTATATTTAAACTAGTAGAACTGTTGGTAAATTTTCCCATCAAGGGGCCAGACCCATCAGAATTATATATTGCAATTTTTTTTTTGCTTATCCCTTGTACACGTGGTACAGGTCATGATAATCAAGGTGGGTAGAAGTAGGTGACTGCTTTTACTATAAGTGCACCACATGTCTATACATTGGATATTGCAATAAAAAAATATGTGTTCATCTCACACATTTAAAATATTCTATTGAATATTTTATGAATAGTTTTTATTTATGAATTAAGTTTTCGCACTTTATTTTAATAATGTTGAAATAGCAATGTAATTACTACGTCATCTCCACATTATAAAACAATATTTTTTTGCTCCAATTATCTTAATGACTGTTGGAAAATAAGGAGTTCGAAGTAGCCAATGGGAGGCCGACGGAGGAGGCTACGAGGATGCAGCAGCGGCTGGAATGAGAAAAACAAAAACAGAAGAACTTGTAAACAACTTTTGAACTGGAGGATTTTCCCTGATCCCCGATTCTTTTAGTGTAAATACATTCAAATATATAATTCATTAAATAATCCTTTAATATTTTCTTAATTGATAATAAATATAAATTTCCCTCTTGTTTTCGTAGTATATTTTAAAAGTGCTATAAGCAGCAACACCTCAACTTTGAACCTTCAACCCCGCCTACCAAGAATAGGGGTGAGCGACTCCCTCTATAGAACTTAGACTGTCGTTACAACAAAGAGTGGCGGTGGAATCACAATAATGACAATTTTTAAAAATATTTCCAAAGAACCTTCGCCAAATATTTCTTGTAAAATTAAGAGTTTAGCTAGTCTTCAATTAATCAATTCGAGCTATACAACCCTCTTCGACCCATCAAGGTAAACCAATTAAAGGTATTTTGGTCCTGTATGCATATCTATACTCAATCATGTAATAAATTAAGTTGAGAAAATCAGGTGATAAATGATAGCAAAGGCATTTCTTAATCATATAAATACGCAGGTTGCTATGTGGTGATGCCATCTATAGAACAAAAAAAAAAAGTAAAACTTGATTTTTAGTAACCAATTGTTTATTGGTTTAAATGATTCTCGTTGATTGGAGAAAGATAAATCTTTTGCGCCAATAGAGCTGATTTAAACCAATTTTAGAAAAAAATATTCAAACCTTTTTTTGCTTTTACCTCTGTAAAAATAAACAGACATCTCTAAAGTTTAGTTAAACAATTCTGATAATACCTTTGTCATTAAGGAGTATTAAAAGAAACCAAATCTTTCCATTAGAATGCTAGAAAAAAATAATCGTTAGGGGGGAGGGACTTTCAAACATACGTTTTAACGAGAAGTGAATTAAACTAATATTTTGATTGGGAGAGGTAAGCCCCAAGTATTTATGTTTAGGTATACATGGTATTTGATCTGTTGGAAATTTAAGTTCCTAGATCTCACTCTACTACGTTCTCTTTACTTCAATCGTTTGCAGGTTAGAACAAGAGCTCGATTACAAACGAAACCTATTATAGAAGAATCACACTGCAAAGGTTTAGTTTGCCCTATAAACTACGTGTAGAAATTTTTATGATGGGAAAGAGTACTAAGTTGCTTATTTTAAGCATTTTGTATGTTCACTGTGCCTATTCGGCAAAGATGCAGGCCGAGTAATCTTGATCTAAGATGCTAAGTTCACTTCAAGGCAAATATCGAATAAATATCTGTTTTTGGCTCACAAGGGATATGATTTCGTTTTAAAAAAATTAAGCAACAAAATTTGGAATTAAATTTAAAAATATAAATAACTAAAACGACTCGAAGTATGCTCAAACAATAACACCACACAAAATATACAAGATTAATTTCAAGATAATAGTAATTTTAAATATACTAAATAGATATTGAACAAAATATACAGAGCAACCTTTTGAATATCATACGCATATAATATTTATAAATATATATTTAAAAATGCCTATTTTGGATCATAAAGTTTTTATTTCCGATATTTCGTGTGGCAACTCGCCAAACTTCTTCGGGGAACAAGATTGTTTTGATAAGCTCGCGTATCAATTCACGAGTATGTACAACTGCTATAAATATTAAATATATATATATATTCAATCTATTGTTTGTTGTGTATCTAAAGGATATGAAGGTGGGAATATGTTGGCCGCCTGCTCGTCAATCTATCATTCAAATGTTTATATCAATTTTTATCTAACAAAGGAAATTGTGTTCAGCTTGGGGAGATTTTATTTGAAACTTTCATAGAATTCTGATTTTATTTCAAAATCGTCAAATAGATAATGATCAAATATAATTTCTCCATATCTCTCTAAATTATGATGCATTAGCGCGCCATCTGTTATGAAAATTCGAAGGCTCTTCCATTAATTTTTCCATTGCAGTTAGAACAGTAGTAGTTGTTTCACTTTTAAAAGAATCATACGCGTCTAGGATAGTTTCGTATTTTTAACCCTTAAGCGGTCGCAATGGGTAAAAATTACCCAGAAGGAACTTTTCGAAAATATTTCTATATTAGAAAATATATATATTTAAAATATACTCTCAGTATCTTTCTAAATCTATCTAAAGATTATTATAATAAACCTATAATTTTAATTTTATGACATATATTCATTTTATTAGCATGTTTGGGTCAATTTTACCCAGTGCGACCTTTTGAGTTCTCGTCATTGGGTAATTTTTACCCAGCGCGACCTTTTAACGCTTTTGGTTTGGGTTTGCGTAATTAAGTTTCGAGTTACTTTCTGGCTTCTTGTTGTTTGGTTTTGCTGCCCCAAGTGCAATAATACAATCAATTCTCTTCCAACAATAAGGTAGGATTTATATTTTATTTCCTCTTTTTACATTATTTTACATAAAATGCTTTCAAATGCTGATTTTCTCCGTTATGATAATAATATTCCAAATCCCGATGATGAGGAATCAGAAACTGATGATCATATAGAAGAGAGAAATTGGAGTACAGACACTGAAAAGTATACATTATCAGAAGAAGAAAACAATGAGGATCCAAGCTTCAATTACTATATAGGAAAGGACCAAAAGACTAAATGGAAGAAAGCTCTTCCCCCAAAAAATGTTCGAACTCGTAGTGAAAATATTATCACCCATCTACCAGGGGTAAAGGGTGAGGCAAAAAATGCTAAATCGATATTAGATTGTTGGAATCTCTTTATAGATGACAATATACTTGAATGCATAGTTACAAATACTAACATTTACATTAGGAATATTCAGCAGAACTATAGCAGAGAAAGAGATGCTAATTTGACAAACCTACATGAAGTTAAAGCTTTATTGGGAATTATTTACTTTCTTGGGGTCATGAAAGCGAATATATTGAATACAGATGATGCATGGGCAAGAGATAGTACTGGATTTGAATTGTGTAGAATAGCTATGTCTGAAAACAGATTCCGATTTCTTCTCAGAGTAATTCGTTTTGATGACAAAGCTACAAGAAATAAAAGACTTCGTCAAGATAAATTAGCAGCTGTGAGATTGATTCTTGATACTTTTGTAAAAAATTGCCAAAAGCATTATTCTCCTTCGGAATATACACTGCGTGACATTGAAAATGGAACACCAAGAAATAGTGGCCAGAATATTATGCAAATTTCAGGGTAGACGCGCCTAACCGAGTTATGCAAATGATGTAAAATGCGCAGCTCTCGTGCGCACATGGAGTAAGATATAAGGGAAGGAACTTGCAGAAAGGACAGTATTCGTGTCGTTATTTCTTCAAGGAAAATCATTGTAGAAATTTTGTTCTTGTGTCAAAAGACACGTGTAATAACAGAGAATGCCAGGTAATCGTAAACGGAGGCAGTTCAAGCAGACAGACGCTTTTACGAGGGGCATGGTGATCGGACTGAAAAGGGCAGGTTGGTCCATACGTCAAATCGCAGCTGATACACACCTTGGTGCGTCCACGGTGCACCGACTGTGGAGAAGATGGTTGGAACAAGGAAATGTGGCAATTTATAGGAATGCCGGTGCAACCAGAGTGACGTCAGCACGTGTGGATCGGCGTATCCTTCGACAAGCAGTGGCGGCCCCACAAGCCACTTGTACCGCCATCCTGCAACATGTGCAAGACACCCTAGATCATTCCATCTCGACCAGAACCATTTCCCGTCGATTGGTTGCTAATGGCTTGCACTCATGCCGTCCGCTAAGAAGACTGCCATTGACCCCACCGAATAGGCGCCAACGTTTGGAATGGTGCCGGGCTAGATCGAAGTGGATGACGGAATGGCACAGGGTCGTGTTCTCAGATGAGTCGCGTTTCTGCTTGTCCAGTGATAGTCGCCGTGTACGCGTGTGGCGTCGACGTGGAGAAAGGTCCAATCCGGCAGCAATTGTGGAACGCCCCACCGTGCGACAACGTGGAATCATGGTTTGGGGCGCAATCGCGTATGATTCCAGGTCACCTTTATTTCGTATTCAGGGCACTATGACGGCCCAACGATACGTTGATGATGTGCTGCGACCGGTGACACTCCCCTACCTTCAGGGGGTGCCCAATGCCCTTTATCAGCAGGATAACGCCCGACCGCACACTGCTCGCATTAGCCAACAAGTTCTGCAAGATGTACAGATGCTTCCCTGGCCACCGTACTCTCCTGATCTCTCACCAATCGAGCACGTCTGGGACATCATTGGACGCCATTTGCATGCCTTGCCACAGCCGCGTTCAGAAGACGAACTGTGGCAAATGGTTGAGAGGGAATGGAGAGCCATCCCTCAGGACGCCATCCGTACTCTGATTGACTCTCTACCTAGACGTGTTGCTGCGTGCATCGCCGTCCGCGGTGGTCCTACTTGCTACTAAGCCGACGCCGTTCTCGCTCTGTATTATGACTATCATTTTGAAATAAAGATCACTTATTGTTCGTCCCTGTCTCTCTCTCTGTCTGCCGAGTTTCATCACTTTCTGGCCACTATTTCTTGGTGTTCCATTTTCAATGTCACGCAGTGTATAACGGTGGATGAAAAGCTTGACGCTTTCAGAGGGAAATGCAATTTCAGGCAGTATATTCCGAGTAAACACAATAAATATAGAATAAAATTATTTGCTCTCGTGGATTCAAAAATGTTTTATACTTGTAACTTGGAGATTTATTCAGGAAAAAACCCTGAAGGTCCTTACAATGTCAGCAAAAGTCCAAGTGACGTTGTGGAACGATTGTGTGAGCCAATCAAGGGAACTGGCCGCAATGTAACAATGGATAACTGGTTCACCAGTTATTCTTTAGCTTTAAAACTTTTAAAACAATATAGACTAATAATTGTTGGTACCTTAAAAAGAAATAAAAAGGAAATCCCCTCAGAGTTTGTCATCAGCAGAGGTAGAAATGTACACACTAGTGTTTTTGGCTTTCAAAGTGAAATGACACTTCTTTCATACAAGCCTAAAGAGAATAAAGTTGTACTTATGCTTTCAACTCTGCACCACGATGCAAATATAGATGATTCAACGGGAGAATTGAAAAAGCCAGAGATGATAATGTTTTATAATATGACAAAGGGTGGTGTAGATATGATGGACGAAATGACAGCTACATATAACTGTGCTAGAAATTCAAGAAGATGGCCCATGGTTATTTTTTATTCACTTTTAAATATTGGGGCTATAAATTCCCAGATAATTCATTTTGCAAATGGCAACGCATCAAAGGTTAAATCAAGACGTCATTTTTTGAAAACCTTATCCTTAGATCTTATTGAAGAGATGGTCAAAGTTCGCACAGTAAGCGGAAGAATGTCATGTGAAATAAAGGAAAAGGCATCCGATATTTTTAATTTGTTAGAGCCTGGTCCATCTAAAAAGCCAAAAATAGGAGAAAGACATCGATGCAAGAAATGCCAGAAAGAAAAAAAGGACAGAAAAACTATTCAACATTGCCAGTACTGTTTTGCTTTTTTGTGTAAGGAACACTGTAATAATTTGTCAAGAATGTCATAAAGGACGAAACAAGTCCTAATTTATATGAAAGGAAGTGATAACTTTCATACAAATTTATATTTTATAACCTATCTTCAATATATATTTTTATTTTCATAAAATAGTCAAATATATCATAAATATTTGATATTTTGATTTGTTATTAATAAAATAAATAAAATATGATTTTTATATCTCAGGATTTTATGTAAAGTTATTTAATAGACAAATCATTATTCTAACATAGAAAACAATAAAAATATTGAAAATAATATTTGATTTATTTAGGTTTTAAAAAGTGGGTAAATTTTACCCACCGCGACCTTTCAAGGTATAAAAGAGGGCGCGACCGCTGCCGGGTTAAATATCTCTTTAAGTTTGTTTTTATCCATCAAAATATTATGAGAGAGAAAGAGAAATCAATAAATTATGAGAGAGATTAAGACATACCAATAACGCGCCATCTATATAATACAAATAAAAACACCAACACGCGAATGTTTCTTTTCACAAATAAATTAAACTTCTACTGTCCTTACTGGGAGAACTTACTACCTCGCAGTAAGGGCAGGTCTCAAAATAAAATCTTAAAACATGTAGCGAATGCAATTCCGCACTCAAGCCATGATGACGAAGACAAAATGCCTTCAAGCTCTTCATATTCGCCTTTGTCTCGTCATCGACCTCTTATTTGAAAAATAGGCATGTTGTTTGTCTGCTGGGAAAAGTAAGTAATGGCAGTAGGGAAGTAAGGGCAGTAAAAGTTTGATTTATTTATTATATAACGTTCGCGTTTCGGTGTTTTCATTTGTATTATAGGAAGATTAAGTTTGAAACTTCTTTATTACATCGTTCATATATGGTGGGTATATGAGATTATATACAAAATTGAATAAATTAGATTAAATAATGATAAATAATGATAAAAATAGACAGAGAGAGGAAGGGAGAGAGAGAGAAAACGAATTTTTGATAAAAGGAGATCCATATTTTACCTTATAACATTTCAGAAACAATTAGGAAGGGACTAAATATTTATGATATAATATTAAATAGGCATTTTCCAAACTTATAAATTTAAGATTTACCAAATAATCATCGTTCAAATCTCTATCTATTCGCTACTCAAACATCGAGCCGTCCAACTCTACGTATCTTAAAGTTTTCGATTCCCGTTAATGGATTTTATCGTCCGAAATCCCGTTTCCTTTAATCCTTTTCTTCAAAAAAGGTTCTGGATAAATGGAGAAGATTAATAAGAAAATTAACTGAGGCTGAATTGAAGTCAATGCACCGTGATTCTATTAAGATCTTATATTGATGGACTTTGTGTCAATTTACTTATATTGCGTTGATTATCTTCGTCCTATTCCAGAATTTACAAATATGTATGTGTGTTGTGTGAAAGTCCTCTTTTTGATTATATTTATGTATAGCTATATATATATATATTAGATAATTTATATTACGATTCACCGGGGCGCCATCTGTTATCAAAATTCGAAACTATTTTAAAAGCGTAAGATTCTTTTTGAAATTAAACAATTTCTACTGCCCTTACTGCAATGAAAAAATTAAAGGGAGGGCCTGGCTCATCAGATGATGAATATAATTAAAATAGTTTCGAATTTTGATATCAGATAATAAAAAGGTATATATTATCGAATAAATATTTATTTACCAATATATGCCTTTTTATTTTCAAATGATTTAAATATGGATTGCTCTATTTTCAAAGAAATATATTTATACTGTATATATATATGTAATTATAGAGCAATCATCATAAAATTCACTACGGATCAAATGCTTATTTTGGATCAATTATTTTCTTTATTTGTATCCTCCACTATTTCACTAGCCCAATTATCTATCTTCTTAAAAATATATGCCTCTAGAATCCTTCTTTCCACTAGTATATATATATTGCCGGTCTTATTAATAAACAATAAAGTTGAAGGTAATCGACTATTTTTCTCTCTCTCACTTTCACAAATTATCGTTATTTTATATCTTCATTTTTTTGTATATTTATTTTTTTTTTCTTAACAGAATCACGGTGCGTTGACTTCAATTCAGCCTCAGTTAAAATTTTTATTAATCTTCTCCATTTATCCAGAACTTTTTTTTGAAGAAAATGATTGAAGGAAACGGGATTTCGGACGATAAAATCCATTAACGGGAATCGAAAACTTAAAGACACGTAGAGTTGGACGCCTCGATGTTTGACTCATAAACAAAACTTATGGAAGTTGAAAGTATATATTGTCGCTGGTGGTCTGTATTTTTTTAAGAAGGCAGAGACAATTTTGTTCACACTTGGTCATCTCGTGTGTTTTCAATAAAGGTCATTGTGTATCAAATATCTCTCAGAGATATTGTTGGAATCACGATATACATGCTAAAGGGTATAAGTGAGTGTATATATATAAATTCCTAAATAAATAATATTTATAGTGAATGTCTAATTAAAGATTTGAGAGTTGCATGCAAGAATTGTCATTGCTATTCATAACATCCGTATGACCTATCATGTCATATAAAATTGGAAACAACAAAATAATTCTTCACCTTTTATTCCCAAGTCATCTATTAAGAATACTTAGTTAGGAGAAGTTAAGCAGTGTTATAAAACTACATGTTTACACGCTCTAAGAATAAAATGGAGTTTGATGTGGTATAAGCCGTCTGTTTCGATAGCCAAGACTAGGGATAGAATGTGATTTAATATGAAACAATTTGATAGCAATTTTTATTTTTAAGTTTATATCTTCCATCAATATACGATTATCGTTTTTCACTGCATTCATTTTGATTAATATAAATTAAATTATTCAATGGCGGTAGCTGAAATATTTATTTAATCCTCTTCAGTACGCTTTAAACTCCGCCTTTGCCGGTCCCAAGCCCGGATGAAAAAGGAGGAGGGGGAGCAGTAACAAGCTCACTAAAAAACTTGGGCTCAGCTGGCCTGGCTGATAGTACCCTGTAAGGGCTCCTAATCCAGAGATACAGGGTGAGCAGCGTTTGTACTCCAAGTTAGGAGCCGCTGCACATGGCGTATGTTCCTCATGTCAGAGGCGGCCATTTCTTTTGGAGCTAAGTCGGCCTACCACTGAGTAGTGCTCCCAGTCTTAATGATAAAGGCATACACATTCTACTTCACCCAGTAATGATGGTTGTCAAACAGACATCATCAAGGGTCACAACTTGATACCCTGATATGATTGAGCGGAGATAAGAAAGAAGAAGAAGAGTACACTTTCAAATAAAATATTTCTTTTAAAACCTTTTATTAATTAATTATTTCCACTTAGGGTATTAGTGGAACTACGCGACATGTGTGAAACGACATTTGCAGTATATAAGTTCATAAAACTTTATAACTAGTGTTTTGACATATTTGACTTTGGAAGTACTCCCATTAAGCCCACCAGTAATGTGTGAAGCACAAGATAAACACGAGAGATCAATCTTCCATTAAAGAACAGCCCTATAGAGTGTCACCAAGTAAGCGACGCTTAATTCAAGATGCAGATGAGAGGAAAATTGAGAATAACATCGTGAGACCCTCATAGAGTTCTTGGTCATCTCCAGTTATTATAGTTCGAAAGAAAGATGGAACTTGGAGATTTTGTTCTGTGTAGAATTACCGTCGATTAAATAACGTCACAAAAAGAATATTCACCTACTGCCACACATTGACGATGCGCACCAAATGTCCTATATTCAGAGTGATGTCTTTCGGATTCTTCAATGCTCCCGCAGCGTTTGAAAAATGATAGTGCTCTTGATAGTCTTAAATTGACTATGAATTTTTACCATCTGAAAGACACCGTGGTCTACGTACCGAACTTTGAGGAACATTTACGTCGCTTACAACTTGTATTACCATACCTCCAGAAAGCTGGACAAAGTTTCAAATACAAAAAGTGCCTTTTTGTATCTATTAGGTTGAAGAATATTAGGACACCTTGTTGACGCCAATGGAATTCATACTGATCCAGATAAGTTGAAGCCGTCTCTATATTTTCTAGGCCAAGAAAAGTCTCTGACTGTCTGTTACCAAAAGTATATTCAAAACATTGCCGACAAAGCTAGATATTTGCATGACCTACTGAAGACTAAGAGACAATTCTATTGAGATGCACCTCAAGAGAAAGCGTTTGAAGTCCTAAAAAACCTTAACTTCAGAGCATATTATGGACACTTTGATGAATCCGCTGATACCCATCTACACACATATGCAAGCGGAAATGGCATTGGAGCTGTTCTCCTACAAATACAAGGTGAAAAGGAGCGGTCTATAGCCTATGCATCTAGAGGTTAAACAAAGGCCTAATGTCATTATTCTAAAACAGAAAAGATACCTTGTAGTAATTTGTTCTCTTAGCAAATTTCGTCCATATTTGTTTAGTCGACCATTAACGGTTCTCACTGAGCATCATTCTATATGTTGGTTGGTAGGGCAGAAGGATCATTCTAACTGTTTGGATAGATGGGCGCCGAAGTTGGAAATATTCGACGTGACTGTTAACTATAGGAGCGGAAGCAAATAAAGGGTGCAGATTGTGGGTCAAGGAGTCTGCTTTAGAACGACCAACCAAGTGGCGTGACGTTAATAACCAAAGTAGATATAGAGCAGACCAAACATCCTGATTAAGCTGAAGTAATCGTTATTATAAACTCGGGCTACACCAGAAAGGAATAAAGCATTCGACGGCATCTTATAACAAAAAAACGAAAACACAACTGGAAGACACTGGCTTATGATGATTCCCGAAGCGCTTAAGATCGGAAGTTATGGCAGATTTGCATGACGCTCCTACAGCTGGGCATTTGGGGTTCGCTCGAACGTATGACAAAATGAAGAAACGTTTATATTGGCCTGGCCTTTATAGGACTGTTCGCCAATATGTAAGCCATTGATCTGAATGTCAACCTACGAAGAAATTACCTCGATGTCCGGCCAAAACGCGTATATGGTTAGCTTTTCTTGATTGATAAAGAAACAGTATTTGGCCAATTCTGGAATAATTAAGAATCAACTACACCAAGCGCTGGTAAAGTTCACCATTGATGAGTCAAGCCCTTCCGAATATTAACTGTTGCATCATAGAGTTTGAAATTCTTTCAATTCAAAACACTAAATTCTCGTTAAATTGTTTATATTTCTGAATAAATTTGTGCGCACTTTTGCTTTAAGAAGATGAAAAGGTAAAATTATGACTACGGTATTCCCATACTTCAAACTATACATTGGAATGATTTTTGGTGCCTTATATCTTAATGAAAAGATTCTTCAAAATTCTTATTCGGTGAATGTATCAAGGGTATTTCTTTTTTAGAAATTTCAACAAATTGTAGCAGTAAACGTTGTAAATTCAATCGAGCTATACAACCCTACGACCTTTCAAGGCAAAAGGTTAAATAGTGTTTACGGCCAATATGCACATTTCCATTCAAACCTGTGATAAAATGTAAAGTAGATCAGGTGATGAAAGATAGCAAAGTCATTTCTTTTAAACATATAAATAAACGCTGCTAGATGGAAATGCCATTTAAAACATCAATTAAACGCAAATTTAAAAAATAACCATTTATTGATTTGACTTATCTTTGGAAATTTGGGGGGAAATCAACAACGTCCGCCTTTAAGGCTATTTTAAACTAATTTCAGTTATTTGTTTAGATAATTGGCAATAGAGATTTTTAACGTTCAGTTGAACAATAATGATATGCCTTTGTCGTCGGAGTGTGGGAACAATAAGCTTTTCCTTTATGATTCTAGAAAAAAATATTAGTCAGGCTTACAAGAATGAAACTCTTTAATGAGCAGCAGATAGTGAATATTTATAGGAAAGTAGTCTATCAGTACTTATGCGTTTTGTTATAATAAGATAACCAATCTTTAATGGAATTGTACTTGAATTACATTCAATCTCCGATTGAAATTTAAAGAAGAAACTCCTTGCGAAATATTAAGTTTTTGTTTTTTTAATTGTGATACCTTAGCGAGCGCCATCTTTTAAAAGAAATTTGAACTATTATTGACGCTTATGTTTCTTTTTGAAATAAAACTATTTTTACTGATCATACTTCAATGATAAAATATTTGGAGGGGCTGGCTCGTCAGTGGTGATGCCTCCCACCAAAATACAAAATCACAGCGGTATGGTAGAATAAACTGGCGACACCGCTAGGAGGGTTCACACTGATGAGCTAGACCCTCCCAATATGTTATCATTGCAGTAAAGGTAACATAAAATTATTTCATTACATCGCGTCAAAAATAATTCAAAATTTATAAATTATTTTTTGTTATTTTAAAAGGTTTTATATAACTTGATGATCTGTCTGTTTACAAACTTGTAACCAATTTTAATATACTTACCGAGCACCTAGAAGTCTGAAATTTGGTACACTTGTTCAAATCCGATGATATTGCAAGATAAAAAGTTCTTTATTTCTGGTTGGTGGTAGGGAATTGGCTTATTTTAAATTGTGATTTCAAATATTATAATCGATTTGTAATATACTTACAGGGGACATAGAAGCCTGAAAATTTCTACACTTGTTAAAACTGATGACGTATCGCGTTGACAAAATATCATACTTCTTGGTGGCTAGAGACATTATAAGCAGGTTTGTCGTCGGCGGTATACACTCAAGGTGCCCGTTAAGAACACTGCCATTGACCGAACAGCGCTGATATTTCCGTTTGAAATTTTGTCGGGATAGAGCCACATTGTAGGACGACATTTCAAAATTATTCCACATGTGTTTCTTTCGTACGAAAAATCGAAATTTATTTTAAGGAGAAATGCACTATTTCTATCCTTTGGGGATTAGGTATGAAAGGATGAATTGTGAAGAGCAATGATAAACGGAAAAATAAAAGTGTCCAGGGATGGGAAACGAACCCAAAGTATTCCGCTTACCGGGCAGATGCCATGTTCACTAGGCTACCCTTGGACACATTTCTCCGTTCGTAAATATTATATAAAGTAATTTATAATACAATATAATGCGGCTTATGATTGTAGAACGATATTTGAAAATTTATCATTACTCTTCACAATTCATCCTTTCATACTTCATCCCTAAGGTTAGAAATAATCGTTATTTCTTCTTAAAATAAATTTCTATTTTTCGTTCAAAAGAAACAAATGCGGAATAAATTTCAAATTTCGTTCTACAATCATAAGCCGCATTATATTGTATTATAAATAGAGCCACATGGACAGCGGAATCGCACGCTCTCGCTGCGAGCCAGAACACCCGTTTTAAAAGGCTCCAATGGATGACGCCTCATTCCTACACCTAGCGACCTTTCAACGCTCAAAGGACGCTACACGCACGGCCTCCACGATCCAGGAGAAGTATTGCTCTAAGCACCACGCCATATATATGAATAAACAAAACTTTTTTTATTCTTTATAAAATGTTATCAAACATATTTCTTGAAAAAAAAACCATATATCGATTCCGAATTTTTGTTTACGTCTGTACACCTTACAAGCCTCCAAGGTAAATCAATGAAAAGGTATTCTCGACCAATAATAGCACATCTACATTCAATCCTTGATAAAGGAAGTAAAGGGGATCAGGGAGGGAAAGATGGAAAATAAATATCACAATCTTGTAAATAAACATTTCTAGGTTTTGACTCCATCTATAGGTAATAGCATCAAATAAACGATGATTCTTTTAATTAATATTTTATTTTTTATATATATATAATAATATACTTAATTAAAAAGGCATATATTGGATCAAAAAATAATTTATTTTACCAATATTTCAGCTGGCTGAACGCCAACCTTTTTCAAGGTGTTATAACTTTTTATTATCTATATAGATAATACCGTAACAGAGTTTTCCATTGTAAAGTCCTGAGCTATCTCCTCCGAAGATTCTGAACTACACATAACGATCTATATACCAAAATTTTCGTTATTTTTTTCTTCATATGATAGGCCTGTTTTTATTTTCCTAATGTTAACAGTTATTTTTATTTTTTAATTTAATCTATTTTACAATCGTAGATTTTTTGCATTTATCATCATCAATTTTTTTGTTTTGAAATGCGTTCTTTTGTCTTATTACTACAACCAATCGTGATGAAACTTTGGGAAGATGTTTAGTATACTACCGGGATGGTTTCTGGCTAATTACTCTTTAGAAATAACCTTTCGTTGCATTTTTATTTACGATAAAACGTAGATTCACTCGCAATCAGCGCCCCCTCGCGGCAGACGTATGGCCTTAAATAGCCTCGCATGATCTTATTTGTAACGTCAAGCTTAGCCTATACGTTAGGTACGCAGCTTCGTACCCCCGCAACCTAGGTTCGAGGCTCAGCGTGTGTGTTTTTTTTTTTTCATTTCTTTTATATTATTGTAGCAAATTATTAAAAATATTATTTTATTAAAAATGTAGGCTTTTTAAAATAAAAATTAACATACACAATTTTTAAATAATATTTGTAACAAACCTAGGTTCGAGGCTCAGCGTGGGTGTCTTTTTTTATTTTCGTTTCTTTTATATTATTGTAGAAAGGTCTGTTTTTACAGCATTATTATATTTTGATTGGTTTATTTTAAATATGTTTGTTATGAAGGCTCTATGTAATACTATTTAGAGCACATTTTACATTTTAAACACCTAAGCCCCCCTCTTTTTAATATTGTAGCAAAGTATTAAAAGTATTATTTTATTTTAGATGTTTGCCATGAAACCTTGGGAAGTTGTTTAGTATACTATCAGGACGATTTCTGGCGAATTATTTTAGAATAATATTTATAACAATAATTATAGCGAAATTAAGACATAGTTATTATATTCTGTGTTTGTGCATATATTAATATTTAACAGAAAATGTTAGAACGTTCTATTAGAATATCTCGAAAACAAAAAACAATACATATAAACGAGTTCACTGACATTTATTAATGCAGTGATTATAATCAATGATTACAATGAAGGGCTATATTATCGATATATATAAAAAATCTCCTTCAAATTTTAACGTAACGTTCCATTCTCAATCCCGTGATGGTTGTTAATTTCATGATTTACAAGCTTGACACTCTAATATGATTGAGTGAAGATAAGAAAGGAGAAAAAAATATTTTTTGTATTTTTTTTGGCAATAATCTATTTATTATCAATTAATTTGATTTTGGTCTTTATTTATTATTCCCCTGCTCTATACATACATTTTGTACATTTACAATGTCAGCCATTTTCTCTGTAATACCTTTTTAGCAGTGAAGTTATATTTGAGCAACAAACAATTGTTGAAATTTAAAATGGTCGAATTATCGATAGTGTTGAATTACACTTTGTTATATGATAGGCTGTAGGTCAAGACAACAAAACATGGTCGAATTATCGAGGTTATATTGTATATATAAAACTAGAAATGTAGTTTTAATGAGGTCCTTTAAATATTTTCATTCCTTTTATATGTTTTCTTATCTGCGATATAGTAGCATTTTTTGCAATTTTATTTGCTGATTTGTGTCATTTTTTCACTCAAAATATATTTATTTAAACTCTTCAACTAATGCCTATAGTTTCTTTCCTGAAATTGCTTAGCAAACATGAGTTGGTTGTATTGTTATGCTTCGGAGATATTTTAATCCTAAGCAGGGTCTTTACGAATGGTACACGTATGGTTACACAGTGCATGTGCTCTCATGTTCTTGAAGTAGTGTAGATGTGTTGTTTGCACTTTTATTTTCTGATTTGTTAGTATTTTTCTTCTTTTTTCATTTTAAATAATTTTTTAGGCATAGGAACCAATGCCTATAGTTTCTCACCTGCGGGCCCTTCGAGTAAACCCGGGGCGTTGCCCGGGTCACTCGGCTAGTATAATATAATTAAACGCTTTAAAATGTTATAACACCTTGATAAAGGTTGGCGTTCGGCCAGCTGAAATATTGTTAAAATAAATTAGTTTTTGATCCAATATATGCCTTTTTAATTAAAGATTTATCTATGGATTGCTCTATTTTCAAAATAATAATATATAATATATAATAATTTATTTTTCAAAAAAGGTTACAGGTTTTTCTCTCAAAAGTGTAGCGAATGGTCAGACTATTTACATATTTTTATTTACAACTTCAATAAATGACAACAGTAAAAGTAATCAAAGATATTTACATTTGCTATCTTGACTCCTGCTCAGTGCTGTGGCCCTTGCCGTTATGGTCCCCTGATGTCCTGCAGCTCTCCAGCAGTCTTTCTATGGCCTCTCCTAGTGGCTCCTCGATAAGATGGTCCCCATGGCCTTGCTCATATATAATATATATAATAATAATAATGTGAGCAATAGTTACCTAGAAATATTATTTGAAAAAGTGAAAATAAATATAATAATTAATGTTTATGTTTGATGCATTAGCGCGCCATCTGTTATGAAAATTCGAAACTAATAAACGCGTATGATTCTTTTAAAAATTAAACAATTTATACTGCCCTTACTGCAATGGAAAATTTAATAGGAAGGCTCGGCTCGTCAGTGGTAAACTTTCACAGCGGTTTCGCCAGTTTAATCTACCACTGGGAGGGTTCACCATTGATGAGCCAGGACCTCCCATAAATTTCTCTATTGCAGTAAGGGCAGTAGAAATTGCCTAATTTTTAAAAGAATCATACGCGTCTATTGTAGTTTCGAATATTTATGTTTGTTGATTTCACCATATCTCTAGATAATTGGAGAAAACCAATAATATATGTACGCCTTTATACCTATTTTGAACAAATATACATAAAAGCAATTATATACTCATTTGTTATTATCTCGATAATTGGCAACTGCCATCTTTAACATTTAAGGATAAGGATATCAATTTGCCTTCAAAAAATCTGAAAAGAAACAAAAAATTTCTACCAAGATACTAAAAGACATAATCACCTGGTTTTCGAATCCTCACGCTCTTTATCTAGCAACGGTTTGAACTAAGAGTAATTATGTAATATATGTATTTCTGTAGTGTTATATGTAAAAGATATTTAATCCGAGATATTCATTGATATTACTCTCTTTCATGGTATGGCCCATGTCAGTTTGATTCGGACTTTAATGCCATTCGATCTATTATAGGATACATTGAATATTCCGAATATACCAATGAGACGCTTGCTTTCAACAAATGTAGTTGTTTAGTAAATAAAAATATAAGCTAAAAGTAAAGCAATCTCTTATGCTGAAACAATTAGTGTCGTGACTTTTTCAGTGTTATTTGGTGGCGATGTTATCTATGGGGAAAATAAAATTATCTAAATGTTGAAATGTTTCAAAATGTACTTTTATTGTATTGACCATCTTTGAATAAATAGTCAAATATTAACAAAGTGCGTCTTTTGAGATCAATTTAAACCTTTTTTCGGAATGAAGGCAGAACTCCATGATTCACTGTGTCTGTATTCACTCATAAGACACTGTATGCACGATTATGAGGCTGTCTGCATACATGAAAACCTTCAAGATATTTCGGGGAAAAAAAAACTTAAGGAAGTTATATCTTTTATCATGTTTAGTATGATTTAAAGAAGTCACCTGGCATGATTAATTATGAATATCGAGTAGGAATAGTGTGTGTATGTATAAATAAAATATTAATTATGTATTAATATTCAAATTTTAATATTTATATGATAATATATGACATTACCCTCTCATTCAGGCGCTATCTAGTCCTTATGGCCTTCAATGATTGTTTTGATAGTTTTCCTCTTATTGTGCATGGTCAAAAATATTTTCTTGAAAGCTTATCACATTGGCTACTGGAAGTTGCTAACGCATATATTTATTCCTTGTATTCTTAGAAGGAGGTTAGCTTTCTTTTCTGAATAAAAAACAATGGATGTGAAACATTTAAATATTCCGTTGCCACCCCTCAACTCTATATAAGCGAATAACCCTCGAGAAATCTCGCCATTTATCTTTTTATTGGCCATCAACAACTTATAGGCTATTGAGGCGTTGATGTGGACTCTTTCATTTAACGCTCAATACGCCTTTAGCTTCTTTTATAATCTAAATAACAATGTTTGTATGTCTCTATTCATGATAAAATTGTGAAAAAAGTATCAAAATTACAAATATATTCTCACAATGAGTATCTTTTTTATTTAAAAAACGCTAGCTTTCAAGCGTTAATCGCTCTTCAACGGGCTTACTATAATACATTTACTATATTTTGTAAATATTTCTGGTGGGATAAAGTCGATATTATAGTAAGCCCGTTGAAGAGCGATTAACGCTTGAAAGCTAGCGTTTTTTAAATAAAAAATATACTCATTGTGAGAATATATTTGGAATTTTAATATATGTAGATATGTGTAGCACTTGAACATTTCGTCGTATTACCGCTGGATATATGTAGAGTACGGTTAGTATATGCTGAATATATACTCTATATAGATATTCTGATATAGCTTCAAATACAATGTTACGGTTTGGAGTTGAAGCTGAAGAAATATCTATGAGAGTTTGCTATTTATTACCGGGATCCTCTTAATTTATTTGCATTCATTGTGTATATTAATAATAGATAAAGATATTTTATTAAAAGTAAAAACATTGTGATAAATATTATTTTATAATAAAATAAATAAAGCTTCCTGGGCTAAGTTTCTTGTGCAAACTTTTTATTTTCAAACTTTCGGACTTGTCAGTCCTTTAACAGGAGTATCACGTTAACAGATTAATGATAAATAATATTTGTATACAAATTTTTATTCACATATTTTAAATACTTTTGATATAGAGAGATATATTACATTGTTTGTGTGAGAAAAACAACTTTTTGAAAATATACGTGCACGTGCACTACTGTTGAAGGACTGACAAGTACGAAAGCTTGAAAATAAAAAGTTGCACAAGAAACTTAACCCTGGAAGCTTCATTTATTTCATAATATTATAAATCAAGGAAGAAGGTTTATTTATAAATAAAAATATCATTTTATCAATATATGCATATGACCCCGAAATCTTGAAAAATAAATAAAGTATTTATACTCTAACTCAGTTAAAAGATGGGGTTACCTCGCCAAACTTCTTTGTTTGCACTTCTAACGATGTGTACATTCGAAATGCACAACATTTATGTAGATTTTGTGTTTTTAAAATCAATTTCATCAATTTCCCAACTGCCATTCTTTCAATGAAAATATATTGGGAGAATCTGAAATAACAGAGCTAAATTCTCTACACGTTTTCGCTTGTTTATCTAAGATTATCAAATAATTATATTCAAACTAGTAGAATCGCTGGTAAATTTCCCCATCAAGGGGCCAGAAACCCATCAATATTTTATATTTCAATAGAAAATATCTGTTTATCTCACACATTTAAAATATTCTATATAATTTTCTATGAATAGTTTAAGTTTTCGCACTTTAAGAATGTTGAAATAGTAATGTAATTACTACGTTATCTCCACATTATAAAACTATAAATATTTGCGCCAATTATCTTAATGACTGTTGGAAAAGAAGGAGTTCGAAGCAGCCAATAGGAGGCCGACGGTGCGGGCTACGGGGATGCAGCAGCGGCTGGAATGAGAAAAACAAAAGCAGGATAACTTATAAAAACTTTCGAACGGGAGGATTTGCCCCGATCCCCGATTCTTTTAGTGTAAATACATTTAAATAAATGATTAATTAAATAATCCTTTGATGCACTAGCGCGCCATATGTTATCAAAATTCGAAATTATTTTAAAGGGGTAAGATTCTTTTTGAAAATAAACAATTTATACTGCCCTTACTGCAATGGAAAAATTAATGAAGGGCCTGGCTCATCAGTGGTGAACCCTTCCAGCGGTTTCCCCAGTTTAATCTACCATGCCACTGTTATATTGCATTTTTGGAACTTCCTTTTATAGTTATATTGTTGTTAGAATCTCAAAGCTTTGAGGACAGTAGAATTACATACATATATAAATATATAATATGTTTCGAGCAATCGCTCTTCCGCAAATATCAAATTGTTTCTTTTATTAGAACATTTATAATATGATGCACTAGCGCGCCATCTGTTATCAAAATTCGAAATTATTTTAAAGGCTTAAGATTATTTTTGAAAATAAACAATATTTACTACTCTTACTGCAATGGATTTGCTATTTTATGAATTGATAATAAACATAATTCTCCCTCCTGTTTTCGTCGTATATTTTAGAAGTGGTACAAGCAGCGACACCTCAACTTTCAACCCCGCCGACAAAGAATAGAGGTGAGCGGCTCCCTCTATAGAACTTAGATCGTCCTCACAACAAAGAGTGGCGTTGAAATCACAATAATGACAATTTTTAAAATTATTTCTTGTAAAATTATAGTTAAGCATGAAACTCAATATTAATCAATTCGAGCTATACAACCCTCTTCGACCCATCAAGGTAAACCAATTAAAGGTATTTTGGTCCTGTATGCATATCTACACTCAATCATGTAATAAATTAAGTTGAGAAAATAAGGTGATAAATGATAGAAAAGGCATTTCTTAATCATGTAAAAACACACGTTGCTATGTGGTGATGCCATCTATAGAATAAAAAAAAAGTAAACTTTGATTTTTGGTAACCAATTGCTTATTGGTTTAATTGACTCTCGTTGGTTGGAGAAAGATAAATCTTATGAGGCAATAGAGCTGATTTAAATCAATTTTAGAAAAATATATAACCTTTATTTGCTATTACCTCTGTAGAAGGAAACAGACATCTCTAAAGTTTAGTTAAACAATTCTGATAATACCTTTGTCATTAAGGAGTATTAAAAGAAACCAAAGCTTTCTTTTAGAATGCTAGAAAAAATAATCGTTGGAGGGGGAAGGGACTTTCAAACATGCGTTTTAACGAGAAGTGAATTAAACTAATAGTGTGATTGGGAGAGGTGAGCCCTAAGTATTTATGTTTAGGAATACATGATATTTGATCTGTTGGATATAGTTCCTAGATCTCATTCCACTACGTTCTTTTTAACTCAATCGTTTGCAGGTTAGAACAAGAGCTCGATTACAAACGAAACCTATTATAGAAGAATGACACTGCAAAGGTTTAATTCACCCTATAAACTACGTGTAGAAAGTTTTATGATAGGAAAGAGTACTAAGTTGCTTATTTTAAGAATTTTGTATGTTCACTGTGCCTATTCGGCAAAGATGCAGGCCGAGTTATCTTGATCTAAGATGCTAAGTTCACTTCAAGACAAATATCGAATAAATATCTGTTTTTGGCTCACAAGGGACATGATTTCGTTTTAAAAAAATTAAGCAACAAAATTTGGAATTAAATTTAAAAATATAAATAACTAAAACGACTCGAAGTATGCTCAAACAATAACACCACACAAAATATACAAGATTAATTTCAAGATAATAGTAATTTTAAATATACTTAAATAGATATTGAACAAAATATACAGAGCAACCTTTCGAATATCATACGCATATAATATTTATAAATATATATTTAAAAATGCCTATTTTGGATCATAAAGTTTTTATTTCCGATATTTCGTGTGGCAACTCGCCAAACTTCTTCGGGGAACAAGATTGTTTTGATAAGCCCGCGTATCAATTCACGAGTATGTACAACTGCTATAAATATTAAATATATATATATATTCAATCTATTGTTTGTTGTGTATCTAAAGGATATGAAGGTGGGAATATGTTGGCCGCCTGCTCGTCTATCTATCATTCAAATGTTTATATCAATTTTTATCTAACAAAGGAAATTGTGTTCAGCTTGGGGAGATTTTATTTGAAACTTTCATAGAATTCTGATTTTATTTCAAAATCGTCAAATAGATAATGATCAAAAATAATTTCTCCATATCTCTCTAAATTATGATGCATTAGCGCGCCATCTGTTATGAAAATTCGAAGGCTCTTCCATTAATTTTTCCATTGCAGTTAGAACAGTAGTAGTTGTTTCACTTTTAAAAGAATCATACGCGTCTATGATAGTTTCGTATTTTTAAATATCTCTTTAAGTTTGTTTTTATCCATCAAAATATTATGAGAGAGAAAGAGAAATCAATAAATTATGAGAGAGATTAAGACATACCAATAACGCGCCATCTATATAATACAAATAAAAACACCAACACGCGAATGTTTCTTTTCACAAATAAATTAAACTTCTACTGTCCTTACTGCGAGAACTTACTACCTCGCAGTAAGGGCAGGTCTCAAAATAAAATCTTAAAACATGTAGCGAATGCAATTCCGCACTCAAGCCATGATGACGAAGACAAAATGCCTTCAAGCTCTTCATATTCGCCTTTGTCTCGTCATCGACCTCTTATTTGAAAAATAGGCATGTTGTTTGTCTGCTGGGAAAAGTAAGTAATGGCAGTAGGGAAGTAAGGGCAGTAAAAGTTTGATTTATTTATTATATAACGTTCGCGTTTCGGTGTTTTCATTTGTATTCTAGGAAGATTGAGTTTGAAACTTCTTTATTACATCGTTCATATATGGTGGTTATATGAGATTATATACAAAATTGAATAAATTCGATTAAATAATGATAAATAATGATAAGAGAGAGGAAGGGAGAGAGAGAGAAAACGAATTTTTGACAAAAGGAGATTCATATTTTACCTTATAACATTTCAGAAACAATTAGGAAGGGACTAAATATTTATGATATAATATTAAATAGGCATTTTCCAAACTTATAAATTTAAGATTTACCAAATAATCATCTTTCAAATCTCTATCTATTCGCTACTCAAACATCGAGCCGTCCCATTCTACGTGTCTTAAAGTTTTCGATTCCCGTTAGTGGATTTTATCGTCCGAAATCCCGTTTCCTTTAATCCTTTTCTTCAAAAAGTTCTGGATAAATGGAGAAGATTAATAAAAAAATTAACTGAGGCTGAATTGAAGTCAACGTACCGTGATTCTGTTAAGATCTTATATTGATGGACTTTGTGCCGATTTACTTATATTGCGTTTATTATCTTCGTCCTTTTCCAGAATTTCAAAATATGTATGTGTGTTGTGTGAAAGTCCTCTTTTTGATTATATTTATGTATAGCTAAATATATATAAATATATATATATGTTATATAAAAATATGTTTTTCATATATATTTTATAGATAAAATACTCTGCTAAATCGACCACCAGAGATCGCTGTTTTCACCATAAAAACTCATTGTTGTTGTATCCCGTTGGCCGGCACAAATCTTTGTGAATTATGTAAATAACTTCTGTTTTTCTAGTTCTTCTCGCCTTAAGCCAGGCGGTACTTTTACCAAATTATGTTTTTCATATATATTCCTTAGCTCAATTAAAGAAATCTCTGATCTTCAATATTTTTATTATAGTTTATAGATTTTTAACTACGACTGCATTATCATAGTCCTCAACATGATCAAAAATACAACGGAAAATCTCTTTTTTTTAAATAATATATATTTATATTATAGATAATAAAAAGGTATATATTGGATTGAATAAATATTTATTTATCAATATATGCCTTTTTATTTTCAAATGATTTAAATATATGGATTGCTCTATTTTCAAAGCAATATATTTATACTGTATATATGTAATTATAGAGCAATCATTATAAAATTCACTACGGATCAAATGCTTATTTTGGATCAATTATTCTATTTATTTGTATCCTCCACTATTTCACTAGCCCAATTATCTATCTTCTTCGAAATATATGCCTCTAGAATCCTTCTTTCCACTAGTATATATATATATTGCCGGTCTTATTAATAAACAATAAAGTTGAAGGTAATCGACTATTTTTCTCTCTCTCACTGTTTACAAAATATCGTTATTTTATATCTTCATTTTTTTGTATATTTAATTTTTTTTCTTAACAGAATCATGGTGCGTTGACTTCAATTCAGCCTCAGTTAATTTTTTTTATTAATCTTCTCCATTTATCCAGAACTTTTGTTTTTTTTTAAGAAAAGGATTAAAGGAAACTGGATTTCGAACGATAAAATCTACTAACGGGAATCGAAAACTTTAAGACACGTAGAGTTGGACGGCTCGATGTTTGACTCATAGACAAAACTTATGGAAGTTGAAAGTATATATTGTCGCTGGAGGTCTGTATTTTTTTAAGAAGGCAGAGACAATTTTTTTCACACTTGGTCATCTCGTGTGTTTTCAATAAAGGTCATTGTGTATCAAATATCTCTCAGAGATATTGTTTGAATCACGATATACATGCTAAAAGGTAAACTTGAGGGTAAATAACTGAAAATATATATTTATAGTTAATTTCAAATTATAGATTTGAGAGTTGCATGCAAGAATTGTCATTGCTATTCATAACATCCGTATGACCTATCATCTTATATAAAATTGGAAACGACAAAATTATTCTTCACCTTTTATTCCCAAGTCATTTATTAAGAATACTTAGTTAGGAGAAGTTAAGCAGTATTATAAACTACATGTTTACACGTTCTAAGAGTAAAATGGAGTTCGGTGTGGTATAAGCCGTCTGTTTCGATAGCCAAGACCAGATATAGAATGTGATTTAATATGAAACAATTTGATAGCAATTTTTATTTTTATGTTTACTTCTTCCATCAATTTTTCCACTACTATGGATAATATTACTAAACGATCTTTTGATCAAATATCAAGTTCCTAATAGTGAAGTGGTATGTTATGCGGATGATGTATCAATTATATGCTGGCACAACAATTGCAAAGACCTGAAATTAGTTATAGAAAAGGCATTATAAACACGATTGATGTAAGGTGTAAGAGTAACAAACTTGAAATAAGTCTAGAAAAAACTAATATACTTTATTTACATAACAAAGAAAAAATCCCAATCAAATTTAATAATGAAATAATCATACCAACTCTGAAGACCAAAATTTTAGGAATAATAATTGCAAATCACAGAAGAAGAAACAAAATAAATTTTACATACCACATAGAAGAAATAGTAAATCGTACAAAACGTTTTAAAAATTATCTCTTCTCAATTTGCAGGAAATCTTGGGGTCTAAGCACCCAGAAAAGGCTAACTTTATATAAATCCATTTTCAGACCAATACTTACATATGGAGCCGAAATTTGGTTCAAATATTTAAATACAAAATGTTTACAAAAATTAAATTCAACCCAATATCAAATACTAACATGGTGTATACAAGCCTATAAATCCACATCATATAGCTGTGTTCATAGTTTGGCCAACATTCCTTTGATCTCAGACTTTATCGAATCCAGAATCATGATATCTGATCTGAGAAACATATCCACAGATGATCAACAAATTTATGACCCATTTATTCCAGGAATTATAGATACCTTTCTCAAATCAAGAATGAATGTTCTGAAAAACGAAGCAAATAATACTTTCTTAAGCTTTTTCCCCATGAAATCCCTAACTACTTTCGTCCAAATTTTTATAATACTCAATTTGTTACAAACCACGGAAATTTCGAAAGTTTCTTAAATAGAATAAAGGCAGTGGAAGATTCAAGTTGCTTTTGTGGTATGGAGGAACAAACCTCAAGACATCTACTGATCAATTGCCCAGCATTTCAAGATTATAGAATGAAGAATGAACTAGTGGTTTGTGAACTTAACGATTTGATTTCCAATAAAAAAATCATATTTAAAGTTCAATTCATTTTGTAAATACATTCTAAATTTTCTACAAAATCTGGATCTCTAATGTTTTCATACGTTGAATAATGTAAATAACTTTTGTAAATAAACTTTTCTCCTTGTTTGGTGCAAGTATCCCTTGCGGGATATAGCGCTTTGGAAATAAAATAATTGTAATTGTAATCAATATACGATTATCGTTTTTCACTGCATTCATTTTGATTAATATAAATCAAATTATTGAATGGCGGCAGCAGAAATATTTACTTAATCCTTTTTCAGTACGCTTTCAACTCCGCCTTTGCCGGTCCCAAGCCCGGATGAAAAAGGAGGAGGGGGAGCAGTAACAAGCTCGGTAAAAACCTGGTCTTAGATAGCCCGGCTGATAGTACCCTGTAAGGGCTCCAAATCCAGGAATACAGAATGAGCAGCGTTTGTACTCCTTTTTAGTAGCCACTGCACATGGCGTCTGTTCCTCATGTCAGAGGCGGCCATTTCTTTTGGAGCTAAGTCAGCCTGCCACTGAGTAGTGCTCCCAGTCTTAATGACGAAGACAGACGCATTCTATTTCACCCAGTCATGATGGTTGTCAAACAGACACCATCAAGGGTCACAACCTGATACTCTGATATGATTTAGTGGAGAAAAGAAAGAAGAAGAAGAGTACGCTTTAAAATGAAATATTTCTTTCAAAACCTTTTATTAATTAATTATTCACACTCAGGGTATCAGTGGAACTACACGACACGTGTGAAGCGACAAGTGTAGTAGAAAAGATCTCCAAACTTTATTCCTCCTTCTAGATTAAATTCCAGTAATAATTAAATCGACAACTGGTGTCCGAGACATTTCTTGGTATAATTTCAGATTGAAACTGGTGTTTATTGGAAGTTTTAAAAACAGACAGAAAACCATAGTCGCAAAGAAATATACCATTATATAATTAACTTATATAAAGGAGGACATACATTTTCCATTTGCGTCGAATTCTTGTATTATATTGTATACAATAGAATGATATAAAGTTAATAGAAAATGTGTTTTAATAACAAATATTATTTTATTTTATTTTGAAAATTTAGTGTAATGTAACTCTTTGTTCATTATAAATAAAAGTTGATAGAGGAAGTTATTCTAGGCATTTTAAAAGCGACAGAAAAAATATATTTAATTAACGTTAGCGCGCCGTTAATTAACGTTACCTGTTGGAATTTATCAAGTCGATAACTTCCTCTATATATATTGAGAAAATCTACATACTAAATGTAAACTTATTTTGTTGTAATAATTTCTTGATGGAATTTTATGTTATTTCTTTATATTGTATTATATAGTATTTTATATAATATATTATATAGCATTATTTTGTGAAAATAGAGCAATTCATAAATAAATATTTAATTAAAAAGGCATATATTGGATCAAAATATCATTTATTTGACCAATAATTCAGTTGGCTGAACACCAACCTTTATCAAGGTATTATAACATATTTAATGTTATATTAAAACAAGGGCGCAGAGTTTTTTGTTGACACACATTAAATGTGTTATAACACCTTGATAAAGGTTGGCGTTCAGCCAACTGAAATATTAGTAAAATAAATTATATTTTGATCAAATATATGCCTTTTAAATTAAATAAAGTATTATATATATATTTAATTATATATTAAACTGCCTTTTGGGAATATATCAATGATAAAAGTCAACTAAATATTTAAAATATGCATTTTTGTGAATAAACTAATAACATTTATTTTTTAAAAAGGTTGTCAGGAATCATGAAAAAATTTACACCAAAATTTCCTATTCGTTTATATATTGTTGTTATTTTATTACTAGATTATAATTTTATAACAAAAATAACTTCCTCTATATACATTGAGGGAATCTACATACCAAATGTAAACTTGTTGTAACAATTCTTGATGGGAGTTTTATGTTATTTCTTTAGTTAATTATATAATAAACGGCGTTTTGAGAATATATCAAAAATAAATGTTAACTAAATATTTAAAATATGAATTTTTATGAATGAAAACTAATGACATTTATTTTTTAAAAAGGTTGTTAAGAACCATGAAACATTTTACACCACAATTTCCTATTCGTTTATATATTGTTGTTATTTTATTAATATATTATAATTATAAAATAAAAAATCAAAAATGTTCAGTTTTTTTAATACATGTAATAGAAAGTAGATGTAGCCTATTTTCAGCTATATAATGTTTCTTTTAGTATTGAGAGTATTTAAATACTAAAAGGTGTTTGCTTTCAAGCATATGAGCTGTTCCTTAGAGAAATATTTTTGTTCAAAATGGCTATCTAATATTGACAGAAGTACAAGACTAATTCACTTTAGACTCGTGTTGCTTTAATATGAGAAAGGCCATTTTAGAAAAAAATGTCTGTAGATACACTTTTCAGACAGAGTTTCAATGCTGAAAATCTAGCGTTAGATTTACGATAGTGCTGATAATAAAAGAAGAATTATCACTAAAGAACATATACCCTGATAAAAAAAAATCAACAATATCATAAAGCGTGAATCATAAAGCATAAATACTAATATATGCGCAATCCATAGTTTGAATATGATCGATAAAAAAGTTTCTAAAGAAAAAAATCATACATTTATATGTAATAGAAAAATGATTTATTTCAAAATTATAATTTCATAGATTAAACTATTCTCTTGAGTCGACTGCCAGAGGTCGCAACTTCACTTTTATATAGACCTATTGTTGTTGTTTCCCGATGGCCGGCTTAAACATTTTGTAATTATGTAAACAATCTTTTGTTTTCTTTATTATTAAGCCTTAAATCAGACGATACCTTTCTCATTTTATGTTTCAGATATTTCATAAGCTAAATTAAAGCAATAATGATCTAAACTATTTTTTAAATCATTCCCACGACTGCAAAACAGTATCATAATGTGTCAAACAACCCACTTATTCAAAAGTAAAACCTTATCTCAACTATTACAAAATCAACAGCAGACATTTTCAAAATAATATATATGGTAATTTAAAACAACAACCTCATATTGTGTAGATAACTTATAACAAGATTGCCATGTTGTATATAGAAACACATCTATAAATAATTATGCGCATGATTAATCTGTGTCATTGCATCACCTATGTAATGTTATTTGTACAAAGTGGATAAATAAATAAAATCTGTAATAGATTTAAAAGTTGAGCTAAAGCAGAGATCGAGCATAGTATTGCCAAAACAACAAAGTCTAAAGAGGGAAGTCATAAATCAGGTCGATTTACAATTCCCATAAACAAGGCCACCCACACTGTCACATGTGGTGGAATGCAGAGACCCCTCTCACACCTGGACAGGTAAAGGCGCCCTTTCTCAAACGCCCCTGTCACATAAGGTCGCCCCGTCTTTAACCTATAAATCATCACCTTACAGTCTCTTGACAGTTCAGACAGTTCAGTTCAGTTTAGTTTAGTTCACCCTTAGTGCAAGCCCCGCGTCGGTCGTATGTTATGTCGACCTCCTCCAACATGTAGTTAGGAAGAACTCGTCTATCTCCATCTTTTCGCTCCTAGCTCAGCTTTTATCTGTTAACGGAACTTTCTTAGTGCAATTGTGTCTTCGTTTTTTGTGTATGGATATCCCCAGCTTTCCACTCTGCCTCGACCACGACTGCCTGTATTTTGTGAGAACTTTTAAAGGTCTTCCAAGGTGCAGAGAGGTACTGGAAAACTCTACACAAGGCTTACCAGAACTTCAACTTATTTCAGTAGTCGACATCAACCTCACCACATCACATTTCTAGTCGACAGATCTCTACAAAAGCTACTGGAATTCTCATCTTATCACATATACATATATATAATATTAATCACATCCAAAATACATCTTATTATTATATACCTCAGTATAAAATAAATTTCAGTTTTCGTTTACATAATAAAAAACGATCTTATATATACTTTTTTTTTTAAAAGGCCTTGAAGGAAAAAAAATAAAAGCATTTCAAAAATATCGTTTATTCAACAAATAGATAAAATGTATAGTTAATCTGGAGAAATATTTTATTACGGCTGTTTTCTCAAACGGAACTAAACTCGCGGTTATAAATACAGTATTTAGGTCTAAAATATGGATATTTTTGAATACATATATAATTTTAGAGTGTTATATTTGTTCTTGAAAAAGAAATTTTGCGAAAAGTGAATAAAACCTTTTTATTTAAAAATAAATACTGTGAGGTAATTCATAAAAATATTACCTCTCAACAATAAGGTTTTATTTAAGAATCTTACACATTTATCAACATTTTTGAAAGTAAATCAAATTAATTTACAAAATCAATGAAAGGCGACTATAGATGTTTCGCTTCATTATACAAATATTATTGGTATATACAATGTTTCACAACGTACAGTAGGAGATTGTATAAAATGATGCAGATATAAATAAATTAAAGGTTAAATATAAATACGTTCGCCACATTTCGCAGAAGATATGCTTACTAAATTGGAAGAGTATTTTTAGAGAGTTGTCATTCACCCAAGCTGTGTCAACATGGGTCAGACGATATGTCCCGATCATATGTAACGTGGAGTCGAGAGGACTGAGGGTAGGCGCTTCTATTACTTTCAATAATATTGCTATGACAATGTCTGAGAGAAGATTCGGTATGGTGACAATCTGACAGGTATAGTCAGTTTAACAACACGTCTTCTTTCTTATCTCCACTCAATCATATTAGGGTATTAAGTTGTGACCCTTGATGGTGTCTGTTTGACAACCATCATGACTGGGTGAAGTAGAATGCGTCTGCCTTTGTCATTAAGACTTGAAGCACTACTCAGTGGCAGGCCGACTTACCTCCAAAAGAAATAGCCGCCTCTGATATGAGGAACAGACGCCATGTGCAGCTGCTCCTAACATGGAGTACAATCGCTGCACATCCTGTATCCCTGGATTAGTAGCCCCTTGCAGGGTACTATCAGCCGGGCCAGCTGAACCCAGGCTTTTTAGCGAGCTTGTTACTTCTCCCCTTCCTCCTTTTTCACCCGGGCTTCAAACCGGCAAAGGCGGAGTAATAACACGTGCGCGCCAAGAATAGCTGAAGGAATGTGCGTGGGTGAGTGACGCCAGAGTGGTTCTAGTGACCTTCGAGTCGGTATTGATGTCCTCGTCAAGTTCAA